>OW119923.1:75428146-76053146 GCA_933210815.1 Meta bourneti | reverse complement strand
TTTTCATCTAATGGCACACAAAAACTAAGAAACAAAATTCTGCATCATACCAAAAATATGTTATATTTTTGGCCTATCTGATAAAATAATTAGTATAATTTTGATTGCTTTATACAAAAAACAGTAATGTTGTTCCAAAAGTGGCTTAAAATTTAAAAAAATAACTTATTTGATATTTTGTTAAATATAATACTCAAAATTATTTATACTGGAATGAAGAAAATTACTTGAAATTATTTGTGAACACACTTGTCAAAAGTTCAAAACTCCATTCCATTGTAATAAAATGAATATAAAATTCATGCACACTACTTAAAAATTGTTGGTATAGGAGGATAAAAATATGCAATTAGAAACTTCATAAAGCAGAAAACAATTCAACCAGTTTGTACAAACTGGGATTCATATATTAATACATTGGTAAGAGACAAAAATGTGTATTAAGTTGGTGAAGAGATAAAACATTCAATGATGAAACTCATTACATATACAAATATAACAATGCTCACTGACATATCTGTAAAATTTCAGTTAAATTTTTTTTGAAAAAGTCTAATATTTTTAAACTTATAAATGAGCACTGGGTTTGAGACTTAATTTACTCGTTAGTATTAACGAATTTATTACAGATACTGATAGGTCTACAGGAATTTAAAGCTATTATAAATAAAATAGATTCAAAATAAATAATTTATTATTATTTAGAAAATTTAATGCCAAGAATCCAGCTAACTTGTCAAGTTAGAGATTGATACCCAGGCCAAAACAAGCAAATTGTTCATAAACTAAATGGTTGATTTCGATTTTTTGCTTTAATGAAATATTGTATGGATTAGTTTCAAATTTAGTAAGATCCAGAGGAAGAAACATGAAATACTTTATTATACTACAATAAATTATGAAATACTTCAAAGGGAAAGTAGTGATTTATTTACCAAGTCTATATGGTAAGGTATTTCCTCAGGCAGATACTCAAGTAATTTCTCTCTCACAATCATGAGAGCGATTTCATGAGGATGTTGATCTGTGATCATGCTATCATGATACATCCATTCTCTTGGTAAAGCTTCATTTACCAGATACTCCTAAATTGCAACATACAACCCATAGTTAAAACTTTTATAAAGAAAACATTTAGGAAAGAGAAGAAAAATTTAAGAAAAGAGCAAATCACTGAGATAAAAACAAATAAATACTTAGCAAAATTATACCCTTAGTTCATCGATTCCATTATTTTTCAATGCAGATACCATAAACACTCTTGCAAATGATGTCCAACCTTTATATTCATCTTTCTTACTTTGACAGTCTTCGTCTACATCACTGTCAGATATTTCTTCAGGAGAATGTTTTATTAACCGTGCAATCTCTTCTATTGAAAGATTTCCGCCTGGCTTTGAGTAAAAAATGGGGATTTTAATACCTCCGATTACACCTCCAGTCAAGATGCGAGTTAAATTCAAAATCCGATCTTTGGATTTCATTGAATCCACCTACAAAAAATGTTGAATTTGAAGAATGAGAAAAATATAGTTTAGTTAGTGACAGCATGATGTTATTTAAGAGAACTAAATGATAGGAATGAAAATAACATTTAACAAAACCGTGTATGTTACTTGTAGTGACATAGACAAAGATCCATACATTGGCTATGATGCTACTCATTCTAACAAAATAATATGAAATGAATGGTACATTAATATAATGAATTGTTACCAAAGAATAATATAGATGAATTTCATAATATATCCTAGGGAGAAAGACTAGGCTAATGATATTCATGTAGACCAATTTTAGAAACAATATTTATTAGGCAAATACTGACAACTATACAGGGTGTCCCAAAAAGGTTGTTCTGCAAATTATCTTTTTACCATTTGGAGATAGGTAGGCAATGCAAAAGTGCACCAAATAAGGTAAGTAATTAAGATATGTGAATAAAATTATCACGTGATAACAATTTAAGCGGATACAGTTTTTAATTTTTATACAACCCCTCTAGATAAAAATCCGAGATGGCAGAAATGTTCCTTACCGGCATCCCTATCGTTAGCAGAAAACTGCATTTCTGTAGGTTGAACAGTAACGGAGGCATAAGGACGCAAAAAAGTTGACTTATACCGCTTGTGCACAGCTGTTCAAGCAGTCAGATTAGGGACCGCATACACAATGCTAAAAAGCATTTTTTTTCGGTCAGAAAGTTCAACAATGTGCAAAGTAATGTAGTATTGCAACTGCAGATGAAAATCGCAATGCATAATAGTAGACAATGTAATCCTTAATAAAAATATTGTAGAAAAAAATGGTTTAAATAAAAATAAAAGGAAATTTTTCCATCTGCAGCAATGCAGAACTTAGCTCTTCATTCTTGGCCATGGGTCAGTTTCCGTTCTAGATTAGATACGGCCCCCTTAAAATAGAAACTCTTGTATCTCCGTTACTATTCAACCTACAGAAATATGGTTTTTTACTAACTATAGGGATACAGGTAAGGAACATTTTTTGCTATCTCGGACTTTTATCTAGAGGGGGTGGTATACAAATTAAAAACTGTATCCGCTTAAATTGTTATCACGTGATAATTTTATTCACATATCTTAATTACTTACCTTATTTGGTGCACTTTTGCAATTTACATTGCCTACCTATCTCCAAATGGTAAAAAGATAAATTGCGGAACAACCTTTTTGGGACACCCTGTATAGCCTATAGAATAATAAAATTACATAAACATTAAGACCCATCAAATAGAGACAAAGATAAGGGAATCAAATTTAAGGGGAATTCACATTCTCCATTAGTAATCCCAAAACATAACAATGCATAACAGGAAGTGAAGAAACAGTGGGAAACGATACCATCATGTCACAGGCACTGTCCTTGACAATGCTAATCTATATGAAACATTAGATAGGAGGTCTAAACAAACCAAATTGTGTATACACATTCACACACAAGACATTTAACATTGCCAGTATAAAATACCAGAGGTCACAAAGATTAAAACAAAAAATCTTCATCACTACTGTATGATTAATTAGTTAAAGAGCTTAGTGCTGAACATGAAGGTAGTCCTTGAACATCAAATATCACACTTTCACAGCTAAAAACGGATCATAATCACGATCTTTGCATTATGCCATTTAAGGTAAGGTATTAAGGAAAGGAAAGTTGCTTCTGTGGGTCATACACATATTACATTCTGTAACTTTCCAAGCATGGCATCTATCCACTTTGGCCTTTCTGATCAATAGAATTTTTCCTAGGATTCTTTTAATCAATAGAAGTGGGTGTTTAATCATTAACCTCTACACTTCAGCTGGTACAGCAGTTGTACCATTATACCATAGCAGTATAAGAACTAATAGTGGGCTGTAGCATAAAAGTTAAATGGGATATATGAAGGGAGCGCCTACAGAGGGAGGGGTTTAAGCTGCTCCCAGACCTGATAAAAGCAAAAAGAATCATTAATTAATTGGTTTCTAAATATCATGCATAAAAGGTTTTTTTGACATTTTCTTCCCCCTGTTTCAGTCGACATTCATTCATTCATTTTTTTACACAACAAAATTTGTTCATGAGTGTGATATTTTATTTACAGCCAGGGGTTAGAAAAATATAAACACTTCAAAAGTGTTTTATACTTGGATCACCTTTCATCTCAATAAAGCTCCTATTAGTTATGAAATCCTCATAGTCAAGAAGCACAATCTAAGGCAATTCCATCTTCAAAGATAGAAAAAAAATCTCAAAATCACTCTATTAAAAGTTAGCGCTTTACTTTTAATCATCTAAAATTACCAGCTCCCCAAAATTGCTTATGTTATCTATGTAGCCTCTCTAGATTATAATTAATATCCCGGTTGCGCCCCTTGGTATAGAATTAAGGCAGTACCTGGGAAATCCTGATGAGAGGGTCTATAGAATATAATAGCAGATGTTTGTTCAAAATGTGGTTTATATGAAATTGGTGAAATGAAACCAAATTCTAAAATTACAATTGAAGATTACAATACAATGCATATAAATTTGGAAATGTTTCTTGATAAAGAAATAAATTTATTGAATCTCAAATGAGATCGCTCAAGTGAAAATGAGATAAGCATAACTCAATCCAGGTATTTAATTCTACTTTAATAATATTGTCTCATTAAAAAATTGAGTTTGATCTTATAAACATGTTTGATGAACTGTCTTTGTTAGAAG
The DNA here is from genome assembly GCA_933210815.1 of Meta bourneti. NCBI lineage: Eukaryota > Metazoa > Arthropoda > Arachnida > Araneae > Tetragnathidae > Meta > Meta bourneti. Next base: position 76,048,940 of record OW119923.1, on the reverse strand, counting down.
TGAATGTTTTTAATTTGTTTCTCCATCCTGACTCCCCTTTACCAGTCCAGAATGTAGGATCCTTTATTTTTTTTTTTTTGGGGGGGGGGTCAAGATTATTTTTTAAGCAGATTTTTTAAGAAAAATAAATTTTTACCTTATTCAAAATTAAAATGGATTTCTTTTGTCTGAAATTCTCGAGAATTTTCAAGATCTCTTCACTGATTCTATTGTTGGTCCACTTATTAGCAATATCAATGACAACAGCAACTATAAGAAAAGATGTATTATCACTGAAAGACAATAATTTTTCTACTTTATTCTAGCTTGAAAAGAGTATACGCGAATGTTATCTAAAAAATCACCGTAAGGAACTTACTGAGGTCTGATTCATGAATTGATCTTACTGGATCCATAACAAAAGCTGGTTCTAATGAATGTCTAAAGCAAATGATAAAGCAAAACATGTGAGATAAGTACTAAAAAATTACATTTAATAAACAGTCATTAATTAAAATTTTCTTACTTTTTGCTCATTTCTGGGGAAACAAACCCGGGAGTGTCCAAAAACACCTATTGAAATTAACAAAAACGAAAAACAGGTATTTTTTATAAAATTTTTAACACAAAATTTCATGTTTATTACATTTTATTAAACTCTTACTCATGTAAAAATAAAATTAAAGTTCATTATTAAAACAAGTCAACTAATCTATATAAATAAGAATGGAGTGTTTGTTTGTACCAGGATATGAAAAAAATCATGATTTTTTAATAAAAAACATCTGATTTATTTGATTTAAATCCGATTTTTATGATTTTAAATTTGTTGGACTTGAGAAATGCAAATTACAGAGTAGTTTCTAGATAGTTTTGATTTATTTAAATATTAATATTTTTATGTAAAACATTAATGTATTAAGAAATATAGACGGATAAATTTTTGAAAGATTAAAACGTGACATAGGAATTAACAAAGTAAATCACATGATAGAGTAAATAGACAGTGCCCCAAATGCCAAGATGAGCAATGTTTTTTATTTGGTTCTAAAGTGGTTTAGGTTACTTTGAGTTTAACCCATAAACAGTGACGTGAATATTTTGGACCCAGATAAATAATGTTGTCGGATCCCACGGACACTATGTTATGAATTTTTTCAATCATACAAATTTCAGAATTTTTTTTATTGCATTATATATTTAACATATATAAATAAAATGTTTTGAATTACTTCAATTATTTTTATATATAATAATTAATTGGTTCAAGACTTCCTTTTGACAAAAAAAATCATGTCACCAACAAAAAATAAAATAAAAGGAACTTGCATCTTGAAAAAGTTCCTACTTCTAATTTATTTTTAGCTTTAAAAATAACTTATCGGTGAAAACATTGTTATTTTTTGTAAGTTCAGTAAAAAAATGAGACAAGAAAATACAGCAATTTGAAATCAAATGTCTATTTTCCAAATTCTTTGAGCATTGACAAATATTTCATAGGTATATTCGAAGCACACAAAAAGGGTTTATATGTAAAACAAAAAATGAAGCTTTTCTCTATGAGCAGCATAGAACAAGTGTGCTATCATTCCCCAGATAATGCCAATTCAGTGGAACTTTGAGCTTGCAATAAAAAGTTTCTCATTTCCAATAACTTTCTGCTTCAATCCATAATCTTTCCTCAACATACTCACTCAATTATCAGATGCGTGAATTAACTTTTACATTTCAATTCCATAAATATTGAATAGTTATTCTAGGAGGGTAAATAATTCTAAGGGATCAATGCATAAAATTTCCCAATAAATTGAAATAAAAATTAACCAATATATTACACAAAACAAAATAACTATTAAAATTGCCAATTATAAAGATTTATATACAAAATTGGAATGCTTTAGTGATACTGACGAAAATCTTTTCATTGTAAGGGTCTATATTTTTTTATGAACAGACTACAATACTAAATAAATAACTAGAACATCCTAAAAAAGAAAGCAAATTACCACAATTTTAATAATTTGATTGAATATATTTTGAACATCTTCACTCAACATGTGGTGAACGGTTTAAAATTGGCTCATGTATGATTTAGTCACTGAATGTTTAAAACAAAACCAACACTTATGAGTAGGCTTGTGAGTGACACCTATTGGTCAATGGCCAAGATGTATCACATATAATTTATTCAAAACATTTTAATGCAATGTTCTACATTTGATAAACCATATTTTAATGTAGTGAATGCATTATTTTAAATTCCTTTGCTTACGTATTAAGCAAGTTTCATGTAAAAACATCTAAGTAACTCTACTTAAATCAACCATAATTTGGTAGTTTTGGAGAAGCTGAAATGCATATTGAGCATTGCAATTACTTAAATTGTTTTACCAGTACACCTAATTCTGTTTTTGCATGAACTTTTTTTTTCACCAATTTGATTTAACACAAATTCAAAATAAATATTTCATTCTCTTTTTACGCGAGTCATTTTGATTTAACACGAGCGGTCCAATCCAATTTCTAACAATTTTTTTTGCCTAAATTCTAAGAAAAAAAAAATTTTATTTGTGGCATAGTAGATCATTTCTATTTTCTATATGTATAACAGCTAGTGTGTGTTTTGAAACGAGTGCTTTCCTCTAGATACATTACATAACGTTTTAATTATTGAATTTCGTGCACATCTACCGTATTCGTGCATTGTATCTTCGGAAGACATTTAGTACATAGCTCTATTTCAAAGTGAAAGAATCTATAGTGAAATTTGTATTGTCACATAATTCACCCATAACCAAAACGAAAAGGAAAGCGATTTCTTTGGAAAGCGATTTCTTTTTTGGATTCAAATTTTAGATCGTCTTACAACTGGACAAGGTGCTACGTCTGTAGGAAAGCATTTTGGTGTATATAAAGCTACCATAAGAACAATTAAGAAAAATGAAGCTACAATTAGGAAGTCGGTATGTTCTGGAACAAAAGTAAGTGTTAATTCATCATCATATACAAGAGATATTGTCAAAGAAAATAGGGAAAAGGCTCTGGTAATATGGATAGCAGATAATTCACAAAAAAGAGTACCAGTAGATGGAAATGCCATCAAGCAAACAGCACTAAGAATTTATAGACAGATTAAAGAAAAGGAGCCAAGCACTTCATCTCAGTGAAACAGAAAGTATGAATTTTCTGAAAGTACAGGCTGGATGACAGGGTTTCTTAAAAGGCATACTCTTCATAATATAAAAATTAAAGATGAAACTGCATCTGCCGATGAATCGGCTGCTAAAGTATTCCCGCAGGAACTTGCTAAAATTATTAAAGATGGAGGATACACTCCTGATCAAGTGTGGAATGCAGATGAAAGTGGTCTCTTCTGGAAACGAATGCCGAACAGAACGTACATAGCCAAATCGCAGAAAACTGCTGGTGGTTTTTAGGTAGCTAAGGATCGTGTGACCTTATTATTTTGCTCCAACGCTTCAGGAGATCGTATGTTGAAACCACTGCTGGTAAATCGAGCCCTAAACCCAAGTTCAATGAAAGGTGTAGATATCAATAAACTGCCTGTTCACTGGATGGCAAAAAGAAGGCCTGGGTGACCACTGCTATCTTTACAGAATGGTTTAACAAATGTTTCGTCCCAGAAGTCAGACGTTACATGAATGTGAAAGGTCTCAAATTTAAAGTTCTTCTGATTCTTGACAATGCACCCGGCCATCCTGTCTTGGAACACCCAAACGTACAAATTTTATTTCTGCCACCTAATACTACATCTTTGATACAACCGCTAGACCAAGGTATAATTGCGACATTTAAAACATACATATTACGTAAAACGAACATTCCAACACGTTTTGGACAAACTGAATGATGAAACACTAACAGTCATTGATGTGTGGGAGAAATTATGGATTGGATAAGTTGGATTAGCGTTAACTGAATTAAAACCAGCAATTTTGAATGCGTGTTGGAAAGCAGTTTGGCCACAATGTGTAAAAAGCAAAGATCCCATCATCCCTAATACGACCGAATTTCCCAACATCATTACAATGGCACACATAATTGGCGGAGAAGAATTCAATGATCGATTGTTTGAAGATATTGATGAATTATTAGTCGATAAAGCCTTAAGTGAAGATAAAATATTAGAGGTTGTCCTTGAGACTCTTAATCCCACAGAACGTAGTGATAATGGAGAAAATGATCCTGTTCTAAATGCAGATTTAATAAAAGAAGGTCTGGAACTGGCCAAAAAATTGGGTGATCATTTTGTCAAACATGACCCTAATGAGGAACGCGTTGGGAAGTTTCAACGTGAACTGAAGTTGTTCACAGCCTCTTACAGAGAATTATATAACGGCCTAACCAAACACGAACACAACGGTTAATAACTGAGTTCATTCATAAAATCGGTGAAACATCAGCACAAGAGGAAACTCGTGCTGATTTTGCTCAAGAGATCACAGAGCGAATTTCATTAATAAAGGAAGAAGACGATGTTCACAACATTTCTAGTGATAGCAGTGATATTCCAGTCATACGCAAACGTATGCACCTTTTATTGTCAGAAAGTGAAAATGAATAAAAAGAATTTTGTATAAAACAGATTTTTTTGTTCATGAAGAATTTTTTTCATTTTCACTACATATTATTACATGTGTATTTTGTTGAAATAAAATAATAAACTTAAAACGAATATTTTCATATGGTTTTTTTAAAATTATTTTTACTGATTTTTTAGATCCGGAACCAATCTTCTTTTCTTCCACAGATACAATGTCTTTTTTAACACTAATTTTTTTTACATGTATCTATTGTGTAAAAACAGAATTAGGTGTACTGCTGAAAAATCAATTACTTTTTAAAAAACTATTTTTGCAGAATTTAAATTCGAATACTATTTTACTTTGAGTTTTTTCTGTGCAAAATATAATTATTTTCAAACATTTGGAACAGATGATATTTTGCAACAAAACGAAAACTTGTGTTCGTTCGCCACGTAGTGATATTATTTTTCACTCCAAATTAATTTCGTATTTTTAAATTCTATCTAATTTTTAGTTGTAAGTTGTGGCAGCTGTGCGAGATCAAGAGATAAAAAAGAATCACGAATTTATATCCTTAGAACTTTTTCCCGTCAACTTTTATTTTGTTTTCTGTTTCAAATATTTATTATCTTAATAAATTGCAATTCCTTTTCATAACATGAAACATCACTGCAAAGTATTCTGTTTAAAGCGGCAAGTAAGTTAAAATAAAGCAAATTTTAAGTGGAATTTTGCCATTATTGTAAGAACGTTAATGTTTAAAATATCCGAACTAGGACTTTTGAAAAATTACAAATGCTTTGTCATAGCGACACATGGCCAAGGTGGCTTATTTTACGAATTCAAGCTATATTTAAGCAACTTATATAGGAAAGTTTGTTTAAAACAATGATTTTCTTTAGAAGAAACACTGTCAAATTGATTTATCATTTTAAAAAATGGTAATAGGTAACCCTTGCTTTATCACTACTGAAGACATTAAATTTTAAAACAAGTTCTTTTATTATTGCATTCACCACAAAATGGTAGGTAGGTATTTCAATTAACATCACACTGGAGCAACACAACGTGCTACTGGTGCCAGTCTGGGGTCAATCCTGAAGGAAAAGACCGAGTACAATACCATGTAATTTTGAACCACGATCAGATAATGAGGTCACACCTGAGCTGGCACCCCACTCTTCAAACTTACACCACTCCAATGTGAGGACATTTGAGGCCATGACAGATTTAACGTGCACCAGCCCCCTTTGTACACGACAGTCTTTGGTTGGATTCGAACTCGCAACCCTCCAGTTGCTAATCCACTACTCCTCCAACCGGGCTACTGTGGCCCTGTGCCACAAAACGGAATTTTCAAGAAAAATGTATTCGCTTTTAAAAGAAACTTAGTGATAAATATCTTATCAAATTAATTTGTCATCTTTCCCTTACTGGTAGCAAAATTCGAAAAGAGTGCCACAAATAAAAAAATATTCTCAGGTAAATTATGCGAGAGAGTATCAACAGTAGATTTGTAATTTTTACGAATTGAGTTGAGCAATTTTACAGGAATAGAGCTTAAGAAGGGGGCATTCCTAATCCTCCCTCAAAATCGTCTTTTATAGCAGTTACCTTAGTGTCTCTCCTTTCGTCAATTTGTACCTTTAGCAGGGGTACAATATATATGAAATGTATTACATGGATGGATTTGCGTGTATAGAATTTGTGTCGAAAGTATGTTGTAGAAATTATAAAAATGTCGAAAAGGTGTTAAATTATTTTACTCACACTTAAATGATTTGACATTTTCCTACGAAAGAGGAAAGTGATTATTTTCTGGTCACTTTCAGTACATAGTTAACCAATTCAACCCGAGTGAGATCGGGCAATTTTGCTAGTTGTAATAATAAAATTTACATGAGGTAACAATGATTGAATGGAAAGTATATTACTAAATGAATGAAGAGTTTAAGAACCATAACACATTCTTTGGAAAAGGGTCATTAAACACTGCTGGTCGTTAAAATTGTAACAAGAACGCATATCAGTCTGAATTTTGCTGAGTTGGTAGAACAAAAGATAACAGACATGATTAAAAAGACACTGAATTTGCAAAAATTATGGGTGATAGTAATGCTCCCTTGACAGAGTTTAAGATAAAATATAAAAAGCTAGTGTAAAGCACTAGAATTGTGTTTCCTAGCATTTTTTCTAATTAAAAGATCAAGAATGCCCACTGAAGAATTAAGTATTCAAAAGTTCAAATTTGATGGAGGATGCACTGTGGGATTACAACAGGTGGATTATGCTACAGTGCCAACAATATGTATCAGTGCAAAGAGATGGAATGGTCATCGATGTGTAAGGGATCTCAATAGCCATGCCACACAAATGCACAAGATAGACATGTCCCATGCATTTCTCAGACTGATTGTATAGCCATATCAAGCAACTCCTTAGCTAAATGATTACTTTAGGATGCACATCAACCAGACATATGGTTAGACATCATCACCAACAATGGGAAATGTTTGCTACACGACTATTGCTTTGGCTAACATGGACTTAGTGCACAGGACATTGCACTTAATGAGGAATGGAAAACATTATCTTTTCTTCTTCAATATGCAACTCCATGATATATAAATCTGTATCTTGTGTAGCAGGTTCAGTGAGACATGCAGTACCAAGCAGGTCAGTACCAAGTGTTTTGTTATCGAGAGCCAATGGATTCCACTACGAGATCAAGCAGCCACTTGGCAAGCAAAAATCTCAGTAGGCATCATGTATCACTACTACTCTTGCTATGTGATCAGCTAACATTAATTAAGTTATTAGGATCTGTTGAGGCATTTTGTTTTCAGGGTTTGCCTTGTGCCATTTATGAACACCACAATTTGTTACTACATGTAGCACACAACAGGTATAGGCCACCCACAACAGAAACCAGCCACCTTATTCCACTTTTTCCTTTGACAGAGCATTCATTGGACCTGTCTCCTATTGAGCATGTTCGGTCTATGATCTCATGATGAGCACATACATGACATCACCAGTACAGATGCAGTGACAACATATTGACATTGCATAGGCTGAGATTTTCCAAGCACCCATTTGACATTTTATCTTCTCAATGCAAAATTATTTCGATTATTTACTGTTCATTAAGTCAAATCAAGTGCTTTCAATCATTTCATCCTAGTACTATAAGCTATGTTTTATAAATATGATATGGATTTCAATTGTCATTTTTAGGGTGAAATTGTCTTTCAGATGTGTAAATAATGTTTAGAAATTATTTCTCCATAATCTAAAACTACTTTTTATTCATGCTTTAGTTTCTATGAAATGAAATGGAACTACATGAAAAAATTTTCATGGCAAAGTTTTCATTTTAAATAAAATATTTAGATCAGGACATATAAAACATATTCTAGGGGAAGGGCCTTAAAGCTTGAGCCCTCTGGTGAATCCTTGAAATTTTTTTGGTTTGAAAACAATGAAAAATACAGGCTGAAGCTAGTTTACACCTCCATTAGTTCAGAGTTTTTCTTAATGAATTAGATTGCTGAGCATCAGTGAAGCGCTCTACGTTTTATTCCTAGTTACACAAGCATTAATTATTCGTTTTTTAAGTATGTAATATATTTTAGGACATACTAAAATATAAATAGCTGTAAAATGTATTATTTCAATCATATATAAATAAATGATAAATTTGTTATGGTTATTCTTTTTATTGCATAACATTGAAAAAAGGTCAATGTGCACTTGTTAGGAACAGTGACTACTGGAGGGTTAATCAACATAAATCAGTTTTGTTAATCAAAAATAAAATATATGAAGATATATCTGAAAACAGTAAGAAAATCGTCAAAAGCAATTCTGATTACATATTATGATAATTTGATTATAATAGGGAACCAGGGCACAGAAGACTGGATATTCCCTGAATTTATTTTCTGAACATGTCTGTTTAAAAGGATTTACTTACAATTTGCTTGTTTTCTTCAACAAAAACAGCTACTGCCTTTTTTCTTGTTGTGTGAACTTTACGAGACACAGCACAAACCTAGCAAAAAGGTTTTACTAAATTAAAATTCACAACATACAAAAATAAAATTTATATATATCATAATGAAAAATATTTTACAACATTACGAACTAAAAAAAATCAATTCTTATTTTAAGCACAATAAAATGATTCAATAAACATTACTTTCATTCTAACTAAACTGATCTAAAATCAACAGAATCTTTCTCAAGTTCAACAGAAAACACAAAATTCATCATTCGGATAATTTAGTGAAAATACAGTAACCCATCAATATATTATGTATTCACTTATATATTGATCCATTTTACTTGTTCTCTGATGAATTTCAAGTTTGTGACCAGCATAAAAACTTTGAAATGGTTTCTTTAATCGAGAGTTCAAGCGTAACTTGTTTCAAGTTGATCATAAATGAATTGGTAAAAAGGATTTATGTGACTCAAAAGAAAGGATGATAAATAATTTTTATTTTCGAATATGCTCTGTCATATTTAATATTATTTTGAAAAGTTGAACCATTGATTTTATATTTAGCTTGTAATTTAACAAAATTTTAAATAAAAAGCACTCAATTAAATGAATAATTAATTGCATGCTTTTATTTTTCACTGCCCTCAGTATATTGCATGATGTTTCCTATCCCAAGTCACACAATATATCGGGATGGGTGGTACTGTAGGTTAAAATGATACTTTTTCAAAACTGATGAAAATCGAAAAGTACATTTTTCTTACCTTCCATTTCACCAACTTATTTGTTAATGTAGATTTCCCAACATTTGGTTCACCTAAAATTGTTACTTTCAAAAGATGAGGATTTTCAGGTTGACATGGTTTTAACCTTTTAAGATCTTTAAATTCCTCTGAAAAAGAGAAAGGGTATATTGTAAAATAAAAACATTTGACACTACAATTTTATTTTAATTTATTTTTAGATTTTAGATGAAGAACCTGGAGGGGGTCTTGAAACATTAAAATTTTTTCAAACTCATCAACTGAAGATAAACAGTTGATTACAGTTTTACAGGTGATCAAAATGGAATGTTAGTCAATCCAATTGAGATTTAATGATGTTGAGAAAATCAATAAATTTATGAGAATGGCACCAACTAGGGCTCTTGCAGTTCGAGGGAATTCGTTTATTTCTTTTAGACAAGCCCATATTTTCCCTAGAAGTATGATCTTGAAAATGTAGCTTTCCATTTCTTAATTTTTTTCTTTTGGCAATGCAAGCTGTTTGGCAATGCAAGCTGTTTGGCAATGAAAAGGAGTGAAAACAGTTGTAGCCTTGACCACTCTGCCCATATCATCACAATGTATTTTACAGTGGTTAGAATCCATTAGAAGCAATTTCCCTTGCTATTGTTATTTTGATGAAATATTTTGTATGAATATTTAACAAGAAAAATCAGATCTGGTGGTCAGAGCATCTGTACAATCCTGACAGCAGATTGAATCGATGAACATTGATTACATTTTAGTCTTGCCTCAGTATCCCCAACAGTCAACAGGATAGCATGGATTTCAACACCAAAATAGTCTCACAAGAAGTTCTATTTTTTATGCATCCTTATTAGATTCACCTTTCAATAATTAATTTTGAGTTTTGAAGCAAGCTATACTTTGCTATTACTGTCTTATCAAGATATGGAACCAGTGGTTTTCAACACATGTAGTGGTATAGCATTAATAACATGCATTGTGAAAATATAAGAAATAACTGACATATTGAATCAGACACCTGACATTTCAACAATATCATGAATATTTTCAAGCCAAAATATATCTAGAAAGGATGATTTAACTTTTACACAGAAGAGAAAGTCCAGGATGTATCGCAGCAGTAGCCAAATATAGGCAGATAAATTCTTTAAGTATAGTAATCCAATTTTAAAATGATTAAATTGATTGAAAATGCAAAATTTAGGCATTAAAACATGATAGAATTATAAAACAGAATTATAAATGTGCAAAATGAAATTAAAAAAAAGTAGAGGCGATGTAAAAAATTAATAAGTTGGATATACCAGAATTGAAAAAAAATTGAAAACTACTGTATAGTAAAACAGATAAGGGCACTAAAATTATAATCTAAGAGTTGAATAAAGAATATTTTCCTTTTCATGAGACCATATGTTCAACATATAAAATAAAACTCAAATTTATCTGAAATAGCAATTTATATTCATATTGCCAGTATGTTAAGATGTTGAATTGTTATACAAATTAATGTACTTTTTTAATTAATTTTCTGTAAAATCCTAATTAATGGTGAGACCTTAGCATGATTTCATATATATTATATTTGAAATATAAGGCATAAGAGATTTTAATTCGGCATATAAGAAACATATACATGATGTTTTCTTGACAATGCCGAATGTTCATGATCAACATGCTAATCATTAAGATGCTAATTTGACAAAACTCTGGTGCTGGAAACCAGTGACTAGAAGTGAGCATATTTTTCAAATGATTGTACAGTTCAAGTTGGTTGAGGTTTTCATGGCGCAAGGGGCACATTTAGCCATGTTGACACACACAATGGAAGTTTTCCTGACAAAGAAGGGAGAAATACGCTCAGGGAGGAATGCCCAAAAGGAATCGAACTTGCGCCACCTACAACCCGAAAACTGCTAGCGCAGTGACATACCCACAACGGCCCCGATTGTACAGTTCAAATAAACATGTCTTCAAAAAAATAAGTAGCATCGTCCTCTTGAAACATTACTGCAGAATAAACATTCATAAAGTGAATGCTTTATACTAACCTATGGTCAGTGGTACTCCCTTCACCGATTTCTTCCCGTTTTGTTCCACAGCTCTCTCGGAAAATTCTTCTGATGAGCCTTGTTCAATACTAGAGTTAAGGATACATTCTTGAGTAGCACTAGTACTGGTGAAGCGTTTAGCTAGAAATTAAAACGAAAGGTTATTTCACAAAAATAAAGCTACACAAAAGTAATGAGAAAGCTCAGATTAAAATTCTGAGTACCTCCTGAAGCTTCTACGCATCGAATGAAAAGGAAAATACTTCGATTCAACCTTGAAAACATCGTTTGAAAGAAGTTAAAATATGTTCGATAACAACATCAATTTTGAATTTTTATAACAAAAAGGAATTTTTAAAATAGTAATACTAATCAGTTGCACATTTTAGAGAAATAGCACAAAGACATGCGTTTGTTTATTTACATTTCCTACTATAAGTGCGATGATGGTTACAGTTCAGATTCTAAGCCAGTTGGTAGAGTGGTGGATTTGCAACAGGAGGGTTACGAGTTCGAAACTCGATCCTACTAAAGATCGTCGGGGCTGGTGCATCTTAAATCTGTCGTAGCCAAGTGTTTCCACGTTGGCAATGTGTGGAAGTTTGGAGAGTGGGCTGCCAGCTGAGATGTTGACCTCGTCATCTGATCGTGGTTCAAAATTACGAGTTGTCCTCGGTCTTTCCTTTCGGGATTGATCCATAGACGTGAAATATAAATAGACTGAGCATCGTATTGAGAACTTCAAAAGGTGGGAACAACATGTCGCTAGTAGTCACGTGACTGCTACGCGAAAATTCAGCTCGGTTGATCGATTTGATTGGTATTGATAAAGTGAATTCGAAATTTGATATATTTGCATTACATAACATCAACACCGCACAAATGTTTTGATCGACCGCACGGATTTTGCTGTCGGATTTAGTAGCATAATACGAACTACAAATTTTTTACTTAAAGCAACGAAAGACTCGTTCATTTCTTTTTTGAAGGTTCTTCAGAACCTCTGATCTCCTTCAATATATATATATTTTCTTTTTAACACTTTCCTGAAGAGAAGAGAAGGTAAGTGACCTTACATTATCTAACTTAGAAAAAAGACTGGATCCAAATATAAACGTTTAACAGATGTAGCGAGATGACGTCTTCAATATTTAGGGTTACTGAAGAAACGAGTAACCTTATGGAGGAACCTAACTTAGATCCGGAAAAAACTTTCAACCCTAAATTCCTCAAAACAAACGACAAAATAGAAAACTCGATAAATTATGCTTTCCAAAAAGGAGCCACCTCCTGCAAATTATTTCTTAGCCCGTCAGACAACAAAAGAATACCAAAAAACAACTAAAAAAATAAAGAAGAAATAATATATAAAACCTCAAACTACAAAATAACGGATTTTAATTTTACAAGAACAGGAAAACTATAAATATCTACAAATGATCCCACAGTCACTAGTAACCTCATAAATATAACTGAAATTCAAGGAGTACCTGTAATCCCTCAAATTATTTGGGAAAGTCTAACAACAAAGTTTCTAATATTTCACAAACATACCTCAACTACTTTAAAGGAAATTGCGGAAGAACTTATCGCAGAAAACGATATCAATATATTGGAACTTAGAAGATTCCAAAAGGGTACCAAAGAAGGTGTTTACCCAATTCTAATAACTGCTTAGGAACAAACATTCCCAACGTGGTTAAATTATTTCTAACAAACCAAAAAATAAACATTTTTATCGACAAACCAAGACAATGTACAACCTGCTATAAATTGTCCCATAATAATATCCACTGAAAAGCTGATAATATCTGTGTAACTTGTGGTGAAGCAAAACTCCTAAATTTATGTCAACTGAGAAAAGCGGAATTTCTAGAATATAAAGCAATAAACAGATTAACCTACAGTGAAGCAAGAAGACAATTTTTCGCAAAAAAGAATACTTGTTCAACAAAAATAACCGCGTCGACTCAGAATAATGAAATAAGTAATATTGAAAAATCCATCGATCAGAGGGCCGCGGTGGCCCGGTTGGAAGAGTACCGGACTTGCAACCGAAGGGTTGCGAGTACGAATCCAGCCAAACACCGTCGTGTACAAAGGGGGCTGGTGCACGTTAAATCTGTCGTGGCCTCAAATGTCCTCACGTTGGCGTGGTGTGGAAGTTTGGAGAGTGGGGTGACAGCTCAGGTGTTGCCTTGTCATCTGACCGTGGTTCAAAATTACGTGGTGTTGTCCTCGGATCTTTCCCTTTGGGATTGATCCCGGACCGTCACCAATAGCCCGTTGTGTTGCTCCAGTGTGACGTTAATTGAAATACCCCCCAAGAGAGAAAAAGAGGAGAGCGGAGAATGGACAAAAATAAAATAGAAACAAATAAGAATAAATCAATAACTACCCCAGCGATATTCAACAACGAAAGTTCCTCGAGCTATGGATCCATGATGGAGATCCAAATAGATAAAACAAAAAAAAAAAACTTTAAAAAAACCATGCATATCTTACAATGGAATACAAGGGGGATTCAAAATAAAAAAATGGGTCCTAGACACAAGAATCTTTCAAACAGCTCAAATATTAGTAATCCAAAAAACCTTTTTAAAACCTCACCATAAATTTCAGGGCCGCGGTGGCCCGGTTGGAAGAGTAACGGACTTGGAACCGTAGGGTTGCGAATTCGAATCCAGCCAAACACCGTCGTGTACAAAGGGGGCTGGTGCACGTTAAATCTGTCGTGGTTTCAACTGTCCTCACGTTGGCGTGGTGTGGAAGTTTGGAGAGTGGGGTGCCAGCTCAGGTGTTGCCTCGTCATCTGACCGTGGTTAAAAATTACGTGGTGTTGTCCTCGGATCTTTCCCTTTGGGATTGATCCCGGACCGTCACCAATAGCCCGTTGTGTTGCTCCAGTGTGACGTTAATTGAAATACCCCCCCCCATCGATCAGATATCAAAACAATTATATGAAGCTTTTTCAGACAAAATAGACCAATTACTAGAAAAAATGACTTTAATGTTCACATCAATGACAGAAATGAACGTAAATAATGCAAAATCACCAATCAACAACAAAACAGATACAAGCTCACCAAGAGAGAAAAAGAGGAGAGCGGAGAATGGACAAAAATAAAATAGAAACAAATAAGAATAAATCGATAACTACCCCAGCGATATTCAACAATGAAAGTTCCTCGAGCTATGGATCCATGATGGAGATCCAAATAGATAAAACACAAAAAAAAACTTTAAAAAAATCATGCATATCTTACAATGAAATACAAGGGGGATTCAAAATAAAAAAATGGGTCCTAGACACAAGAATCTTTCAAACAGCTCAAATATTAGTAATCCAAAAAACCTTTTTAAAACCACACAATAAATTTCAGGGCCGCGGTGGCCCGGTTGGAAGAGTAACGGACTTGCAACCGAAGGGTTGCGAGTACGAATCCAGCCAAACACCGTCGTGTACAAAGGGGGCTGGTGCACGTTAAATCTGTCGTGGCTTCAACTGTCCTCACGTTGGCGTGGTGCGGAAGTTTGGAGAGTGGGGTGCCAGCTCAGGTGTTACCTCGTCATCTGACCGTGGTTCAAAATTACGTGGTGTTACGTAAAATTACTCGGATCTTTCCCTTTGGGATTGATCCCGGACTGTCACCAATAGCCCATTGTGTTGCTCCAGTGTGACGTTAATTGAAATACCCCAATCGGGCTATCGCTGACTCCAAGGACAGAGCCTGAGAGATCCAGAATGAAAATTCAGCCTTGAGTTTTTATTGTTGGAAATTTGGCAACAGACTAAAGAACTCGTGTTTTGGTTTTGTATGAATTTTAAAAGCAAAACAAAGACCGTATGCTTCTGGAAAGGTAAGATCTAAATACTTTTCCTATGTAAACTCGTTACAAGTTCTCGTGCCAAACCACTGAAAACACTTGATTTGTGTAAATTTTACGAGATTTGATTTCTTTTGATTGACACATAGTAATTCTTTTATGAACCGTTCAAGTTTCATTTCTTGTAAATATTGTATTTACATGAGCATTGTTTTTTCCTGTCGAAGAGAAAGGTGTGAAAAAAGTAGTATATTTGTTTTGGTTTGGCTTTTATATCAACATTCTATGAATGGCAAAGCCGAGTGTCTTATTTCAAACATTAATTGTTCCGATTTTAAATACTCAAGGCCACCAGAGATCATTATGTAACCGACTGCTGTGGATAGTATATTTTTACTTAATTTTCTTGTGTAGAGTTAAAGAAAAAATGTTCCATGTTTGAAATTTTACTTTTGATAGATTGCTTTCAAGTGTATTGCTTAATTTGTGTTTAAAATCTGAAAATACTTACGTTTCTCATGCACTGTTTGCCCATATTTCATAGATTTTATTTTCGTAATTTTTTTCTATTTTAAGTTGTATTAATGTATTGTTACCACAGCTAACGATTATTTAATTTGGTTGAATTATTACATGTTAGAGTTATGTAGTAATTGTTGTTTATAAATTTGTCTTATTGATCTGATCATTAGTTTGAATAATTTTTCTTTTTCTTTGCAAAGATGGCTTCAGCAACAATTGAGACTTTTTGTTGCATGGCCTCAAAAATTGAGCCAGGAATTTTGTCCCATCTGCAGTTTCAATCCTTACCTTACAATGTAGTATGTGTCATTTCATCTATTTTTGGCATGATGGGAGCTGTTTACCAAGTCCTGCCATCTCGAACTTCGTCTCTTCCTCATCAACATAGAAATATTGGTCATACCCAGAAAGCAATCATAAATTGGTTAGCCATGGCAGACTTCTTTGCTGCTTCTGGTAAGATTTTAGTATTAGTCTTCAATTATGACACTACTTCAAAAAGTGCTTTTAAAATTCTTCACTTTATTTGTAACTTCAAAGAGAACTATTCTCATACACAACATTTGGAAATCATTTACAACATAAGGAAAATCAAGTTTAGCATTTGAACAGCAAATGTTACCATGGAAACAGGAAGGAATATGACTAAGACATCTATTTCAAATAATGGACTGTAAACTAAGCGAAGGATATGTGTTATTAAAGCTGTCTACTTTTGTCGATTACAGCTGCCAAACAAATTAATATTTCCTATTTTGAAAAAAATAGTGACAAAAACAGTTAAAAGATTGTGTTACAATAAAAAAACAGTTCTTTTTTTTTTAAAAGAGCTGTTGTATACAGCACTTATATAAAGAAAGTCAGGCAAGAATTCTTGAAGAAACCAGACATCAGTTCGGATTCATCTTTAGATGGGAATATTTTCTTTTTATTTAGGTTCAGGACAGAATTTCATACTTTGTGGGAATTGTGTATTTCCTTCAGCTGTTTAATGTATTCCAACTAAGCATTATTTCGTAACTTATTTTGGTAATGTATTATAAACATTTTTTCTATTCCGAAGTAACCAAGCCGGAAGGGTTGCTTTGTGTTTTCGTATGTTCCCTTATTGTTCAAAAGTGTTATTCCTATCCCAAACAGAAAAATATAAACGTAAAAGTGTAGAAGAAAATTAGGTGCATTAGTAAAAGAATTATGTTTATTAAGGATAGTATTTTTTATAAATTAAAAGTGCAGAGAACAGATTTCCGTGAAAAGTAAGAACATTTTCCATTCTTGGTTCCAACATTGGTTTCCATTCCTGCTTAGCAGGTGAAAAAGAGCAGGTTGTTCTTTTCTTCGACATCCCTACTTTTCTTTTCATTATTTGTTTGAATTCCACCTTAATCCTTATGAAATGAATCACTTGCCTTACCTCAAGTGGAGAAATAAGTTGGGAGCTTTGATTATATGACAAATGTTTCCTTGGTAGGTAAGGATGTGTGGGACCTCGATGTGCTTATTTTGTAGTATAATGGAGAATAGTTTAGTGTAATTTTTGATAAACATTTTTTGTCTAACAATCATTTGTCAAACAACTTTGCATTTTCTATTGTGACAGAAGAAAATGAAATGGTGACTGTCGAGGCCCACCAAAGAAGCAAGAAGTGGACTGTATTTAAACTATCTATTTATTCAAGCTCAACAAGATCGACACTATGGTTCCAAAAGGAACGCTTGCGATTTCCTAATCGCATCAAAGCAGCAGTAGCCTCTCTACCGCTTCAGAAGTCCTGCTGCAAACTTTGGTTTCTTCTTTTTAATTGCTCAGTTCTGAGCCAATTGGCGCTCGCCAATCACAAGCGATGACGCCAAGAAACTTGAGTCGCCAAAGGCGCGAACAGTGACAAATAAAATTCTAAAAGATAATATGATAAATGAAATAAGAATTGAAGAGAAGGTGTGGAATTTTTTTATTCAATAATATGCCATGAGTAGAACCTACTCATAGCCATATGTATGGCAGGTGTCATGTATAAGAGTAAGTCTTAAGCTCAGTGGCGGCTTTTCAAGGGGAAAGAAGGGAAGTGCTACTTCCCCAACATTTTTCATCAAATTTATTTTTCAAATTACATTTCTTAAATTAGTCTTTTTCTCAGTATTTCATATATGTATACTTTTTCAATA
This sequence comes from Meta bourneti, assembly GCA_933210815.1. Lineage (NCBI taxonomy): Eukaryota > Metazoa > Arthropoda > Arachnida > Araneae > Tetragnathidae > Meta > Meta bourneti. The sequence continues at coordinate 76,031,092 of OW119923.1, read as the reverse complement.
TTTCTACGTAAAATTTCTCTTTTTTTCTTTTACGATTTACAAATTACTAAAGTACTTACAAGTAGGAAAGAATTTAATTTTGCAGAGCCGCCGCTGCTTCAGGTACATATATAATGAAGGATTTTAAAAGCACTTTTTGCAAAATAAATTCTACTCTGGCATACTGACAAATTGAATGCATTAATAGACAATTATGTTCTGTCTTGTTTTTATTCACATTGTACATTGCTGTATATACGAATTGAATATTCCTACTTCATATGAATTGTCCTATTGTGAATAGTTTTTTGCTAATGGGTTAATTACTATGTTCTACACTACTGTTCATTAGAAATGCAACTCTATGAGACTCATTAGACTGGCTGGAAATTTGGCAGACAGGTAGTTTATCAAATGATTAAAATCTCTGTTGAGTATGCATATAGGATTCTCAGCGCTATACAGGCTTAGATGTCAATCTGAAGATATGAAAGAAAATCTCAAGAAGCAAATACCAAAGATTGTTTCCGTGAATTCGATTGCTATTATGATTCTCTGCTAATTGTAAACATGCCTCATCACAAAACTAGACAACTTTATGAACAGTTGACAGAGTTTGAGTGGTTGAATTATTGGGTTGAGAGAAGGCAGCTTGTTGTATAGTGATAGTGCTGCATGCATTGGGTGAAGCGAACTATTATTCAATGTACATTAGACTATATCTTTTCTGTATTTTTTTGTTATCTTTCATTTTTTCCCCTTTGTCATGCCTTTTCCAACTGTTACAAATAATTTTTCTAGGAATCCTGCTTCGGTCAGCTTTCTGGTTGTGGAAAGGTGATATTGTCAATCAAAATGGGTGGGATTTAATTGTCTGTGCTCTTTTTGCTGTAAGTCTATTTTTCTTCTATTTTTTGTATTTGCAATTTATTTTTCTGAAATAAAAAGTTCAACATGCATGACAAGAATTATATTTAATGAATGAATATTTTCTTTCCTTTTAAAATTCAGATAGTTCCATGTATTGAACTGATCTTGCTGCTGTAATGTAATTAAAAATTCTTCGACTCTTTATGTGGTGGGTAAAGTTGGTAATTATAGGATCATTAATGAAAATATTGAGAAATTAAAATAATTGCTTCTTTGCTCATTGTGCTATTTCTTCAGAGTTGAATTAAGCAGCTTATTTTCATAAACAATTATTTCCCTGTTCAGGCAAATTTAGTCATGTATTATTGATGTTTTTAACCATAGTTTTAGTTTATACATCTCCTTATCCATACGAATGTTCAATTTCATGTCTTAAAGTAAATTGATATGAATAGTAATTGAATTCATAACACTGACTTAAATATTTTTGTTGCCTTTATTTTTCTGCTCCATCAAAAAAATTGTTTTTTTAAATTATATTCATTATTACCAATTTTAATTCAAGAAAATCTGAAAGATGTGTATTTTTATTTTACAATACTTTCTATACCAAATTGATGATTTTATCTAGAGATGTTTATTGATATGGAATGAATCAGTGGAGATTTTTCATGTTTTAAAAATCCTGTATACAGGTTTGGATTAGGTTTTTCTACACTGCTACATTCTTGTGGACATTGTTTTATGCAGTAGATGTGTATCTAGTTTGCAAGCAAAAAGTTGGGTATGATTTATTTGATGATCTTTTGTAATATTATTCATCGTTCAATTTACAAAAGCACTTTTGCGTGTCATTTAACATGGAAATTAAACAAACTAAAAAGATTCCCAAGTTGTCTATCTGTGAATGACAAACTCTTCCAGATATATATTCTAAATGTTTTTAATTTTATCTTTTAATAAAGCTAAATAAAAATCAAATTTACTTATTAGGGTTCTAGCAGAATTATCTGACCTCATTGTCGAGTTGCAGACAATTTTGTTAATTTTTGTGTTCTTTTTCCTGAGTGTTTTAATTTTAAATTGAGTTGAAAATTTTAATTGATGCTGAAAGAAAATCTACTGACTGTACTGAAAAAAACCTGAATGTACCTCTTCTGTTATCTTCATAGCTGAGGCCAAAAATCACGTTCTAACATTTATATTATAGTGTTATGTGAGGTTCCATGGACTGGGTGTACAGCTGCAAGAAAGCAAATCGAACCAACCCTTTTTATTCCACATCATTCATGGTAGAGAAAACTCAATCTCGAAATACCCAGTTGTAAATGTTTTGCTATGCAACTGCAATACTCTACTCTACTTCTACACAAATCTCTAAATACTTGTTCAGTTATAACCCACCTGTATACTAAAAAGTATAATAAAGTTATAGTAAATTTAAAATGTTATTTTAAGATTGGTTGGCTTTGTGCAGAAGTTTGAAGAATGGTGTATAAGCTTAGGTGTTGACCTTGTTATCTGACCATGGTTCAAAATTAGCACAACAGTATTAAATTACTTCTGTTAGAAATAAATATCTTACTATTTTTTATGTAAATAGATATCTTTTTATAAGATCTATATATGATATCACTGTATTTAATTTAAATAGTGAAGATGGAGTTCATTGATGTGATAAATGAAAATAATTTGTTGATATTGTTTTCATTTATCACATCAATGAACAGCGATAACAGAGAATACAGAAAATAAATATATTAAATTTGATATTGAAAAAAAAACCGAACTTCAATAGAGTAAAAAATAATCTATAGAATAATTAATTTCAGTGAAACCTGTATATGAGAGAGTAATTATTGTTTTTTTGAACAAAATTAATTAATAGCTTGGTAACGATATTACTTTTTCTATTAATTAATTATGCAATATACTTTTATGAGAGATTGATAAATCATTGTAGAAATTGACTTACTCAATACTTTCTTCATGTCATATTAATTGAAATCAATTACGAGTATGGTGTGTGAAGGTTAATTAAGGAAACGTCATAGCATTCTTAAACTAACCTTCCTAGATGCATTCTTTTGTGTAGTGCATATTTTGAAATTAGTACCAAAAATAAACTTAATATAAAATTTTGATGAAGTTCGTGAACTAACTCGTATCCAGAGTTTTTGTTACTAAAGTAAAATGATTTTACTATTCTCTTCATTGTTTGTTCTTATGTTATTTTAAATGATCGACGAATTTTAATGGTACAAATCCTCAGGTACATTCAACATTACAAAGGAATAAAATGTTTGTTGAAAAAATATAAATTAATATAATCGACACTATTGAAGGGATTATTTCAATAGTTTATGATTGTTCAATAGTTACAAATTCTATACACACAAATCCATCTATGAAATACATTTCATAAAAATTGCACCCCTGCTAAAGGTTCAAATTGGCGAAAGGTGAGACACTAAGGTAATTGCTACAAAAGACGATTTTGAGGGAGGATTAGGAATTCCCTTAAGTTGTATTCCTGTAAAATTGCTCAACTCAATTCGTTAAAATGACGAATCTACTGCGGATACTCTCTCACTTAATTTACCTGCCAATATTTTTTTATTTTTGTAGCACTCTTCGAATTTTGCTACCATTTAGGGAAAGATGACAAATTAATTCAATAAGTTTATTTTAAAAGTGAATGCGTTTTTTCTTGAAAATTCCAATTTGTGGCACGCACAATAATAAAAGAACTTGTTTTAAAATTTAATGTCTTCAGTTGTGATAAAGCAACATTAACCTATTACCATTTTTTTAATGGTAAATCAATTTGACAGCATTTCTTATAAAGAAAATCATTGTTTTAAATAAACTTTCTCATTATAAGTTACTTAAATATAGCTTCAATTCATAAAATAAGCCACCTTGGCAATCTGTCACTATGACAAAGAATTTGTAATATTTCAAAAGTCCTAGTTCAGATATTTTTAACACTAACGTTCTTTCAATAATGGCAAAATTCCACTTAAAATTTGCTTTATTCTAACTTGCATCCGCTTTAAACAGAATACTTTGCGGTGGTGTTGTGTGTGATGAAAAGAAATTGCAATTTATTGAAATAATAAATATTTAAAACAGAAAACAGCATTAAAACAAAATAAAATTGTGCGGGAAAAAGTTCTAAAGATATGAATTCGTGATTCGTTTTTATGTCTTGATCTTGCGCAGTTGCCACAACTTTCAACTAAAAATTAGATGGAATTTCAAAATACTAATTTCGAGCGAAAAAAATATTACTACACATGGCAAACAAACATGAGTTTCTGTTTTGTTGCAAAATATCGTCTGTTTCAAATGTTTGGAAATAGTTTGTTTTGCAAAGGAAATAAACAAGGCTCAAAATAAAAAAGTATTTAAATTTAAATTCTGCAAAAAAGTAATTGATTTTTCAGCAGTACTGGTAAATCAATTTAAGTAACTGCTCAATATGCATTCCAGCTTCTCCAAACTACCAAATTATGGTAGATTTAAGAAGAGTTACTCAGATGTTTTAACATGTAACTTGCTTAAATACATAAGCAAAGGAATTTAAAATAATGCATTCACTACATTAAAATATTAATTATCAAATGTAGAACATTGAATTAAAATGTTTTGAATAAATTATTTGTGATACTTCTACAAACACAGACACAAATTCAAACAGAACGGGAAGACAGATTAACGCAACCAAGTTCAGTCCCTAAATGAATGTAAATACTCATGTATGTAAAGTTTCATGAAAATATATTCAACTGTTTGGATGTAGCACTGGCACACACATACAGACAGATGGACAGACAGACACCAAAGAAACGGATTTTGCATCAGAAGGACCCAAAACGGATAGAAAACTTGAAATGGGTCGAAAATATTCAATGTACAAACACTCCATTCTTATTTATATAGATTTCTACAGTTAGACAAGTGGATAAATTATTTAATTTGTTTATTTACACACTTTTTGCAAACTGCCTTCCTTAACCTCCAGAATGTAAGAATGTACCCTTTCTAAAGCATGTAATTTATATTGAAAGCTAGATGTAAAACTGTAAAAAATATAAATTGTTGGGTCATTTTAAAATCTTTCCAAAATCTTTTTGAACTTAAAAAGGAAATTTTTTAAACTGGAAAGATTGAAACAAAAATTCTGGTATCAAATATATTTTACATTTTATAGAATTTAAAAATAATTATATGGTTAATAACTACTTTTCATTGTATAAATTATACAGGATTGTTTTGGTATGAAACTGATTTGGGAAACAATTAGCTCTGCATTAAGAATTTAAGATTTTGGTGTTTTTTAGTCTTCTTTACATGAGATATTTAAATGACTTCCTGCTTGTTAATGTTACAATTATGAGAAAATGTCAGCATATTTGTGTAATGTAACAAAAATGTTTGTAATTTAAATACAATTGCTTAAAAATGCAGAATTCTTTCTGAAGTTTGAAATTAATTTCAAACAAGCTTTAAGAATTAAAATTTTATCTGTACTGATTTCTAGGCTATATATATATTGCTAGCTTATGGCATTATCACAATTGTAAGCAAATTTTAGTATATATGTATGATCAAAACCTTGTAAGTAAATAAATATAGTTTTGTTTCAAAAGTTTCATGCTTAACACATTTCCTAAATTATTTTATATTAATATACATGAAATAAATGTACACTGATTTTGATTTCATTTTTATTTAGAAATCAAAAATTCTACCATGCCATAGTATGGATTGTTTCTCTTTTACTGACTACTTCAGGCTTAGGAACTCTGTATTTGCCTCACTTCAAGTACGTGTTACATACTTTAATAAATTAAATGCATAAATATTCAGTGCATTTTAAGTTATCACATTAAAAGATTTTTGGATATTTCCGCTTTTTCTAAACCCATGAATGAGTTTTTTCACTTTACATTTATTCATTTTAGGTGTCACACTGGTCCATTGAGAGTTTTACCAAATTACTTACTTTCTTATATTCCAATTGTTTGTGTTATGGTTATAAATCCCATTTTGTACTACATTGCTTCAAAGAATGGTAAATATGACCTCATATATTCTTTTCTGAAAATGTTTACATACACATCTTTGTTCCAAACATGAATATAAAAGCATTTAATTTAAAGCGAGAAATAACTTCAAAAATACAACCAAAACTTCCATATCCTACTAGTAAAAATACAAAAACTTATTGACATGTTTTCAACATTTTCTTTATCATGTCCATTGCTGCTCTTTCGAGTATGCAATGCCTTGCAATTCAGTATAATTTAGATGTCACTTTAAAAACGGTGTATACTCAATATCACCAAGATCAGGGCAAACCAAAAGGTGGTTGCTGTTCATATTTACATGTCCACAAAGTGGATGTCGAAGTGTCAGACAGTCCAACGCTATAGTGGAACTGAAGGTAATGTCCAGTCAAAGTTCAGGAACAGGCAGTATCGGTCACTCTTAGGAGGTCCATGGGATTTCTTTTATGTTTATCAATTAGGCAGGACCATCTCCCTTGTAGGAACACTGTCAAAATAAGATCTTTGTATAAACTTTTCTTTAGTAGTTTAGCATTTCGAAAAGGGATGGAGACAACAGGTTGAATTGACAAAGCAGTCTTGTCTAGATCATCGGACATTTTATTTCCATAAATCCCACAATAAGTTATGATGGAAGGATAAGCTACAGAATCTTAAAGACGAATTTGACCTTGCAAGAAAAAGGCTGAGCCTATTGACCTTCTCATTGAGATAAAATATTTAAAAAAAGACTGCATATTAAAATTTTCTGCAGAAGCTTAATTTTCTGTTTCCAATATAGGAACAAGTACAAAATTGTTATCTTGAAAGCTTTTATAATTGCTTCTCAATTTTAATCTAGATAGAATTGAAGCTTTTTACATGTTATGTTTAAATTAATTTTTTAAAACAATTAATACTTAAATTGATGTTGATTTAACCTTATATTTTTTTATTTATGGAAATAAATAATGTGGATATTTTTATCTCAAATTTCCACCATTGCATAAGTGTAAAAAGGTATTTTTAAAATGTTAATCTGCCAAAATTGTTCATAGTGTTTTATAAATTTACAACAATAATAAATTAAAGTGTTTCAAGTATTTTTGTTCCAAAATGCTTCTTTAATTATTTGTAGGCATTCATCTCAATTAAAATTATTTTAATAAGATCGTAACTAATTTCTATCTGGTTCTGATACTTACCAGTTTCAATCACATTAAGCAAAAATATTAATTGATCCCTATCATAGTTAAATTACTCTATTAGTGTTCTTACTGAATCATCAAAACAGAAGTTTTTATTGAGATTGATTCTGGCATTAAATAGAACAGCGATGTTAAAATATTTTGCAATACTTTAGTAACTTTTACATTACTGTCTCTTAAATGATACTCTTAAGACCACTTTATTAAAAGAAATCATATTCCTGTTAGAATAGTGGATATACCCACTGCGCTAGCTACCTAAGTTGTGGGCATGCAGGTTCGATTTCTGTCAAGTGCATTCCTCCCTGGGTGTATTCTCTCTTCTGTGTCAGTAAAACTTTCGTTGTGTCTGTCTATTACTTGATATTGTAAGTCTTGTGTCTGACACAACATAGCCAAATAGGGTCCTCATACCATAAAACCCCTAAACCAACCAACCTGTTAGAATAGAATGACAAAGCATAAAACTTATACTTGGAAGATTTCTATGTAGTCAGGTTGATTTCTATGGAATTAACCTATCACCATTTTGCATATGTTACTTCCATAGGATCCAAATTCTCTACTAGTGGGTTTTTAAAGGTTTTGAGGGATATGAGGTTTGTGTACTTCTTGAGAGTATATTGCAGTTAGGTGGTTTTATCAATTTCATCTCTTTATTTTAAAACGAATTCGTAATCTTAAGTAATGAATGTTGTATCAATTCCCACATGCTACTCATCCAGAACATATTGCATAAATGTATGTGTTCTAAGTATGTAAATTTATTCACATTATACTCATTATTATTGGTGCTGCCATTAATAATGAGTATAATGCTTTGCGCTGGTTATTGGCGCTGGAGCATTGGCGCTGGTTATTGGTGCTGCCATTGTTTTGTAACAAATGTGTGTACACATTTGTGATTTTCTATCATTATATAAATAGCAGTTTAGAGAAACTAAGTATTCAAACTTTAAAGCAATCTCTGTTTTCAGTAAGGATTTTACTTACTGGTGGTCTTGGTCAACTAACTTATTTGGAGCATGATTTGCTATCTGCTTTGAAAGAAAAATTCTTCTGCATTGTTTTGGTATACTATGTCTGGTGAGTTATTTTTAATAATTTTATTTATACTATCTTTTGTCTTAGCAACTCTTATTTTTTGTGTCTTGCATTTGCAAACTGTATCTTTACTATATCAAACATTTTGTAATTAATGTCATTTGTTTGTAATGAATGTTTGTGATTTACAATTTACTGATTCATTCTAACAAAAATGTACAGATGTTGATTGTGGATTAGAAATATAAATATAAAAATGCATTGTTACAGCAGCAACGAGAGTTCATAGGAGTTTTGGTATTTCTTGTAGGTTTCTTTTTTTCTTCCTCCATCATTTGAAACTTGTGCATGTGAGAAAAACTTGTGTTACTTTAAATCATGGTTTTCCAAATTTTTTTGATTCAATGCCCCCTTTGCATAGACAATTTTTATTAGCGCTTCCTCTGAAAAACTACCTCATCTAATAATGCAATTGTAGCTGTGCCTATGATTTTTGAATTGCACCAAAATACTTATGTAGATGCGTATGCAGTTTTAAGATTTCAAAAAGCTAGTTTAGAAATAAAATAACTTGGAACTAAAATTATAAAGCTACTAAAAATAAATATAAAAAAAATTGGTAGGTTGTGGTGAAGACACAAACCGTAGTTTTGACATGAATACTCGAGGTTAATGTTGGATTGTGGAATGAATAAAGCAGGCATAGGAAGTTTGAACGTTTGTTTATTGTGAATATTCAACAATTCAATTATAGTTTTGAATTATTAAAGTGCAGTTTGATATTAATATTGAAGGATAATTTGATAACCTAAAGCAGTGGTCTCCAAACTTTTTCACTTGAGGGCCAGATTGAAAAATCCTGGAAGTGAGGCGGGCAATAACACACATAAATATATATACATATACACATATATACTATATATATGTATGTATATTGCATGTTGCATCGGCCAGGTTTTCGCGGTTCTGACTATAACCCTTTGCGGGCTGGGTCTGGCTCCCGGGCCATAGTTTGGAGACCAGTGACCTAATGGCTTGTGATTGTAGTTTAGTTCGTTAGCTTTCGAATGACACCATTTATGCAGTCTTCATTCCACGCAATCCAAAGTTACACTAGCCCAAAGTTCGCTCAGCACAGTAGAATTTCAACATATTGCAGACTTATGCTCAGTGCGCCTGTGAATTCAGTCTGAAGGTCATGTCAGGTATGGATATCCTTTGTCTGCATGATGCTATATTTATCTTATGGATGTTTCTTCTAGAGTTTTGAAATCGTTTGACAAGACGATTGTAACGCTTTTTTGTAATGCTCAATTTTTCATGCATGCCCCCAGTACTATTCTGATTTCAAAGATGTATTCATGTCAAAATAAATTACAAATGAACACACCCACTAGATAACTCACTATTAGAAATTTATATCTATGAAATCAGTAAAATTTAAAATAATCGCTAATGAAAAGGATGAGACTGGTGTAATGCTACCAATTTGTCTATATTAGGCTATTTTTGTCAACAGCCTCTTTAAATCTCCATGGTAAACTATTTGCAGTTGGTTCCTCTTTTTAGTTAAGATTTGTTACCACACTAAATCCACGTTCAACAAAACAGGATGATGGAAATGCAATCAAAATTTTAAGTCTGAAGTGCAGCAAATTTATACAGTTTAACACTTGCTCGTTATGACCTGTTGCCTTTTTTAGATCAGTGAGTTGTAGCATGCATTTTACAACATAATTCTTGTGACAATGCATTCTTGTTGTGAGTATCTGTTTGGTCAAGTGGATTAGTGTTGGTTTCAAACATTTTTTATCATCATAAATTCTTTAGTGCCTAAGGGCACATAAGGCCTTCAATCTAGATCGCTAAAGTTTCGTGTCTGATGCAGCAAGTCTGGCTTCATACCAGCTCGCCCATCCAGCCTCACTTCTCTCTTGTTCCATCATACGTCTTCAGGTCAAACGTGGACGTCCACACTTTCTCTTTCCATCAAGGGTCCAGTCAATGCTATACTAGGAATACTGTCCCTGTTCATTCTTAAAATGTGTCCTGTAAACTTCCAATGTCTAAATTTGATTTCATTTCCTATTTCATTAAATTGTGTTTTATTTAATAATTCTTCATTTGAAATGTAGTATAGCCAAAAAATCTTTAAAATAATTCTTAAGCATTTATTTTGAAAAACATTTAGTTTATTGCACTGTGTTTTGGAAATTTTCCATGTTTCAGAACCGTATAAGAGAACTGAAAGTATTAGTGATTTGTACAGATTTAATTTGGTTTTTACATGTATATTAGTTGCTCTACTCAGTTTATTAAGATTCTTAAAACCGTTGCGAGCTTTTGAAATTCTAAGATCAATATCTTCATCAGTACCACCATTTTTGTTTATTGTTGCTCCCAGATATAAAAAGGTGCTTACATCTATTGAGTTATTTTGCACCTTGATGGGACTGCTAGATTTTTTGTCAATTCTGAGGACTTTTGTTTTATTCTGATTGATTCAAACATTTTTAGGCGATACTTAAGATCTTTTTGCCCACTTTTGCTCCTCAATGCCCTCATATTTCTTCTGGGGTCAGCATTGCCCTCAAGATTTTTTCAGTGACTACAGGGGGCAGTATCATCCATTTTGAGAAACAATGCTTTAAATATTGTTGCCTCTTTAAATGTAGTGTGAACACTAGAGAAAGCAAAAGGAAACCATGGTAGAGGGAGACAAATTACTGTTGCATAGTATGGTAACTTTGCCTATAAACCTTTCCTTAGAGATGGCGAAGAATTTTCTAGAAATTTCATTAAACATGAACAATTTTCAAATCAAGGAAAATGTAATTTTTCTATTGTTTTAGAGGTAGTTGAAATCCATCAGCCATTGCCAGCTTGTATAATTAAATATTAATTAGTATATCATCATTTTGCTGTCAAACATGAAAAGTCCAATTGCTTGTTTTTTAAATTTTACATTTTTTTAGAGATATGCTTACTAAATTTGCTTCAAAAGTTCATAAGTCTAAATCACTTGTATGGCCCTTATCTATAAATTTCGAAACCTTGTTTCTCAACTGGTCTGCAGTTTGGCATCTAGTTTTTCATCGTTCCTGAAATTTTTTTATTTGATTATTTAAGATATTTTGAAAGTAAAATGATATGTATTTTACAGGGATGTAAACTAAATTTTTACTATTGAAGTCAAAATACATTTTATGATTTAACAAAGCATTAATGATATGAATTTGCTTTGCAGCTGGTTACCAAATGTTTTGAATGGCATTCTGTTATGGGGATTTTGGGAAACTTTTCCCAGACAACTTCTGATTGGTATTTGGTATGTCATGGTAAGCTATGTTCTTATTGGACTAAGCATATTAAAATTTCATATAAATATGTATCCTGCTGACTTAATCAGTTTAAAAAATTGCACTAGTTTTCTAATAAATTACATAATCCCTGAAGTTTTTACTGGGTATTTTGTGACTAATTTTTTATTGATATTTAAAGTTGTAAGAGTTTTATTTGAAGCAATTTACTAAAAAGATTGTTAATTAAATAAATCTTTTGATACAGGCTGTGCTGAACCCTCTCCAAGCTATTTTAAATTCACTAGTATACAAAGGATGGAATGGCTGCAGAATCTCATGGATAGATCTGAAAGCGTACTTTTGCTGTTGTAGAGAAGCACCCCATTCTGGATTTCTTATCGAACCTTCTGAATCTGATCACGATTTGACTTCTGAAAGACCAACATTTTCAACTAACAATCGCTTAGATTGAACAAGAAAAGTCATTTTGGGATTCAGAATTTCATTTATTTTATTCCCTTTTATTACGAACAAAATGTTAGAAAAGTTATATTTTTATTTAATATTACTTTAGTCGTGCTGTATTCAAATCAATGGTTTTGGTTGATTTTTTTATATGAAGATATTTTCACCAGATATTTGTCTCTTTTTACCTTTTATGCAGGGGTGTCTTTCTTCTGTGTCAAAAAGCTTTCCTTGTGTGTATATTCATTACCTGATGCTGTCTGTATAGGCCAAATATTGCTATTGCACAAGCCTTATACAATGTTTGCTTGCAATGGTTTAACTTGTCTACATTACAACTACTGAAATTACAGGTGATGTGATTTTAAAAAATGCGCAAATGTGATACTATTAATGTTACACACCTTAAAACAACACTATATTACTAAATCAGCTTATATCAACTCAAGAATTCATAAAAAGTATAGAGATTCTTTTGTAGAACTTGAGTGATGTATCAGGATAACTTTGCTGAATGTTCTTGCCGCAATTTGATGTGATATAGGTTTTCCTACCTTTCCCGGTATTATTCTACCAGTTTTTTCATACAGGTGAAAACTATCATGCTGCTCCTGTGTTCTTTGTGTTGTGATAGATCCTTCAAGGAGTGGATTGTGTTTGCTCTTTTAGAATAATTGTTACTTGTTGCCATGTTTGTTATATTTGACATTCAATTAACTGTTTGTAAGTTCAGTCTTTTTCTATTGAGGAAACTAAGGCAGTAAATTGTTTTTAGTTTTCTTATTACACGCATTTTTGAAAACATTTATTGTTTTTATTTTATAGTGGTGAATATTAAAACTATTGCCTTCTTATTTCCAGTAATATATCTTTATTTTTCAAAGAACTAAACATATTTGTTCAAAATTGAATGAAGCTTCATCACATTAAAAAATAAAAACATCATGCAAAATGAAAAATATCTCATACAAAGCAAAAATTATCTGCTGGATGTTATCTTATTTTTCTTTTGCAATACCTGTGCTTTCTTGGAGATTTCTTTATTTTAGAGAATCATTGTCTATATAAAATTGGCATGTCATGTACAGGTCAGGTTATAAATTCTTTTATTCTTACAATTTAGATAACTTTTTAACAATTGTTAACTTTCAAATTTTTTAGCACATTTACAATTTGTATAATTTTTAGAGGAATTAAGTTTTAATGTTGTAATTGAACAAACTGAATCTTTATATCATACAGTTTGTTTAGCCATTAAATTTTTGTGTTTCTTTGCCATTCGTAACCAATACACTGTGATGTAGGCATTTTTATCCAATGAAGGGCCTAAACAATCTATGTCACAAAGTAAGATTTTTCATCATGATCTTAAATTGAATGAAGGTCAGGTTATGTGTTATGCATTAATTCAAGCAATTGCATTACCGACATTTTGAACGAATGTTACCTATTAAACATCGAACCTATATATTAGTGGTATTTGTCATAAATTTTGTGGAACCAAGACTTTATGCTGGTTTGAAGAAAAGATTGTAAATTTCAAGAACTATCATCCAATCGTGAGTAAAATTCTGTAGAATTGCTTGAAGTGTGTTTTACCATAGTTTTCCCAATGTTATTTGCTATTGTATTTTATAGTGTTATCAATTATCCTTTATCTAGCAATGCCCATACATTAACTCACAAAAAATTTCTCTATTGGATCTGATATCAAATTATATTTGTTTCATTGCTGTTTGTCTATTTAAAAAAATGTTTCTTGTTTTGTCATGATTTGCATAATAGATTAATATTGATTACAAGAAATTATGACAGGTTCTCAATTATTTGTTTGAATATATTTTTGATTCTTTGTATGGCATGTTTATTTTCCAAGCTTGCATTTGTATGTTATTTCAAAAATGTTTTAATACTCTTTATATAATCCATTTTACAATCTCATAACTTAAGTTTATGAAGGTAATCGAATATGAATCTCTTTTGATATTGTGTAATGTGATGTTTCTGAATGATGATGTTCTGATGAATGATTAACACTTTCTTATAATTGTTGCAAAAAAGGAATTATCCATTTTTAATGAGTTTTTGTTTATATAAAGCACATAATATATGCTTTTTAAAATGCACTGAATATTTTCAAAATGTTTGGTTTTATAACTAAAAAAACTATTGTTTATGTTTTATAACTTCCAAAACTAAATGTTGCATATTGTTATGAAATAAACTGATGATTATTGTTATTAAAATTTTTAAATTTTGCTTGTGATTCTCAGCATAATTATTTTGCAATGAGGCAAATCTAACTACTTACGTAATCATGCATATGATATAACAAGTCATCAGACAGTTTAAAAGCCATATTGTAAGACTTTGTATGAATTATCCATTTGTTCTTAATACTTCCCTGATCTTTCGTTGTATGTATGGTTTTACTATAGTCTTACTTTCACAAGAAGTCAGCAACTGGAGGGTTATGAGTTCGAATCCAACCAAAGACCGTCGTGTACAAAGGGGGCTGGTGCATGTTAAATCTGTCAGGGCCTCAAATATCCTCACGTTGGCCTGGTGAGGAAGTTTGGAGAGTGAGGTGCCAGCTCATGTGTGACTTGGTCATCTGACCATAGTTCAAAATTACTTAGTGTTCTTGGATCTTTCCCTTGGGGATTGATCCAGGACCGTCGCCAATAGCCCGTTGTGTTGCTCCAGTGACGTTAATTAAAAATACCATACCACAAGAAGTCAATCGATTCATGCCATTTTGAAGGAGTGCGTTCTTAAAATAAGGTGATAAGTTGGAACATAAAGTACTTGCACAACTGGCATCTTTAGCTTGCATTCTGGATTTACATGTATCGTTTGTTGCTGTAGGCAATTGCAGTGCTAATGAGTTGATGGAGAGGAACCATCTACGACAATTGTCATTCATGCTTTTGAATATGGCAGCCCTCATAACAACCTTTCACACCTATTCAATAAAATGACTGACCCAAGTTGGACTATCTTCTCGCTGGAGAAGGACTAGGTTTTGTGAAGTGGCTAAACGAGTTATAATCTTTCAATTTCTTGCATTCATGTCCAGATATCCTGCTACTTAATTAATGCTTTTATGCTATGATGAAAGGATTTGTGCATACTAATGAACTGCCAAAATGCACAATGTTATTTTATCGTTTGTCTGGTAACATTTTGACATAGTATATGTGTATGAGTTATATAGCTCCTTACATTTAGTTTTCTTTTGTTATTTTTATTTTCTTGTATATTTAATATGTTAAATATTTCAGTTTGTGTTTCATGTGATAAGTATTTTATTCTATTTTATGTTTTGTGTTTTTATTTGCTTTTTATTTTAAAGTATTGTCTATATGAAATTTTATTATTTTTGTTTGTTGCCAAGGTTAAAAACTACTTCAGACGGTGTAATATTATGTAGAGCTGAATCTACTACAAAAATGTACTTTTGATACATTTTTATTAAGTGATATTTATCAGTTGAAAATAGAAAGAAGAACCCGAAACCCAAGCAAATTATGTTTTTCACTCAAGTACTTGGAACTATACCTCCAACATCTGAGCTACCTTTATATGTGTACTGCACTGAATGGGTTTAGTTCTCATGTTCAGAGATATTAGATGGCTGGATAGTTAATGCCTTCATTGCCAATCTATCTTGGTACTTGGCAACAATTGGGCAATAACAACTTTAGGGATAAAATTGGTCCTTATACTTACACTTCAATAATCACTTCAACTTATCTCAGAACTTTAAATGGTTGTATGGTTTCAAGATGAAACAGTATAAAAGTAATATATTTCTTTATGCAATGGTTTTTCATTATATACTGTGATATTAATTTAGTTCTAGTTTAATATTGCACTGAAATACAATCCGCTTTTTTTATGTATTGGGATCAATTTTGTTTCTATCTGCTAGTTTAAAAAAATGTAATTTAGAGTTAAACTTTCTTGTTTAGTATTTGAGCGATTTACAAGTTTGCCATTTGAAATGGTTGCACAAGGAAAAAGATAGTTTGTTTAAGCTATGTATTGCTGTAAAGGTATCAGTCAATGCTTGACATTTCAGTTGGTCCTTACTGTGTTACTTAGTCACTTATGAGATTATATAAAAATTTATTATGCCATAAACAATTATAGCTAACTGCAGCAAGGGAACACATTAATTAAGCATATACTTAAAATATATTTCCTAAGTAAGAAATAATGGCCAGTGGAATCAAAATTTCACTTAAATTGTTTAATGATGCGCACAACATATTTTGCACTGATTAAAACTTATTTTTCTATGCCATGAAGAAAATGAAATATGAAAATTTGCTAGTTCCTTTTTCTTTATATGATGTAACTTAAATTTTTTGTTTTGAATAGTTACCCACTGTTATTCATTTTCATTATTTCATGTTGTAGTTGTCTTATATATTTTGCTAAACCAATTTTTGCATGCACCTTTTATTTGTAGATGGAAATAACATGCAAAAAATTGCATTTTTAAATAACAAATACAGTTATCTGTCTATTATATGGTGCTGTGTTCCTTTTCATCAAATGATGTCAATTTTGATGTATGGATTTTGTGAAAATAAATTTAATTCTTTGAATATGTCTTCATTATTTATAATTTTTACTAAGAAAACATAAACAAATGTATGGAATATGTGTATTCAAACTAATATATGCTAGTTAAAGTATGCACCCATGGCGTGATGCAATGGTAACCTTTCACCTTATAACTGGGCATAATTGTCTTGTCGCCCATCTGCATAGAACTGACATTGTCTACGAGATTTTCTGCCCTCTTTGTGCAGCCTTACCGTATGGACAGATCCTACTTGCTTTGCTGCAAAACAATTAATGAAAACTGAGATTTCCCTATACTGGTGAGCGAGAAAAGTTTTAGGACAACAAATCTGGTTATATTTCCTTTTTATATTCATCTGTTATACTGCAGTTTTGTATTGTATTAGTTTGTGTTTGGTAATATTTGTTCTGTCTATCTTACCCTAGCCATTGGAAATAAAAAACCGCAATTAAAATTACATGTATTTAAGAATTCTGTTATCTTATTTTTAAATAAATCTGGTTGATGCAGATAGATTCTGACTGTAGTTGCTATTGTTTTGTGGAGGTAGATAGGTATCTTGTTAAATGGACTGAGATGATGCACACATACACCACTATTTACATTTTGATTTAAAAACGTTTTTTAGATTTCACGAATTGGAATTTTACTTAGTATTCTGAGCACCATGCACCCACATCTGCACTCCAGGTGACAGATCGCTTTTGAAATACAAATACGTATTGTCTTACCACGAAAACTGCTCCAGACACAGTCTAGACCACCCAACTTGCCCAAAAGGTGGTTTATCCATCGCAAAAAGGTAGCTGTCTCATTCACGTCGCGGTAAACTTAAAAAAAAAAAATAGAAATGTATTTAGGAGTAAATGTGGGGACCGGGACCTCGTCTTACAAAAAAGAATTTACTGGGCCACCAATTTATAAAGGTTGAGAACCACGCATTTCCACTATACTGGCGGTCACTAAAAACGGCTCACGTTTTAGTGAGGATGATAAGGTTTGGTGACGGGACGGTATTTTAATTAACATCACACTGGAGCAACATAACGGGCTATTGGTGACGGTCCGGGATCAATCCCATAGGGAATGATCCGAGGACAACACGTAATTTTGAACCACGGTCAGATGACGAGGTCACCTAAGCTGGCACCCCACTCTCCAAACTTCCACGCCAACGTGAGGACATTTGAGGCCACAACAAATTTAACGTGCACCAGCTCCCTTTGTACACGACGGTCTTTGGCTGGATTTGAACTCGCAACCCTCCGGTTGCTAATCCGTTACTCTTCCAACCGGGCTACCGCGGCCCCGTGAAAATTGCTATTAGTATTCTAATCTGTATTCTAATACAGATTATTAGATACTAATAATTAGTATTCTAATAAAAATATTTTAGTTTATTTTTTTAACTGAAACTCTTAAATGGAACGATAAATACTTTAAATTTTGAATGCAGAAAAATATCGTTTGCTACTGCTTTGTTATATAAACTGGCGGAAAAGGAAATCCCAACACCAAGGAGTTGTGCTAGATAAACGAAATTTGGGAGGCGTGTTTGTACATCTGAAAAATGACACCTATTCAAATTTTGCGCTAGACGATTAAGAGTGGCGCTAGTAGCGCCACTATGAACATGCAAATAACGTTTGCTTTAATACGCGATGTAAACTTCGTAAGCGTTATTTATCGTCCGGATTGGGCGTTGTGAGCTACATTTGAGTCAAGAATGCCTTTAAGGATACGAAGAAGGCAGTATCAGCAGCTTACTGAGTTTGAACGAGGCCGTGTAATAGGGCTACGAGAGGGTGGATTTTCTTTTCGCGATATTGCAGAAAGACTTGGCAGGGATGTATCCACTGTGCATGATTGTTGGCAGCAGTGGTCACGGGAAGGTACTGTCTCAAGAAGACCGGCCGCACACGGGCCACTACTGAGAGGGAAGACCGTCGTATTCGCCGCATTGCTGTGGCGCATCGTACTGCATCTGCAGCAGAAATTCGAGCTACTGTTGGTACCAGAGTGACACAACGAACTGTAACAAATCGATTACTTGAGGGACAGCTCCGAGCCAGACGCCCTATAGCGTTCATACCACTAACTCTAAATCACTGCCATCTGCGACTTAAGCGGTGTCAAGCAAGAGCTCATTGGAGGGCGGAGTGGAGATCTGTTGAGCCGTTTCTGTCTTGGTGCCAGTGATGGCCGTATGTTGGTTAGAAGGAGGCCAGGTGAGCGCTTGGAACCAAGCTGTCTGCGGCGTAGACACACTGGACCTACATCAGGAGTTATGGTCTGGGGAGCAATCTCCTATGACAGCAGGAGCACTCTCGTCGTTATCCCAAGCACCTTGACAGCAAATTTGTACGACAGACTGGTGATTGAACCGGTTGTGCTGCCATTCATGAGCAGTATTCAAGGGGTGTTTTCCAACAGGATAACGCTCGTCCTCATACCGCTGCTGTCACCTAACGTGCTCTACAGAGTGTCGACATGTTGTCTTGGCCTGCGAGATCACCAGATCTTTCTCCCATTGAGCACGTATGGGACATTATTGGACGAATCCAGTGTCATCCACAACCAGCAGTGACCGTTGCTGATTTGACTAAGTGCAACAGGCATGGAACTCCATCCCACAAAATGACATACGGCACCTATATGACACAATGCATACACGTTTGCATGCTTGCATTCAAAATCGTGGCGACTACAGCGGTTATTAATGTACCACCATTTCACATTTAAAATGGCTCTTCTCGCGCATACTTTAACCTGTGACCTTGAAACTTTAATCAAATAAATATGTTACCTAGACAAATGCTTTGCCTAAATTTCATTCCCCTAAACTAATTTCTTCTTGGGTGTTGAGATTTCATTTTCCGCCAGTGTATATTCTGTGTGTAAATCGTGGAAACAGTGACATGAATAGGACCTGTAAGATCAAGGTCATGAAAATAGTTACGGAAAAAGTTATTTAGTAAATATAGTTATTGAAAATATCGAATGTAACTTACAAGATGAACTTATTGAATTGTGAATTGATCTTGAAGCAAAGAGGCTTTTTAAAAATAGGACTTTAAGCGTTACCACCGAGATAACAAGGCCAGACCGCTGTGACGTTTCGATCACGTGACTCGCTTACTAGTAGTCATAACAAACATCGCCGCATGGCCGACTACTTGTGGATTACCTTTAATGTAGCGTAAGAAATTAGGGTTTTTTATACTATTTTACCGGAAAGCAAGTGCAGCTGCAGTTAAATATTGTTATATAACATTTGTGGAACATTACAGTGTCAAGGTGTTAAAGGCTTTCGTCAAACAACACGTTTAACGTGTGTCCAGACCGATTTCTTTAGGCTTAACCACGAGGCTATCCAAAATGCCCTTTAGATGCTGTGTACCTACTTGCTCTGGAAATTATAGATATGGTGATGCACCAAAAGTGGCGGTTCTCTCCTTTCCAGAGGATAAAAATATTAGAAAAAGATGGCTCAGGGCGATTCCACGAGCCGACTTTACACCATCAAAACGCAGCAAAGTCTGCGAACTTCATTTTCAAAACGATGATATCGTCCGGAATGTATCGAAATTCAACAAAAAAACTGGTGAGTGTTCTACCTTTTCCATGAAGTCTCCGTTTAAAAGTTGGTACTATACAAAGTATATTTCCGAATTGCCCTAAATATCTCTCGAAAACTTGTCCCACCGTTCGTAAAAGCAGGGAAGATAAAATTCGTGAAACTGATTAATTCAATTTATTGAGAGCTATCAACGAAAGCAAATCTGAGTTCATTGCTCATCATGAATCTATTTCTTTTCAAAATTTTAATAGGCTGCTAGAAATTCTGGATTCATTACCCCATAAACAAAATTGGTTTAAACTAATTGAGGAGTCAAAAGTTACTTTTTTCAAAATTTGTTTTAATCCAGGACCTGCAACAAATTACACTGTTGTAATACATTCAAATCTGAAAATGGAAACATTTATATGGCCAAGAAATTTCTGTTTAGATAACAATCAAATCAAAACACCCTGTCACGTTAATAATTTGGAAGTTATTGAAAATTGTTTGAATTTTATAAATGAAATATCAATGAAAAATTCTTCAGCCAACTATGATAATAATCGCTTCAATTGCTTTTACAGTTCAATTGCTTTGATTTCCCATTTTTACAGATTTAATGATGAAGAAAACATTAATTAGATTTCTTTAGACTATGAGAAAGGGTTTTCTTTTCTTTTTGATTTATGGTCACATTTGAGAAACTATGATATTGGGCGGTATTAAGCTTGATTGACGTGTGTATTTTAGTTAATAAAAGTCATAAGCTAGTTTTTCGCTATTTTTTAATTGAATTTACGATATAATTTTGGCTGGTTTTTTAATAAGTTATTGCTTTTACTATTTACGCACACTCTCTGTTATCGTTAGTAAATAAGGAAGAAAGACGCGAGGGTGTGGAAAGTTTCATTCTGAGATTATCATAGTTTTGACTGGGGAAAAACCATATTTACAAACTGCTATAATAATTTGCAATAACGTATAACAATATTTTCCTGTGGTCTCGACGTATATAGAATATATTATGTATCGTTGTAGACAGATTTCACTGTATTAGGCTTTGAATATTCCAATACGGCGGTGGTCGTTCGTATCGCAGGTATGACTACTAGGGAGACGCCATGACGGCAGCGGTCAGGCCTTGTTATCTCGGTGGTAACGCTTTAAGTCGCTTTTGGACGATTATAAATGTAGAAAAATATCCAAAGCTTTCTGAAGTGGTACTGCCCTTTTTGCTTGCATTTCGAAGCTCGTACATGGTTGAAGCCATGTTATTTCCATTTTAATAAAAATAAATAAGCTAGGTATGGAATTCCGTGGCGATTTAAGACTGAAACTTACTAATTTTGAACCGGACATTCAAGTCGAGTCACGAAGCATACCTTTCACATTGACAACGTTAGTAAATTGTATACTAAGTTAATAAAAGTCTTATTTTCATATATATAAGTATTGTTATTTTATCTAAATTAAATTTTTTATATTTATCCCTCCTATTCGATATGTATTGTTTAGAATGATGTCAAAAACAAAAACGTTCCCTTTGACTTTAAGCCAATATAATATATACTATATTATACATACAATAAATACTGTAACTATAAAATAAACATTCTAAAAGCACACATAAGTCTTTTTTGATTGTCCTATTATAATTACCTAATAGTAAAACAGGAGGTCGATAAAAAGTCAAGAAACTCTTGAAGGAGTCGACAGTCAAAGAAGTTTGGCGAATACCTGGTCTAGAATATTCCATTCCATGTAAAATTAATTATGTAATTATCAAATAAACATAGTACTACAACAGTATCTTGAGATCTCAATTTAGGAGGGGATAATTTGATTTAAAATTTTGAGCACCAAATTCGCGAACTTAAAATATAGTCATGATTTTTAAATTAAAAGTTTCTAGAGTAGTTTTAGAGTGTTCCATTAGAAACAAGTTTCAGAGGGTCTGATTAGACTAACCTTTTTTTGACTTTAGATCAAAGCTGTAGTGGAGACAAAAAGAGGCTCAACTCTTATTAACCACTTAACGTATTTACCCGTGTTTGACACGGGTAAAAGTTACCGGCAAATTTGCACATGCCCGTGTCTCACACGGGCCCTCTTGTATCTTGCGTTATTTTATTTCTAATGCCCGTCAGAGATCCGTTCTAGTAAAAATAGATAGGCTAGATTAAACTTATACCAAAGATGGCATAAACTTATTTATCATAGATGATTTACCATTTATTTATAGATGGATATTAAACTTATTTACCGTAGATGGCACCACTATGCACCATTTTTTTGTGTAAACCAAGTGTTGCATTTTGATGATTAGCTATAAGTTTGTTAGGAATTCTTTCTTATAAAGCAGTTGTTTGGTGTGGAAAAGGTAATATATCCATTTTTATTACGTTAAATATCATAAAAGTAAACAGTTAACCATAAATTAATTTGTACTAAGTGTTTTTGTAACTTGTTTAGAAAAAGTTATCTGATAGTGAGCGACTCTGACGATTTTGAATATACCAATTTATCAGAAAGTTTCAGCGATGAAAGTGATGATCTCTTGAGTGATGGAAGTGAATCTGAAGTTAATATTTTATTATTATTAATATTTTGAAATTCAAAATAAACATGTAATCAAATCGTTTACACTTTGTTTGTATAATAATTTTTTTATAACTTTTACCCCACCCCCCGCAACTGAAATTGCAAAAAATAACTTACACTATAAATATATATATATTCATTTTCTGTCAAAAAAAACCTCGATCATTTTTTACCAGTTTTTCCGAAAAAAACTCGCGCTTTCAGTGGTTAATAACGAATAAATACACTGCTGGCCACCCAAATTGCAACACCAAGAAAGACAAGAGATATCACAACAAAATTTATTTTGTAGTTAACATGTTGACCAAGTATCAAATGATTAAATTTATAGACTTCTGTGAAGTGTGGTTCCTGCCAAAATCAGTAGCCAGAGTAGCCGCCATTGTTGGAGATCACCGCTGCCACACGCATCGGCATTGATTCAAAGAGACTTTGGATGTGTTCTTGGGGTACAGCAGACCAAGCAGCTTCCACACGTTGCCAAAGTTGATCTGGTGTGGCAGCTGGGGATGTATTCTGGGTCAATCGTTGAGCAACCATGGACCACATGTTTTCTATCGGCGAAAGATCCGGAGAGCGAGCTGGCCAGGGAAGCAATTCAATCTGGCGATTGACGAAGAACCCTTGGACAATGCGTGCCACGTGTGGTCGCGCATTATCCTGTTGAAATATGGCTGTGGGCAAGCCCTGAAGGTAAGGAAGGACAACTGGCTCCAACACCTCGGAGATGTAGCGCTGGCTGTTTAAAGTACCGGCAATGCGTACTAGAGGAGTGCGAGAGTGATATCCAATACCGCCCCATACCATAATACCCGGTGCAGGACCAGTGTGGCGGTGCATGACGCAGCTGTTCAGCATCCTCTCTCCACGGTGTCTCCAGACTCGAATCCGACCATCGTGGTGTTGCAGACAGAAGCGTGACTCGTCAGTAAAGACAATTTCATTCCATTCTTCCGTCCACATCCTTCTTTCATCGCACCATTGGCGGCGGAAACGTCTGTGGTTCTGCGTCAAGGGTAGACGAAGCAATGGACGTCTTGCGGACAGACCACTCTGCTGTAAACGGCGTCGAATGGTACGCGCAGACACTGGATGATGCAGTACAGACTGAATGTGCTGTGCTATGGTTCGTGATGTGTCTGAGCGATCCGTCACTGCCATACGCACAATATGCCTGTCATCACGTGAAGTGGTGCACTGAGGTGGATGCGATCGAACACGTCGGTCCGTCGTACCCTCCTGCATCGAACGATCACATATCCGCATTACAGTTGTTTGGTTTCGTCCAACACGACTACCGATTTCCCTGAAAGATAATCCACAATCTCGGTAGGCCACTATCCTTCCTCTGTCGAACTCGGATACTTGATCAAAAGATGATCGCTGTTTTCTACGAGGCATAATTGATCGTTTTTTTGAAAAAAACCACAAGAAAAACACAATTGCCGTACTTGAAATCGTCGAAATCTCCAAGCCTTAAATAGCGCTTTGAAGTGGCGCCACAGGCGCGCGTGATGTGCGTCTGCGCTGAAATTCTAATCATTTGCATATCTCACCTCCGCTAATGCATGTTGTAAATTTCATATTATTTGCATGCTTCCTTCAGGGTGTTGCATTTACGGTGGCCAGCAGTGTATTTCCCGAGTGTATATTTTGTCTAACCCTCGTAAATAACTGGTCACATTTGTACAAGGAATAAAAATGAAAAAAATATTTGTTGGTTGAAATAGGAGAAAATGTTAAAACCATAATTTTTAAAAATAGATTAATTAATTCAATAAGGATATTTTAGATTTTTTAAGTTCTGGGTGGGGCTCAAACTCCATAGCCCTCTCCATGGGTGTACCCCTGTAGGAGGATCGCCTTTTCATAACCATTCCATAGACTCATTAACAGACGCTCTTCTGCGAAAAAATAGACGTGTGCGAGGATGAACTTCCTTGGAATCTTGTCCGATACTATCCTGAAGCCAATTGTCGTTAAGTGCGCCAAAATAACGAACTCTGAATATTTCAAGAAAAATGGTGTAAGGCTTGTTCTACGGACTTTGTGGACTCTACGGACTGGCACAGACTATGTGTCTGGAGCAGTTCTCATGATAGAAGTAATGTTCCAAATATTCAATGTACAAATGTGTGCACAAATGAACATTCCATGTACAACTTGTAGAGCTGTATGCACATTTCTGCTTATCGTTTTTCTAGGGTACCTTTGGAGCGCGAACCTATCCTAGGAAATCGGTTGTCGAATCCAAAGGTGAATTAATTAGGAAAAATGGAAGGTAAGAGATGATGTAACATGATTCATGCTTCAGCCTCTATTGTTGAAAAAGAATCAAAGCTGATGGAATAAAAGTTAAAAACTTAAATCTAAATAATTTTACTTTTATCAAAAGTTTTTGAAATAAATGTAGAATATGATAACGAATATATGAATGTACGCATATCTGTTCTTCCTATTAACAAAGAAATAGAATTTTAAATACGTTGATTATTCCGCAAATAATACGTTGCTATGAACTTGGGAATTAATCATCTTACTTTGTTTTCAGGTATAAAAGGGACGGTAACCATTGGGTGATGGACTTGAATCCCGAGGATCCATCACCTCATGCGAAAGAGCGTTTATTTTAATGCCGGCACAATTATAAGATGGCGTGGTGTGAAAATGGTTAAGATCAAAGAAAGAGAAAAATGCTACTTGGAAGAACATCTTGGAGAACAGCAGACCTGAGAGGAGAGAGGTGGGCCGACTTTGAAGAACACCTGACACCATATGCTAATTAAGTAATTACATTCTTGACGACCGTACTGAGTTGAAAAATGTGATTCTGCGGTTGGACAATGAATTAAAAGATCATCTGACATCAATAAATTACTTTTTGGAAGAAGGAAAACTGAAATTGTGATGAAACTTTTAATTCCAGCGCATCTTTTGTATTACACTGCATCATAAGAGCACTTCCATATTCTACACACAAATATTTATAAAATATTACAAACATCTTCCGATCATTGCCAAATTATATTGAACTTATTCAATAAAATATTGGGCCGCGGTAGCCCGATTGGAAGAGTAACCGGAGGGTTGCGCGCTCGAATCCAACCAAAGACCGTCGTGTACAAAGGGGGCTGGTGCATGTTAAATCTGTCGTTACTTCCAATGTTCACGTTGACGTGGTGTGGAATTTTGGAGAGTGGGGTGCCAGCTCAGGTGTGACCTCGTCATCTGACCGTGGTTCAAATTTTCGTGGTGTTATTCTCGGAACTTTCCCTTCGGGTTCGATCCCGGACCGTCACCAATAGCCCGTTGTGTTGCTCCCAGTGCGACTTTAATTAAAATACCTACCTCAATAAAATATTTACCAAATTCCTTTTCTGGTGAGTTATTTTAAAAAGAGACTGACCATAAATATAGCTTCATTGCTCAATGATTTGAGGTTGCATGTCTTCTTAACAAAAGCTAGTTCGAGACACCTCTGATGGGGAAATGCTTGCCAGAAAATATTCGTTTCAGTTTTTATTATGATTACAATCCATATTCATCACAGGGTACGTCATAAAACAGCATTAACTTCAATGCAAGATTGATGGCTTGAAATATAATTTTATCCTCATACGGAACAGGGATTTAAAATTTATCCAGAACATGGATTTCATATTTACGTGTATCAAAAATAAGTATTGAATTGAAGTTAAATCCTTTTTTCTCCATGTTGTTCGGACCGAAAATACACAAATTGGCATGACTGAAAGAAATCATTTTTACTGAAATGAAATAAATATAAATGGATATGCAAGCTGTAGCATGGAGACTGGATTTTCGTTGTAAAGGATAGTGTAATTCAGGTATCGTCCTTGAAATTGAATAGAAAATATTTCTTTGGTGTTAATTTAAGAGGTGGGATCATTTCCCTGAAACAGGGGTGGGTACAGAACCCTGAAAATTTTCGATTGATTTTAACCATTTTTTTATAATGAAATGAAAATAAAGACTAAGCAAAGTAAAGCAGGATTTACTAGTCTATTCTTTTAGATCATAAGTATACACTAAAATGTAAGTTTTGTGTCTAAATGTCATAAGCGTTATACAATTAATAAATGCTAGTAGAACCCCGCATAGTATCTGCATTACAGTTTCTTAAATGTGCATTACTCTTGATGTCAGTATTGTTACTCACATTTCATATATTAAAATCTATTTACGACTGTATACATCGATATGCTTATTTGATACCTCCAAATGGAATAAAATTAATCAAATTCATTCAGCAGCACTTATTGTACTTCTTACTAGTCTTACTTATTCTTAATTCCATTATAAAGTGCATGGCAAAAGATGCACACTTCAATCGTGTCAGGCATTAGCTTCTGAACGCTTACTTCAATTGCATCCCATTCACCAAGGGAATTCGGTGTTTTTTAAAACACATCTAAGCCTATTTCTACATTAGCTTCCATTTTCTTTTCTACGCTGATTCCTATCTTCCAGATATCTTATTGCCCTCTATAATAAAACTGCTAGAGAATTTCATCAGAGCGACTAGATCTCCCCCGAAGAGCTTGTAGTATCATAATGAGTAATGTTCAATTGGCAGGGCATTAGAAAGAAGTATTCCTATTGTATAGTTAAATGAATTTTTCCTGATTTTCCTTGGGCCGCGGTAGCCCGGTTGGAAGAGTAGCAACGGGAGGGTTGCGAGTTCAAGACTATCCAATCAAAGACCGTTGTGTACGGGGGCTGGTGCACATCAAATCTGTCGTGGCTCCAAATGTCCTAACGTTGGTGTGGTGTAGAAGTTTGGGGAGTGGTGTGCCACCTTAGGTGTTGACCTCGTCATTTGACTCTGGTTGAAATTATGGTGTTGTCCTTAGATCTTTCCCCCTCGGGGTTGATCCCGGACCGTTGCCAATAGCCCGGTGTTTTGCTCCAGTGTGAATTAATTAACTATGCCTACCTAACTAATTCTCAAAATTATTGGCTTCTAAAAACGATCTTTTGTTACGTAGAATAATTTAATGAAGGTTTTCTAGTCCATAGGCCAGCACAACTTTTCATTAGCAAAAAAAGTTTTACAAAACTATGTTCAAAATAGACGGATGGTAGGTTGGTAATTGAATTTACATCGGACTGGAGCAACACGACTATTTAGACGGAACTCGTCTTTTCTTTCCTTTGCGCTACTTGAGAGAAACACACTGGACCTTTCTCATTTTCCTTCTACTCTATATATCGAACTCCCAAATCCATTTAACACTTGAACCAATAGCTATCGTCCACCCGTTCTGTAATGGCCTTTGAATGCGAGATTCCTGTTTGGAATATGACGATAACAGAGTGTAAAAATACTACATTATGCATGAAAATTCCTTCATAAACAAGAATGAATAATATTATGAATGAATACCATTTCGGATGAAGGGCCCCCTTATAAAATTGAAGAATGTGTATTCCAAGTACTCAATGTTGATTGGAACAAATGGATATTTTCTTCCTTTACTTTGTACTCAATTTATTATAAAGACAGTGAACAGATTTATAAAGTTTAATAAACTTTTGTAAAAATCAGATTGTACATTATAGTACGGAAAACGTTTCACGTTTTTCATTTCAAATTTCATGATGATCATTGCAGTACTTTCTGAGATATCGTATTTTCCAACCCAAGTAACTAAGAAAAATTCATTTTTAGAAAATGCTGAAAATTTGAAGCACAAGTGATAAGAAAAACTGTTGTCAGCTGCTTTTTTTAAATATCCTTAACTTCTGTTCTTATAAAAAATACTTGCGTGTTTAGGAAGCTAAAGAATAGAGCTTCAATTCTGATATAAAAATTAAAAATATTATATTTTGACCGAAAATTCAGTTTTTTAGTTAATCTGATATTAAATGACTATCACTAAAGAAATAATATTATAGAAACAATAATCTGGATAAAGCTGAGGCGATTTTATTACCTTAAATAATACACGCTAAAACCATAGATATAACCCCCGTGTAGGGGCGGGTCGTAGAACACCCCTACCGGGAAAAGGGCCAATCACCCCTCCCTTTAAAAAAATTATCGATTACAGAAACTGGAAATCTAGATAATTACATTTCAAATGAAGAATTATTAAATAAAGCTAAATTTAATAAAATAGGAAATGAAATCAAATTTAGATGTTGGAAGTTTACAGGATACATTTTAAGAATGAACAGGGACAGTATTCCTAATATAGCATTGACCTGGAACCCTGATGGAAAGAGAAAGCGTGGACGTCCACGTTTGACCTGGCGACGTGTATGATAGAACAAGAGAGAAGTGAGGCGGGTGAGCTGATATGAAGCTAGACTTGCTGCATCGGACAGAAAACTTTGGCGATCTAGATTGAAGGCCTTATACCACTAAAGAATTTATGATGATGAAAACTAGATATAATCACTATGGGCTTAATACTTTGCTCTCGATCTTTAAAATTAACTACTATAATTCCGCCAACACAGCGAAATCCGAGTGCAAAGGGTTAAAGCTAATTATCTACAATATAGCACCAACGTG
Source organism: Meta bourneti (assembly GCA_933210815.1). Lineage (NCBI taxonomy): Eukaryota > Metazoa > Arthropoda > Arachnida > Araneae > Tetragnathidae > Meta > Meta bourneti. The sequence continues at coordinate 76,001,869 of OW119923.1, read as the reverse complement.
GATAAGCTCATTATTTTTATGATAATTTTACAAGAATGCTTGAACATTGTTTCACACGTTAATTCGGGAATTAGCATAATTATAATAGTTTATTTGGGGCGTATCTTCGGCAGTTTTCAGTGTAATAATGTCAATGTTATTTGATGGGCGATTTTACATTTTGTGAATAATATGGGGAAAATTGTGTTAGTTTATCAAAAGCATGTTATTACAAATCAGAAGAGAAAATATTTTAAAACCTTAAGAAATATATAATCTAATTACTTCCATTTGTTAAAAGTGGATAGCTGAATTCTCATTTTAGTTTGTGGGCGAACTCAGATACTTATTGTGCGTCACGGAAGGGGGAAATAGGCCTTTTCTAGTTGACCTTGTACAGGTGTTATAGTTGTTTATTGATAACAAATGCAGGGACAAGCAACTTGGTTTGGCAAGTTAACCATCTGCTTATTCCAGTAAAACGATTTGTCATGGTTTAACGCAAAGTCAATTTAAAAGCTTGTAATAAGTACGCATGCTGAGCATTTTTTGGCTTTGTTTCTCTGAATCCTCCAAATATGAATAATTTGATAAATTCACGCCACTGAAAAAACCTGACACTTACATGGAAAAGGTGCAGAAATGTACGTATCTGAAGGCGTGAATCTCGTTTCCCTTCTCTAACACTAAAACGGAAAATAATTCTACCGTATCTTTTCTTCAAATCTCGATTACTTTATTTTGACATCAGTGAAACGCGCCCCAATTAGAAAAAAAAACTTGCCGTTCAGAAATGTTTTCTTTGAAAATACATATCTTATAAATGTTTTCCCTTTCATCTAAATAGTTTTATTCGCAAGAAGACGTGGGCAGTTTTCTACTTCGTTAGTCACTCCTACAGAGTTGCGTTTCTGATAGAAAAGAAACAAAATCTCCGTACTCCTACGCACTTTAAAAGTTTATGCGATTCGAGATTGTTTTAGATTTATATTTTATTTCTATGAATGAAAATCTGAATTTGCAGTCTCTATTGTGAAACCGAACCATATTTATTTCCTTAAGTTAATCCTCTTTCATGAGAATATTTTTCTCAAAAGCGGTTTGTTTTGTTATCACCATGCATTGTAATTTTGTAGCTTATTCTCTTCTAATTTTTATCCAATTAAAGTTTCCTAAAACTGAGTTTAAAGTTTCTGTTTGGACAGGTATAGAGTAATTCGAAAAAAGACGTTTGAAAAATATTGATAAAGACAATGATTTATTTACCTAAAAAGAACAGAAATTTATAAAACTTCGAAATACTCAATTATGACCGCAACATTTTATTGTCTTAACTCAAAAACACAAACACGGAATTCTAAATCAAATTTATAAACGTGTTGATGAGGTCATGGAGAACCTGGCCCCGAAGAGGCCTCAATCTCCAGTAATGACAGTATAGCACTTGATAAATGGGCCTGCCTTGGTATTTGGGAATCCTAATAAATTGGTAGATTAGAAAAGAACTGTATAAAAATAAATATATGTATTGACAGTTTCTTTTAGTATTGAGTTTTTTTATTTTTCTGCCAGCCAAAGTAAATTTGTTTTTATTGAAATCTTCAAAAAGTTGAGCTTCGATCTGGATGAGCACTTGGGAGAGCTCCGAAGTGCTGATCAAGAACGTTGAAATGGATAACAGAGTTGCAGGATTTCAGTCTCCAAGAAGAGTTTTGCTAGGTCTTGTTTTATTTTGGGGAGCGTTTGATCACAAATTCCAATTTCTTTTATTGCAAGGTTGGTATTTCTTTCAATTTCAGAGAAATTGCCTGAGATTTTGTTATTGAAGTTTTTAATTGTGGGAATTTTGAGGCCTTTTCTGATATCGCTATTACGATAGAACCATCTGGCTTTTGTAATTTGGCGGAGGAGAAGACTGAATATGTTCGTTTGTTTAGATTTTGGTCTCGTGAGCTCCCCCCCCCCCAAAAAAAAAATTGGGCAAGCATGTAATGGCAAGCAATTTACAAATAAACATTAATTCTGGCGTTGCCAGAAATGTTTTCTTTGAAAATACATATCTTATAAATGTTTTCCCTTTCATCTAAATAGTTTTATTCACAAGGCGACGTGGGCAGTTTTCTACTTCGTTAGTCATTCCTGCAGAGTTGGGTTTCTGATAGAAAAGAAACAAAATCTCCGTACTCCTACGCACTTTAAAAGTTTATGCGATTCGAGAATGTTCTAGATTTATATTTTATTTCTATGAATGAAAATCCGAATTTACAGTCTATTGAAACCGAACCATATTTATTTCCTTAAGTTAATCCTTTCATGAGAATATTTTTCTCAAAAGTGGTTTGTTTTGTTATTACAATGCATTGTAATTTTGTAGCTTATTCTCTTCTGATTTTTAATCCAATTAAAATTTCCTAAAACTGAGTTTGAAGTTTTAGTTTGGACTCGATATAAATTTTCTGAAACGTTTCTTTATCTTGTGTTGAAAAGCAATACAAATAAGATAATACGTATAAAAATTCTCGTAATGTCTTGTTAGAAAGACGAGACGTTATTTTATCTATTATTAGCAGAATTACCTGGCGTTGCTCGGATTGAATTAATTAAATGTTGATTGAAAAGTGATCAAACTAATCACTTCTCTCCCATAATAAGATGCAAGCATCATTTAAGTGTAAGAAAAATAATATTTAAACATCATTTTAATTTTTTCATAGCTTCTGCCATTTGCTTTGGACGCGCAAATATATATACATGATATATCCATCCATATAATCCATTTCATATTAATCGCATTTCTACTGTAAGACAAACTACAAAAGTTTTTTTCTAAGATGACTTCTACTGTTGATGAGGTCATGGAGAACCTGGCCCCGAAGAAGCCTCAATGACATTATAGCACTTGATAAATGGGCCTGCCTTGGTATTTGGGAATCCTAATAAATTGGTATATTAGAAAAGAACTGAATAAAAATAAATATATGTATTGACAGTTTCTTTTAGTATTGAGTTTTTTTATTTTTCTGCCAGCCAAAGTAAATTTGTTTTTACTGAAATCTTCAAAAAAGTTGAGCTTCGATCTGGATGAGCACTTGGGAGAACTCCGAAGTGCTGATCAAGAGCGTCAATTCTCGCTCAATTTTATTCTATGAATAAAATTGAGCGAGCTCAGAGAAAAGATCAGAGAAAAATTTGCCCGAGATTTTGTTATTGAAGTTTTTAATTGTGGGAATTTTGAGGGCTTTTCTGATATCGCTATTACGATAGAACCATCTGGCTTTTGTAATTTGGTGGAGGAGAAGACTGAATATGTTCGTTTGTTTAAATTTTGGTCTCGTGAGCTGCCACCCTGCCAAATTGTTCAAGCATGTTATGGCAAGCAATTTACAAATAAACATTAATTCTGGCGTTGCCAGATACCGAATATCGAAATTACGCTTTTATGATTAATGAGTTTTTCGTTTGGACTTTTCTGGTCCCATTATAAAATGTAAGTTATGAAAATTAAATATTTTAAATATCCTTTTTTCATCAATCAAATATTCATAAATTATTTATATTATGGGAAGAAATAAAAAATCAGTTCAAACATAAATATTAGAATTTAATTTGTTTTGGAAAAAATTATTTTTCGAGCAGTACTGGTAAAACAATTTTATTGTAAAAGTTCTTTTCTATCAATATTGGGTTAAAACGAAATTAGGACCGCAATTCATTTTATATTCAATGCTATTGCTATGGGAATTTCGAATTGTTTTTAGCCCCCTCTGCACACCTAGGACAAATAGAACGTGGGTTAATATTTAACCTACGTTACTAAAGTGTAAATGTACGAAACTTGGTGTTGTTTGCTTAAATGGTGTAGTAGATTTATATTGGGGACAGACAGAAAGACAGACAGACGCCAACTCTGCTTTATATATATATATATATATATTTATTTATTTATTATATTGTTTTTCGAACAATAATGGTAAAACAATTTTATTGGAAAATTTGTTTTTCAATCAGTACTGATGAAACAAACAGTTGCGTACCGCAATCGTTCAATACTCAATGTTATTTTTATGGGGATTTCGAATTTCTTTTAGCCCTCTCTGCACATCTAGGACAAATAAAACGGGAGTCAATATGTAGCCTATCTTACCAAAAGGGTTTTGAAGAATATGTGTACTAAATTTGATGTGGATGGGTCAAACGGTGTAGATTTGTACAGAGAACAGACAGACCGCCAACTCTCTTTATGTATATAGATTTATCGTAGATATAGATTTATTTATAGTACGGTGTTTATTAAGCTAATGTTGAACTTTAATCCATTTTTGATAAGTTGCTTTTTGGCACATTCCACAAATAAAGTATCAAAGTAGAAAAAAAGGACTTTTAATTAAAGTAGAATAAAGTTCTTCCTAATATAAATAAGAATACAAAAGGGAAGAAGTCACCAGAATTTATTTTGCATTTTAGTCGTTTATTTTTGTTTTTTGTTATGGATTTATTCGATTTAATGTTAGGTAATAGGGGAACACTTTTTCAAAAACACAACTTTATTTCGTACGTCGAAATAAAATTATTTGAAATTAATTAAATTATCATTTGATGAAAACCAGAATTAAAAAAATTCGGAGCTGAAATCCCCTGACCAGTTTTCTTAGTCAATCAAAAACATTTAAAATAACTGTGCTTTGATTGGTTGATATATGCATTTGCGTTTTTATCATGAAACGCGTCAAACAATCAGAATAAAAACGGACTACATTGGACTAAATCGACAACATGAAAACGAGAACAAGAACATTGGATTATCCACCAAGTTAAAAGAAATCGAGAACAAAAATTTTTAAATCATGGACTATTTTTTAGATGCAAATTCTACTTCTAATGATGCTGTGATATGTTTAATCTTTCTTCAAGTTATAAGGTTTGTGATGAAACTATTCAAGTTTTGCAATTTTTGACGAAGCTGCAAATTTAAAATTTGTTACATGTTTCTTTTTATGCAATTTTAAAACTTATTTTATTAGTAAATTTAATTCTTATAAATACAATATTTTGTTGAGTCAGTTACGCATATACTACTTCATAATCATGCGAAATACACTCAAAAGATCTATTGTTTTTAGTTAAGAAAATTAATTTTCGTGACACAAGCCAGTAAAATTTAAGTTTATGTGAAATTTTTTTAAAAATATGGTACTGGTTCAAATTTGTTTGGGATACTTCCATAGCTATTTTTTTAATAAGCCCACTCAAATAATAATAATAAACCTCCGTTTTCATGACAACTTATGTTTTTCTTTTAACAATAAATAACTTGCTTAAAAATTAAAATTAACTATTTATACTTCCATTTTGTACAACAAAGCTTCTTTGTAATTATTTTAAATTGTACATTATAATTACAAGCAAATTTTTTGAGGCATTAATACATCATAAAAATGAAGTTTCTTTAATAAAAGGATGTAGGTTTTATGGCAGCATATCATTTTTATTGCGCTTTTTTGACTCCACTGAAAATTACATAAACGATGTTAAGATAATCATAAAAAAGTTTTTCTTCACAAGCATGTATTATAAACGTAATTTATCTGTGAGTTTAAAATGTAGTCGCTTTTTTTACCTAAAAATATAATCAAAAGGTTAAGAAAGATTAAGAATAAAAATGTAAGAATACTTAAGTATGACATTATATCTCAGAACATCAAGCTTTATTCAAGTGGTTTGCTTTCACCAAAAATGTTTTCCTAGCTTTTGTAAATAAAAACATTTTAAAAATGATGACTACAATATCTTTGATGGACGGGAATAACAGTACAAGTCAAAAAATGACATTTTTAGAACAAAACAACATTTATTGTGAATGAATAAAATTTATAAAATCAGTTCTACACCTTATGTCTGACAACTTTAAAGGGGAAATTAGGAGAAATTTTGGATGTGGCCCTGACAAAATTAAGTTACTTGTACTGTTCGTACCAAGAAAATTGTGCACATCACAACTGACTTGTACTGTTATTTCCGCCCATCAAAAGATATATCAGTGATGGAAAAATGCGTTTATAAACCTTGGTTACGAAAATAGTTTTACATATTTATAATATATTTATCTTTTGAATGTATTCAGGATTGATTTGTTATGTAATTTATTATGAAAACATGAGAGAATAACAGACGAGATTAAGACCGGTCAGTTTTCTTCTAATGACGAAATAGCACGTCCATTAAGATCTGGTCAGTTTTGCTAATGACGAGATACATTGTCGAGCACAACCACCAGGAGGGTTAAATTTGCTTTAATATGAAATTATTAAATAATGAAATTTATGTCCAAAATTCTTTGGTCTTCAGGATAAATGTTTCCCCAAAATTTAATCTCTTGTTTGTTAACCTTTCTAATGTATAGTTTCTATCTTGCTATACGAGAGGATATCTAGTTTCTATTAGGGAATTTGCTGTGGGATAACCTTCTCTTCCAGCAGCTTCTGTTAGTTTTGATGCGAAAAAATGAGAGCTTTCAAAATGATTTATCTTTATTTCAAGTATATCCCGATTCTTATTTATCTTCGATGGTCGGTTATAACGACGTTTATTTTGTCCGATTCCAGATTTTTAAAATTTATTTACACATGACAGCCATTTTGAAACAGCACAAAAAATTGAGTTCATAATAAAATACAATCTTTTAAAGAATATAAACTTATTCATATTAAAATAAAACTAAAAATTCACGTAGAATCAAAACTTCGAATAATAAATGTGAGAGTCCTATTTTTATGTGTAAAAAGGAATCTTCCGTTCAGCAAGGTAATCCTTTATTGAATGTGACATTTCCTTTTAGTATACTATCAAGTTGTAAGAATTAATGCAGATGTGTTGTATCGAAAATATTTAAAAATTTGTCTATTTTCCAGGTTCATTTTTATTTATCTTTATATTTTATATTCGATTCACACATGACTTTTTAAATTGATGCTGGAACTTAATACTTTAGGAAAGAACAATCGCATGTTTTGAATGATTTTTTGTATTTTTACAGACAGGAAAGTAATAGTTTCTGCAGAATTAGCTGTTACACATACAAACGCTCTGCTGATTACGATAATTTTATTGATAAAATTAATTCCATCACTGTACCGTGAAACATGCCTTAATGAAGCTTTTATGTCTGCAAAAGCGTTAAATATTCTCCTGAAAAGAACCTAAATGGCAAGTTATGTTCTTGTTTCCAGCAATTTTTTACATATAGTCACATTTTTATCAAATAAAAGAATGTCCCAGTGTACTAGAAACAACAAGTGTATTTATCGTTGAAATTCCTAAATTAATTAATACACAGTGTGACTTAGGACTAGCCACTACTTTTGAGAAAAAGCGAAGTGAAAAGCCAAAAAATGGCGAAGTTCCTGCTTCAAATTAAAATAAAATGTTCGTGTGTGTAACAAGAAAAAAGAGCAAGCAAAGAATCTTCTTATTGAGGAAAGGAGCTTATTTTATAGCTCTCCGTTGAAAAATAATTTTTTCCACATTTGTGCATTCTGTTTTAATTATAATTTTTGTTTCATCGAAAATTCTCATTGAAGTTACCAAAAAGAAGGTAAAGTATCGAAAAATTTCTTTTTCAAGTGGTATATACGAAATTAGTTTTACTTGATATCATTAAAACTTTAAATTCATGATTTTCTTTTTTCTTACAAGATCGGCTCTTGGTCGATATAAATATCCGAACTTACTTAGTTGGGAATAGGCGGGGTTTCTACTTTGTTTATTGGCAGTCAAGTGTAGATAAGAAGAAAGAGAAAAGAAAATTTTTTGACACAGCAAAAAAGAAACATACTACCGTGTTTTTCTAAGACTCTCTCTACTTCTGTTCACTAAATATGCAAAAGCTGATTTTATGAAGCTTTTAAAAACCCTAACAACTTTATCTTGTGTACATTTTTAAATTCTTCGTATGAGTCCAACTTTAATGAAGTCCTTGTAAGCATTAATTTTTTTATAAAGAGTCCAGTTTTTTGGGTTTATGATCTTCGGAAATCGGTATTGGTATCAAACATTGCAAACGATTGGTTTAAAAATGGTTTTCTTAGAATACGTTGAAATCTGCAATCTTCAGATTACGCTGACATTTGGATTCACTTTTTACAGAAGACTATATTTTTACGAAATTTTTAACACTCGAAAAATAACCGAATAAAAAAAGCGTTTTAACAAAATAATATAGCCTAATAAGTCAATGTATTTAATTATATATTCGTAATTTATTACTCCAAGTATTAAATATAGAACTTAACGCAGAATTCACAATAATAGATTAGAAATTACAGAAATACATAGCAATAGTTAATATTGGAAAGGGTTTCCAATTACAATCGGACACTCAATTATAATTTTAATTTTTGCCTCTATTCTGTCAAATTAAACGCAGCCATTGCGCCATTTTAACTATTGTCATTTGGACATTCACATAGTTTTGAGGTAAACACGACAACCACATTATATAAGTCAAAATACACCAGCTTTGCACAATTTTGTGTGCTCAAACTGAAAATAAGGTTTTGTTACTTTTGAATTTGCATATTTAATGCCAATAAATTTTTTATTGCTGCTATTCTCTTCTGTTGGACAGCAATTAGATGATTATATGGCAGTAATGATACTATATACAGTGGATAAAAAACATTTCCGTACAGAAATGAAAAAGGCGTATAAATTATTATAATTTCTAAAGAAATCTCACCAAAGGTTCAGAAACTGCACAAAAAACTTCTTTCATACTAGAATGTGTTCGCAACAAAAGTTCCTTTTCACAAATAAAAAGTAATTAATTAAAACTGAGAAAACCATACAAAATGAAAGGCAAAAAGTTTCCGTTCGCACTATGAAAATTGATTAGAGCGTAGTACAGCTGTCCCGCATTCAATTATCATAACTATCGAATGAAAAAGAACTTCAGTATTGTGTAAGTAATCATTTCAAATGATTTTTATACCATTGGATTGCCTAAAATGGGAATTCCGAAAGCTATTCGCGTGTTAGTGATAAAGGTGAGAAATAACGGTTTATCAATGAGGAAAGTGTTGGCGAAATCGCATACAAATCCAAATCTACGGTAAAAATCACTGAAAGATATAATTAGGTAGAAACTGGAAAATAGGAACCACAATCCGGAAGACCTTAGAAATTGAGCCATATACACCAGGAATATTCTGTGAAACGTTCGCGATAATTCACGAATTAGTGCACTACAACTTGCATCCTTGTTGAAAACTGATTACCATCTTGAAATATAACCTCAGACTTAAGAAAAGTAATAAGATGTAGTCATCTTAGATGTAGACAATTAACCCTCCTGGTGGCTGTGTAGACCAGGTATCTCATCAAACTGACTTGATGGACGAGATATCTCGTCCTTAGAAGAAAACTGACCAGATCTTGATCTCGTCATCATCGAAAAATTGGTATACCTTGATGTCGAGATACCTCGTCAAAAGCAAAATTGATCAGATCTTGATGAACGAGACATCTCGTCGAAACCACTTACGACGCCAATTGTAGAAGCACATTGTTAACATTTGAACATGTCGAATAGACATGACTCAGGTGTCAAGTTTCTAGATCCGAACTATACTAGAAGGCTCACTCTGCGCATGAAAATTGGATTTAATTCTTAGATTTTTACTCGGATAAAATGTATAACAACGAAAAGCACTGAAATGAAGCCAAAATTGGCACTGAAAATATTTTTATGTAACGATACATAGCAGTGGAGCTGGGGTTCAACACCCGCCCATTCGACTTCAAGTAGCCAGCTCTTTCGGGTAGTTCTAACAATTTTATACATGTTAATAATTGTCCAAATCAAGAATATTTAAACTAAGCTGCAAAATTGGCGAATGAATCCCGTAATGGTAGATTTTGTATTGTTTACATCCGTTATTGCCATTCGACAACCAACAAATAACTCCGACCTCTGTGGCACGTACGTGAAAAACATCGTGTAAATATACCTAAATTTAATAGTACCTAAGATTAATTTCCTTTCGAGAGAGTAACAGAACAAAATGATAAAGAAATGAGAAAATGACTTGGCGATGTTTTCAGGCAGAAGATAATTAGCGTCCGTGGAAGACATGATGGTAAAGCATCCTCGGTCCGTATGTCCCGGTATTATAACGTAGGCAAAGCACTTTTAAGAGGATAACGCCTCCCACATTTTGTATCCGCATCTTCTTAAAGTTTCTTGTTTTCCAGCGTTCTCCCGCATTCCAGATTAAAGAAAGTTCTCCGCTAAGAGGATTAGGAGCCAAATAACCATTTCAGGAACGGGAAGTTTATCCCAGGTTATTTAGGGAGCACGAATGAAAATGTGTGAAATGCACCGGTGCAGGTGGAAGTTGTCATGACAACGAGATGCCTTCACGTCACGAAACTTCCCTTTAATGAGGAAGGCTCATCTGGTGGGATGCCTTGCCGGCTTTAGTGTGCAATTTCAAAGCCGGAATGGTGAGGTTGCACAAGAAAGGCAATAAGGCAGAGGAATTAATATGCACGGGCTCCCGGTATGACTGAGAGTGGTGGGGAATTTTATACCGTTATTGCATAACATAATTTTCTGATGAATGGCAGACAAGCTCTTCTATAGGGAGGTATACCTTTCAGTTCTTTCCAATAATCAGTAAAAGCCATCTACCTGATCGACTGTCTTCACGTCGGTGCTGCATTGTGATCAGTCTCCCGAAGGGATGTGAAAAGGCGATCCTCTCATGTTTTGTTTTGTTCTTTCCGGGCATTTATGAAAGAAGGATACACGATTACAAATGGTTTTTAAACAAACACACTATACCTTATCTTCCCATCGCCAAATTATCTAAAACCTCAGCCCCATTCAAAATGTACGAGTCCTGTTTCCATAGATACCGCTATTATCCAGACTTTCTGCAGCAGTTCTCGTGGTAAGACAGTACACATATTTGTGTTTCAGAAGTGGCCACCTGACCTAGTATATATATGTCAGGAGATGGTGCTCAGAGTGCAAGTACTTAGTCAAATTCCGACTCTTGATATCAAACTAATATGTTTTTAAAGCAAAACAATTAATACTACAAATAGTGCTGCATCAGTGTATACATTAGAGCACACACACGCTTGCGCATATTACGTGACGTCTTTTATCTTTGTGTTTGGCCCTCGCGCTAAAAAACCCAATCCAGCCAACTGCGAAAGAAAATAGTCTAAAACATACTTAATATGGTAAATCGTAGAAGTATTAAATAATTGTTTCTTGCATACTTTTGGATGGTCAGGGTAAATAAACAAATATTTTTGCTACACACCCATTCGGTCATCTATTGAGAAAATTCTTAGACCTATCTTTGGAACAAAACATTTTCAAAATTTTGACTATCATAAGCCCCTCTTTTATGAAGGATTAAACTCTGCGTTCTTAGATAAATAGTTACTTATAGTGCGATTGTGGTGAGACGGTAGCTGATTTCGAGGGTGAGGCTATTTCTAGAAAAGTAATTTCGCCAGGGGAAAGGGCTGCCGCAATCAAAGCCGTGTATGATGATCGCTATGGATCTTAGTTTTCCAAAGTGGGCATGAAGTAATCTGGGAGGGGAGGAAGCTGGCCCTAGGGGAAAAAGAGGAGAATTGAAGGATAAAGAGTGGGCAATATAAGATGCTAAAAATATCTGTCGCTTAAAAATGTTTTAAGCAAACACTCGACCATAAAAATACTCACAGCAGTGATGTATTGTCGCAAGAATTATACGTCGTTGTCAAATGATCGGTTTAAAAACAAGACGACAATCAGTAACAACAGAGTATTAGCATGTATGTATTTGCACACACATCTGACTTACGCAGGTTCTTACAAGTGCAGCGACAGGAATATTTGCATGCTGTATGTCAAGTACAATACTGTAAATAAGTGAGATTTAAATTCCTGTTAGACTATGTCCGAATTTAGTGACGGGCAGTTACCACTTACCACTTTGCTGCACTGCACACATACACATGCGCGCACGCGCACACACAAAATATCTGACAATTTTAGTGATTATTCAGGGGCTCTACAAATTACATACAACAGATATTATTTAAAAGAATTTTTTCAAGATTTTTTTCCCGGAAATTCTCGTTTCTATAATTTTCGCTCTAATAAAAACAATTGTGAATGATTTTTGGTAGATGCAAATTGCAATCGAACAATTTTGTTAAACTTATAGTTTTAAACACAAGTTCTAGAGGGCAAGTTGAAACATTTGATTTTCAGTTACTACCCTGGTGAATACTAGGCGATATTTCTTTAAAATATATAAATACATCTAAAGAAATTTTAATAATATTAATAATTTTTTATGCATTAATCGTTGGAGAAACCAAAGAAATGTAGAAAATATAATACCTAATATTTGAAGTAGGTGTTATTCAGTCACTTCAAACAAAACATTATCAATAATTATAGCCAAGTTGGTAGAATCGCGGATTAGCAACCGAAGGGTTGCCTACCCAACAAAACTAGGTCCAATCAAAGACCATCGTGTAAGTAGGAGTTGGTACATGTTAAATCTGTCGTGTATTCACGTTGGCATGGTGTGAAAGTTTGGAGAGTGGGATGACCGATCAAGGGTTGACCTCGTATTCAAACCGTGGTTCAAAATTAAAATGTGTTGTCCTCGGATCTTTCCTTTCGGAATTGATCTCGGACAGTCGCCAATAGCCCGTTATGTTGCTCCAGTAAATTAAACTACCTACCAGTAATTATAATTTCAGTTCCCAGCTATTTTATTTACAAACTAGCTCTCTTTGAAATTCTAAAGTTACACAAGCAGCTACATTAATGTTTTGGTGAAATACAAGAAATTTTTCGTCCGGGCTACACTTGTAATTTATTATTAATTGGGGTGAGTTTTTCAAAAGGAAGGGAGAAAAAAATAGTATTTGAAAAGGGGGCGTTGAGCCAAAAAAATTCGTCAATAATTGTTTTACCAACTCTTAACTACCACTATCGCTTCCGACACCGAAAGATAAACTCGAAGTCAGTATCCACGCTAAAAACGCCAATTTGGGGAACGTATTGCTAATGTTTATCCTGCCATCCCTCTAATTTAAAGAACAGACTCGTTCAAAACCACGTGACTCGAATGCCAACTCTCTAGAGCCGGACTATAGAGGTATTGAAGTGAGCTGTTTTAAACCATTAAAGCTTCATTACAAAATGTCATTATTTTAGACAGGTACTCACAGGTTTAAAACCATTGTAAGCCAATCATTAGTTAACGTGGAAAGACTAAACTAATCCATAGCTCCTTATGATTAATTTTTAAGTCACTACTTTTCAATCATTAGTCAGATTAAACTTTGCCTAACAGTTTTTGCTTATAAGTCATGATAACTACTAGGTTTAAGTCGGAAAAGTTATTTTTGACTAGGTGTTAAGCAAACGAGCATCAGTATATTTTAGTTGCAGACTTGTATGTTTAAATTATTGAACAGCTATGAAATGATGTATCTAAATATGTTTCAAAAGAACCAATTAAGGATAACAAACCATTTGTTCAGGTACATTAGTTTCACTTCAAAATGTAACTATGAGTTAGTTATCAGGTTTCTTTCGTTTCAGCAATCAGTTTCTCCTTTGCTCTTTTTAAAACTTTTGCTAAGGTTTGGCCATGTTCACTTTCATTACTGACTGTCACAATAAGGTCATAAAAATACACTTCTACATTTGTAGAAGCGTCACATTTGTAGCACTCAAATTCTTTTACATTAGCACAATTCTGTTTAAACTATGGTTACATCTTGGAATGTTTTCCTTATCTTTTCTTAACTTCATGAACTTGTGAAGAAAATTTCATAGTTTCTATTTGAAATTTGCTTGCCTCTTCTGCTCTCAGGAAGTCTCGCTTTTTAAGATGAAATCTGGTTCTCTTAGCAGTCTTTCCAATAGAGTTTTCTTTGATATACCCGAGAAATCGATCTCTTACGAGCCCCTTTATCCAGTTGACCAAAAGCACAAGCAGTTTCTAATGTTTTGAGTTCTGTAAGATAACTGTCTGATTGTTGATCCTCTTGCTAGGAACACGAGAAAATTTTAAATCTTTCGAAAACCTCGTCATGATATGTAGTATGTAAACGCGCGCGCGTTTGCATAACATCTTCAAATTTTTCTTGACTTTTGTCTGCTTCAAGGTATTGCATATCTCCACTCCTTCATCACCTTGGAGGTTCAGTAGAAGTGATATTTTTATATGGTCAGGCTTCTTGTCTTTTTCAGATGCTATTAGATAATTTTAAAACTTTTGAGTCCACTTGTTGCAAGTCTCAGCTGCAAACTTCACCTCCTGGAGGCCTGAATATTTTCATGCCTGTTTTCTGAAGTAAACTTAATCCGCTTTCTGAAGAACTCTTCATTCATAGTATAATTGGAAAAAATAAACTTTTCAGAGAATCAGACACATGCAACTGAAGACTTTCGATTTATTTGAATCTTAAAGTTAGGTTTATGTGATCGTTCGATGCTGACACCAAGCTAAATGCGGATACATTATGTGTAGTAATCACGCATTATTTCTGGACTAAATAATTTATTTAAGAGATATAATAAAAGTCATTAAGTAAAAGTACACAAAGCCAGCATATGCAAAAGTACACTCCTAGACTGCTACAACTAGACTTCTACCTGTAGTACATCCAATCCGGTATATCTGTTTGATACAGTTGTATCAAACAGATACAGTTACAGTTATAACACATGTAATACGGGGTACTTGCCCCTCTGAATTCTGATTGGTTTAAATATCTTTAAAGTAACGTTTGAGTAGGATGGGTTGTGAAAATTGACGCATTCTTTGAAGAAGTGTTATATTAAGTACCGCAGAAGACAGTCATTTATTACAGGAGAGACAGCATACATAATTTTAACTCATATTCTATTTATTCTAAGTGATTTGGTAAAATATTATACCCTACTTAATATAGCACTGGTTTCGAATAATTGCATCATTAGAGGTCGTAGATACAGCTTATTCCGTTTGTTTTCAAGTTGCACTCTCACTAACTCGATATATTTCTGACAAGAACAGTTTGAAATTCAACCAGTGATGGAATAAAATTGTTAGAAGCAATCGTTTTCTCTTAGATAAGAGACGGATATCTCGACATCGTCGTGTAACCTAGGTGATGAAATATTTAGACTTGGTGCCTTGGAAACTCTCAGATGAGACAACTTTATGACTTTTTCGCTTTCTTCTAAAGCAGTGTGCGAGTCTAAGGTTTCTCTTATTTATGCCCTTGATTGAGTTTTGAAGAAGTTCGGGGGAGAACGAGAGTTCTTGTTCAATGAAATTGAATTGTTTGTTGAAGTGAGAGTGGATTCAGCCAGGACATTGGAGACCGTTGTTGAGTCTACGTTTCGACGTTCATAAGAATTGTAGAGAATAGATTTTTTAAGGCTAAAGTCAACATTGTTTCAAGTTAAATGCCCAAGTTTCAAAAATAGGAACAGAAAAATAAAAATTGGAAGTAAATTTCTAACATAAAGGAAAGTAGAAATCTAATAATTTTCAAACTTTTTGATGAATAGAAATAGCACAAAATGTAAAGACAGTGACATAGGAACAGTTCCTGAAAATAAATTTTGCAGTAAATTTATAATATAAAAGAAATGGAAGACTATCCATTTTTGAATATTTGTAATATGCAGGTTGATTGGGTTTCTTCGCCATATTTGGCGAAACTGCGCCAAACACAAGAGAGACAACGTCAAGTAATGAACATGCAATGAAAGTTTTACTGACACATAAGGTAGAAATACACCTAGGAGGAATCGAACCTGACGAGAATCAAACCTGCGCTTCCAACAGCAAGTAGGATGCAAACGTGGTGGCACTGAGCCCCTTGTACACTCTCCCGTACCCTTCTCACAGAAATAACACAAAATGTAAAGTCAGTAACATAGAAATCGCTTGAAAAATATATTTTGAAGTAAATTTACAATATAAAGGAAATAAAAGACTTCATTTCTGAATATTTGTAACATACAGATCTAAAATTAAAATATGTAATTAGATTTTTATTTTTATTTCTTGATTGTATTTATAATGTGCGTGTTCTCTTTAAGCATTCTGCTATTTTATTACTAAATGTAAGGAAATAGACAAATAAATGATCGTCATGGTAATAACTTGGGGAGAGAAAGAGACGGACAGGCAAGGAGAGAGGGAGAAGGGACATGTTCGAAATTATTTTTATCATTTCCAAGTTAAAATAATCATTGGCGTAACTTAAAGATTTGTTTATGGGGTGATATCGATGCAAGTATATCTACAATTTGGTGATTTCAATATGAGCATGTTCTCAGATATTTAAAAAGATCTTTCGTTCTTCGAAACATAAATAAGGTCTTCATGTGTTCTGCTTCCAAGAATTAAAAAAGTTTATAAAATTTAAAATGCTTCATATTATAAATAGCCTAATATTTACCAACTTTCCCATCCACATACAATGGGAAAAATTACTAATGGATAGTATCTACGTCTTTAACTGGGATTGTATTCCATTCTCAGATGTTAAAAAAGTTTGGGAGCCCCATTTTAAAAAGCGTATCTTCTATGAATCGAGAAAAAGAAATTCCTGGAAATATTTTTGTTCTTTAATAGGCTAAATATATATATATATAGTTCTAGATTAATGCATGGAAATGATAAAATAGCAGAACACTCAATGAGAGCGACCCTGTTATAAAAATACAATAAAAAATAAAAATAAAATCCAATTATATATTTTAATTTTAGTTTCTTTTTATAGAATAAGAATTACGAGTTAATTGGCCCATTAAAGTAATTATCCTGTGCAATATTTAAAACTGAACTCCAATTTGCAGAGTCCACCTTTTTGCCCTTGTTTTCACTAGGAAGTGATTGCCGTGCTAATCGCATAAACCCAAAAGCCGGTCTTCCTTTTTTTAGTCTCTAAAGTTTGTAACCGGATAGCTATAAAGAAAATAAAACCTGGGAATAAATGGAATGTAGAGCAATAAATCAAAATAATACTCGAGAATGTGATAATTACTTTATATTCATTCCATAATTAAATTGTTTATTTTCCTGGTTAAAAAAAATTGCATCGTGTATCGTGTTCCATTTCTGTTTGGACCATTTTCAACTTGCTCAAAAAATTAAAAATTACGAGGGTTATAAATTTAAGATTTAGAAGCCGTGCACACGCACAAAAAATCCAGTCCTAAATTACACTTCATTAAAAAGTCCTTTAGTTACTTGTGGTGATATACAGCCGCTGTTTACTTCTTATAAATCAATTACTAATTCCACAAACGATATATACAGCAGGGGAAAAACGGCTAAATTTGATTAATGACCCAAATTTCAGTGGAAGTATTGAGAAATATTCTGAAACGTTGTTCTGACATTTCTTTTTCGTTCAAGATATATATGGCGCTCCTCGTTACTTTGGCTACGAGATCTTTATCGGAGTCAAGTTGCAGTCTCTGCTAGAAACCCAAATCTATAGAAGCAACGAGGAACGTCATGGCTTGTCAGGAACTATGTCAACTTGAAGTGGGTGGAGAAGTAGCTATTTTTCAATCCACGGGGAGCGGTAGGAAAGAAACGCTTAATGCGTTTAGCTTCTCAGAAGAAAAATATTCGCTCCAGATTTTACCGACATTTTACTGGTGGAATCAGTAGCGCAGTCATTCTTTGGACGGACATCCAATTTCGAAACCAATTTGGCTGAGACCAGCTCTTAGATTGCCAAACTTTCTACGGTGACCAACAAAATCGAGATCAGCAGAAACAATAATCTTTTTGTTAGTGCACGCTTTTGATTAATTAGCTTGTTCTGTTACATTCAAATCTTGCGTCTAATTTTAACCCGATTTCCGGTGTTCCGACTTGAAACTGCATACTTGCGTATTCCTGATGACCATACAATATTTAGTGAAAATAAAACTTGAATTGACAGCTCCATTCCCCATCTGAATTTTTGCATTGTTAAAAACCCCATAATATGGATACCTATGGAAAGGACTTAGTGAGTGTATAAAGTTCAAATTTTTGTTACTGTTTCCCACTCAACTTCAAGGATGTGTATCATGCCGTGGATTGAATAGCATGGGAGTGTTTAAAATGTCATGTCGTTAAAGTTACAGCATCTAAGTTTGTAGTCAACACACCGACGACTGAATGGCAGGGTAGTGTTCAACGTTACATCTCTGGGCACTAGGATACCCTCAATTCGAATTAAGACCCTTATACCTTTATGGGTTTTTAATCTGGAAATTTTCATTCTGATGTTAGTGATGTACCCAATCACTGAATATCTGTGTCCAATAAACCACTGGTGACTAAAACAGTGACTGTGCACATCATTAACATCATAATGAGTAATTTCAGACTAAACCGTACAAAAATATATTAAAAAGGTTTTAAAAAACACGATTTTACTTCAAAAAGAAAAAATAGTGGAAAATAAATTTTTCCCAAGTGCTCTAAAATGTTTCTTACACTTATGACTGAAAATAACAGCCTCAGCGCTTTCAACTAGTTCCCCTAACTACTATAATCTTAATTTATAGATCCCCATCATTGACGCTATAATCCTAGAAGTTCTGATATTTACTATGAATGAGTTCTTTGTCAGAGTGATGAATTTTTTTATTTCTAATGTCCGACCATTGACCTCTCACATGAATGGAATATTCATGTAGTAATGAAAATACACTCATGCTCATAAATTAAGGATAATGACAGTTTGTACGAATTAAGCTTAAAAAGCACAACAAAATTGCTGCAAACATAAAGCCTCTTTAATACAAAAAAGGTACATAACAAAAATGGTACATGTACTACCACAGTACCCAATAAAATAACGAAACACGATACATAATTCTCCATGGAGCAAATGGAGAATACATATATCGTGTAGAAAAACTAACAGTATACGGTTGGTATGAAGGTTAATAGGCTATATATTTGCCATGTGTTGCAGGACAGTCAGTACAACGTCTGGTCATGCTGAGCACCAAATTATCCAGCTGGTCTTGGGGTAGGCCATCCCACTCTTGAACCAATGCTATCCGAAGTTCCTGAATAGACCTAGGAGGTGGATAACGTGCTACAACCCGTCGCCGAGCACGTCCCATGCATGCTCAATCGTGTTCAAATCGGGAGAGAAAGCCGGCTATTCCAAACGGGTGATATCCTCTACTTCAAGGCATTCGTCCACCATGGTTGCACGGTGAGGACGAGCGTTGTCATCCAAAAAGGGAAAATCTGTGCTTATTGCACCCCTGAACAGACGAACGCGCTGTTGCATAATGATATCCCGATAAATCTGGCCTGTCATGGTTCCGCTTTGGACTCTGTTCGAGAACCCAGGATAATGCCACCCCAAACCAGAAGTCCAGCGCCACCGTAACGGTGGTTTCAATGACATTTTCTTGGTTGTAACGAGTCTCTGGAGCTCTCCATATGAAGATACTACGTGAGTCAGATTGCAGGGAAAACTCGGATTCGTCAGTAAACAACACACAAGCGCATTGTACTGGTGTCCAGTTCACATATTCCCTGCACCAGGCTAACCAACACCGGCAGTGAGCTGCTGTGAGTGGAACACATCTGATAGTCCTGCGGGCATATAGGCCATACTCTCCCAACCGTCTGTACACGTTTTGCCGCGAAACTGTGGTATATGTGGATACCAACAGGTATCGGGACAGGTCTGCTGCTGTACTTTGCCTGCTTCTTTTGACAGTTATTACCAAATACTAGTCGTTTTGCGGTGTTGTAACCAGGGGACGACCTGTGTTGCAGCCTCTACTTACGTTTTCATCCCCTTGGAACCGCTGCCACAGCCTCGATATGACACTATGCGATTCCCAGTTCCTGGGATACTTCCATCTACGTGCGGCCACATTCCAAACGACCGATAATTCTGCCACGTAAAAAATCGTCCATGTGTGTCCTCTGAGTCATAGCTATATCTATGGCAATCTCAGGCTTACACGCCGATTGTGAACTACACATCGTCACAGCAACAATTCCTTTTATACACTCCACGAACTGCTCTGTTCCTTATGACGTACTTTCAGCGCCATCTTGTTGCTTACTTCAGCTTGAAACACAAGCACGTTATTCCAGAAGAGATGTGTGGTTCTATTCCATCAGAAACTCTTGCTCTAGTGACTTTTTTCTGATTCTCAAATATCCTTAATTTATGAGCATAAGTGTATTTTGGGTACTGAAAAGTTTATTTTTTACGTTTTAGTGCATTTTGAAAGAAAAGCGTGTTCTTTTAAAATTTTTAATATATTTTTATCCAGATTGAGGGTTTCATTCACAAGTGAACGTGGGAGCCGAGTGTTTAGCTTTTTGGCCTAGGTTTCATAGGTTCTGTTATGGATAGTCGTAGTCATTTGGAATCCACTTTAAGCAGTAGGTCCATGTCTAATTATCCCTTGTGCATAAAATGATTAATGAAACTATTGTGTATAAATTGACCGTAGACTGAAAAGTCTAATCCTATAGCAGGGGCCGGGGTAGCCCAGGTGGTTGAGTCGCAGATTAACAACCAGAGGTTGGATCGAGTTCCCCAAAACCGTCTTGTACGAGGGGGCTGGTACACGTTAAATCTGTCATGGCCTCAATTGTCCTCACGTTGGCGTGGTGAGGAAGTTTGGAGAGTGGGGAATCAGCTAAGGTGTTGACCTCGTCATCTGGCCTTGGTTCAAAATTACGAGGTGTTGTACTTGGGCCTTTCCATTCGGGATTGATCCCGGACCGTCGCCAATAGCCTGTTGTGTTGCTCCAGTGCGACTTTAATTAACTACCAACCTAATCCTATAACAAATTTTTTACAGTCATTGGTGTCTTGAAGAATGATGAGTAGAGAAGTTAATTACTTCATAAAAACCAGGTGAGAATTTGCGGTCACAAATCGAAAGAATTTCTCGCGCATAATGAATGTACAGAAAAATTCAGCCTGAAAAACATAATTCAGCACAATTTTAGTATTGCTCTTGTAGATATTTTCACAAATAAGGAAGTCTAAACCAACTTCAGTATTAATTTTGCTGAAAGCAATGAACCATATTTTTGAAAGCTTTCATGAGACAATATTCATACTGCGGCCTCTTATTTACTTAATTTTTATAACATTAATTTATAATTTTTTGAAATTGCAAAAAGAAAACATAACTGCTTTGTATAAAAAGTTCTTGCGAATTTCAGTAGCACATGATATGAAAAAGATATTTACCAAGCTTCGTTCAAATAGTTGCATATTTTTTTGAGCTGCGATTTTTCTATTGGTTCTCTCATTGATATATAGTTCCTTTTATAGCATTTCAAAACCTCTTTTTAAAAAGAAATTCTGTAAGCTGCGGAAATATTTTTTTCTGTTGCAAAGAGATGCACACACTAGTAGAAAAAATAAAGTGTACAAAAAACTATTAAGCACGCAAAGAAGAGATTGAATATTTACCCATAAATCACCGAAGATATTCCACGTATGTTTACTTCGTTTATGTACACAGTCTTCTCGCCATTCTGTTATTGACTGCTTATTTTTAGTAGGGGCATTCAAGTCCGATATTTTTTAGATTCAGTTTCGCACTTTTTCAATCTGTTTTTATCCGGTTGCATAACGTACTTCCGGGGTTCGAAGCCGGAATTCTTTACTTGAATTTTTTCACATATCCGAGAGCGTTGTAAAATTAACTTTGTTTATTATGATTATTTTATTTACTATCGCTCCTCCTACGGCCGTTTTTGAGACTGAAAAAAATCAACAATAACAATCTAGTAGCTTAAAGTATTCGGTTGCATATATTCTGCACTTGTATTTTCTATTCAGCAAAAATCAGATAAGAAAAATCAAAACAAAAACATAGATATAATAACGAAAAACAAAATAAATGCAATAATGAAAAACAAAATAAATTTAATAACGAAAAACGAAATAAATGTAATAACGAAAAACAAAAACAAAACATTTAACATATTTTTACATTTAATGCTCTTGTTTCTCATGAAAAATATATTTTCCTGGTAGAAATATATTTTCCTGGTAATATAAACAAAAGGTGTAATATTTCATGAGGTAAGTGAGCCTATTTAATACACACGATCCCTTTTATGACTATCTAAGCCTAGTCATTTAGAAATGAAACTGGAACATATTGGGGATAAAGTTCTTAAACCCTCATAAGATCGTACTGGTCGATATTTGAGTATTTTTTACGAATTTCATCAAAATGAAAACTCTTAAAGTATGTTTTCATACAAAGCTTTCTTTCAGTCTTTAGGAAGAGAGAGTCCACCACTATTCCAAGATAGTTGAAAATATCAAGTAATCTTTGTTTTCCTTTCTGGCCGAGCTTTGCAAGCTTTTGATCATGGATGCCATGAGGGCCTGGAGCTTTAGATGGATAAAATTCATTTTATACAATTTGTAGCTCTTTAGATGAGATGTTGCTGAACAAGGGATTACCGTTATGAGAATTACGACATCGGTGCACATATTTTCTGACAGGTCTATCCGTCGGTGAATCCTCTCTAGTAAAGCTTAAATTACCATTCTTCTGATAGCGAACTCTTAACAACTTGGCTACAGCACTTGAGTCCATATCCAGAACTATTAGGGTCTACACTTGAGTTAGTTTCTGCATGTTGTGGCTGTTCTTGATTGATATTTTTACTCTAGTCACCACTAATGCAAATGAAAAGTCGCACAGATTATGAAAGACCGCTGGGTAGGAGGAGAAACAACTCATTAAACGAAATGTAAACAGCCGGAATATACCGGGTAGCTGCAAAATCGACTCCTGCGGCCTCGTAGTCGGAACCGTCGACTTTTTGTGCATCCTTCATAGCCATGCAGCATGAGCTCATGGACATGGATGCAGCAGCAACCGACCTGACATCTGGGTTGAGTGAGTTTGGGCAGCAGAACGCCGAAACCGAGTAATCAGATGCTCCGAGTACGAGTCTTACTGTAAGTGCGCTGACGACACTGTAAAATACACTACTAGATACCATCGTCGAGTAACTGATGTGACAGGAGACTGACGCTTATAAAATAATCGGGCCAGCAATAAACTTGCTCGTCGATGTCGACACTATGGTGAGGCAGCTGTCTCGTCAGCTGGACGACAATTACGCCTTCACTGGAGTAGAAAAAGTACCTGGAATTTCATCATCGTCTTATGCTTGCCATGTACCCTTCAATCTTGATTTATGGTCCAATAAGTGATGATTGTAAACTCAACCTCCTTTCATTTTTTGCATCAACACGCAGTTCTGCGTAGATATGCAGAATAGTAAAGCTATGCGCCTGCCTATGATTTTTAAGGTTTGCTATAAATAATTCATATACACCTTTAGCCTTTCAAAAACAGTAAAAATAAACAGGTTACCTAAACAACATTTTCCATCATAGTTAATAGTTTTTTTAATTTCGTCATTATTTGAGTTAAGCAGCGATATTTTTAAACACGCATAATAAAAGTCTTGTCAATTTTTTAGACATTTTCCTAGGTTAGTGAAACTAAGACAAGTTACTTAAATATCGGGGGAGAGGGGAGTTCGCAACAGAAACTTGCTTGGTGTATATGCAAAATTTCAAGTTTCAACATGCGAATTTTAATGAGTTTTGGAAAATTCCAATTATGTTTTTCACATGAATAGTCCAAACTAAGTGATTCAAAATTTTAATTAAAATTTACCAACCGACTAAACCCATTAATTTGATCACATCCAGTAAAATACTAATTAGCAACTTCTTTAATTAAACAACAAAAAAGTATGAAAAAAACCGGGAAGGCCAAAGACTATAAAGGAAGTTAAAAAAAACAAGTGCCATTAATTAAAAGGCAGCTTTGTCGCAGGAAGCTTTCGGTTATCCGAGGTATCTTCGACAAAGTCCTTTATGCATACTTAGCGTTTCTAAATGATTACTGAACACAACTAAGATCTCTCAGGAAATAAATAAGACGGGCCAGAAAAGTAAACTTCAAGACTTAATTTAATTTTTTTGTCCGTGACTTACTTTTTTGTGCTTATCACAGCTGAATAACACTGGCTTTGTGTAAGTTGCGTCGTTATTTTGTATCTCTTCACCTGTTTCACAGGGTTCAATAAATTCGTTAAACACGAAGCCTGGTGTATTGAATTCTAATGGAAAGGCTGCGACAACATGAGCTGGCTTCGGCTGATCCTCTTTAAGTCGCTTGTTGTTTCGGCTCGAATTTACGCCTGTTAGCATCCCAGGATTCTTTCATCTTTTAAACAAATTCTAAATGTTATTCTCGGTGAATGCAAATTCAGTAGGTTGGAAAGCGACGTTAGAAAACTAATTTAGACTTCTGATAAGTTTACTTTTTCCTATCAACTATTTTACCCCAAATGCAGTTTCGGTAATTGAATGACTTCTCTCAGTGAAGCGTGAAGATTATACAGAACTCAATAGTACGATAAAACCTTATTCTCTGCGAATCGAATCAAACTGCTTGGAGCATAATGTTTTCTTAGTTTCTCGCTTATGAAAAAATAGTTTGTTATGGTACACGTCATTAGCGTAAAAAGACTTTTATTTTGACTTAAAATGTTTGAGTCTTTACATTACCGCTTTCAATTAGTTTGAGCCAACGACAGATCTGTAAAAAGTAGTACTTGTTAGCGAAGCCTGATGTGGACCTAGACGTTGTTATCACTTTTGTGCTGGTAAAAACTTTCCTAGCCATAATGAAGTTTTGGCATCAAACCTTTCCTAGTCATAATGTATAGACTACTTGACGATCAAAAAAGTTTCGACATGAAAGTCAGGCATACATTTACTGAAACCCACTTTCAAACTTATTGGAATATAGATTACAATTTTTTTAAAGGGAAGAATTGTGAAAATACAGAGGATCAATTATATGCTTGTAAATCATAATGACACACAGCAAAAAGAAACAATGCCAAAGTGGATAAAAACTAATTTTAAGCGTATTAATGTCTCAGTATGACACAATTTTTTCTCTTTGGGTATTTATAATAGCTACATTTTAGAAATGCGAACAATGAACATATATGTTGAACATTTATAATCTAGGGATGTAGGTTTTCATTTTTGATAGCATAACTACATGGAAATATTTCATTTGAACACTAGAGCATGTTGATACCGGCCCTGTAATTTGTATCTGCTAAATTGATAGGTGTTCCGAAATGTATTTGCCCTATAAATAATCAGAATGTTTTAGATTTTATGGGCCGCCCAAGCTGCGCCAAACACAAGACAGGCAACGTCATATAACAGAATGCTTGAGGGAGTATTACAAATTCAATTCACAAATCTGGTACAGATAATATCGGATATATAAACTATATTTGCTGTAGTCAGCGTCTACGTGTGTTAAAACATAATTTGTTATTAAGTTATTAACTGCACTTTTTCCTAGTCACATAGTTTAAAAATATTAACCTTCCATATTACGTACACATGTGCTTCGACGGAAAAATTGAAAAATTATACTTGTTCAAAGAAAAAACAGAAAAAAAACCAGTATTGGGCATTCACAAACATATTTTATGATAAATCACACAATAAAAATATTCTTGAATTTATTTTATGTAAAACAATTGGCTTTTTAAACAAACCTCTAAAATATTTAGAGTACCTCGAAATACAAAAATGTTTCTATTTGAAAACGAATTCTCGACTGATACTCAACAGAATACAGGTGCCTTCTAACACAAAAACATTTTGTGCTAATTCCGATAGATTTTGATGATTTCCTGTCACGATATTGACGGCGTTCCACATTACTTGCGCTTACCCTATATATTGCTTTGCAAATTTAATTTTCATTTTAACACACTTTATATAACATTTTAAGACATTGCAAATCTTTGTAGCAATGTGTTTTCATTATATACTTTACACTTTCCACAGTTCATGTGATGCTTTATAGAACCTAATTTAACAGGATTCATAAATGCTTTCCAAGTGTGATTCGAAACTTTTCTCCAATAAAAATAAGAATATCGATAAAGCTACATTCTGAAGGGAATAAACTTTTGATAGGTCTTTTTTGATAAAAAATTAGAACAAAAACTTTTGCATTTTGTTTCCCATGCTTGATCTTACAATTATTTCAATGGTAGACTGCTACTATGGTGAAAAAAAGCACATTTCACGACTGTATAGTTTTTAGTGGGATTATGTTCGCAGATTGTGTGAAATACACACATTAAACGACTCTAAGAAGTGAGTTTAAATCGAGAAGAGCTGTAATGTGTGAAATACACGATCTGAGTTTTACGACTACAGCATGAACACGCATTGTAGTAGAGACCTCTGTGAAGCAGGCATTTAACGACCCAGTGACAGATTGCATCTTGACACTCAACGAAGGGCCATTTTGAGTTAAAAAAACAACTGATAGCTTAAACTAAGAAGCGTTTTCTCTACTTTTGTATTTACAAATATTTAAATATATAAAGAAAAGAAAATTCTTAGTTTTGCACGATTAGATGTCAGATTTTCCTTTAAACTGAAACTGAAAAGAACATTAAATCCAAAGTGCCTAAAAATATTTTCGCTGCTCATATTGTGTGTCTAATTTTTGTTCAATCAATTGAAGTAGATATTGTGCCACAATTATTGTTAAATGGCAAAGTACTGCAGTTGATAGTGATAACCGAGCTGGAAAAATATCAAGCCCTGATGTCCAAAAATTAAGGATTATCCGAATTGAATCAAGTACCTTCAACCGAGTTCCTAAAATGACAAATGAATATTACACAAGCTATGTGGAAAGAGTATACAAACAAAATCTCATGATGTAGCTGGCAACTAAAGAAATGAAAACAAAATTGCTTAGGTAAACACGTAATAGGTTTTAGTTACTACGAAAAAGCATTTTTTGCTCTTTTAACCCTCCAGGTGGTTTCGACGAGATATCTTGTACATCAAGATCTGACCAATTTTACTAATGGCGATATCTCGTCATCAAGATATTGCCGACATTTTTGTGATGACGAGGTCAAATCTGGTCAATTTTCTTATTAATGACGAGATATCTCGTCCATCAAGATCTGGTCAACTTTGCTAATGACGAGATACCTCACCGAGACAACCACCAGGAGGGTTAAAAGCAAACTAATAGGGAATGTTAGGGTCCCTGACCTTAAGGAAGGTTACGCAACCTGCTGACATGCTTTCCACAAGGCTGTCCAAGAGTTTCTGTGACAAGAAGTTCCATTTGGCATACCAGACCACGTCTTTGCTCTTGTTCCTTTGTCTTGTCCTTTGTATGTGTTATGTGAACTGCAATGCGACGTCTGAGAGCATACAAGCATGCTCTATGGGATTGAGAACAGGTGACTTTACTTGATAAGAATTTAGATTTATCCTTAATGTTTGGACATGCATGGACTTTAAATTTTATTTTTATAATTGTTTGTTACGAGTGGAAGTACTTGTACCTGGTCGGAGAAATAAGGCTTAAATAAAATTGTAATCAGTTGTGAATGCAACAATTTTTTACAGAAGTCTAACCTGTTATTCAGAAGAAACAAACGGCCTCAGCTCAAATCGGACATGGATTGATGTTGGCATATTATTGTTTCCTCATTGGTGGTTAAGGATTACGTGCTGGTTAATGCTGCAATTTGTAGTCCTTCTCAGCCGTTTTAAAAGTAATAAGATGTTCTCTTATTCTACACCCCTTGGTTGAATTGTATAACTCTGAACAGCCTATTCACTGTTTCTGTAAGCACGCAAAATATGCAAAAATGCATTAATATATATTTTACCTTTGTTTTCCTAAAATATTACCATACGAAACGTTTTCCATGAAAGAGTAAAAGATGGAACCTTAGAGAAGTTCATTCAAAAATGGCCTTTTATTGGAAAAACCAGAATTTGCAAAATAACGAATCCTGAAAGTAATAGCAGCATAAAAATTCTGAAAAACTCTTGAACATACCCAAACAAAAGCACTTAAAATGCACTCATGAAGAACATTTCTATTCACTCCAGGTGCCGCGGTGACCCGGTTGGATGAGTAACGGACTAGCAACCGAAGGGTTGCGAGTTTGAATCCAACCAAAGACCGTCGTGTACAAAGGGGGCTGGTGCACATCAAATCTGTCGTGGCCTCAAATGTCCTCACGTTGGCGTGGTGTGCAAGTTTAGAGCGTGGGGTGCCAACTCAGCTGTGACCTCGTCATCTGACTGTGGTTCAAAATTACGTGCCGTTGTCCTCGGTCTTTCCTTTGGGATTGATCCCGGACCGTCGTCAATAGCCCGTTGTGTTGCTATAGTGAGACGTTAATTAATTATCACCATTACCTATTCACTCCAAAAATAATAGTCTACTCAAGAAAAACATGTAAAATCATCAAAATCGTAACCCTAGTTTAGTTATAGGCAGCATCTAGGTATCAGAAATTTTAGAGGCAGTATTTTAAACCTTAAGATCAAACATGGAGATTACTACCTTCTTTACTTGCAGGGAAGAATTAAAGTTGCAAGATACTATCCTTTAACACAGATACAAAAATAAAGTAACAAGCCTCCAAAGAATAAAAGGATTCCATGAGAGAGAAGAGATTAGGCTAGCAGTACATCAGCATTAAAAAATAATACTTGCTGGTGGTTTGATAACAAACCCCAGTTGTGAGAGTCGGAACACTTTCCAGTTCGTTTTGTCAAGGTTAACATCGAAAATTTAATCCGGAATCTCATACTCCTAATGAGGTGACATTGTTGCCAAATAAACCCAAAAATCTTCAGTCACCGCAGAACAGAAGTTTATTGTGAAGCTTAAGTCGTTTGTTGAACGAAGTAACTTTATTCGCATTTATTTATAGATAACGGTTAACTTTATTGTTAACGATTTGAAGTACTCAATTGCTTGGAAGCTACATAATGAACATTTAAAAGAGAAACAAATGCATTCTAAATTTTAATTGAAGTATTTTAATTTACAATTAGTACTTGTAATTAATGTACAATTACTTGTAGTTTTAAATATTTAAAACTACAAGTTACACTTAATGTGGACAAACATATCGGTTTAGAGCTGACTCATTAACTGACTTTTTTCGGAGACACTAAATGCTTATTTTCATGGTTATGGGAAATACATTGTCACATTGTCTTATGTTTATATAAAAGATACATAACACTATCAAAATAATTATAATTTATATTTTTTTGTCCTAAAAATTATTATTTTATTCTGCAGCTATTTAAAGTTCGTCTTTAAATAGCTGCAGAATAAAACTTTTGTTTTGTCAGTTCATGAATTTCGACTCGTAAGCCAACAATATGTAGTTATTTGCTTAAAGCGGCAGTCCTCACACATATTGAGTGCAAGGCCAAGTCAAGATTTTTGTAGTACACACACGTCCAAAAATTAAGGATAAAACTGAACTTGTATCAAGCAAGGTCACCTGATCTCAATTCAACACATGCTTGGAATGCTTTCAGAAGTCGCATTGCAGCCTACACACTACCACCAAGAGCCACATAGCAGCAGAGACGTGGTCTAGTGCGCGAATGGGACTTCTTGCCATAGGAACTCTTGTACAACCTTGTGGAAAGCATGTATACATGTTCTGAACTTGCACTAGGGTCATGGGCCAGCACATTTCCTATACGTTCCCGATATAAGTTGCTTTTAACAGAGTAAAAAGAGTTCATTATTTTCTCTAGTTTCCAGTAGCATCAAAAGGCACGTGGGTGCTCTTATAGGTAGATTCCTAGTAGCTTGTGGAATATTCATGTGTTCCAGTATTTTACATATTACAGATATATTTAGGAATTAAATTTTAATGATTTATTTATTTCCTGCAAAATATCAGACGGGAAATTTCTTGGCGGTATATGTATATTTCGACCAACTTTCCTTAAATCTTTGATTGAATAAGTAATGGTTTGTAGAATTCTGTTTCATAAAAATAAATAAAATATACAAGACAAACCTTTTCAAGTAAGGTGCGTAACTTCTTACTTTAGAATGACCGCAATTTCGTTTCTGTTTGTATTTATGTGTTCTAGTATTTTACCTATATATTGCAGATATATTATTTAGGATTTAAATTTCAATGAATTATTTATTTTCTGCAAAATATCACAAGACATGGGTAATTTCTTGTCAGTATATGTATATTTCGACCAACTTTCTTTGTCCTTGGTTGAATACGTAATGGTTTGCATAATGCTCTTTCATAAAATAAATAACATTAAAAAAAGCATTTTTAAGTAAGGTGTGTAATTTCTTATTTCAAAATGACCAGTAAAGTTAAAAAATCACTTTAAAATAAGATAGGTTACGTTAAATTAAAATCAGTAGTCTTACGTTGTAGTTGAAATATAATTCAAAATTTTGACTTCGATTGTCATTACAAGACGATTAAAATAAATTAAATTTACATTTATTTTTCATGTTTCATGTGTGTTATTGAAAGCTGTACTCCATAGTCAAATAACTACATCCATCATTCCCCAAATAGGTACATGATTTCTATTTCGAAACTGAATCTCCGAATTAAAAAAATTACCATAAAGATTCGATTTAAAACTGAATGCCTCTTGGGTAAAGAGAATTTTAAATAAGACTGCTGATCTTGGAATAATATCAGACTGAGGAATTTTGAAAAATTGAAATTTTTTGTCTTAAGTGACAGAAGGTCGAGGTTGCTTACTGTACAAATCGAAGCTGTTCTTACGCAACTTAGATACACGTGAAAATTCGTTGAAAGCAGTGATTTTCTTTTTAAAAACGTTGTAAAATCAACCTTCTGTTTTTGAAAAATTGTAATCGATTGTGTTGTCCTCGGATCTTTCTCTTCGGGGATGATACCGGACCGTCGCCAATAGCCCGTTGTGTTGTTCCAGTGCGATGTTAATTAAATACATACCTACCGTTATTTCACGTGCCGCTGAAAGGAATTTTCATGAAAAAAATGTGTCTGCTTCAAAATAAATTAATCACGAATGCCGTAACAATTTAATTTACCATCTTCTCATATTGATGATGAAATTCGAAAACATCGCATACCAGGTGCAAGAATGTCACAAGTAAACTACGTCGAAAATTCGCCATTTTTACTGAAAATGAACGTACGGGGATATTCGTAATCACTCTAAAACTCAAAATCGACTTCTGTAGTAGCCACCTAGGAAATTTTTTTTATTGTTTGTCTTACAAATAGCGATGAATATGAAAAATGGATTATATGGATGGATGTATCTTGTATGTATATTTGCGTCCAAAATAAATTGTAGAAGTTACGAAAAAGTAAAAACGATGTTAAAAAATTATTTTCCGTACATTTAAATGATGCTTACATTTATCTATGAAATAGAAGTGATTATTCTGATCACTTTTCAATCAACATTTAACCAATTTCACCCGAGAAACGCCGGGTAATTCTGCTAGTTTTTTTAATAAAGTTGAAAGAACTCAGGTATCCAGTATTTCATCACAATTGAAATTTATTCTAAATAGCTATCACAAGATGGTACTACATTCCAATTGAGGCGGGGAGTCATTTCTTTCATCCATCCTACAAGAAATCCAAGGTAAAAATATCCTGCTTTCAAATATTTTCTATCAAATCTCGTTAGCCATGATCACGACATATGTCAGGTGACTCATCAACCCGTTTAATTAGCTGCCTCTGTTTGCTCCAAGTCGATGGTTTCTCTTATGGTCGTATTTTCAGATGTAACAAGCGTTTCACGAATCAGATATGCACCGACCTCTAATTGGAGACTCTTGATATTCAATATTCAACGATATCTGTCACGATTTAGAGAATTTTGCATAATTGATTTCTACAAAAGTCTGAAAAAGGGTGTTCAGTTGATAGCGATTTTTCCAGAAAATATTAAGCATCTTTGAAAGCATATTTGTTTCAACAACAAACTTTCAACTATTAGCCAAATTAATGTAAATCGAGAGCTAATTTAAAAAGTAAAAATTTCGAGGATGTCCTGAATATTTCTACAGCAGGATTAACCTTGACTACAAGTCTTAATGAAAAAATGTGGCGTGTCACATTGATATTTAAAGAATAGATCCCCCTTAAAAATGGATTATTGTTGTTATTTCCTTCCTTATTATTGTGTTTGGTGCAGCTTGAACAAATATGGCTATTGTGCTACAAAACCCAACTGACCACCAATCATTACCTTTTTCACTAACACCCCCTCAAATTAATACACGTAGCCCACTTCAACACAATCTTTCATAATCCAAGAACTCATGAAATTGTGCATCCCGGCTCTAAAAGTTATGCTATTATGTCTATGCTTATGAATGTTTCTAGAAGAAACAAACGAGATAACAGAAACTAAATTTAGTGTATCTTGCGTCTATGTAACGTTCTTTAGTAACAAGTGTCTAGTACGCATGTCTCTTTTATACCAAGGTATGATTAGATTTTTATGGAAAAACCGAGGAATTCCTTTAAGAATAATGAGTCCATGAAACTCAAGAAAATGCACCTGATCTTGAAAATAAGAATCCTTTCTTACGTTTGCTACCATGTTGAAAAAATTCTGAAAACACTAGCCTTAACGAAGCTATTTAGCAGGAACTTTGCATCATATTTCAAGAAGTTCATTCATGATATTCTCGAAAGAAAAGAATGTTATTTCTCTCAGTAAAAAGTTAATAATCATCTTATAAGATTCTTTCTCACTGCACCCTTTCTGAAACGTTCGTGAATTTTTTCTATAGTGCAGTGTATATCACCACACATTATAATACATCTTTTAATGCGTTGCCTTTTATGTCTGATTAACAGGGGAGCTTCAATATCCCTTTAGCACAGATGTGTAGGGATAAATTTAGAAACTCAGCAGTATAATCTTATATTATCTGATTAGGAGTTTCTTTTTTTTTTGAGATTTCACATTTAATCTATGCTTTTTTTTACCAAACCCATAAAAAGAATACGAATTAAATGTCTTTTACACAGAACAGTTAATTCTTCGTTATTTAATCCTTTTGTATTTTAATCAAGTTTTTTCTTGCGTCTATTATACTGAAAAACGAAAGTAAGGAGATTACTTAACATCATGGTGTAACTTTGGTCAGAGAAGGATGAAGCTTTGACTGTTTTTGGCAGTGATCTAAGCCGAGTCTTCTGAGTAATCCCATTTCATCACTAAAATAATAGTTTGTGATAAAATACCTTGCTTAAGGGGTTGCAAGGTCTGTAAAATTGCAGTATATTTTATTTTTTTTGAAGCAAAATTTTGTAAAATAACTCAGCCATTATTACGTTCAACGTTCAACTATGTTTAAACAATTATCTTACGAGAGGCTTTTTCGGTAAAGCTAAATACAGATAGAGTAAGTGTTTTTGTGGTAGAACGGGCTTCTTAGTATTCCGAATTCGGTGATCAATCTATCCCGAAGGGAAAGATCCGAAGAAAACACATCGTAAATTTGAATCACAGTCAGATGACGAGATCAACCTCTGAGCTGGCACATCATTCTCCAAACTTCCACACCACGTCAACGTGAGGATATTTAAGGTCACGACATAAATATCGTGCACCAGCCCCCACGTGTACGACGTTCTTTAGTTGGATCGAGTTTCGAACTCCCAGCTCTCCGTTTGATAATCCGCGACTCTACCAACTGGACTACCGTGGTCCGCTAGAACAGATAGCAGTAACAGAAATTAATTTAGAAACAGAGTGCGGGTATCGAGTTCGATAATGATCTTCCCACAGAACTGTGTGAACTTAGCCTGCTGCTGGGTCTAAAGTCGAGTAAGGGTTAAAACCTATGAAAGAGCTAACGGGAATTTGAAATGTGTCATAAGACCTTGAAGGATTATTTTAAACACCTGAACAACATGTTCGTATTGTTAATGAGCTATTAGAGCGACTGAAAACGGTGGTGTGTGGGAAGCACCAAGCTTTTCTCACAATATCTACTTTATCCTTTTAAATGAGGAGGTTTGAAGCAAAGGGGTGTAAGTGACAAAATTGAAATTTTCGAGTTAGACGCAGTGAGGAATACTCCAAGTATCAAACTATTTACGGACATAAGTATTGGTGATTTAGTTTTTTTTTGCCGAAATAAGAGCGATTGAAAGAAAAGGTACTTTCGTTTGTGCGAGAGTTTGCGTTTGTAAAAAGTTCACTTCCATTTTGTGCGAAAGGGGGGTATTTCAATTAACGTCACACTGGAGCAACACAACGGGCTATTGGTGACGGTCCGGGATCAATCCCAAAGGGAAAGATCCGAGGACAACACCACGTAATTTTGAACCACGGTCAGATGACGAGGCAACACCTGAGCTGGCACCCCACTCTCCAAACTTCCACACCACGCCAACGTGAGGACATTTGAGGCCACGACAGATTTAACGTGCACCAGCCCCCTTTGTACACGACGGTGTTTGGCTGAATTCGAACTCGCAACCCTTCGGTTGCTAGTCCGTTACTCTTCCAACCGGGCCACCGCGGCCCTTGTGCGAAAGGGATGCAAGTGCATTTACCTCCCTTTTGCTTCCAAATGAAACCTTCTTTCAGTCATGCTTTTCAACGGTGAAGCCATATTTATATGTGCTGTTTTTTTATCTTTTGATTGCAATTCTACGTTGATTATGTATTTTAAAATATATCCGCGATTTGATTAAACAAATATTTTCAACTCCTATGTTAACGTTAGCACCTACATACGTTTCCGACCTTATAGTGCACGTCATTACAATCAATCAAGTATCAATGTTTAAATAAGATACTGTCTTCATTGTATATTCTGAAATTACCATACAAATAAAATATGGATGTAATACATCATCTCTGAACACATAAGGATATTAGATCGCAAGATCTGGAAATTGTAATATTCTTACATTCAATATGGTCAAAATTTTGGTTTGATAAGGAAGCGAAGAAAAATGTCTATATGTTTTGGTCCAGATCATTGGTTAAGCTCTGTTGCAAGGGCATACTGAAAGTTTCTAGTCTTCTGAGTTAAGAAAGAGGGTTTCCGATCCTTCAAAAATATTAGTATAGTCCAGCTCCGACGAGTCGGCATGAAAGGCACATGGTTTAGAACGAGTCTACTCGTTAGATTAGAGGACAGGTACGTAAAAACATTCCCGCAATTCGAGGGGCCGCGGAAGTCCGGTTGGAAGAATAGCGGATTAGCAGCAGGAGATTAGCAAGTTCTAAACTCGATCCAACTAAAGATCGTTGTGTAGGTGGTGGCTGGTGCATGTCAAATATCTGTCGTAGCCTCAACTGTCCTCACGTTGGGGTCGTGTGGAAGTTTGGAGAGTGGGGAATCAGCTAAGGTGTTGATCTCGTCATCTGACCGTGATTCAAAATTACGAGTAGTCATCCTCGGATCTGTCTCTTCGGGATTGATTCCGGATCGCCACCAATAGCCCGTTGTATTGCTCCGGTGCGAAGTTAATTCAACTACCTACCCACAATTGGCGTTTTTAACATGGATTCTGTCACAGAGTTTACCGTTTGGTGCCAGAAGCAA
The DNA here is from genome assembly GCA_933210815.1 of Meta bourneti. Taxonomy (NCBI): domain Eukaryota; kingdom Metazoa; phylum Arthropoda; class Arachnida; order Araneae; family Tetragnathidae; genus Meta; species Meta bourneti. Next base: position 75,966,348 of record OW119923.1, on the reverse strand, counting down.
GCAGTGATTCGAGTTGGTCAAACTAAAAACACCTGTACAAATGGATCCTCAAAGTCATCTGCCTTCTCATTAGAGTTGTACTATTCCGTTTATTATACGATACTGTTCTAGACGTTGAGATATGAGCTTTTTGAAAGTCTGACTGCGGATAGATTTTGAAAAGTATTATTAGCACGCTATTGCATTCAAAAGATGAAAATTTCTCTGTAAGCAGAAAGAAGATTCATTGTGGAGTAAAAATTACTTCAATTCCTAACATTTATTGGGAATTTGCCCTTTGAGAAAGCGAACCAAGTAAAACAAGTTCATCCTCAGCATCTGTAGAATCTTCCTTTGCATCACGAGCCTGTTCTTATTATGTACATATACTGTCAGAAGTTGCAGATTTACTTGAATACAGAGCATAATTTCCTTAAATATTCGAAGCACTTCTATCAGGAAACAAACAATTAGAGCTCATTTTCTCAAAACGCACTTTTTGTCACTTACACCACTTTGCCTCCAACCCTTCACATACAGCTTCACAAAATATATAAAAGGAGATCAATTTATCTCCTACCCCAATAAACATTTAAGGCCAAAATTAATTGGCGTATGTACAGGCAGAATTTTAAGCTTAACTTTGATGATGTGGGCGGTTGATTACTAAACACCCGTGAGAGTTTCATTATTTAGAATAGAGGGGTGATAAATAGCTTTGACTCGAGAATACATTTTAGGATAAGCTAGGATTATTTGAATCTGTCTCCATTTGGATCTAGCCTACAGTGGAATTAAGAGTCAAATTGAAAAGAGCGCGCGGCTTTCGCAATGTGGATATCATTTCGTTTTAGAAAGGCGAAAATAGTTTCATTCCTTTGGAGTATTATTTTACTTCAGACATTTTAGATAACATTTTGCATACGATGGCGAAAAGTTCAGGAATTTCTGGTGAATTTTCATATTGTTATGAGGTTTTTCGCATACCTTATAAAACAAATCAAGTAACAAAACCCTAGTACTGATTTAATATTTTGTCTGTAACTATGGCTATTCGTGTTATGGTTCATTGTGTCGCTTTAAGCTAATTTTTTCTAAATGGGGCTTAGACCGGAACATAAAGCTTAAAGTAGATTCTGAACCCCTATGGATATCTATGTATATATCTGGGGAGCTCAAACCCTGTTGAACCACTCTGTTCATAGTATAGATAGATGCTTACAGCTAATGGGATTCGAATTTGAGTAAAAAGGGTCACTAAAGTTTCTAAATAGAAGTATTGTTTTAATGCCCGACCACTAACCTTTTGGGCCTTCTGTAGTAAAGGGTGAAATCATTACTATTTATGAGGGAGAATCCAGAGGGTTGCTTATAGCAAGGAAATTACCAACATCCATGCGTTTACAAACCGAGATTCGAACCCCGGACATACGGAGTGGTTGATAAACGTTATGCCCACTGTAACAGGTAGGCGACATGTATTATATTGGATAATTTTTGTATTCCCAACTTCAAATGGGAGAAAAGATTCAATTTGCGAACGGCGTCTACACATAAATATTACGTAGATCTTGGAAGATCCATTTAATTTGTGTACCCCAACAGCAACTTACATTTCGCAATGTACTTTTCGGAAAATACCATGAAAAGCTTTTTATATTAAGATCGATGTAGGTGGCGATAGTGTTTTCAGAGCGGAACGTGTTTTCTGTGCGTATTCTGTACGTAGCGTCACTTGGCTTTTTTTTCAAATGCGATTTCAGCAGGTCGCCAATAAAAATGCAAAGCAATGAATCCTAAATTGATATACGGTAGTTGCTATGGTCAACGACAATTAGATTAAACGCCAAACGCAGCCGAAGCAGCGATAAACTAAATTTTAAGTTAACCTATATTTTTAAGGTAAGGTGGTATCGAGAGCCTTTGGGTAGCGGAGATAAAATCTCCGTTTTCTGTCTGGTTTGTTTGTTTACATTAAAAATTCCCATATCAGTAATAAAACAAAATTATTTATGCACGGGCGAAAGGACATTCAAAGAGCATAAGAAACATGCAGATTTGCCATGCTACGGTAGGATGCTTTTTATGTGAAATAATTGAAAAAAAGAGGAATTTTTCAGAGTGGGAGAAATTTTTAGTGTAACACTAGACGGTCTGAAAACTTACTGGGAACTACTGTTCCTTTGATGTCCAAATGCCCTCTCATAAAGCATGTTGGGGTTACTTTAAAAGGTAGTTTAGTGCCGTTTTGGCGACATTTGGCGTATAATCTAAATGGTGTTGACCAATCAACTATCATATATCAACTCGGAATTTATTATTTGGAATTTTCATTGGAGAAATCATGTATAAGCAAAACAAGCCAACTGACGTCAGAATACGTACAGGAAACACGTATCACCGCAGAAGCACTACCGTCACCTTTATTTAACTTAACAGAAACGTTTCTTAATAGTCAATTGTTTTTCTTTATCACAGGTGTTACAATCGCTCTCTTACGAACTGTAAGGGCGAGAGGACATTTAAAAAACAGTAAACATGCAGATTTATCATGCTTTGATAGGATGTTATTTTTGTGAAACAATTGATGATTGAAAAAAGGAGGCAGTTTTCAGTGTGAGAGAAATTTTCAGTGTAAACACTAAACTCTCTGCGATGGTAATCAGGTGATTCGCGCTATTTTCCTAAGTAAAACGGAATGGGGTTCGAATCCTAGAATGAACGGTTTTTGTAGAGCTTCAGGATCAACTTTAAGTCATAGGTTCCGAACTAATTAGCACTCTTGCAGAAAAAAATTAGCAGAGCGACAAATCAAACCTTACGAGCTGAACCTACACTTTTTTTCCATAACATGTTTGTGCTTTAACACAACTGACTATTACGTGCTTATATCATTCTGAGAAGAAATGAAGATTCTTGAATGAAAATTTAATCTCACCAAAAGAAGAAACGTTTTATTATAGTTTCTAGAATAATCTTTCTCAATCGCGAACTGATAACAAATAAAAGCAACCTTGTAGGAGTGTTTGGAACCCTAATTATTTTGAATGTAATAAAAAGCCAGAGGATTAATATAAAGATGCATGAAAATGTAACAAAAAATGGCGTATATGTGTGGTTGCATTAATCGAAAAGTTCTCAGAAGTGAAAGAGGAGAACAAAAATTCATATTCTCTGAACTCTAGCTGTTTGAGTCGACAAGACGGGATTATAATTGCTTGTTAAAAACATAAAAATATATCTTTCGCTTCTGTACACTTTAGAAAGGAATATTGTTTTAAACGCGTAAGATGAGATCTTTTGAAAGTAACAAATCGATAGTAATACAAATACGAGGACTGGATATATATAGGAAAATAATTCTATTACAGGTTAAAGAAAAGTGAAATATTCCTGGTTTAATCATATTAACACAAATTCAGTTATTTTTCTTGTTTTTTACAATAAATGGGAGTTTAGACTCAACAAGGCTTTATTAATTTACGATTCTATAAGGAGTGTGTTTTCCAGAATGTATCACAATGGCATCCAATTTTCTATTTTTAAGATAAAAATTTTGCAAAATAGCAAATAAAGGAGGACTTAGTTTGGAGATTACGATCTATTTTTAAAACTAATTTCGTCTTTTGAAAGCTTCTTATACAGAGAGCTTATTTATGTCGGTAAGAGGAGGGATTGAAAAAAAATTGATTATTTATACACTTTTAAAAAATACTTCTGGAAAAACAGCAATAACACCACTTGCTTTGGTCTTCAATGGTTTCCTCTATTCCTTAGTGGTAAATAATTGGTATTGGTATTTTTTTATTTTTAGTACTGTCATACTATTTTTTCACCTTCTAAATTTAGTTCTAAGAAAAGAGACCATTCAAGAGCTGAAAGCAGTATTTTGAAACTTTTGTATTGAAAAAATATACAAGGAATTTAACCTTGAATCCCCGTGGATGGGAAAAGTAGAGACAAAAGACATTTCCGTTGAGGGTAAAGACTGGCTCATTAGTACTGGTGTATTTGGCAGTCTTTTGTGATTTCTGACCCAGTGGCGATGTTTCGTCTGGATAATAAACCCAGATGAAACATCGCCACTGGATCAGAAATCACATGAAAGCATTCTGATGGCTGACCACTTAGAACTGAATGACTTATCTTTTACGGGGTTTACCTTTGGATGAGGGTTGATTGATTTGGCGGTTCTTCAGAAATTGAATTATACAAATAGTCATACATGCCAACAATCAGGGCACTTTTCCTTTCGAGAACACGATCGTAAAAAGAAGGAGTGGTGAAGAACAGAGGAGGTCTTGGCCAAAAAGAATTTCCCTGCTACCTCGCGGAGTACTTGGGAGAGGATAATCTCGATGAATCCGGGAACAACACTCTTCCATGGGTCGTACCTGCTGCCGGACGTGAGATGTCCAAAAAACACCTTCCTCTCCTTATAGATTCTATTCCAAGCTTGACACCTGCCATGCCGAAACCTCACCGTATTTTCCCGAGATCTTTTGCCGACAGCGGAGGGTGAATCTATCTGTTCTACGGGTTTTGCCAACGGTCCCAATCTCATCTTCTCTTGCACTTTTATCTTTTGTTTTGAACTGCAATTTACCACGCCTATTAGTGTTTCAACAGCACTTATCGATGGATCAAATGAAAAATTAAACTATGGAAACTATAAATTAAAATTTTGAATTTTTGAGGATGAGGCCACATTTCGATCCAACTTGCACAAGACACCCGAGATCTCTGTCTACTGTATCAATGCGCGCATCTGCATATGGTAACGAAGCAGCAGAAGCTCTTACTACTTCTTAATTGGCACTAGCGAAAAAGAACACATCAAAAATCAGCACCAAAAGGTCGCCAAGCGACCACAAACATTAGATCAAAAACACATCGCCCATGAAATGGCAAAGAGAATGGGCAAGGGTGATATGTATAGCCCACCTTCTGAAGTCATCCTCAGAGTAAAGCGTATTCCTAAATCAAAGACCGACGGATAATTCAGTGACTCGGGTCGGGTCATTGCCCATTTCTTACGTACCTCTATAAGTTTGGATCTCGAATCACATTTCTACATGGTGATCTCGATGGTTCTCCCCTGTACTAGTCCACGGAATGTCAGCTCAATGAGGTGCTGCGATGGCAGCTTCCATTCCATTGCAGCAAGTCGCCTCTTTTAGTGACATCAACCACAGTGTATACAAAGGAGTTCATTAATTCCTTGTGGCAATAATAGTGGAACCTGAAACAACAAATTGCATTCCATATAACGGATTGTTCATCACTGACCAGTGTCTCCAATGCTTCGCATTGAACACACACGATACACTCATTGTCATTTTTTGTTTGGAGAGAGTGCCCCATCTGTACTTATACTTATCATAGATAATGATAAGTATAAGTACATAGTACTTATCATATTTTAGTTGCCTGCCCATCTTTCAATCATTACCGTATTTGATTTTTCAAAAGCGCAATTCCAAATTTTTACAAGATTTGATTAGGGTAGATCCCCATTAAAAATATTTTTGAATTTTTATATGCTATTGGTTTTCTAATTATCATCTGAATTTTACATACATGATTCCTAAGTCCACTTTTTCAAAATTCAAAAAATTTTAAAAATCCAGAATTTTATAATTCACTTTTTTGTGCATTTAAAATAAATTTCTGTATCTGATTCAATTCTCGATTTTTCATTTTTACCTTTAACTTAACGCTGCTTTCAGTAGTTTATTCTGTGTAATCTTGCATTTGGTGCGGCTTGTACATTTTAGGACCTAACAGTATAAAACACAAATCCAACCCAACCATAGAGTTCTACCATGTGAGGCATCTTACAGGGAACCTAGATGTCGAATGGAGAAGTACATTCCACCACAGAGGTTGATGGAGGCAAATTGCAGACTAATGAACCTCTTTGAGTTTTATTTACCAAACGCCATATTTTACCTATCTACACCAAACACAAGACAGACAGCGTCAGGTAATGGATATGCACTCACAAGTAAGAGAGAAATACACCCGGGTAAGTACATGAATTAGACCTACGCCACCTACAATTCACAGATGGTGTAGAGCAGGAAGCGGTTTCCTAGAATTTCCACACTGATGGAACTTAAACCTAATATATTTTAAAATTTTCAATTTATTTCTCTTCTTTCTATTTAAATTTCTTCTCCCAGAAAGTATCCGCCAAACTACTAAACCCTCCTTAGATTTGGGCTGCGGTAGTCCGGTTGGAAGAGTAACGGATTAGCAACCGGAGGGTTGCGAGTTCCAGCCAAAGACCGTCGTGTACAAAGGAGACTAATACGAGTTAAATCTGCCGTGGCCTCAAATGCCCTCACGTTGGCGTGCTGTGGAAGTTTGGAGAGTGGAGTGCCAGCTCAGGTGTGACCTAGTCATCTGACCGTGGTTGGAGATTACGAGGTGTTGTCTTCGGATATTTCCCTTCGGGTTTGATACCAGACCGTCTCCAATAGCCCATTGCGTTGCTCCAGTGCGACGTCGTTAATTAAAATACCTACCTACCTCCTTAGACTTCAGAAACGTGGCCATCCCTGATGGTATGTATCTCGTGTGTTAAGGGGTTCATTGTGAAATTTTCACTGCAATATTACACGCTAATATTCGTCTCAATGTGCTGAAATAACATGATTGCATTTGTAATAAGTTTCTGATTAGAATATCTTTCCGTTATTTAAATGTGAAACCTATTAGCTCAATTGAAACCGCGATCGAAGCGATAGATTCACAAACACACGAGCTTATGTGTGTACCTTTAGGAAATTCTAACTAAATGTCACGCTTAAATAAACTACGCGCAACAAAAGCAACGATGACAGCTTAAAATTTTCTGACAACCACTTAACGTCAAACTCCTGAGGTGCATTAATAAGCCTCTTAGCCAGTGAGAGCCTTTTTGTTTATGATTAGTTCCAGAGTGTTCTGAATCCACCTTTCTCATTATTAGGAAACTCATTGAAGTAATCTCCATAAATGGGAATAAGGTTAGAATGCTTTAAAAGCTCCTCTCCCGAAAGTTGTTTATGCTTTCCGTATGACTTGACAATTAATCTTGCATCTGACAGTGATGATTTATTGTTAATTAAATTCGTAGATAAGAGCATTTTACTTTTTTTTAAACTGCCCAAACCGTTGACGGCAACCGATCGCTCTTTGAATAAATTAGTTTTATCTTATTTAAAGCATCCATAAAATTCAGTTTATACGCCGGTGAGCAAAAATTTCATTTTCTCAGTGTAATTACTGCTTGAATTTGATAAACTGAAACAGTGGGAAGATTGCATACAGTTATAAATATGTATTTAAAATAGATTTTAAGCATAAAGGGAAAACGAAAATCAGAAAAAACGTTAAATTTCTCGACTTATGCATTTTTTATCCGATATCACCATTTTAAAAATCGATATCACTTTTCTCTTATTTCATTTCCACTGTTCATTGGAAATGCAGCAGACTTGAGTTACAGCAAGGAAATTCATTTGAGGGATGACACGTGATATACGTAATATATAAATAGTTGCAATTACTGAACTGTAAGTCAAAATGTCTTTAAATAATTGCATCCACTTTTAGAATTTATAACTGCTTACATGTGTGAAATTGACCGAAAAAATTTTCTGAATGGCTGTTCGTGAAATTTCGTTCCAAGCATTTAACACATCCACAATTCGTCAGTTATGACTGAGGATTTTGACATATGGCTCAATTTTCGAGCAATCATATCCCATATTTATTTGATGGGGGACAAATCGGGTAATTGAGCAGGACAAGGAAGAAGGTACTTGTTGGTCACAGAAGAGAAACGTGTACGTACTAGCGGAGCAATACCAATTAAATTCAACGACACAATGTTTGAGATTTGCTTTTTTGAGGCCTTTTAAATCTTCCGAGTCATATTTCATTCTGTATTGTGTGCAAATCCTATTTTTTTACTTAGTTGAGATTTTAATGATTTGAATTTTCTATGATAAACTTCCTGTCTTCCAAATTTCGGAAAAGGGGACAGTAGACTTTCAAAATCACTTAAATCAATCAAAAAATCTATTTTTTAATTTTAGCCTTAAAAATGAATTTATATCAAAATCTGTAGAGAGCAAAAATAATTTTTCAATTGCGATTATTTTTAATGGACTTACATATACAATAACATGAAAGGTATTGCAGATAATTACAATAAGTTAATTACAAAAACGCGTTTTATTCCCATTAAGATTTTTTGACATTCTTTTGATTTGGAAATGTTTCTTGCGCATCTGGTTTTAAGTGGTTTACTTGAAATTGTTTTGGATAATCCTTAAAATCTGTTACATATATATAAGTACAAATGAGAATTCCATCATGCTTCCAAATTTTGGTTTAAAATGTTGCTTAACTTGTGATTTTTTTTGGAAAAACTAGGTGTTTTAGAGAGAGAGAGAGAGAGAGACACAAAGTAACAAAATATTTGCATGCGGTGTTGCTTTGTGCGCACACGCGAGAAGAAATTATTCTGTTTCATCCCAGATATATTGAATAAAACGCTGAAGAAATTGATTGTACTATTCGTTGTTGCATCTAACAACATACTAATTGCATCGCAAACAGAATTGTCGACAAGTAGTCTTCAATTCTGTTGTTTCCGTTATCGAATCCACTCAGCTAAATCAGACTAGTGGTCGTCAAATAGGCTTAAAGGATCAATTTGATTACTTGGTGACGAATTTGCTTTCCTTTTCTTAATGAAATTTTTGAAAGCACAAAAGTTTTATTGTAGCAAAGAAATACTCTGAGTACATAGATATTGGAATCTCTATATATACACTGTTTGACCAATCCACATCAAATTTCGTACACTTATACTTTGGAACCCTGCGAGTAACGCAAGCTACAATATTAACCCCCGTTCTCTTTAACCTAGGAGTGCAGAGGGGCTAAATCAATTCGAAATTGCCATAGGAAAAACATTGAGCATAAAACGATTGCGGTACGTAACTCAGTTTGCTTTACCAGTATTGATCGAAAATCAAATTTTCTAATAAAATTGTTTTACCAGTATCGCTCGAAAAACAATTTCTTCCGAAAACGTTATATTTAAACAATTTAAAATTCTAATTATGTTTGAACCAATTTTTTATTTATTTCCACAATATAAATAATTTAGGAATATTTGAATGGTAAAAATGTGGATATTTAAAATACTCAATTTTACACAATTTACATTTTATAATGGAACACGAAAGCCAAAATAAAAAACTCATTGATCATAAAAGCGTAATTTTGCAATTCGGTATCTGGCAACGCCAGAATTAATGTTTTATTTTATAAATTAGATAAATCGAAACCTTTTTAAGTGAGTTGTATAACTTCTTATTTTAAAATGACTGGTAAATTTAAAATAAAGTTATTCTAAAATAAAATATGTTACGTTAAATCAAAACGGGTAGCCATACGTTGTAGTTCAAAGATATTTCTGAATTTTGAGATATTTTCATTACAAGACGATTAAAATAAATTTAATTTACATTTATTTTTCATGTTTCATGGGTATTATTGAAAGCTGTACTCCATAGTCAAGTATCTACATCTATCATTCTAAATAGGTACGCGGTTTCCATATAGAAACTGAGTCTCTCAATTGAAAAAAGTACCTTAAGGATTCGATTTAAAACTAAATTTTTTTGTTGGAGAAAAGCGAATTTTAAATAATACTTTGCTGATCTTGGAATAATATCATAGTAAGGAAGTATGTAAACTAGGACTGTTGAAAAATAGAAATTTTTTGTCTTAAGTGGCAGAAGGTCGAAGTTGCTTACTTGAAGTTGAAACTGTTCGCATACAATTTAGGTATCTGTGAAACATTCATTGAAAGCAGTGATTTTGTAAAAAGTGTAATCGATTGAGTTTGCATTGTCTACACTAATGACATTTTTAAAAAACAAGCTCCGTTATTCCACGTGCGGCTGAATAGAATTTTCAAGAAAAAATCGAGCTAGTGCGCCCTGCGCTAGTGTCCTATTTTGTTGGAAAACGTCTTGGATTGTATGATATGGACTAAGTGGGTTGATTGGAATAAAGAAATGAATTGAATACACACATTTGTTTGATTTCATTTATTCGATGTATGATATAGAATGTCTGCCGATTTGCAAAATTTTATTAAAGACTGGGCAATGATATGAACTATAAGATATATAAGATTTACAGGTTACATTGATATCTCTTGAGAATGTAAGATCTATCGTAGTATTTTTAAGGGTCGTGAAGTCGGTAGGGTCTGTAGCCAGTGACAAGTTATTTGCCTTCGGCGGATATCTAAAGCCATTGCTCTTACTTAGAGGAGGAATTTTATTTCGCTTAAAACACGTGAAGCAGTTTCAACACAATTCAAATGTCTTGACGATTTCATCTATGAATTCTGTAGACAGCACCTCACAGATTTGCCTGTTTGGGCGTTTCGAATCATTCTTAAACAATATCCGATCACAAACTGAACATACACAACCAAGCTCATTGCCACAGGACTTCTCGAAATGGATGGTGGCCAGTCTCCAATGGTCCCATGAGAACTTCGAATATCTCTGTTCAATTTCGTTATCAATTTCCATTTGTTCCGTCTCGTTGTCTACATCCACAGCCGCTGCAGATGACGGCGTAGCTCTCGGTTCAATCACCAACTCGTCGGCCGACCGCGCGCCATCTTTGAGCCTCTGCCGTGATGAGGTTTACGTTCGGCACATGCCACGGCTACCTTTTTGGATACCCCAGATCTTCCTCTTTCGTTGCTATACGTTTTCTGTACTTTTTATGCTTTTTATTGGCGAGATATTTGGACATTTCTGAAAAAATAGTGACATTTTACAAATTTATCTCACTTTGATTCCTTATGCTTATTTAAATTATCAGATATACTTACTGTTACTATTTATTCTTATTCTGTTGTTAAACAGCTACAAAACAACATCTCGCTTGATGTGTTCACTCGTCGGGACTCGAGTTATACTAATTTCAGTGCACGCGCGACCACGCGCTAGCTATCTCAACTTGGCGGCCATCTTGTTTGTGGTTATGACGTCATCAGAAATTTCCAGAATGCTATTTTAGGTCTTTGTTCTTTCCTCTATCCGATGATATAGTTAGATTTGCTAGATCTGTTAAATTATAAAAGTTATAAACAAAAGTCTGGTAGTCATAAGACAATCGTTCTGCCGTACTGACCCTCCTTGTCGGATGTTTTCCGTCAAAAAATGTGTACTTCAAAATAAATTAACCACGAGTGCCGTAACAGTTTAATTTGCCATCCTCTCACAATGATAATGCAATTCGAAGACATCGAATCCATGGTGCAAGGGTACCACAAATAATAAATATTGAGTGCAAGACTATACGCATAAAGTTCCTCATTTTTACTGAAAATGAACTTAAGTGGCATTCATAATCACTCCAAAACTCAAAATCGACTTCTGAAGTCATCTCAGAAAAAGCTTTTGTAGTTTGTCTTACAGCAAGAGTGTGATGAATATGAAATGGATTATTTGGATGGATATATTATGTGTACATATTTGTGTCCGAAGTAGAAGCTATGAAAAAGTTAAAACGATGTTAAAAATATTTTCTGTACACTTAAATGAATCTAGCATTTTTCTATGAAATAGAATCAACATTTAACCAATTCAACCCGAGCATCGCCGGGTAATTCTGCTAGGAATTTATAAATGATGTAGGTTGTATTGAGAAAAACTGGAACGAATTTCTGAAATGTGTTCTAATTTGATTTGGGATAGGTCCAGAAGAAAACCTTATTTAAAGACTTCTGCATCTATGCATTTGCCTACAGTATCACTGACAGATCTATGGTAGGTATAGAATAAAACAGTTTAACGAATGGAATATTTTGCGAAATCCTGATACAAATAATTAATAAATATCCGTGACTTGTTATATAAAGCTTAAAAAGAGTTTAAACTTGTTTCTTAGTCGGTAAGAATGATAATTAAAAGATTGTTGCACATACACTACCGTTTGAGGAAAATTTCAACACTGGAAGAATCATGCGATGCGATTAGAATGAAATTTATACCACACATTATACTATGAATAAACGATTAAATTTTCAGAACAATACAATGATAACAACTTGAAAAATTAATTTATTTTGAATCCTTCACGAGCTGCATTAAGAGCTGCTACACTTCGTGACATCGAATCAAAGATGTTATAGAGGTCTGTGGAATTGCCTGTCCGGCTGCTTGTATGCGAGTGCAGATCATAGGACTGGTTGCTGGAGGTCTTTGATGGGATAGGTGGCGAGTGATCATATCCTACACATGTTCAATGGACATATATGGCGAACGTGGAGGCTAGGGAAGTTCCACACACGCATCACTGTCGTGGCGTTATATCCCGTACAAATATAAATGTCGCGTTACGATAAACTACCTTCACACAGGCCGATCATTCGTCCTCATTTAAAATCTGTCATTTATTCATATTGCATCCTTTGTTGTCGACGAGGCATAGTGATTCTCGATGAAACTTTTATAGTTCCCTGTCCACAATACACTAGTGTCTCCTAAACAGAGCTCTGCTTACACTCCAACCACAGTTCAGAATGTGCTGCAGGGTCTAAGCATATGCAACTCACTCTGCAATTCTAATAGTTTCATTTTATACCCTGCTCTGTATATCCTGCAAGTTTCAAATTATTACCATCATTTCTTCAACCTAAAGCCATTTTCACAAACAGTACTATACCTTAAGATAAAGTATACTATTCAAAGTAGTTAGTCTTTTTTAGATAGGATAAACCTTTACTGTATAAAAAGTGTTGAATCCATATCCCAGTGACGGCTAATGTAAATTCTATTTACTTTCCAAAACAAATGTCTAAAGTTTGAAACCTTCGGAAATGAATTTGAAAAATTAGAATCTAACCTTTGAAGATGACTTTAACATTGAAAAACTTTTTGATGGACCAAAAGACAATTTGTAATTGAAATATTTTAAATGGAGGAGTTAGCTTTTATTTCATTAAATGTCACCACATTATTAAGATGCCATTTTATAATTCATGCTACATAAATTTTTATTTAATTTTTTCTGAAGAGTCAATGAAAAGATGCATTCAATTAGGTGAAATTCAAATTTATTATAAGTTTCAAAGCTGATTTTGTTTAGCAACACGTTTGAATTGCCTCAAACAAAGTATATGTATTTAAGTGAGTTGGTAAGTTCAGAACTTTATATTTAAAACTGAGTTCAAGCTTCACTTATTTCTTAGATGATATTAAATTTCTTCATCTGTAAAGTGTCTCAAAAACAAAGAAAACAGCCCAAGTAATTTAGAAAACTTTTGTGTTAGGGATATAAATAGTTTTTCTTTACTCTTTGTTCCGTAAATTAAATTCCAATTTTTATACATACAACCTAATTGTGTTTTCTACTCCCTTAAGCTTCAATTTAAAAGAAAACTGATTCGGAAAGGAATTTGTATGAGGGTTCCAAATAATTTTAAGTTTTAGGAATCACAAAGTTTAGTAATCACTTGCACACATACTTCAAAACAAACATATCAAAGATTTTAAAGAATATAAAAACGATTTACTACATATTTAGCGCATATTTTAATCTCCTAAAATTTTATGTAGAAAATGCACTAATATCTTTAATTAGTATATTAATCTAAGAAAATTTCTGTAATGATTGAGTACTTTATAATTTGTGTATGAAGATTATTCCAATTCATAGGTTATTTATAATAAATTCTAAAAATTCAAATTCCGAATACCAAATAGTTACATAACAGTTAATTCCTATTGTAACGAAACTATATATACTGTACTTTCAAAATATTATGTGTTACAACGATATTTTCGTAAAACAGTTCACAGGTCAGTTATTTTACATGAAAACCCCATTATTACGTAAAAGATTCATGTAAAATAACATGTAAAACTTTTCTATCTCACCATATATGATTTTGATGGGAGAGTTATTTAATTAACAGTGAAAATTCTAGTGAAGTAAATTTCAAAAATTTAATTTTCAAAATTTCTTGTTCTATAAAATTAAGAACATTTTATGTTTTTTTACTGCATGAATTCCTCTTTATGCAAGTGAGAATTCAGCAATGCAGTTCGAAACAAAAAGTTTGTAACGAATAAATATGATAAAATTTGTAATCCAGAACATTTGAAAAAATTTCATTCAAAGCTTCATTTCTTACCTCGAAGAAATGTTTCGTTATAATAAAATTTTTCTTTATTGATGGTTAAATTTCGAAATTTATTTGTTAACCGAATATAATTACTTCATTAGATCAACAATTTTTATACAATATTTTATACTATTTGGAATATTATTGGATTGGTTTTAATATCGTGGTGAGTGATTTTTCTTTGAATTGATAATTGTTGCAACACGAATGTGCATTATTTTTTAATATTTCCAATGGTAAAGGAAAAAAGTTCTATGGTTATCATACCAAAAGAAGATATATTTGTTAAAAAATGGAAAATACAAGAATATGAAAGGTCGAAAATACAAAAAGATGAATAAAGTCAATATCCAATCATCAGACATTTGCACTCCAATACCTCTCCACCTCTAAAACTCTACGCATCGCTTAAAGTTTGTCTTGTTCATTTCCCATTCTTTCCAAATAGATGACAGTTTGGGTTGGAAAAAACTCCAAAGCTGAGCAGATGACTTGTCAAGTAATCATGACCACCTGTAAGTCTAAAACCTGTAACAGTTTTCCTGAGGGATACATTCGCAATATCCTATTTGAGATCTTTCCAACTCTTTGAAGAAATGCGTTTCATAAGTTCCTCTTTCAGTTTTAAGTAGTCTTTAAGTTTTAGTAATTCTACGAATGCAGAATCTTGCTGAATGGAAGGTAATTTTAATTTTTAATTGTTGCGTTATCTTTAGGCCCCTCTTTGAAAGCATGTCAGCTGGCTTCAACCATAAATTTTAACATATACATTACAGTAGATATTACAATGCCCTTAGAATCCATTGAAAAAGAATGGTTTTCCCCTTCAGTTTCTTAGTGAGAGAGTGGCACTTAGAAATTTCTCCAAGAGATATACAGTATTACTATATGCAATATTACATTTTTATAACGATGCATTTAGAGTTTGATGATTCGTGAATAAATAGTTTTTAGTTTAACTAGTTCTTAACAAGGTATAGCCGTCTTTTCTAAAATTTGGTAAGAATCTTAGTTGTTTCACATTTCCCAGAGATAAGTTGTATAATAGATTAGACTTTAGACAACCTACTTCAAATGTTCTACCAGTCTATCTGCTTGTGAAGTAAACATTTCGATTTCACAGCGTTAGCTTATCCATTCCTGTTGAAAGTAAAATTTTTGTTCTTGGAGTTTTGAAATACTATCTTGACATCAAGACCTCGTCTCGAAAATAGTCCGAACAAAAGAGCTGAAATCTTGAATGATACTTTCTCTAAAAATGTTAATACTTCCCTTCAGATAAAATTTCTTTCTAAAAAGTCTTTTAATGTCTGTTTCCCGAGTGCTCTTGTAGAAAAGTTAGAACTCAATGCTGTTATAACCCGAAACTAGACCATTAAGTATCCAATTCACAATTTTGAGAAACAAACATATTATTTATGTGATTTATCAGTTTCATGTCGGGAAACATTCCTGAAACACATTCCACATTTTGCAGCACAAATAATTGTAAATCGATTGACCCTCTCTTATAAGGTTTGACGAGAATTTCTTTTCGATTCCTTATATTATTG
The DNA here is from genome assembly GCA_933210815.1 of Meta bourneti. Classification (NCBI taxonomy): domain Eukaryota; kingdom Metazoa; phylum Arthropoda; class Arachnida; order Araneae; family Tetragnathidae; genus Meta; species Meta bourneti. Next base: position 75,950,595 of record OW119923.1, on the reverse strand, counting down.
TTTCTATGAAGAAAACTGTTAGTAGAAACCCTGTTTCTTTATGTTGTGTACACTGAATGTTTAAAAATAGTTTCGTATAATGATCTTACCTTCTGAATTAACCATAATTTTTAACATATAAGGACTTAATTAGATATGTTTTCAAATGAGATATATTTACCTTATAACCTTTTCATTGATACATACATATGTAAAATCATTAAAATTGACCAGCCAGAGAATTGCTTCAAGGGTATCAAAATAACTTTTCTTCTGAAATTCATATACTTTTTCAGCATGATCAATATTCAAATGAATTTTCTATTATAAATTACTATAGTATTTGATTATACCTAAAAGATGAAAGCTCGTTTACTTATCTATTTAGTTAGATGAAGTTGCTACGCTTACAAAAATTAGTTCGTCATCCTACCGTGGTTCAAAATTACGAGGGTGTTCTCGGATCTTTCCCTTCGGGATTGATCCTAGACCGTCTCCAATAGCCTATTATGTTGCTTCAGTGTGACGTAAATTCAACTACCTACTTACACAAATTAGCAAGCATCAATATTTACTTTAGAACTTATATGGTTGGATAGTTACCACATTAAACTCTTCCAAGCGTAAGTAGCATAAAAAGGCGCTGAACCAGTTGGATAGGCGTGGTCGGAAATGGGCTCTGTAGGCCAACCGAACTATCTCACACATTAAAAGAACCCTCGAAGCATTCATCACCAGAACCGTAGCAATTTCTGAAATTGACTGTAATCTGCCACGATGAACGAATTAATTTAAAACGAAAGGGCGCGAAAATGAAGGTAAATATTCAATGTCTACTTTTTATACCACAAGGACCAGGTCTGGCTAAACTGTGCCAAATAGGGGTTTTCCGTCAAGTAGATGGACATACACATGTGGAAAGCTTTACTATCACAGAATAGAGTATTAGTGATTCGGAATTAACTTTAAGTTGTAAGTCCCAGTCAAATTGCCTCTGGAAGTAACAAAAAAGTAACCGTAGAGTAACAAACCAAACCAAAACAGTTCACCTATTCCAGCATGCACTGCATAGACCGTATTAACCACCAAACATTGTTCTGTAAATGAAGACAACACACAATAATATCTTCATCGTTTCCTTTAGAGCCTCTTCGAAAACAGCCTTACTTTTAGCAGAATAGTCAGAGAAATTCAAGAATTAAGCTTTAGAATGTTTTTAGTCTTGATTCTTTTGGATCCTTTATTCCGTTATTAGATGTTTTTTTAATTATTTTTATAAGCGACGGTGTTGGTTCTGTCAACTCGCATTTTCCAATGAGTAGTACAAATTCAAAACACGACTAATAAAGATAAAATTGTGAAAAAATGATGAATAGCTATTTCGGAAGAGAAAAACATCCACCATCATCAGGATAGACGATGCTGTCCCAATGATGGACATTCCGATCCACAAAAATAGCTAGTGAACACGTTTTCTCTTTATTAGTCATATTTTGAAAATTTTAAATTTTTATTACCAGTTTCACTAAGATTTAATCTGAAAATCTATTTTAAAATGATATTGCATTGATTCAAATTAATTTCTGGAATGTGATGGTGTTAGGTTAACACCTTTAACTATAACCGAGTAGTTACAGTGGGGTTTGAAGGGAAAGGGGCTGCTACAGGAGATTTCGTGTCAACACTGCCACATATTGTAGAAGTATGCGACAAAAATACGACATGCGCATTCGTACTTCGTTTCTATATAGAAAACGTGTCGGTACGCTTGCGTATTTCAATTAATTTAGAGTGGCAGGACTGATGTGCGCATCAGTCCTGCCACTAGTCCTTTCTAGTCCTTTCTCCTTTCTACTAGTGCCACTAGTCACTAGTAGTCCTGCCACTCAGTCCTTTAGAGTGGCAGGACTACAGTGGCTAGACCAGTTTGCCTTAGAGATCAAGGCAAGGTGGACGTGCTGTACCATGCTTTACGTCTTCTAAACTCCTCTGTGGGGTTCTCACGCACACATCCGTTTTGCAACCTTCAAGTCCTGCAATGGTTCAAGTCCTGCTCTGCAGGACTTCTAACCATTTTTCATCTTCTTGACCAATAGAATCTTTCAATCTATAGGTGTGGTTATTTAGTCATTGTGTATGTTGTGGGAATAAAAAGCAACACTACATTTACTACTCGGAAACCTCGTGACACTCAGAGGGTTAAACCATTCTTTATTTTAATGTAGATATCGTACTGTGCATATTTGACTTGTGATATCTTATCTACAGTAAAACAAAACTGTATTCTGTACTGCTTAAGAAACTCACCTTTTAATCTTACATTATATATCTCGACACTGAACCATGAAGTACATTACATGAGTTTATTAACCGCTATTAACTATGAGCAATATAATACGAAAGTTGAAGCCAATGACGATCACTGCCGCTGGCAAATAAACAGTTTATATCAGAGTTCCTAGAACCAATCCATATTGAACTGACTCTTCTTACATAGATAGTATTTGGTATTTTGGTATTTTTTTAATTAACGTCACACTGGAGCAACACAACGGGCTATTGGTGACGGTCCGGGATCAATCCCAGAGGGAAAGATCCGAGGACAACACCACGTAATTTTGAACCACGGTCAGATGACGAGGCAACACCTGAGCTGGCACCCCACTCTCCAAACTTCCACACCACGCCAACGTGAGGACGTTTGGGGCCACGACAGATTTAACGTGCACCAGCCCCCTTTGTACACGACTCTTACATAGATAGCTCAGAATGAATCACTGAATGGAATCAGAGGAAGTAAATACGACTTGAACATCCCAAGATGAAAAACGCTACTTGGAAGTAAGCGAAAGGTAAAAAATCCGTTACCAATATTCTAGAAAAGCCAGGATACATCGAAGGAGGAGAATGTCTCATTTTTCGTAGAAATTCATAGGAAAATAATGGTGTAGTCGGATGCCTACACATCGTGTGAAAACATGTGTCTTTGTGAACAGGGAGACTTTTTCGGCTCGGGATGAATGGAGTCTCAGGTTTCGAAAGGAAAGCAATCACGTTTCAATTCAGAGATTGCAGTCGCTGTCCCCGTCACAGATCTGCTCTCTGTGTTGACAAAACTCGCTGAAAGAGTCTAAAGACAAATAGATATACTGATGGATTTACTTCCAGTCTACCTCCGAGAGGACGAGTAGTCTTCGATCTTTTTTCTACCTTTCACTCAATGAATGAAGCGGAGATGAATTCTTTCAATTTTTTTCTTAAAATTTTATTTTGTATTTCGTGTATCTAAAGCTAATTATTCCAGAGATTAAAAAAAGGTTTTGATGCTGGGAAAACAAAAAATAATGTTTTTCCCCCTTGGGAATGAAAATAGTTAACTAAAAAATCTTTTAGTAGCATCATTATTCTTATTTTTTCGTGATCTATTGAATTATGAATCATTAAAAGTAATGAAGTTTCTTTTTGTAAGTACTCAAATGTTATCGTGTATTCAAAATAATTATTTTTAGCTCACATGTTATAGTGCATTTAAAATAAACATTTTTAATTACGAGAAAGCTTTTCCAGTATCATTAAAGAGAATTGAATAGGCCAGGACCTAAATAATAATAGCGTATTAATTTTCAAAAAGATAATTTTACTTGACTTTTTATTTTTAAGTGCTGGTTTTCCTGGCTTACTATGTCCTTATCCCAAATTGAATTTCTTCATTTTAAAATAATTATTTGAAAATATCACCGTTATTAACTGAGAAACATTTTTATCAATAACAAGAACGTTACATTTGAATAGCATGGTCTTAAAATTGATACTTCAATTTATTGCTGATTGATGAATATGTAAGGGGAGCTTATGCTCGTTATTTCAATGGTAGACCAATGAAAAAAACCTGTAGACGATCCTTTAATAAGAGTAATAGCAAAAAAAGTATAAACTTAATAAATGAAATTGGAAATATAAGATTTTATACAACGCTTTGGTCGTTTCTGCAATTCTATTCACTCATGTTCACAGAATTCCAATGTATCTCGTTCAGAGAATTCCGATGTATCTTGTAATTACAGCCCTTTGAATATTTATAAAACTTAAGCTCGGACAACGAAAACTGAACTGTTTCCACATCCTTTACTGTGTAATATTACATTTGAAAATAAATTACATTATCATTTTATACTACACTAAAATTAAAATGCTTGGAATTAAAATCCTATGTTTTTCTCAGTCCAGAGATGTGTTCCTGATTGGTTGATAGATAAACTACATATTTCACCACCCTTAGCCAATCATAGTAAAGTGCGAATAAATTTATTTATTTCACGAAATTGCTTTGTTCGTTTAACCGAAAACAAACAAAGCAATTTTATTTGCTTTGTTCGTTTTTGGTTAAACGAAAAAAGCAAATAAAATTATTATTTTAGAATGCAATTGTTGTTTTTTTGAGTGTCTTGTATTTTAATTCCAAAGTCAGCTTTAGTGTTGCCCCCTGCCATCATATCTATATTTATACATAATCTCTTTCTATTAGTTCAACATGGTGGAATTTAAATTTTTGTACTTACTGGTAGCTTATCTTTATCTATCCAATTATATTTTCTATATTCAGAGATAGAGATAATTTTCTTATCCGGTTTATTTGGGGCACTGAAAAATAAGTAATACCGAAATAAGGCCTATATGTGTTTCTAATATTATAGTGATATTTTTCATTTCTTACGTAACACAATGGATAGATGAAATACTTCATGGAATTTCAAATAAAGCATCCATTGACAATAAGGATAATATCCCCTTAATTCTCAGAACACCCAAATCCAAAGAGTGAAGCAGAATTTTATTTCCATCATTGCTTGCAACAATATTTTACTGTCATCCATTAAAGCAGATAAATTCGTTTCAGGTGTTAAACGTGTCACACAGAAAATTCCAAACAATATATCTTAGTGAAACAAAGAAATACGCTCGCATTTATATCTATCTGAACTGAAAATAATAAAAGTTCAGAGAAGTGTTTCTCTTTAAAAATTGCATCGAAAGAAAGAAACCTTTAACTGCAGAGCATGTTTATATTTATGAATGTCATTGATTTGAAGATTAGATTGTCTTTAAGGAAAATTTCTGGTTTAACGTAGATGTTTTATCTTTATCTCAGAATCGCTTTGGTAAGAATTTATCAATTTTATAAATACCTATCTTCCGAAAGTTGGAAAACAAAAGAAAATAACAGAGCTTCAAAGTGTATATTCTCTTTCACTTTTAAGATTAGGTATTAAAGAATACTTTTTCATACTTTCTGAATTTACAAGTACTCTTTTCTGATTGTGAACAAATTTTGAAACAAAAAATCTCAAAATTAATTGCTTTGACATTTGAATTAAACTGTTTTGATAAACAAAGCATCTGTGAATTAATTAATTTCAAAAAGTAGAGGCCATGAAATGATAATCGTGAAATCATATTAAAACAGAAACTTCTAAACTCGTGTACAAAATTTCAATAAAACCCTTAATAAAGCCTTAAATAAGGCACGATATTTTTATAAAAAATGAAAAATAATAAAATACATGAAAAGTAAAAAAATATCTAAATCTATGTAAATAAAAAAGGAAGTGTGTACATTAAATGTTTCTCATTTTATCCGTTTTTGGGCCATTTTGATTTCAAAATCAGTGAATTAGTGTCTGTCTGTGTGTGGCCACTTCGTCCAAAAGGGCTGAATGTGACTTTACTATTACTACTTGCAATAGCTTAGTGACTGAACTTCATGACGTTAGACTCTGTTCAATCTTCCCATTTTATGTCTGTTTTGTGTTTGCATGTCTGTGCAAGAGAGTATCACATAAATTTATTTAAGATAGTCTCATAAAATGTTAAATATTTTTTGTAACATATTTTAGATTAGTAAACACATTATTAAAATTTCCTGTCTAAGGTTTTAGCCAGTTTTCAAGCTAAAGCAGCTTAAATACTATAATTAAATCAACTTCAATTTTTTCAGTTTTGGAGAAGCTGGGATGGCAATTGAGTGTTGCAGTTACTTATTTTACCAATACAGTTGGAAAAGCAATTATTTTCCCCACAAATTTATTTACAGAATTTAAATTCAAATATTTTATTTTAAGCCTTATTTCTTCTTTGCGAAACATAAACAATAGCCGAATATTTGGGACAGATGATATAAAGAGAGTAAAAAAAATTCAATTTTGCATTAGAGTATGGTAGAAATAAGTTATTTTATGTTCACTATTGCTAAAAATGTGTGTTCATTTTCCGGTAGTTAGTTGAATTTACGGCGCATTGGAGCAACACAACGGGATATTGCCGACGGTCTGGGATCCGAGGAAAAATCCGAGAACAATCCCAGATAATTTTGTTCATGGTCAGATGACGAGGTCAACACCAGACTACAAACTTCTACCCTATGTCAACGAAAGGACATTTAAGGCCATAACAGATTTAACGTAAACCAGGCCTCACACACATCACGGTTTTTGGCGGGATCTAGTTTCGAACTCGCAATCCCGCGACTCTACTAAATGGGCGGGGCCGTTGTGGCTTACAGGGTATGCCCACTGCGCTAGCGACCTTCAAATTGTAGGCGGCGCAGGTTCGATTCCTGTCAGGTGCATTCCTCCCTGGGTATATGTCTATTCTGTGTCAGTAAAACTTTCATTGTGTGTCTATTACTTGATATTGTATGCCCTGTGTCTGGCGCAGCATGGCCAAATATGGCCCTTGCACCATAAAACTCAAACCAACCAACTACTAAATGGGCTACTATGGCCCCGTCGTTTTCTGGACGGCATGTGTACATTTTGACCACGTTTCCTTATATGTCCTTGGTTTAACACACGTGGTTGAAGAATTCCTTTTTATGAAAAGAATTAAAACATACAGCACAAAACCTTTTGAACCAAGATTGATAGCTAATGGAATTTATTCAAATAGTTTTAAAATTTTGACATGGGTTACAAAACAATTAAACTTATTAAAACTTGCATTTTTTCCCATGTTTCAATTAAAATAATTTGGTTTCATTGAAAGCTGCCTCTCTTTCTCTCTCAATAAGCAAATAACGCCATCATTATAATTCTAAACAGTTTCCATTCAAACTAAATCAATGAATTGCGAAAAGTGCCTTAAGAGCTCAATTTGCACTGCAAATTAGATTAAAGCAAATTTTAAATGGAACTTTGCCCATATTGAAAGATTAATTTTAGAAAATATCCGAACTTGGACTTTTGAAATATTAAACATTCTTTTATAATGATAGAAGGTCAAGATTGTCTATTTTACGAGTTGAAGATATATTTAAGCAGTTTATATCTATTGAAAATTTGTTGAAAAACAGTGATTTTCTTTTTTTAGAAACTCTATCAAATTGACCTATCATCTTTTGAAAAATAGTAATCGTTGCCTTTGCTTTGTCTGTACTGAAGACATTCAATTTTAAAACCATTTTCTTTGTTATTGAATGTCTACTAAATGGAATTTTCAAGCAAAATGTGTTCATTTAAAAAAATTAATCATGAATATCTTATAAAAATAATTTGTCATCTTTAAAGATGGAAAAATTCGAAAATGTCGCATGCCTGGTGCAAGAGTGTAAAAAGTAAAAAATATTGGTTGGAAAATTATGAGTGCTGGAGTATTTTTCGTAGATTCGTCAGTTTTGCGAATTGAGTTAAAGCAATTTTACAGGAAATGAACTTAAGAAGGGGCATTCATAATCTCCCCCAAACTCAAAATCGACTTCTATAGTCACCGTAGTGTCACGATTCTAATAAAACTCTCCAGAAGTTATCTAAGTCTTTATCTCGAAGGTCGGGTAGAGCCTATCTCTATCTTCATCCTTCCAATTAGAGCTTTGATGGGGTTAGAGCGCATAGAGCTAGCGTAACGAAATTAAATGGTCTTTAAATATGCAATCATATTATAGAAGTAGTCTAACACAAGGGGTTTACTATATTGGTTTAAAATTGACTCAAAATGTGTCGTCGTTATATCATTTTCAGATTAAACCCTGTTAAAAATCAATCAATATTAAATCCTATGAAGTATTGGGCACTGATCACATCCCCTGTTAACCGAAACTTGACATAGCAAAAATATAAAGGATAATAATTTAGTGTTGTTTTAAACATGTTCCCCAAATGAGAAGGGGTTCTGTGTGACCGAGGTGAATTAAATGTGGAACGGTTTTTTATTTTAATATGTAATCTATTTTATAAATTTAAAATTTTATAATGTAATTGTGTAATAAGTTTGAAAGGAAATGAAGAGCAAATGTGCAAGAGTTAAAGTATGAATATATGGGATGAATATTGGAATTTTTTAAGGGACACGCCATCTAAGCAGGTGACATAGGAGGACTTGATCTAAAAATAACACGTTTCGGGTTCGAATCGAGCGTGGATGTTTATAGTGGTTCTGAATCCATTTTAAGTCCAGAACCCGGTCGGTCTACTTAATTCTCGTAACTGATGGTAGAACGAAAAACAAACTTTAAAGATCACAACTATTTAATCAGTTAATTTAACGGATTCTGAATAAAAAAATTACATTAATGTTTTTTGCCTGTATTATTGTCAAACCATTTACTTATTTTACCCTTCAAGTTGTTTACTTTTTTATACTCCTAATGCATAGCAATTTCCCCGATGATTTTTCTTGAAATGCTGGCCTTTCGGTCCAAAGTCATCGAATTACAATAAATACTTGTCGAAAGAAGCTTTCTCTTTAAAAAAGAGACTGAAAAACTAGAATGGGAAATAAAAATTCAGCTCCAAGAAAATATGAACAAAAAAGGTATTGAAAAAAGAGGAAAAAAAGCTGAGCACAATCTGTTGCCTCATTTCCATGACGGCAATAAAGGAAGGGGAAAAATTGGATGGTCTGGCTGAATTTATGCAACCAGATAAAACTTTGTGGTGAGTTTTGGGATGGGGCGTTTTATTTGGCAGCGGCAGATCGTAAAGTTTGATTTATTCAGAGAAATATCATAAATAACGAAATCATGCTGAAAATACGGATGCTTATTTAACTTCCAAAGGTAAGTTGAAAGGATAATAGATTCATTTAAAAAATACTTTTGTAAATCTCTTACATTTAGGATTTTTTGGTTGCTGAAAAGGACATTTTAAACAGATTTTCGATTTGTTGAAAGCTGGCAATTTTCAGTGGATGAAAGTAATATTTTCAGAAAATGAATAAGTATTATGATTAAATTGTCAATTGATTAATAATTGATTTAATTTTATAAAGTGGAAAGAATCACGTTAATCTCCCATCGCAAGACGAGCCAATTGCGAAGATGCATTGGAGACTGAGCATGTAATGAACTGGTACACCAATCTAATACTTGGTAGACTTCCCATGGGAGCGAACAGAAATATGACGGGGCATGACCTACATAAGGTCTTGTATATTCTGTAGGCATTGAACACCATACCTCCTGCAAAGGGGTCCACAATTCTGCTATATTCTGAGGTGCAGAATTTCTGTGGTCCACAGCGCGTTGTATGACATCCCAAATGTGTTCTATAAAGTTGAGATCTGGTGACTTTGGTGCGAATGTCCAAAATCAGATGAGTGTTCATTTAACCACAATTTGGGATATCTAGACTCGTGTGGCGACGCATTGTCCGGTTGGAAGAGGCCAAATCCATCAGAATCAACGCAGGACGAACGGGTGTAATTCGTCAGAAATGATGCACACATACCGTTCACCTGTCAGAGACGTTTACCAGGGGTACCATTGGGTAACAGTTAAACAAACCTCATACCATTACGGAGCCACTACCAGCCTGTACCCTTCCATGTTGACATGCGGGATCCATGGCTTCATGGGGTTTTTCCACACACGAATCCTTCCATCTGCCCAAAACAATTGGAAACGTGACTCGGACCAGACTATTTGTTTCCAGTCAGCAAATGCCACTGGTGGTGTTCCCGAGCACAGGCTGTGTGTCGAGTATTCATTAAGAGTATTCGAGTTAGGCGTTGGCTATTAATGCCCATACTTTTTGAGGGAACATTGCACATTCCTCACGCTGATGCTTGTTGAGGGTTCAGCATTGAATTCCGATGTTATTTAAGGCAGTGTTGCACACCTATCACTTGAAACGATTCTTGCCAGCCGGCGCTGATCCCAGAGTCTTTCTTTACTCAATCCTTTTACGGCCACACTGCTAACGTAAGTTACAGGTTTTGTAAGAATTTTTGTAGTCACAGTACACCTTTGAAATAGTAGTACGTGAAAATTCAAAATTCTCCTCTACATCCGAAATACAATGACCCATCTCATGAGCTCCAACTATTTAGCCGCATTGAAAATCGCTGAAATTGAAATAACTTCGCATTCTCACAGAAAAGCTCTAAATCCTACTACTAATGTCTATAGCTTTATATATGCAATGGTAGACGTCACCAATGACATGCATAGGTGTCATTGTTATGTATTTTACACAGGCTCGACTGTACCAATTTTCTGGCATTTCAGTGTAGAGTCAATTTGAAGCGGACACAATTTTATAATGGAAAGTTTGAGTTCACCATCTGATGTTTTCCGTGTAGAACCTTTATATCTTCATTTCGAACAAAATTGTTAGTTACAAAAGATAACAAAACATAATTTTTCGCTTAATTCCTTTTTATTGCCAACAAAGTTAGCGTTACAATAGGTAAACGACGCAAAGGGCGTTGACAACCTACAAATAGTGTATGAGCAGAAGGAAAAGTTTAGTTTAAAGCACTTTAATTCTGAATAACTTGATTATAAGCAAATCAACAATTACGTGTCAATATTTTTATCAATAAATTTGCTCATTCGTATTAGATTGCACACAAATGGATGAGAATAATCAACCCATAAGTGGTTATCTTTCTAGAATCTAGATCACCAATGATTTAAATAACTGATTTTTTTAAATTGTAATGTCAGTTTTTTTGGTAAAAATGAGTTCTTTAAGTACGCAATTAAGATAGTCTCAATCTTTGAATTCAATCCAGGAATGCTTTTTTTGAAGTAGGCATTTTTAAACTATATGGAAGACAGTGACATTAATATGAAGTATTCCTAGATTTGTGTAAACAATTTGCGTCACTTACTCTCTCCACTAATTCATTTTCTCACACTCCAGCCTTCGACTTTCTATTAAAACGTATGTAGCAATGAGATCCACAATCAACTATGTTCAGCCATAATATCCTATTGGATTATTAAAAAAAATCGTTTATCCGTAATGTTTCGCTCATGATTTCATCTCGTTAAATAAATCTTATTTATGCAATATAATGCTAAGAAAATTGTTTTAAATGTGTTAGAGTGCAGATTTGTATATTTTTAATAGTACGTAATTTGACTATATCCGAAAACATTTATAACAACCCAGGTTAATTACATATCTGAAACAAACCTTTTATTCAAAGCATTGCATTATTAATTTCAAAGTGCAGACAGATTTCATCCTATAACATACTGACCCATCAGACTCTGACAATAAAAACAATAAACATTTTTCATTAGATAAATTGTATTTACCTCGTCTCTAAAGCTGCCTCCCTCGGAAAACGTATCCACCTATCTACTACAAAGCTAAAGTTTTCAGAACTTAGGAAGAATTTATCTGAAGTTTATTTTGTATTTTGGTTTCCGTTCCTTATAAAAAAGATAGTATTTACTATCTTGATATCCTGCATTACAAAGAAATATCAGTTTAAAAAGAGGCAGAATAAAGGTGTAATCTTAATGAATGGAGTATCATCAGATAGAGGATGTTTTCTTTGAGATCACACTAATGGAATGAAATAAATATATGAAAGTCTAGGATATAACGTCTAATGGAATTTTACTCAGTGAATTGGAGCTATATAAGGAAAGATGTCATTACTATTGTACCAAAGAAGAGGGGGCGTATAAGGATCGTTACTGATCAGCTCAGTTTGTTTATATTAAGTATCAATTCACTACTGTTAGTTTGATTTTGTCGCTTTTCGATGATCTTTACGTGAGGGCTGGATCGATTCAGAGCGGATAAATATTGAATAGAATTAAGAACAAATATTATTACGAAAAAATTAATAAAAATTCGAAGGAAGAAAATTTAGATCAACTCGAATAAAAAGAGAAACACAGGACAAAGTGTAACAGAAGAAGTAGAATGATAAATAAATAATAATCAAGTTATGTAGAATAATAAACATCGTTTGATGTTTTATGATTTGTTATAAGATCTTGTTTAAAGTTTTATAATGTCATTTCTAGAAATACAAAATAAAATGTCTAGGAAAAATATCGCCTAGTCTTGTGGCGTTTTGAACCTGGAATTCCTTTTGTTTTCTTTCAATTGTTTATCGTTTGCACAGTTCTGAGGTTGGTAGTGTAATCCTTCCAACTAAGCCGAACATACAATAATAATACACTTTCATTGTTTGACATTACTAACTGGTCAGTATTTTTTAAATGATTATTATTCAAAAGGTTCTTAATCATAAATAATAATTTTAAAGAATTGAGGATATGAAATCAATGGTGAATGGATCAAAATATAAAATATTTTTTTTTGGAGGGAAGAGATGAACATCATAGTTAGTGTTGAAGGTACGAGAAAGATATTTTTTCAACAGGTGGTCCCAATCCAAAGCAGCAAAGAAACTCTATATTAGCTTGAACTGAAAAATTTAAAAAATATTTCTTTTTGACCCTTTCACTCTTTTCCAAAATCGAAACTAACTCGATTTCATAGACTAAAAAAGTGGCCTCAATTATGCTTAAATGTATTGCAACAAATAACTTTTAAAGGACTACAATGTTTGCAATAAGAACACGTGATTACTTAACTTTCTACTTCTAATAGCGAACAATCCAGATAAATCTATCTTAATTTTGCAACCACAGGACAGGTGTTCCAATTATATTATAATCTTAATTTGACAAAATATAAAAACAAATCATTATTAAGTACCAGAAAAGATAACTGCAGGTCTAAAATAAATATATTTCTATTGTTATAAACATACTTTAATGTTGATATAAACGTACTTTTGATATTGCCAACTCAAAAATTTTCTGCGCCTCTAAAATCTATGCACTCACAAATACATGCTTGACACCAAGTTTTTTAAAAATACAGTTGTTTATTCTCATTCGAAGAAAATATTTCTTACAAAGCATACATTTGTTTTATTATAATCGACGAGGGCTTTTAACAATGCAGTATTTTTCTCAGAATTTAGACAAAAAGAAATTCGGAATTGAAAAAGAAAAGAAAAAGTAAACATTTTCAAAAAGAATTGCGAGATTTTTCTAGCAGTCCTGCCGTTTGTTTATCGAATGTAAAAAGTTTGGAAATGTCTACGGATCGATACATTTAAGATAAAAGATTTTTTGTTTATGGATGTGCAGAAGCATATTTTTTTAACAAATGAGATTATCCTGTGTACCAGTTTTGTACAGATTGCGCTTGTTTAATTTTTCTGACCGATTATTCCCACTTTCGTTATCAGTAATTTAAGTGCAAGAACTCTACAATTTTCTTTTTAAGACAAATCATGTTTCTTATGCTGGTAGAAAAATGCTCTTTTCATGTAGATGCAAGAACGTTACAGATCTGATATAATGTAATGGAAATATGAATGAAAAGGCTTTTCAGTGTAAACAAAGAAAACAAACGAAAGAAGGGGATTTTACTTCCTGTTACCCAAATGCTCTCTCAAGATACATATCGGGGTTACCGCAAAACGTAATTCATAGCCATTTTGGAGACATTTGGCGTTTAATCTAATTATCGTTGACCATTTAACTATAATTTTTCTATTCGGAATTCATTCTTTGGGATTTCTATTGACGAAGTGCTGAAATCGCATTCGAAAAATAAGCTAAGTGACGTCATGTCCTAAATAAGTACAAAAAGCACGTTCCATCGCTGCATACGATACTGCCACCTACATTTAGCTTGACAGAAAAAGCCTCTCATAGACAAGAATATTCCCAGTGCATAAGACAAGACATTGACTTATTTAAAAAAGTATGGTTCGATATCCCACGTGTAAACGACCTGAAAGCACGAAACATTTTGTCAGTGAACAACTCGAAATATTTTACAGTGTGCAAATATAGAAAGGCTAGTCTTTTCTCATCGGCACATTGGCAATCATTAGTCAAGAGGACCTACGATTTTTAAGTGTCCCTTGTAAACTTAGTGCTGATAATATTACTGAATATCACTTCAAATTCAAGCATTAAATTATTATTCCAATTTCCAAAAACATTATTTTAATCTAAAAAGACTTAAATCGAATAGGTTTTCTGGATAAAAATGAAAAGCTTTTATATTATTCTGATATCCAAGAGCAAATGTTTGTCATTTTGCTACGGAAAAAGGTTCACAAGACTTGAAAAGCCCTAGCTTGTTTTTCATATTTAATCATTGATTTTGTTTAAATTATCTGTTCAGAAGTATTATTTTTACATGTAAATGCATTTTTATTCCTGTGAATGGACCAGTCAAAGGTCTCTATGTTTTGCTTTGTCCAAAGTCGAGATAATCTTATATAGAGTTATTAATTCTAGAGCATATTTTGTTCAATCAAGAATAAAGTCTTTGAAGTTTACATTGGAAAGTTAATCGATTTTAACAACTAAAATATCTCCAGTTAAAGCACTTTATAAACAGCATTCTTCAAACGTACAATCGCTAGAAACAGTTTCTAAACGAGGATTAAAAGTTTATTCTGTGTTTATGCACTACTACAGTCTTCTTTAATAACACTCCTGACGATAAAAAAAGTTTAATGCAATATTATCTCCTCCGAGATTTTCTCCCAAATGTGGCTCAAACTTCTATTTCAAAACTTTGCATAGAGCATCTATACAAAATTTTATTTTTCCGTGCAAATATATTTTTATTCCTGTGAATGGGGCTGACAGAAGACTGGTGGTTTGCTCTGTAAAAGGTCTGGATAGCCCTATATGGAGATATTAATTCTCAAACATGTTCTTCATTCAAGAATAAAATGTCTTAGAAGCTACCTTGGAAGTTCACCAACCAAATTATCTTCCAGTTAAATAAAGCACCTTACAAACAGTTTTCTTCAAACGTGCAATCACCAAAAACAGCTTCTAAAGGAGGATTTAAAAGTACATTCTGCTTTACTCACTACTATAGTCTGGGTTAATAGACACTCATGACGACAAAAAAATTATGATCATCATTCTTCCAACTGTGAAAAGAAGTGAAGTAAAAAGTGGTGGTCTTAATTTCCGCATTCATCGTCATGTGAGGAAGGGATCAAACTGTAGTTAGTCACGCGAGGATGGCAACGAGAGAGGCGATTCTCACGTCCCGAGAGGCATTCTATTTTACCGACAGTGTTTCCCAGGTGCCGTGTTAACTAACATGGTAGCCAACAATTAAGAAACTTTTTGTTGAAAGTCTTTCTCCACCCATCAGCTACTCTTCAAGAGATAATAAATAAAACTCAGGTGAAAAAAAATCTAGAATTTAGAAGTTAGAGCCGAAAGGCTTTATGGTTAAATAAAGTTCTCAAGATGTTAGGAGGAACATAAATTTATACTGTCAAGAGAAATTTTATAAATCTATAGGCACCGAGTTAGTAGTAATAATGGACGAGACTTGTGATTTTTTAGTTTGTTTCACTATAGGGTTCTTTGGAATGGTCAGCTTCATGGTCTATCCGGGAAGAGAGGGAAAGAATGCCTTGCATTATTTGACTAATGATGGAGAAAAATATAAGATCAGCTTTCCTGGTGAGTACTAAAGCAAGTCGTGGATTACCAAGTTCTAACCAAAACTTTGTGAAAGGTTTTCAAGTGAAATCTAAGAAGTAGAATTATTGAAGAAAGATTGAGATCCAATTTTAAAATAAATAACAAAACTAAATGAACCTAAATACAACTATTTACATATTTATGCATCGATATTCATTCGTTTTGCCGTTTAAAATTATTAGAACCATTTAATTGTTAGCATGTATCGGTTGAATAATGTGTAGTGAATGTATAAAATACATTAGTATATTTCTGTACCTTGGTAGAAAAAGGGCCAATGTCCATTTTTCAAGTATTTGATGACTTTATTTCTTTAATTTTTAATCTTGCGTAGAAAAATAGTTTCTAATGTTTTAACCCATTTATAATGTATTGACAGGAGACATTGGCATTTTTTTGTAACTTTTATTACATTGAAGTGATTTGTGGACACAACTCAAAATCAGCAAATTTGGGCATTGGTTTTCTACCAAGGTACAGATTTACATTCATTGAAAATATTACAAATACCAATTAATCTGTAGATAGTGTAAATAACTGTTTTTTCTTTGAATATGTTTTATATTTGTCATTTTGTCATTGGATACTAAGAGCAACTATAAAACTTGATATAAATGAGTCAAAGGGTTTGGAATTGTATATGATAATACTAGCTCAATTTTCTAAGCATCTATATATGAAAATACGTAGCAATACGAAGATTGAAAAATGATTACATTAAAAGTAATAAGGTGAGAAACATAAAGATAAAAATATTAAGATTGTAAAACAGTATTTATGAAAATTAATGCATATATGGTAGTTTTGTACCAAAAACGATGTTTTTATTTAAATAGAGTGAAATTAGAAATAAACACCTAGTCACAAAACTGCATACCAATATTTTGGTTGTAGAATTTATCATCATACATACAGTTTAAAGAACCTGTATTTACACTGATGAATGAGTATTAATTTAATTTTCATTAATACTAATGTAATTAGTGAAAATGAAATGTTTTTTCCTATCAAATTTTTAGGTTGAGATAAAAATCTAGTTTTATATTTGATAAACACAGTTAGAATATTTGAGAAGCAGAACACCTAATCTTTTTATGTGTAGTAATCAAGTATTGGGCACACTGAATTTCGACCTTCTGTTCATCATGGAAAAAAACTACCCAAACACAGAAATTCAAAACTTCATGTTTTTAGATTTTACTTTGATACTTGTTTTAGGAAATGAAAGAATTTTAAACTCTTGTTGAATTTCAGCTCTCAATCAGACAAAAATATCTCATATGACATAGAAGGAAATAATACAGAAAACTTTTGAACTGGAAGATTTACGATATAGTTTCAGGTTTCTAGTGACACGAAAAACGTAATAGCATTCTTTGACATTTCAAATATGGAAGTCTTAAGTAACTCTTGATATGTTTTTGATGTGGGATTCTCTCAAGAAATGTTGATTTTTTGTGTTGCTCGATGCTGTGTATCAGTATGCATCACAAATATGAAGATTGTAGTAAGAATTTTCTGAAACTTTAACGAAATTAAAAGCAGACTATCTAAACATTATGAAGCAAAATATTATTCAATAATAATTAATAGAAGGATCTTTACAGAAGAAAACTACGCAATATTTTTTATCTTCTCCAGATATCCTGCTAGGATAGAAAAATTTCTGCAGGTTTCCAAATCCCCCTTTGCTGTTCACAATTATATCCCGAGCGAAATACTTTTAGAAAGCAGAAAAATTATTAATTAATTATAAAACAACTTTTTTACAATGAAGCAACAGAAGTGTGTGTTGTTTACTTAGTGTTCATTTTAGGACAGAAATTACGTGCATAAAAGTTGAAAGATTTTACAAATTTATGAAAAAATAAATGCCATTCAAGAAATTTCCAAAATTAAATTTCTAATTTAGTGAAACACGAGTAAATTTAAAATGATGGTAACATGAACAAATAAATTTTTATAATGTAACTCACATGCTAAACTCCGAATACAAAACAATAGTTGATTTAAAAATGTTTTCAAATAATGTTGTTGTGGCCCGGTTGGAAGAGTAACGAACTAGCAACCGAAGGGTTGCGAGTTCGAATCCAGCCAAACACCGTCGTGTACAAAGGGGGCTGGTGCACGTTAAATCTGTCGTGGCCTCAAATGTCCTCACGTTGGCGTGGTGTGGAAGTTTGGAGAGTGGGGTGCCAGCTCAGGTGTTGCCTCGTCATCTGACCGTGGTTCAAAATTACGTGGTGTTGTCCTCGGATCTTTCCCTTTGGGATTGATCCCGGACCGTCACCAATAGCCCATTGTGTTGCTCCAGTGTGACGTTAATTGAAATACTCCTCCTCCTCCAAATAATGTTGGAATTTTGCCCCAAAACATAACTGAGTAATAAAAAAAATCAGGTACTTGAGCTCATTCAGTTTTAGCATAAATGAATGACCGGATTTTAAACATTCATATTTTCAAAACTATTACACATAATATAATCAGTAGCACATAAAAAATAAAGAAAAACATTCCAAGTTTTTTTAATATCGCTCAATAGATGACAGTACTCTCCTAGAACGTGGTGATAGAAATTGAAAATGGCGACAATGACAGAGAAAAGCTTTTGTGTATTAGACTATGCAGGGGTTTCTTCTGTTATTTCTGTGCTGCGTGCATTCAGAAATCGAGGAGCTTCCACAACGCTGGATTGAAAGTGCGGGTGATGATTTACCCTTATTCACATGGCCACCAAGATCCCCTGATCTTACGACATGCGATTTCTTTTATAGGGTTACATCAAAGATCTTGTTTATAAACACCATTGCCAAAAACACTCAATGAACTTAAAGAACGCATCAGTGCTGTATTAAGAACCGTTGACAGTGTAAAACTGCAAAATGTGTGGAACGAACTTGATTACAGATTAGATGTTTGTCGTGTTACGAAAGGTTCCCACACAGAACATTTGTAACTGAAAAAAAACTTCGGTCATTCATTTATGCTAACCCTGTATTTTAACAACCTCAGTTGTCAGTACGCAATTTAAAACAAAATGATTAGTTCATAGGTTATACGGGTTTGTTTGGTTGGAGTTTATGGGGAAAGGGTTATATTTGTCCAAGCTACGCCAAAGTCAAATAAATGGACATTACTATACAGAAGAGAGAAATACACCCTGGGCAGTTACAGGAATTGAACCTGTGAGACCTACATTTCTCATGATGCTAGCGTAGTGGGCAAACCCACTGAACCACGGTGCCCCTGGGTTACATGAGAGACTAGGGCAAGTCGACATAGCTCTTGTAACCTTGCAATGGGCTGTTATAAATTCGAGTTGGAGTATGCCATTAGTATAAATTCATTTCTGAGTACGGGCAAATCAGACTTCCAACAGAACAGTGGTCCACATGTACCCCCCCCCCCCCACATTTTCATATCATATGCCTGTTTACTGGAGTAAAACAGAGAGGAATAATAATCAAAATTGGAATAAAAACCTCGTTTTTAGGTAAAGATACGCCGGATCAAGTTGTCCTAGTGTAGCAAAATAAATGACACAAGCAAATCCAAGAAATTTGCAAAATTATTTATGGTAACTCATGAAAAAATAATTACTACCCGATTTGGAATTGTATACATTTTAAATAAAAACAGCACAGGCTGTAAAAGTATTGGAACGCAATGGAAACTTTAAAAATAGGAAATGATCGTTCCTTATAGAAACACATGATTTACTGATTGTTCATATTGCTCATGAGGCCATTTGAAGTAAGGAAGTTCTCTATCCACTCCATATACATACTTGTCTGAAGGAAAATAGGAGTGCTGGAGCACAGTTAAAAAATATTGCATTTTAAAAAGTGCAATATTTAAATTTAACTGAACTACTTTAAAAGTAGTTCAGTTAAATTTAAAACCTGAATTGGTTGGCCATTTTAAATGGGATATTCGCACTTTCGAAGATAATAAAAGACGTTCGTTCGAGGGGATCATCTTCCTGCATTCAATTCTTTGCCTTACAAATCCTCAAAACATTTTATTTGTGCATCTAGAGAATCATTTTTATCTTGATGTTAGTTACTACAATTTTCTAAAGGACACGACTCTGGTTCCCTTAAAAATGTCATCCCAAACCATGATTTCTCCTTCTTTGAATTTGTGTTTCGTGTGACTGGAATATTTTGGATCTTTCCAGATAACTATGTTTATAACAACACTCCAAGTAGACTCGAGGTTCATCAGTGAAGAAAGCTTGGTCTCAGTCTGTGAAGTATAGTTACAACTCTGCACACCATTTTTAACGAGTTCACTTGGCAGATGAGGCGAGATGACTAGAAATTATTGACTCTTTTCTCACTCAGGTAACTCTCGTGTAACATAGAACTTACAATAAACTGTCATATGCACCCCTATATATGAGATGCAACAAATTCTTACGATCATTTTTCACTACGTTGTTTATGATGTTTTCACATCTTCCTACTTTTAATTTTCAGGCCTTTTAATGTTGGTTTTATAGTTTTATATGTTTTAAATTTGCTTTTATTGAATTTCACTTTGTATTGCTATGGTGCAGCTTTTTCGTCATTGTTACTTGCTCGAAAGAACTATAATGAAATATTCTACACTGTCAATCCCTTAGAAAAAGATCTGAGGACACCACTTCGTAATTTTGAACCACGGTCAGATGACGAGATCAATACTTGAGCTAGAACCCCACTCTCCAAACTTCCACACCACCCAACGTGAGGATATTTGAGGCCACGACAGATTTAAGGTGCAGTAGCCCTCACGTACACGACGCCCTATGGATCGAGTCTCGAACTCGAAACCCACCGATTGATATTCTGCAATTCTACCAACTGTTCTACCACGGCCCTTGTACAACTGAATTGTGGCTCACAGACGGCCTTGTGCTGTGTTGCTGGATACTCTTTCCGTTATTTTAAACTGCTTCCAGTCAAGATAGGACATTTTAGGAGTACATCCTTAACCGATTATACCCCATTCCATTCTTACAATCATCATCCATTTTCATAATCATTCAAATGTATTTGAAACATTCAAACACAAGTTGTTTTCTCATATTTATCCTACTAACTGCTAAAACTTCCTTCAATAAAAATTGTAAGCGTTTCCATTCTTTCTTCAATACGTTGTTTGGCTAATGGAACCCTTATTTACGCAAGTTCTTATATATTTTCTACGGCTGATTTTAAAAATGTATTTTGACACTGCTTTTGGGAAAAAGTTTTCGATTTTAGAGTAAAATGGTATGGTTTGGATTTTCCCCGAATATCCTTAAATTTCTTAGCCCAGTTCTCCACCCCACCATCTCAAGAAAAGTGGCAAAACTCAAAATGGCGATTTTATTTTTCTATTTTTAACCCTCTGGTCGTCACGAGATTTCCGAGCAGTGTAGTATTGCTTTTATCCCACACAGAATAGCTAAATAACCACATTTATTAGTTGAATGAATTCATGAATTCTTTCAACACTTAAAAAGATTCTATTGATTTTTTCTTAGATTAGAATCCGTTCGAAATATTCTCTCATTTCCTTAGAATAGAATCCTTTGGAACGATTCTTTAGTCCTTTTCTTAGAATAGAATACTTTGGAACTATTATATCAGTCCTTTACTTAGAATAGAATCCTTTGGAAAAATTCTATTGGTTCTTTCTTCAGAATAATCGTTTGGAAAAATTCTATTGGTTCTTACTTTAGAATAGAAAGCTTTAGAAAGATTACCTTGATCCCTTCATTAGAATAGATTCGTTTGGAAATATTTTATTGGTCCTTTCCTCCGAATAGAATCGGAAAGATTGGAAATATTTTATTGATCAAGTAGATTAAAATTGGTTGGAAGTCATTCAGGGAAGACTGCAGATTACAAGGTGGAATTATACGTGGGAACCCCTCATAGGGTTAGCAAATCATTTTTAAATTTGTTAACAATTATTTTATTAAAAATGAAAAATCATGGAATTCAAATCAGGACACTTACAACTCAGTTTTTGCAGATATCGTTTCAAATTAAGAAGGAAAAAATTAAATAGGAAAAGATTTTTAACCCTCTGATGGGCACATATGCATGTATGCGGTAGGGAACATACAATCTTTCCTACATGACTTCTAACCAGTTATGAACTTTTTGACCAATAAAATGCGTCCTTGGATTCTTTAAACCAATAGACGTGGTTATTTAGTCATCGAAAATGATGTAGGGTAAAAGCAATGCTACACTACTCGGAAATCTTGTGAAGCTAAGAGGGCTCATTTTCAGAGGGTTTATTTTTCTAATCTGTCTCCTTTCTGGAGAAGTTGCGATAGATTTATAAACAATTATTTTATTAACAATTGTTTACTACGTAACAAGTTAAGAATGAAACACAGATGCAATTACATTCTCACGATTTGAGTAACTGAAGTACGACAAGAAGCGAATCTTAAATCAAGAAGATCATTTCAAGAAGGACATAAAATAACTGTACTTGGCAATGCACGAAATCTGAACAAAACGCTAACTGAAATAATGTTTGTAACCATTTAGGTATAGCACCGCAATTTAAAAACAACCACCCGACAAAGTCTTCCACTTATCCAAATAAAGTGATCGAACTCAGAATTAAAAACACCCTCTCGAATCCTGATCCACTCTATCCATAAAACGAAGCCAATTAATTTAACTCTGCTCGAAATGATGACTTTTGCTGACTCTCAAGCATATCGTTTGAGGGGTGCATTCATGCTCCCCCGCAAAGTGGGAACACAAAGCGTTAAACCCTTCTCAGTACTTCAACAAAGGTACTTTCCCCCCCGAGGGGGCATCTCCTCCTACTCTTTCATCTCTTACAAAGACTTGAGAGGAGAGATTCGACCAATGAGAGGAGGCTTCGACGCGCCCCCTATGTCCATTCGGCGGAGCGCGAAAGTGCGAGCCCGAAGGATCACATGGATCCGAATTATCTTATTTCCACATTCGGCACAATCGAATACAGTCGCACCGGACCCAAACTCCTAGAGTTCTTTAGGCACAGTGGGGTGACAGTGGCGTTTTGTGAACAGTGATTAGTTTATAGGTAAGTGAAAATAATAGCATCATGAAATATAAAGTTTTCTCGAATTTACATTTGTAATACTCACGAAAAATGACGATACAGTGTAATGTCTTATATCACACTTCGATATATCGCACGTTTGATTATATAGCTCTCTTTTAACAGTCTCTCGCTGAACTCTCGGTTTCGGACCACCGGGGATTTGGAACTGATAATTGGAACTTCAAAAGCATTTCTAAACGCTTAGTGTTTATGTAATTTTGAAATCAGTTCATGCAGTCAATAATTTTGAAAATATAGAAAAATATGAGAATGGCCTGTTCTGGGACCTTCATGTATTTTGTGAAATTTTTAATAAAGTAGAGACTAATTTCTATACACAGAAACCATTAAACCGAGATTCAGTATGATATGCGGATAGACGAAATGATAGATGAGGCATTTCTCCTATACAGAGTAAAAGTGAAGGATAATTAAAGAAAATATTGCAGATTTGAATAAATCAACCCGACAAATCATTACTTCGAAAAGCATTTCTAAAATTGACCTAAAAGTAAAGATAATTTGAAAGTGTGTAAGAATTCTATGACCAGTATTATAATGGTCATATAATATTTTTAATCTAATTTTCAAAAATATTCTACCATGCTTTGTATGGTTTTGAAAAGCTTTACCTTCGCATTTGAGTTTATTTGCAGTTTTTCACAATACCAAAAAATTTAAATTAATTTAATTCCCGTTATTCATCATCACTTTTAGACCCTCACATATTTATCTTGATATTTCGTTTTTTTGCTTGTCTTCTGAAAAGCAATGTTTAGATAAAGAGAATATATTACATGTAGCAAATTGTATGGAAGAAGTTCTAAAGTCAAAAGTGTAAATCATTATGAAAATTAAACAGAAGCTTTTTGGGAAGTAAAAATACCACGAAGAGTTTTCTATTAGGTGAAGGAAATATTTCCTTTGTGTTATAAGACTTGTAATCTTTAAAATATTTTCCAATTGATGTCATTATTAAAAAGTAGAAAAGTTAAGTTGATAACGAATTGAATAAAAATCAAAAGCTGTGAGGGTTTGAGTATCGAATAATTGTAAAACATGAAAAATTCTTTTTAAAATTTGTGATTAAAATAATGCAAGATATCTGACTGAAAATAATTAAATATCGTTTGACTAAATATGTATCAGATTTTAAACTTTCAAATAAAGAGTTATCGCTTGATAAAATACTTATAAGAGGGATTTTCAGTGCAATCAAAACACCGGAAGACGAGAATTTTACTTTCAGTTACTAAACAATACAGAATTCTCACAGGAAGCACGTTCTACCACAAAAACACTAGCACCATTTACATCTAGTTTTTCAGAGAAAACATTTCATAAGAGTTTTTTTACTGTTCAAAAATTATGTTTGATTTAAAAAATAACAAATAGTTTACTCATAATATTACATGAGTAAATAAGTTACAATAGTAAAATGCCTTACTGGTTAAACATATCAAAACAACTTTACTAACTATTCTACAGCTTAAAATAAATAGATTTATAAATATCGTTCCATAAAATTTGTGATTAAAATAATGCAAGATATCCGACTGAAAATAATTAAATATCGTTTGACAAAATATGTATCAGATTTTGAAGTTTCAAATAAAGAATTATCATTCGATAAAATACTTAGAGGGATTTTCAGTGCAAATAAACAAAACACCAGAAGGCGAGGATTTTATTTCCGGTTACCCAATAATATAGAATTCTCACAGGAAGCACTTACCACAAAAACACTTGCACCAGTTACATTTAGCTTTTCAGAGAAAACGTTTCATAAGAGTTTTCTTACTGTTAAAAAATTATCGTTTTGTTTAAAAAGAGAATAAATAGTTTACTCATAATATTAACGACCGTAAATAAGTTACAAGAATAAGAAAATCCCTTACTGGTGATGGTATAACATATCAAAACAACTTTCCTATTCTACTGCTTAACAAAATATACAGTAAAATTTGTTTCACACATTATTGAAATACCTGTTTGATTCACTAAAATTTATAAAACCTGAAATATATTGCACTAAAACTGAAACAGCTTCTAAGTAATATTCAAGTCCAGGCTGTAAAGCGTACTGGAAGTTTCACCCGTCTACCACTTCGATGCTTCGTTGGTTCGGCTTGTTGGCAATGTTCAGGATTGCTTACAGTACCATTGCAAAGAAGCTTTGATTTTCATCATCTGAATGCTCTTTGGTTACTTACTTTCAGACAATGACTCTGGCTTATTATCAAAAAGGAATAGATCACTGATTTAACTCTGACTAAATCCCTTTTCTCTAACTAATAGAGAAAATACTTCTTGTTTCTGCCCCATACCGGAAGTGGTTCATCGTATGCTGGTTCAAGAGGCTTCTTCATTGTCTATTCGAAAAAATATGAGAACATGATTTCAAATCTTGAGGCATGGATGTTTGTCCGTCCTGAATGAATATGTTACCTCTCTTTAAACCGGTTGTGTGTGCTTAGAATGTATGGTAAGAATATGAAGAGTTGCATGAAGCCCGTGGAGCACCAGCAAAGTGGTTCACAAATCCGATCTTGAATATTTCCATCAGCGATATGATGGAACTGTTCAATTAATTAGCCGGCATAAGAAAAAAATTGCCTATGAAATGCTGATTCGGAGACCATATTTATCCTATCTATTAAAAATAAGCTTTAATTCTCCCTGTATCCTTTATTTGATGCTGATGCAACTAAACATCATCGATGAAAATGAAAAGTCCAATCCACCAAACACTTCGTTTATGAAGCATTGGAAAGTGGAAGAAGCGTTTTGGAGTGCGAAGCTCATTATTTTAAGATCATGTAGTCCAAAAGATGCAATGATGACTGTTTTTGGTTTATCCTCTTCCTCAATTGGTGTCTGTAAATAGGCTTTCAACCAAGTCAACCTTTGAAAAACCGTTTTACCTTTTAAAATGTAGAAATTTTCAATTGCCAGTTTTGGGTAACTTAATTAGTCAGGGACAGTTTGTTCGTTTAATATCTTGGTAATCTCCATAGTGTCTTAAAGTTCCATCCTTTTAGCATACGATAATAAACGGGCTCTCCCACTAGGATTTTTATAGCCTTATATCGTTATCCAGAATGAATTTGAACTCCTATTTTACGAGTTCCAGTTTTCTCTAATCTAATTGTTTGTACTTGAATATTTTATTTTGTAACCCATTGAGAGGTTCACACGCATGTATCTGTTATGCAACATGTAGTCTCTGAGTGATTCCTAACTACAATAATTTTGACCTTCTTGACAAATAGAATCCCATAGAGAAATACAAAAGAATTACTGTTCTACATGTTACTACAGAGTGTCCTAAAATTTCCCGTACTGACGATTCGTGAATTTATTATGCAAAAACAACAAACTTTAAAACAATTATTTTTATGCTAATGGTAAAAAGCACTTTTAACATAATGTAGTAAAAAAATTTGAACTCAAATTTATAATAAATGTTCAAAATGTCCACCCCTTTCTTGGAGGCAAAGGTGAAGTCGTTTGCGCATATTTTTAGAAACGCGTTTCAAGATGCTGGGAGTGACTTCTTGCATACTTTGAGTAATGACAGTTTTCAAATAATCTATTGTTTGGGGATTGTCTTCATAAGCTTTGTTCTTTAAATATTCCCGCAGAAAAAAGTCAGGGATGCTCAGATGAGGGGAATGAGATGGCCAAAGATTTCTTGAGATGAGTCGATCGACCAAAAAATCTTGAATCATGCCCATGGTTTCATAACTTGTATGGCAGGCTGCACCGTCTTGTTGGAACCAAGAATTTCGTTCCTTCACTTCTAATAATGAAACAAATTGTTGTATAAGTTCTCTGTATACGGTGCCATCAACAGTTGACTCGAAAAACAGAGGCTCAACAATCCTTTTGCGTGATACGGCACACCAAACGCCAATTTTTTGAGGATGTAAAGGTTTTTGCATTAATGAATGGGGATTTGTCATCGCCCAAATGAGGGAGTTTTGCGCGTTCACATAACCGCTTAAATGAAACCATGCCTCCTCGGAGAAAAATGTTTTGTCCAAAATGTTGATGTTGTTGCGAATAAATCTCCGGAACCATCGGGAATAAAGCCGCTTCTCATTGTCCGGTGGCTTTAGCTCCTGTAACATTTTTACACGATAAGCACGAAAATGCAAAGCTCTTAAAGCCTTATGTGTCGATCCACGTAATGTGCCCATTTGTTGCGACAAACGCCTCACGGATTGATGAGGAGATTGCAATATTCTTTGTTGAGTTTCTTGCATAAAGTCTGGTGTAACGACTTTCGGTCTTCCACTCCTGTGTTTGTCTTCCACCGAACCTGTCTCACGAGATCGCCGAACGAGTTAATAAAGCGTATCTTTACTCGGTATTGCATCATCTGGATAACTATGTCGCCAAAATTCTTTACATCTTTCATATTATTTACATTCAAAATAAGCCTCAAGCAGCAAAATTCTCTGAATGCGTGATAAACTCATTTTGCAATGAAGAACAAAATGACATGAAACTTTATTATCGCACAACTTGAGCGAGAGGAAAACCAAACGATAAAAATTAAAGAATCCATAAAATTATAAGCAGACGATAAAATTCAATAATTAGAAAAAAACGCGGGCAAATGATTTTTTTAAAGTTGGAGTACGGGAACTTTTAGGACACTCTACTGCTACTGAAAGATTCATAAAGCTAAGATTAAGAATAATCTACACTCGGATTTGTTTTCACTGTATGTATTTAGTGTGATAATTTATAATAAATCTAGACGAGCTACACCCCCTTTAAACCCTCTTGAAAAATGTCCTTTGCGATCTTTTGTTTCACACCACTTTATCCCTTCTTTGGACAAAATACGCAAACTTCTGCTCGAATTGTTATTTAAAGCTTAAAAACCTTGGTATCAGATTACGCTTGGATAACATGGCACTAGGTTAATCGGAGATCGGATAATCAAGGTTCTACTTCAATACTAACTTTTTCCAATGTAAACATATACTATAAAAGTATTATCAAAGCTAAAAGAAAAGTTAGTAAATGAAACTCTTATTTAGCTTTGCTTTTATAAGTTTAATTTTTTATATCACAGGGAGTTGGAAGAGCATTGTAGATAAGAATAAATACTTTTCGTTTGGTTTCTTGAAGATTTTCTACTAAAAGGGTTCAACTAATTACAGGATCACAAGCATTTTTACAGTATTAATTGAGTCAATTGAGCGCTAAAACCCGCATTTAATTTCCTAGACAATGAATTCGTATAAGTGAATGCTTATTTGGGAACCATTCAAACAAACTCGTTTAAACGTGGGTGCCTTTTTTTGGTTTTAGGTTTTTAACGAAATGCTTAGAAATCTCGTTTTTAAAAAATAAGAGTGAAGTAGAGCATGTGATGAGTTTATTCTAGGTTAGAAAGTAAAGATTTCGATTAAATCAGAAGATAATCATCACATTAATGATTTCTTTGGGGATTTTATTGCCTGAGTTGGAAGTTAACTTTTATTGAACGTTGGTTATAAAGAGAACGTTTTTGAAAAATACAAAGCTTTCTTAATTTAATAGTGTAATTCAAAGCTGTGCTGAATTTAAACCGACGATGTTTTAATTAACTGCATTCCGTTTTTGTACGATACTATTCAGTTGTTCATTAGCTGTTTTAGAACTAGGCAAACGCCTTGCATTGATATTAGCTTAACTAATTCTGAATACCACATAATTATACTCTACTCTCACACATATACACATATACATATATGACAATCGAAACGCATGGTTTAGTTGGCTAAAGCTAGTTGCAAATGAACAGTTCCTTCTAGTGGATGCTATACAATGAAAGAAAGAAATGAGAAAGATGTGGTTTTCATGTTTATTCTCTTGTTTGAATAACATTAAATTGTCTGAAGATTGTAATATCCTTAAATTAAATTTATTGATTGAAGTAAATGAAAACTAGTTTAAATTATCTGTTTATTAAAAGATTTAAGTAATCAATATTTTTTCTATTCAGCTGTTTAAAGACTACTACCTTTTAGTAAAAAAAATCATAGGCATCTTGACAATGTTGTATATTTCTCATCATGAAAACAAGCATCTAGTGTCTCCGAAAAATGCCATTAAATGTTTAATGTAACAATAATGAGGTTCTGGTCTAAGTCTAAGACATTAGCTCGTGATGATTGTTAATATTAAATTTTCGATGCAACGAATGCAATCCAATCGCATGTGAATTTCCTGAAAAATGAACATCATTTATACAAAAGCATTTCCATTAACTTATATAAATATCAATTTTCATCCCTTCGTATATGGTAAGATTGCTTTGGTAATACAGGGAAATGAATACATTTCTATAAATAGACCCATTTCCCGAGGTCATTTCGGTTTGAGAGAAATAGGATAAGTGCATGTTATATGAAAAGAGCAATATCTTGATAGGTAATTATCAAAATCCATCGGAATGTGAATAAAATGCTTCTGAGTTGGAATAAGGCACCCTATTCTGTTTTGAGCGTCAGTCGAGAATCTGTTTTTTAAAAATAAAAGTACTTTTTGTTTTTCGAAATGCTAAAAGTATAGTAGAGGTTAAGAAAAAAAACAAAAATTGAATTATTTCAAAGATAATATTTTTAAATTCAGGATTTATCGAAAAATACGCTTGTGAATGTTTAATACCAGTTTCTGTTAATTTGTTTTTCTTAAAACAAGTGCGACTTTTTCATCTAGGTGAATGTTACGTAATATCTCGACTGCTCGCATATGGAATAAGCTCTATATTGCGAGTATTTTTCATATACTGAAATATAT
Source organism: Meta bourneti (assembly GCA_933210815.1). Taxonomy (NCBI): domain Eukaryota; kingdom Metazoa; phylum Arthropoda; class Arachnida; order Araneae; family Tetragnathidae; genus Meta; species Meta bourneti. The sequence continues at coordinate 75,920,942 of OW119923.1, read as the reverse complement.
TTTTGGAAAATAATAGAAATTTTACGTCATGAAAGCGTATGGTAAGTAAGAGTTTTTAATTAATTGAAAATTAAATAATCAGTATTTCACGCCAGAGATTGGAAAATTGAGCTTAGTTGAAATACTATACCAATATAAAATTTCATGACAGTTCAGTAGTGTTTTTTGTGTGGTCTACACAGAAACACATAGTATATAGATTCTACACAATATTATTGAATTGTAATATACTAGCAGAATAACCAGGCGTTGCTCGGGTTGAATTGGCTAAATGTTGATTGAAAAGTGATTAAACTAATCACCCTTTCTTTCATAGAAAAATGCAAATATAATTTTTTTAACTTCGTTTCAACTTTGTCATATTTCTACAATTTACTTCGGACGCAAATATGTATAAATGATATATCGATCTAAATAATCTATTTCAGATTCATCGCACTCCTGCTGTAAGACAAACTACAAACGTTTTGCTAATTTGACTATTTCAGAAGATGATTTAGAAATATCTTTGAACTACAACGTATGGCTACCCGTTTTAGTTTAACGTAATTTATATTATTTCAAAATAATTTTATTTTTACCGGCCATTATAAAATAAGAAGTTACACACTTTACTTAAAAGGGTTTTGTTTTGTATATTTTATTTACTTTTATGAAACAGAATTCTACAAACTATTACGTATTCAACCAAAAACTTAAAGAAAGTTGGGCGAAATATACATAAACCGCCAAGAAATCACTCATGCTTAGTGATATTTCGCAGAAAATAAAAATAATTAATTAAAATTTAACTCCTAAGTAATATATCTGCAATATGTAAAATACTGGAACACATAAATACAAACAGAAACGAAATTTTAATCATTGAAGAAATGCAGAATTCTGAAAACTAAAGCTATGAGAAAGCGTATCAAATTTTGACTTCTTAAGAATATTCTGAAATAGAGAAATTCGAAAAAAGATATTTGAAAAATATTGAGGTAGACAGTAATGAATTATTCACAAAAAGAACACAAATTTACAAACTTAGAAATGCTCAAATATGACCGCAACATTTCGCTGACTTAACTCAAATACACAAACTCGGAATTCTAAATCTAATTTATAAAATAAAACATTAATTCTGTCGTTGCCGGATAGCGAATTGCAAAATTACGCTTTTATGATCAATGAGTTTTTCGTTTGTAATTTTCGTGCTCCATTACAAAATGTAAGTTTTAAGTATTTTAAATGTCTATTTTTCTCAATAAAATATTCTCGGATCTTTCCCTTCGGTGGTTGGGGCCACGGTAGCCCGGTTTGAAGAGAAACGGATTAGCAACCGGAGGGTTGCGAGTTCGAATCCAACCCAAAACCGTTCTGTACAAAAGGGGCTGGGGCACGTTAAATCTATCGTGGCCTCAAATGTCGTCACGTTGACGTGGTGTGGAAGTTTGGAGAGTGGGGTGCCAGCTTAGGTGTGACCTCGTCATCTGACCGTGGCTTAAAATTACGTAGTGTTGTCCTCGGATGTTTCCCTTTGGGCTTCATCCCGGACAGTCGCTAATAGCCCGTTGTGTTGCTCCAGTACGACGTTAATTAAAATACCCCTACCTTGACAAAATACCTATCCTTCGGTGGTTGATCGCAGACTGTCGCCAATAGCTGTGTTGCTCCAGTGGGACGTTAATTAAATACCTAACAATCAAATATTCATATATTATTTATGTTATGGAGAGAAATAAAAAATCAGTTCTGTCATAATTAGAATTATAAATTGTTTAAATATAATGTGTTTGAAAAAATTGTTTTTCGATTAATACTGGTAAAACAATTTTAATGGAAAATTTGATTTCCGATTAACACTGGTAAAACAAACTGACTGCGTACCGCAGTCCAGTCGTTTTATGCTCAATGTTATTCCTATATCAATTTCGAATTGTTTTCCCCCTCTACACACCTAGGTTAAAGAGAATGGGGGTTAATATGTAACCTACGTTATCCGGAGGGTTCCAATGTATGTTTACCAAATTTGGTGTGGATTGGTGAAACGGCATAGATTTGTATAGAGAACAGGCAGACAGAAAGACAGACTCCAACTCCCCTTTAAATATATAGATGTAGATATATTATTGTTTTCTCGTATGGAAGATCTAACTTGTAAAAAACATAAGACGAAGAATGATTTTCATGGTATTGGCTAATGGTATTTCATGGTATTGGAAATGAATATTCATGGTATTGGACAGGGAAATTGAATAATCAACATCGGTAAATGCATTATAAGGTAGGAAGCTTACATTTCCAAAGGTCTTAGAAGTAAACTTGGTCCAACATTGCACTGATATGTATAAGCATTTATGGTATGAGAAGTACTTTTTGCGAGAATAGCGTATCGAAATATTCAGGCTTTTCCCATGAGTAAAGGAAGTTTAATCTGGAAAAATTCATCCAAGTTCATTTCTTTGCACTAAGGCAGCAATTAAATGAGCATTGTGTATAAAAAACAAGTTTTTCGTATGCATTGTGTATAAAAAAATAAGTTTTTTGTGTGCATTGTGTATAAAAAATAAGTATTTTGTGTGCATTGTGTATAAAAATTAAGTCTTTTGCGTGTTTGTGGCAAATTCTATAGATGTTCTACATAAGACACCATTTTTTCAAATCAATGATTTCAACCTTTTTAGTACAACTCAAAAATAATTTAAGTTTGATACATTACCTATACACATATGAATATCAATTAATTTTGACGTGATTTGGCGTTTTAAGCCATATAAAACCACCATTCCCCTACTGTTGCAATCTAAATCAGGTGTTCCATATAACGCGCGGTTACCTACAGTGAAGATTAGTTTAATTCTTCAAATTTACTTTTACTCTCGAACCGCTACCCAAATACTATCACATGTGATACAAATCAGATGTGATACTTATCTTATTAATGATTATTACTTTAAAATGTAATTTATCATTTTACTGATGTTTGGAAATTAATCTAACTAGCATTGACCAATAAACTATTATATATCAATACGGAATCCTTTCCTTGGAATTTCTATTGCAACGTGCTAAAATCACATTCGAAAAACCATCCAAGTGACGACACGTTCGGAATACGTACAGGAAATACGTTCGGAATACGTACAGGAAACACGTTCAGCGGCAGAAACACTACTGCCACATCTATTTAGCTTGACAGAAAATACCTCTCATAAAAGGCTTCGAAATTCTAATGGAATCATGTATTTTTATTTCTATAACTACCAATGTAAACTTCAGCTCAGCATACGTGTAAATATATATTAGATTTAACTGCCCTCCCCCACCGTGGGTAAGTATTATCGCTTGAAATATCCCAACTCGTAAAACTTTATGGAAGTAAGAAACAGAGAAGACACGAAGGGAAAATAACTCCAGGCAGAAGCATCGAGGGTCATCCAGACTTCTCACCTTTCGAGATTAAATATTAACAACTCCACCTATCTTTAAGTACTTCATAGCCCGAAACGTTCAAATCTAATTAAACCGGCATCACTATTTACAAGGCGCTAATAATGAATTGCCTCCTGTTAACAGAAGAGTAGAGGCGAGTGTTTAGTACAGATTTTCTCACACTAAAAGCATCCTAGGGTTAGTAAATACGTGTACAACGGATCAATTACGTAAATTAACAAGTCAAACATACGGGAGGAATGTTTGTAGAATCTAAATATTGGAAATATGTCAGAGGGGAGACTGCGTTGATTTCGGGTTTACAATGAACTGAAACATAAAATTATTTCTTATTAAATAGGAGATGATGAAATCAGAAACTGTTTGCATTGTTAATTAATTTTATTTTGATCTTATTGATATTTGTTTAGTACTCAAAGATAGGATTTAAAAATAGGTAATGAATTATCGGTTTTAGGCAGCATTACAATTACCGTTACTGAAACATCATACCAGTTTTCTTTATCATATTTTATTATTATCGAACTTTACTTTTTAACCCTCCTGGTGGTTGTCTGTACGAGATATTTCGTCATTAGCAAAACTGACCATATCTGGATGGATGAAATACCTCGATTAGAAAAAAAGCCTCAATCTCATGATCATAATAAACGATGACGAGATATCTCGTCCTGAGCAAAATTGGTTATATATTTATTGACGAGATATCTCGTAGAAACCACTTGGAGGGTTAAAGTAATATTTCATGAGACAATTTATACGACTGCAGTAGTGTAAAATGCCGTCCAGTATAGAATATAATGCCGTCAGGAATCTAATCTGAACAGCAATTTTTGCTGTTCAGATTTTTTGGAAGGTTAAATAAACATCAGGACGAAAATGCTACATACACAAAAAGCGATTCTTATATTTTTTAGACATCATTATATGATCGTGGTTGTAAAATTATCCATGAAACAGACTCGTTACTCTTTCAAAATATCCAGATCTTAACCCTGTACAGAATTTATGGCTTTTGTTGAACTTGGAAATGAAAGAATAATTTTCACCTTTAGTGCATATGCTTTAACCTTCCAAATGGTTTCGACAAAATATCTCGTCCATTAAGATCTGATCAATCAATTTCGCTAATGACGAAATATCTCGTTCATCACGATCTGCCCAATTAAGGAGTGATCTAAAATCCCTTATGCTTTATCATGTAAAACTGCATCAAGCACAATCATTTTCAAAGGTTTATGAATTTTTTTTCTGGAAAGATAGCGAAATGTTTGTTGTGAAAATGTTTTGTAGACCCTGCATTAAAGTCATCGTGAAAAAGATTTCTGAAGGTAATCAATCTTACAGAAATAGGATTATTTGGAAAGATTTGAGAAACCCATATATCATGATCAGGAAAGTTTGCATACCAAATTTAGCCGAATCAGTAATCCTTTCTGCAGTGAGCTTTTAAAGTCACTGTTAGTTATAACTATCTTGTACTATAAGTAAAATGCTACTTCTCTTGTTGAAAGTAGATTACCAGTGACTTCAGAGGCAAAACAAGCAAAAATACAATAGATGAAAACCCGCCTTTACTGTGTGTTTAATACAATGGAAACAAACTATTTTGTTTAATACTATTTTATCAACACAATAATACCACACAAGCATATTAAAAAGATGAATTTGAATTTTCTTTGTAGATATCCGATTTCGTGTTTGTAATTCTTATGTGCTATACCATAGTTTTCATTAGCAAAGTGGATATGCGGACTCATTCATGGTCAATTTATTTCCACCATAAAACTTCAAGGCTAGAGTACTTGAAGTGCTAACATGCTTTGAATAAAGTTTACAAAGTCACGGAAAATTGGTTAGAGGACTTTTCCATTACTATTTTCTTGATATATATTCTCAGATACTTCCGTGAATGGTTGCATATTTTCCGTTTCACTGCAGATGAATGCCTAGCTTAAAATTTCACGGCTGACTTGTATTTGGATTCTGGTAGTGAAATGGTAGTCCAATATTGACAACACAAGTTCTTGAAAATTTACAACCTACTAAGGTTTCATTAAATTTGAATGGTGTAAGGTTATATCGAGAAAACCAATTATTAATAACTCACATAAGATAGAACAAAATACATAAAATAATCATGAGAACCTTTTCCCGTCAAGCTAAATGTAAATGGTGGTTAGTGTTTTGGTGGCGAAGTGTGCTTTCTGTACGTATTAAGGACGTGAAGTCACTTGGCTTGACTTTGAATACGATTTTAGCACGTCGCTTATAAAATTCCAAAGAATGAATTCCGAATTGGTATATGAGAGTTGATTGGTTAAAGCCAGTAAAATTAAACACAAAACATTGCCAAAACGGCAATAAAATACATTTTAAGAGGTAATTTATATCATGAGAGAACATTTGGGTAACACGAAGTAAAATCTTTGTTTTGCGTCTGGTTTGTTGACACCGAAAATCCCTTTCGTGGCGTTAAGGCGGATGAATAACATATAATACGTTTTCTAACTGTTCCTTTTTCTATCAAGATTATTGACTATATGAGATAATTGTGCTCTGAAGATTTTACTGTCTAATTATTTATTTCTCATTGAATGAATTTAAGCACTTATTTTTTAAATAAAAAGACAGCTTCCAGAAATCAATACTGTTTCATTTATTCAAATATTTGGTTAATTGAAGTATTTTGCAAGTATTTGAACATATTATTTTTAAATTAAAACTTGTTAACTTAACCTATCCTATTGTACAACACGACTGTGATTGGCAAACAGGGCTTTGTTTACCCAAGATGCTTCGGTTGGTGTTGAGGTTTTTATGGCGCAAGAACCATATTTGGCCATGCTGTGCCAGACACAAGACATACAATATCAAGTAATAGACACACAATGAAGTTTCACTGACACAGAAGAGAGAAATGCACCCAGGGAGGAATGCACCTGACAGGAATCGAACCTGCGCCGACTACAACTCGAAGGTTGCTAGCGCAGTGGACATATCCACTGAGCCACGACGGCCCCACAAGATGCTTCGGAAGAGCCATATATCAAACAAAGTAAATCTGAGAGTAAGGCTCAAGTAGCCAATCTGAATTCAATCAGAGAAAGTAGTAAGAAAATAGCTCATCTGGTATTCGTCACCGCTCAGAATCGATACAAGCTCCACCGGCTTATCTTTGAACAGTAGAAACTTTCCCAGCATCTGGAAACTTAAAGAGGCTTTTGATACTTTTCAGACATATTTTCAGGTTGTCCAGATGATCCGAATTCAAAATTGTGTGTAAATTTGTTAGTTCAACAAGCTATTTTGAGGAAGACTGTTGTATATATTGTATAAATAAAACGTGTTGTGAAAGAGAGAGAGAAAGCTTCAATCTAACTGCATGTATTCATGGTTCTACTGTTCTGCCTTCTATACTACAAGGTGTAGGTTGAGTATTCCGGATAAATTCATCATCCTGTAAATCGAAGTAATCCCATTCTTTCGAACAACCCGTCTACGGTAGAAAAATTAAATTTTACCTCGTCCAGAATATTTTGGCATAGTTTATTCTTTACACCACACAAATAAAAATAAGAGTTGAAATAGTTTTGCATTATTCAACCAAAAACTATTCAATTTCAAGAATGACGATCTAAGAACTTGTCTGAATTATGGAGGAAGACATAAGAGTGTATCTATATATTTATCTTGTAAAAGAGAAAATTTTTTCAATGCAGGCTGTCCAATTACTAAAAAGTACTCATCATTCAAATGAATCAAATTGTCTTGGAGCTAGTCTTATAAAGCGACTAGCAGAATTACCCGGCGATGCTCGGGTTGAATTGGTTAAAAGTTGATTCTATTTCAAAGAAAAATGCAAGCATCATTTAAGTATATAAAAAATATTTTTTAACAACATCGTTTTAACATTTTCATAGTTTCTACAATTTACTTCGGACGCAAATCTGTATACATAATATATCCATCCATATAATTCATTTCATATTCATTACACTCTTGCTGTAAGACAGACTACAAAAGTTTTGTCTGAGATGACTTCTTCGGAAGTCGATTTTGAGTTTTGGAGTGATTACGAATGCCAATTAAGTTCATTTTCAGTAGAAATGAGGAACTTTCAGCGTATAGTCTTGCACTCAGTTTTCCAATCCATATTTATTATTTGTAGTACACTTGCACCATGAATTCGATGTCTTCGAATTGCATTATCATTGTGAGAGGATGCAAAGTAAACTGTTACGGCTTTTGTGGTTAATTTATTTTGAAGCACACATTTTTTTCTTGAAAATTCTATTCATCCGCACGTGGAATAACGGAGCTTGTTTTAAAAAAATGTCATCAGTGTAGACAAAGAAAACTCAATCGATTACCCTTTTTACAAAATTACTTCTTTCAATGAATGTTTCACAGGTACCTAAGTTGTATACGAACAGTTTCAACTTCAAGTAAGCAACCTCGACCTTCTGCCACTTAAGACAAAAAATTTATATTTTTCAACAGTCCTAGATTACATACTACCTTACTATATTATTCCAAGATCAACAAAGTCTTATTTAAAATTAGCTTTCCTCCAACAGAAAAATTTAGTTTTAAATCGAATCCTTAAGGTACTTTTTTCAATTGAGAGACTCAGTATCTGAGTATCAGACCCTATTTAGAATGATAGATGTTGTTACTTGACTATGGAGTACAGCTTTCAATAATACCCATGAAACACGAAAAACAAATATTAATTAAATTGATTTTAATTGTATTGTAATGAAAATATGTCAAAATTTAGAAATATCTTTGAACTGCAACGTATGGCTACCCGTTTTGATTTAACGTAACATATCTTATTTTAGAATAACTTTATTTTAACTTTACCGGTCATTTTAAAATAAGAAGTTATACTTGAAAAGGTTTCCATTTATTTTTATGAAACAGAATTCTACAAACTATAAAGTATTTAACTAAAGGAAAGTTCGTCAAAATGTTCATATACAACCAATAAATTACCCATGTCTAGTGGTATTTGGCAGAAAATAAAAATAATTCATTACAATTTAACTCCTAAATAATATATCTGTAATATGGAAAGCAATGGAACACATAAATACAAACAGAAACGACATTCTGGTCACTGAAAAATTTAAAGACCTGAGCAAGCGTGTCGAATTTCGACGTCATGAGAATATTCTGAAATAGAGAAATTTGAAAAAGACGCTTGGAAAATATTGATAGACAATAATGAATTATTTACAAAAAGGGTGGAGATGTCGAATCCGGGGCACTAGCGATTTATCGCCAAACATGGTAACCTTGGTTTTTTTATCCAGCTTTACGGCAACCCTATGCAAAAGGTTTTTCACGTAGGAAAGTCCGCGTTTTTTTTTAACGAAATTGCGATTTGGCGAGAAAAATTGCTTGTCGACAAACATGCCCCTGATTCGACATCTTAACCACAAAAAGAGCACACATTTACAAAAAGAAATACTCAAATATGACCGCAACATTTCTGTCTTAACTCAAATACACAAACACGGAATTCTAAATCCAATTTAGAAAATAAAACATTAATTCTGGCGTTGCCAGATACCGAATCGCAAAATTACGTTTTTATCATCAATGAGTTTTTTTGTTTTGGCTTTTCGGTGTTCCATTACAAAATGTAAGTTGTGTAAAATTAAGTATTTTAAATATCCATTTTTCATCATTCAAATATTCCTAAATTATTTATATTGTGGAAAGAAATAAAAAATCCTTTCAAACATAATTAGAATTTTAAATTGTTTAAACATAACTTTTCGGAAAAAATTGTTTTCGAGCAATACTGGTAAAACAATTTTATTAAAAAATTTGATTTTCAATCAATACTGGTAAAGCAAACTGAGTTACGTACCGCAATCGTTTGCTCAATGTTTTTCCTATGGCAATTTCGAATTGATGTAGCCCCCTTTGCACAATTAGGTTAAAGAGAACGGAGGTTAATATGTAGCTTGCGTTACTCGCAGGGTTCCAAAGTATAAGTGTACCAAATTTGATGTGGATTGGTCAAACAGTGTAGATTTGTATAAAGATTATACAGACAGACACCAACTCTGCTGTATATATATATCGATTAAGGAGCATATTCAAAAGAATTCCAGACCGAGATTAAACCAATGATTGAATACTATAAAAGATAAACATTGTATCAATGAATTAGACATAATTTTATATTTTGCTAGTTAAAGGGTGAAATTATTTATATCTATATAAATAAGAATGGAGTGTTTGTACATTGATTATTTTTTCACCCATTTCAAGTTTTCTATCCTTTTTGGGCCCTTCTGATGCAAAATCCGTCTCTTGCGCGTTTGGTATCTGTCTGTCCATCGGTCTGTCTATATGTGTGTGCCCCTTGCTACGTCCAAAAGGCTGAATATATTTTCATAAAACTTTGTATACCGTGAGTACTTACATTCATTTAGTGATTGAACTTGGTTGCGTTAGTCTCTGTCCGTCTTTTCGTTCTATGTCTGATTTTGTCTGTGTGTTTGCACAAATATCATATAAAATTTGTCCAATGCATTTTGATGTAATGTCCTATATTTTATAAATGGTATTTTAGTTTAGTGAATACATTATTTTACGTTTCTTTGCTTTCATATTTAAACAAGTTTCATACTAAAACATCTGAGTAACTATACTTAAATCAACCATAATTTGGTAGTTTTGGAGTATCTGGAAGGTATAATGAGTATGCAATTACTTGGGGTGTTTTACCAGTGCTGGAGAAAAATCAATTATTTTTCCAAAAACTATTTTTACAGAATTTAAATTCTAATACTTTATTTACTTTGAGCCTTATTTTCTCTTTACGAAACTAAAACATTCTGAATATTTGAGACGGACGATAAAGAGAATAAAACATCATAAATAAAATATACAAACAAGACCTTTTAAAATATTACAAGTAGCTAATACGGCAAACTTGGAGATTTTTTATCGTTTATTTTTTAAATCTGTGTCCGTTATATTACTCTAAGTATCTATTTTGTAGTGAAAAAACAGATACATTCATTACTTTTGGTAGGTAGGTATTTTAATTAACGTCACACTGGAGCAACGCAGCGGGCTATTGGTGACGGTCCGGAATCAATCCCAAAGATCCGAGGACAACACCACGTAATTTTGAACCTCTGTCAGATGACGAGGCAACACTTGTGTGTGTGAGCTGGCACTCCACTTTCCAAACTTCCACACCACGCCAACGTGAGGACATTTGAGGCTCCGACCAGATATAACGTGCACCAGCCCCCTTTGTACACGACGGTGTTTGGCTGGATTTGAACTCTCCACCCTCCGTTTGCTAATCCGTTGCTCTTCCGACCGGGATACCGCGGCCCATATTACTTTTGGTTCGAAGGTTTTTGATATTTATATATAAGCTAGCATCGTTTAAGTAACAAATATTTCATTTATGAATTTGTTTAATCTACGAGTGAAAACGAAAGAAAAATTTCATCCAATTTCAATTTAGTCGTATTGTGTCATTTTATAATAAAATGAGCTATGTACCATCGATATCACTACTATTATAAAAGGAAGTGTTTGTGTGTGTGCGGTGTCCAGACGAATCTATAGCACTTGCAGCCATGAAATTCGGCACACAGGTAGTCCTAAAGGTGACTGAATGTCCCTAGAAGCTCGAATTTTAAAATTTAATCTACAAAACGTTTTAATTAATATTTTGTGCTGCGCGTGTAGCCCCTCCTCTACTATGACGTATCTACGCAGACCGATCTGACATACTTATCGCGCATGCTATCTCTTCACTAAAAACACCCCTCCGCACATTGAAATGATGGTATAGTGGGTAAAGCGACGTACTGAAGTAGTGGTTACTGCTCTTGGGGAGACCTCCTGAGTTAGAACCTATCTTTCGCCTCTATATTTTTCAGAAATAGTAAGTATACTCTAATCCTTCCAATTTTTTCTGTACTTTTACTTTATCCTTTTACTTTTTGAATTCAACACAATTATTTAAAAAAAGAATTTAATTGATTTTATGCAGCTTTTTCAATTCTGAAACTGGTCTCTATGTATTGTCACTGTTTTGTCCTTTTTCGTACCACCAATGAAAAGCAAACAGCTGAAGCTCCACCCTCCTACATGTTCGACTCTAAGTGCCAAGTTACTACCATCAAGAAATTTTCTGCAATTCAGTTAATAAATAACACGAAATGAAGTGTTTATTACTGTTTAATTTGGTTTTGATTTCGCTGATATTGTGATTCATTTAGGTTGTTTGTCGGAATCAGTGAGGTGACATAACAAGATTTTATGCTTCTCAGAAATCTGCATCCACCCCACTCTGCAATGGAACAAGACTCTATCCTAAAATTATTGTTTTTTTATTTTAAATGTTTTCAGAATCAGTGAGGACAAGCAAGAATGACGTCACGGGCAACGCTGTGCGGGTACTGCTAGTTCATTTTAAAATGACATCCATTTGACTCTTCGTGCTATAACGTCCATAGCAACAGCTTGTGGTCAGGAATCACCACCGAAAGGTCTTCCACTGACTAATAAATCTGTCAACGCATGTATCTGAAAGATATCTTTTGACCCTCCTGGTGGTTGTCTCGACGAGGTATCTTGTCATTCACATAGTTTTGTGAATGACAAGATACCTCGTCATTCACATAGTCCATCTCATCCATCAAGATACAAGATCTTGATGGACGAGATATGTCATTATTAGAAGAAAACTGACCAAATCTTGATCTCGTTATAAAAAAATTGGCAATATCTTGACGAGATATCTCGTTATTAGTTAAATTTGTCAGATTTTGATGGACGAGATATCACGTCGAAATCACTTGGTGGGTTAGGGTTCAGATAGTTTTAAGGAGTGCGTCCACATCTAATTAACTGAACGGAGGTGTTTTGGACCTTGGTAGGTGCACGTTTGAGATGATCTCCGTAACCCCCATCTTAATCCCTTTTTACAGTACTCACAGTTGACGGTTGGACAGTGGGGTGCCAGTTCAGGTGTGACCTTGTCATCTGACCGTGGTTCAAAATTACATGGTGTTGTCCTCGGATCTTTCCCTTGGAGTTTGATCCCGGACCGTCGCCAATAGCCCGTTGCGTTGCTCCAGTGCGACGTTAATTAAAAATACCACACCACAGTCGAGGGACCCAGATCCTTGTATTCTATGTACCATTATTACATTATTATTATCCCATGGATTATTTACAATTCAAGTGCAAATAGTGAAGATACCTCGTCAAATACTTATCTTAATTAAATTTTGGATGTGTCATTTTCAGCAAAGTTCTCGACGCAATACGTTACAGTACAAGTATCAGACTAATTTATGTGTATTTATTAAATTTATGTGTATTTATTAAATTTCAAGGCGGTCGCGTTAGCCCAGTTGGAAGAGTAACAGATTAGCAACCGGAGGGTTGCGAGTTCGAAACTAGGTGCAACCAAAGACTGTCGTGTAAGCGGAGCAGGTGCATGTTAAATATGTCGTGGCCTCAAAGGTCCTCATCTTGGTGAGGTGTGGAAGTTTGGAGTGTGGGATGCCAGCTCAGATGTTGACTTCGGTATCTGACCGTGGTTCAACTTTACAAGGTGTTGTCCCATGGGGATTGATCCCGGACCGTGGCCAATAGCTCGTTGTGTTGCTCCAGAGCGACGTTAATTAACTATTTACCTGCCTTTACATTTCAACTTAAGACTGCCATTAAATACCTTGCTTAGAAGTCAGAAACCATTTCTGAACATGCTCCAAGGAAGAATGATTTTTGTATTTATTGATCGAAATCCTTTTTAGTTAAAGTAATAAATATGCCTGAAACTGAAAATAGACGAACGCGATCGCTATTGGAGTATCATAAAGTTGCATTAACGAATTTACGACTAAATGTACGAAATGTCAAAGCATCTTAATTGAATTAATTAACCAACTGGAAAATCGTTACCATCTCATTTCTGATTCATAAGCAATTTGACTACGATTTCATTTTGTGCTGGAAGCTCTTTGTACTTTCCAAAATTCGACAGCTAGTTAGTATCGCGCAAAGCAAATTCGTAATTAAATCGAAATCATGATTGGAATTCGAACTACTCGTATAATTTTGCGCAGAATTCTGACATTTAATGAAACTAGAGTGTTTTCCAGTGTAGCCAGAAGGCAAATATATTTATGATGACTCGTTTCCGCAGTTGCAGTGCATTAGAACAGTGTTATCTTGACCTCCAGAACAGAGGTGTCGTTACTTAGCTGAATTTTAAAAATTCAACTGTCAAACGAAGTTATTTGCGTAATGAGATCTTTCTTTACTTGGGAAAGAGATAACAGCTGTCAAAACTTGAGTTGACTTTTAACTTCGACTATTTTCTGTCCAAAGAGATAACACTTTTCTTGAAATAAGAACGGAATGTGTCGCTTCGGCGTAAAATACTCGTTTAATAGTATTGTATAAGTAAAGAAAAGTAATTAGGCTTTTTTACGAAAATTAAAAGTTTTTTAAAAATAAAACTAGTATTATTTATGTGCAGAGTTGAAATGATATTAAAGAAACTAAACTCAGATAATATAACACACAAGTAAGACTTACGTTTGTACCACAAAATTACTGGGTGATAAGCTGTGAGATGTGGTGAAAAAGTATCTTAAGGTTTCAAATTTTAAAGGATCTCGGATGTCAAAGATACTATAATTACATTCGTGCCTTTTTTAATTTCACATACACACCTTTTATAACTTCACAAGACTTGCTCTGGGAAAGAAGTTTGTTCATATATCTAATTTCCTTACAAATACTTTAGACGATTACAGAATGACGGTTTATCTAGGCGGTCAAGGAATCAAATCTCCTTATTCTATGTACATAGAATAATATATTGACATTAAACCAATCTTCAGATTCAAATATACCGTATTTGTTAAGATCGTTTTATGGTGGCTGGGTGTTAGGTCACAAGAGCCATATTTGGTCAAGCTACGTCAATCACAAGACAGACAATGTCAAGTAATGAACATGCACACTATGAAAGTTTTTACTGACACACAAGAGAGAAATACACCAAGGGTAATTACAGCAATCAAACCTGCGTTGCCTACAGCTCGCAGACTAAAAATGTTTACACAATAAGCGATTAAAAATGCTGTCTGACAGATTGCAAATGTTCTAAAAATATTTCCTTTACCACTTGATCTCTAACTAGTTCAGATAGATAAGTAGCCGAATTTATATGGCCCTAGAGCAACACAATGAACTATTGGCGACGGTCTGGGATCAAGTAACCAGTTCAAAGAGGGGGTTGATGCTCGTTAAATCTGTCGTGGTCTCAAATGTTCTCACGTTGACGTGCTGTAGAAATTTGGAGAGTGGGGTACAAGCTCAGGTGTTGATCTCATTATCTGACCATAGTTCAAAATTACGAGATGTTGTCCTCGAATCTTTCCCTTCGGGATTGATTCCACACCGTCGCCGATAACCTGTTGTGTTGATCCAGTGGGACGTAAATTCAACTGCCTGCCCACCAGTTCAAAGAGTTTTTAAATGTAACGTTTTAACACTCAGAGGATGCAATTTTAATTAATTAAATTTTAAACACTTTCAAGGAAGTATAATTTAAATTTGAATGGGTTACGGATTGAATTTGACGAGTTCCAGGTTTAAAATAATCTCAGTAAGGGAGGGAGGAACTATAAGTCTGTTAGAAGCTTCATTAAAAAGTATTACCTTATTTATTCCCTTCTATCATTAAATTGCTCTGTGTGAAATGCGATACATGAAGCATTTGCAATTCTATGAGCTTAAAAAGAAGTCTACCTCAAAAGGAAAAGATTAAAATGAAGCTAAATCACAGAAGAAAGCCATGGATCCTTGTGTCCCATTTGAGAGATTATTGTTTGCAAAGATTTCAAGTTCCCTTATACCATTAGAGTTAGGTAAATAAATGTCATAAGCCATTCCCAGCAAAGTCATCTCCAAACATTTTCCTGCATTCACTTCCTACTTTCTTGGGGAAAATACCTCTTGTTCCCAAACGCTTTAAAAGTTTTCCCAAAGAATCTTTGTCTATGAAATAGCCCTCTTCAAAGACTCGGGCTAACCTTTAACACCCAAGAGAGTAAGAAATACCGGTATTTCCTCTAAATCGATTTCTCTTAACGTCAAAAGGGCGATTTTTTATTTCAGATATTTTTTGCATTTGTGTTCCGCACATAAAGCCAAACCTTAGCAAACATCTGTTTCTTGGGTTCCAAATGGTTCTTTGTTTTCTTCTAGACAGACCTCTTCTTCATCGATTTATTTCTTTTATGAAAATTCGACTTTGTATTTAAAGCTGGAGCTGAGAAGACCGAAGCATCTGCAAAGTAATCTAAAAGCGTATTTGCAGATGATGGTTTTGATTAATTCCGAGTGATATGGAGAATTGAAAAAAATCAATAGCCCTTAATATTTCATGATTTATACGGATACTTTCGTATTCAAAGATTATTGGATGTGGCTTGTTTTGGTTTATGACTCTGGTTGGTATTTATTTGCTATACATTATTGGATGCAATGATTAGTATTGATTAATTATTATAAGAAAATTTTATTGTACTCGTGATTATGAGAATGCAGAGGTTAAATTTTCGTTTTGTGATAGCACGTTTTGTGACACGTGATGTGATAGCATCACGTGTTTATAAAACGAAAATCAGTCACTTAAAACTTACGAAAATCAGTCACTCAAAACTTAAATCAGTTTCAATGTAAATAGCGTAGATAAAGCACTTTAAGCTATTTTGTTATATTAAACTATTTCAGAGTAAATTAAAGATAAATTAAATTAAAAGTTTTACTTATATCTACACTAAAAATTATTGTTTTATTATTTCAAGAGCAAACAACTTTCTCACTCCTTAATTTCACTTATGTATTCTTTATAAATGTAGCTAAGAGTTCGTTACCTGTTTTCTCTAAATCTGGAATAAAAGTATAAAAAAATAATTATAGCAATATAGTATAATTGGTACTATTATTATTCCCTTTTTAAGTATTAAAAATGACTAAAGGACAACCTTTACAAAAAATCTGCAAATGCATTTATTTTATTGATTTATATTTGATAGAAATATCAGATAGAACCAGAAACGTTCTAATAGAAATCTAAGCAAAGCAATAAAATTTATGTAATATATGATCATGAAAGCTTTTTGTGTCACAAGAAATATTTTAAAGTACAAATTTATGCCAACCATGGATCATTAAAGTCAATTATGTACCGGAAAATTACAGCATGAGAGAAATTCAACAATTATCTGAATCTCAGGAAACCTATGTTGAAACACGAAATTCAACAACTATCTAAATCTCACGATAACTACAACATGATATTTGACAATTATCTAAATCTAAATTCATTGAATAGTTAGGGGATAAATTGTAGATACGTTTTGAAGAATTAAACTTTTGTTGCTAATAAAATTAACGAATATTTACTTGGAGAAAAACGTAAATTCCTTTTTTAGAACTGAAATAAGATACGTGTTTATATGGAAGAGTGTTTCAAAAGAATTAAGTTTACTTTTAAAATATCTAAGACCAAAAGTATTACCTTTATCTTATGACCCTTTAAAAAGCTTCATTTTAATAAATTTCGTAGGCTAGCTAATATTAACGATTCGTTATAAAAATGAATTGCAATCTTTATGTTTTGATCTGCCATCAGAATACGGAAAGGGGAATAAAAGATAAATAATGCTTCATTATAAAATAATAACGCATAATTGGCATAATTGTATTCATGATCTAGGATTTTTATGAACAGTATGTCTTTTAAAACCATTTTTTGGGATAAACATTTTCGTGAATTATGCGTTCTAAATTACAAACATGGTATATCAGAATAGAAATCCACCAATATCCATGTGAACCCACCTAAACTAATTGTTAGTGACATGTTGACATATTTTTGTTTTACTTGTATAAATAAAAGTTTTTAAACTACTAATATCAGTTTCCTGAAAATAGAACTGATAAGCCCATGTTTTTGGGATAGAAAGTATGAAAACAACTACTAAGTGTTTCTTTTATTGGAGTCTTATGAGAAACCCTTTCTATCACTTAAGCCTAGGATTGATGTAAAGACTACAAGAAAGGATTTGTGATGTTTTCGTCATCATTGTGTAAGTAAAGTTCTACGAAAGGAAATGAAAGTTACACTATATTGGTCTTTAAGCTAATAGTACTCTAGAGATTTGCGCAGAGTGGAAGGATAACAAAGGAATCGATACAAGCCAAATAATTGCAGCAATAATACAATCTGTAGAGGATTTCATATAATCCTACATGTACTAATGTAAAAAACATTGCTAAAACATGTTGAATTACTTTCGAATAAGTAGTGAGACGGACATAATAAATCAGAAAACTAATGTGATCTGTTAAGAAGGGTTATGATTTGTTTCAGGTAATACAGCGCACAAAAAGCTCTGAAATTATGTTTAGTACCTATCTGGACAGAAAAACGAAATTCAACTCATCCTAGAATACAAATATCTTTATTAAAATTGACAAAACAGCAGAAACAATAATGAACATACGAATCGCTTAAGAAAAGTGATTGCCATACATACACGCCATAAGTGAATCCTTTTCATGAGATTAATTACGAAATATCAAAATCAACAAAAAAGGATATTTATTTATCCTATATTTCCCCAAATTGCACTGAATTTCAAATGGTCCCATGTTCTCATTAAACAAAAATCATATATATATTTTATACCTAAATGTTTATTGTTATGCAGTAATTTCGTAAAAATTATCGGTACGGCTACAATTTGAGTTTTGCGCACAGCATTTTTGGGTTAACGTATTGTTCTGATTATTCAACTACAGCTCTAGACATTCATATAATTATGAGTAAACTATCTTTAGCTCAAATTTATAAGTACTTTATATAAGTTCGCACCACTAAGAAAATATGCCTTAAGTTTTGTCATCGCTCTACTTTATTGAGATGCAATTTTTAATAAGAAATTTTGAATACTTTCATTTATAATTTTTTGACAATCATATCACCGATATTAAGTTAAATTCTCTCATTTGAAAATGGCAACTTTTAGGGTGAGCAACAGAGAACTCCATTCCCCCGTTTTTATTGGGAATTAAAAAGTGTGCACGTGTTCGAAACTTTGCCATTACCCTTTCTGGACTTCTAAAACAGGCTACAAATTCCACGATTTGTCACCAGATGTATTTTGTCCAACAGTAAGGTAGCGAATATGAAAAGCAATTTTTCACATTCGATAGTTTATCATGTTATCGGCGATATATCTCCAAACTGAGATGAAGCGTAGATATTGATTTTGATTAGAATATGTTGTTTAATACTTATTTATATTTGCAAGCCTGATGTAAGAAATTTTGTTTTGTGTAGGTTTTGCATGTATTTCTCCTGTTACATACCCTGATAGCACACCGCTTTCCTGGGCATTATACAACCTTGAAATGATATTCTCCAGTCTAAATGCAGAATGCTAACAAGTCGAAACAAAAGAATTTAAATAGTTTTACAAGCGAAGTTCTTGGAAAGAGATAAACGAGAAGAATCTTGCTTGAATAATTTTACAGCATGAGAATTGGTATGCTTGTAGAGGAAGAATAAATTCATTTCGAAGTTTTCGCTCAGAAGTTTTGCTTTTGCGAGATATTACGAATAATATTCATGCTCCTTCCATTTCGTTCTGACTATTGTTCCACAAGTCTCTTTTTACAATTCGTCAGCACATCAGCTGTGTTTGACATTTTTAGAAGTTCTTCCAAAATGAAAAGTTAAACGAGATACAAAATAACACTGTTCCCCATTTGGAAACAGAAACTGAGAAATTCCAATCACGGAAGCATACTTTTGAGAGGAATGTTTTTATTTCAAAATGCAAGTGAGCAGAAATATATTTGTTTTATACCGACCCTTTTTAGAATAACGCTAACACTGCTTTCGTCTTTTCGCTGTTTTTTCAAAAAAGTCTAGATTGCTACGACATTTTTTTATGATTGAAACTCGCAGTTCAATTCGAGTAAAATCCATCTTTTGTAAACGAGCTTTTGAAAGATGAGATATTTCAGCAACCTGGCTGTTGTGACTTTTCCATATTTTCAAATCTTACATTATTGTAGACTACTCATTTTCTGAATACTAATGAGTTGATATTGAAATAGGAAAATATCTATCACGTAATACTTATTTCGAACTTTATAAGATATGCTTTCATACTTAATCAAACTTAGAAGGTGACCCTTTTTACTTCTATCAATAACAAGATACGTATAAATTGGAAACATTAACCGTGATAGCCATAATTGTTAATCAATTGGGTTTTAGTTCCCTTATTGTTGTAAATTATTGACAGGTCACGATTAACTGGCCAAGCACTTACATCGTTTTGGCATGTATGGTATCCCGAAATAAGTCCTGTGCAAAGGAAGGGTTGACGCGGAATGTGACCACTTTTTAGAATGTTTGGTACTATCAGGGGAAGGCGTCATGCACGCTATTGGATGGCTAGAGAATTTTTGAAGCAGCTGAACTCATGTAAATCTTTATATTACTTTTTATTTTTTATGCTCTAAATTCATGTGTCACATAGTGCCCATTGGGGGTTATTAGATTCTAAATGCCTTTGCATAAAAAATATTGTGGTAAAAAAATAATGCCAACGCATGGAGGGAAAAACATGAGATTAAAATTCTAATTCTAATTATTTAGACTGGAGACATTTTACAAACTTTGAGAAAACTTAAATCTGAATTTTTTTTAAAAAGTTAAGCTTCCTAGGTATATAATGACTTCTAAATCGAGAATCAATAGTATCCAACTACAAGGTCTTTGTGACGCTTCTGAAAAAAATATTCTCAGCTATAATTTACTCTAGAGTACACTTGCACTCTAGTGAATTATCTGTTGGCCTTTATGATGCAGAAATCTGGACTTTACAAAATAATTACTCTTCTTAGCCTTGAGCTGTGTAAAATACAGTGCAGCTTCTTGGTAAATTATATAAATTATTTTAGAAAAGATGCCGATCGATTTTATTGAGAATATATTTTGGATTGATTCTAGAATACCCTTGACTAGATTCAACTATATTCTCTGAATTCGTTTAAAATATATAGAAATAGAAGATAATATTTTTCTATCTGTACTTTAAAAGGAATTTACGCGCATTAGAAATTTTGATCATAGCCTATTGTAGAATGGGTTTTAACCCTCTGAGCGTTATATTTTCGAGTGTATTACTGGTTTAACCTCACAACGTTTATAGTGACTAAATAAATAGCCACATATATTGGTTGAAAGAAGAACAAAAAAATTTTATTAGTCAGGAAGGTCATAACTGGTTAGAAGTCATACTGGGAAGTGTAGGCTTTAGGACGAATATATGCTTGTGAATCCCTAAGAGGGTTAATTTTCGTCGAGTTAGAATGTCAAGCCGAATGTTCGACACCAGCTTGACCAAAAATTTATTACAGAAGCATCATAAACAAAATATCATCAACAAGTTGCAATTTATAAAAGTGAATGGTTACAATGAAAAAGTGGTTTGAAAAATTAAACTTCAGCTATGAGTTTTAAGAACTTAAATAAATGAACTTCAGATAATGACCCTATTTGTTATTAAAGTAAAATTAAATGTCGGTTGTTTTTAATATTCTAACTTTCACCTTCCATTCCCGAACCATTTCTCCTTCCTTGGCGATGATTGAATTGAACGATAGCAGCAAAATATAAAAACAAAATGTAATGTTAAAAAATTAATTTAAAATACGTTGAAACCAAAATTCAAGTTTTTAATATGCTGTGAAGGGGTAATCAACACATTTTACGAAGGAATAGCTTCTATTTTGCGTTAATTTATTTATGTGATTTTTAAAATATACTCCATAGATGGGGTGATTATCTCTCGACTCTATGCAATTGCAAATTGACAAGCATTAATATCAATAAAACCTCTAATATTACTTGAAAATAAACAAAACTGCTAATGGAGGTTGAAATCAGTTTAAATATTTATCACTTATCCATGAACTTATCACTTATCATTAAATAAATGAAATGAGACACTCTGAAGTGGATAATTATGCTACTTAAAAGTTGTAATGAATGTACACATACTTTTAAAATACATCACTTACTTATATTTTTCAATTTACGAACAGTGCAGGATTATGATCGGTTTTTAAAGGATATACGTAGTCTAAAGAATTTCAAGAATATGACCGGTGGTTCAAAATTACTAGGTGTTGTCCTAGGATTTTTCCCTTCGGGATTGATCCCAGAATTCCTAATATAGCATTGACCTGGACCCCTGATGGAAAGAGAAAGTGTGGACGTCCCCGTTTGACCAGGCGACGTATGATGTAACAAGAGAGAAGTGAGGCTGGATGGGGCGAGCTGGGATGAAACTAGACTTGCTGCATCGGACAGAAAACTTTGGTGATCTAGATTGAAGGCCGCATGTGCCCTTAGGCACTAAAGAATTTATGATGATGATTGATCCCAGACCATCGCCAGTAGCTCGTTGCGTTGGTCCAGTGCGACGTAAATTCAACAATCAGCTGAAGAATTTCAAACATTAATTCTTCTCAGAAATGAAACTATTGTCACTTAATTTCATTATGGGACAATCATGATGAAGGGCTACAAGGGATTAAAAGTATGAAGTAAATATATGATCTGGTTCCTCTTTGTCTGATTAAATATCCACCGAACTACAGTGACTAGCAACAATGTCTTGAGACTTCCGAATATTGCCAGCCATAAAGAAGACAATGCGCGCATGTCGTGTCACAACGAATCTATCCCAAAGTGTTTTCTGATGTTCAGATCACTCGGGCGCCTAAAAATATGAGGTGATTTGTGCAACTATTTCAAGTGAGCAAGATCCAATCAAAGAATGGCAGCACTCATGTGATTAGCAAATCAACCAATCGAATTAACTTGGGTGTACACCAAAATTCATTTATTTCCGAGACGGAATCTGTAGACGATCGAAACAATTCACTCGGAATATGAGACTTTTTCTGTCAAGCTAAATGTAGGGGGCTGTAGTATTTCTAGGGCGGATAGTACGTATTCCGAGCGTTACGTCATTTGGCTTGATTCCCTAATGCGACTTCAGCACTTCGCCTCTAAAAATTTCCAAAGAATAAATTCCGAATTGATAAAAGACTCTTGGTTGGCCAACGCCAATTAAACTCGCCAAAACGGCTCTAAATTACATCACCAAAACGACGATAAATTACATTTTAAGGTAACTCCTACATGGAATTATACATTGGGTAACTGATCTTCACTTTCCATCTGATTTTTCTTACACTGAAAATCTCTCTCATAGATTTCTCATACAAAGAACATACACGCGTATATCCGTCAAAAACGACAAAGATACCGACAGCCATTCTGGCATGATATCATAATTATTACAATGGTTAATGTATTATTTTTTAGCTATTGTATTGAAAATAAATATTTACCCCCCCCCCCCCATCAAATATTTAAAAAATACTTATAAAAAATTCGGCAACCTTTTGATGAGTCTCAGTATGTACTGGGTAGCAACAGCCACTGTAACATCGTGGCAAGACTAAACATAAAAATAAATTTCTTTATAAACATTCACTTTTTGCGAGCACAATTTTATGCATTCGTCTTTTGGATGTTTTCGTAGGATGGTATTCATTTTTTCATTTAGAAATGTCAGTATAGCTCACAAAAAACTACGTATGTTTATATTTCACATAGAGGGCTTTCGTCTTTGGTGGACGACAATAAATGTGCAAATATATTTGGAGAAATACTGATTACCGAAAAAAACCTCTTGGATTGATGCCAGACATTCAAGTGGTAAAACATGACCATAGATCATCTCCTTTTTGCTCTAAGCATAATTTCTCTACATGGCAATTCTCTTTGTCGTACACGAGACGATTTACAGCACTTAGGTTCTCACTTTTGCTATGAGCAGACATTACTGAGAGAAAATATTTTTTCAATGTGTGGGTCAGACACACACACACCATTCTACTCATTAATAACAAAACAGGAATCTAAATTTATTTAGAAACCTAAACTGCACACATATATAATAGTGATACACGGGATTCAAGGAAACTACTTTTCAACGGCATTGCTTTCAACTTTTAAACATCTCTGAACTTATTTAATATCTCCGAACCCATTTCAAATGGAAAATAGGTTTCTCAAACAAGAGTTTCATCATCGATTAGTTTATGCGATGAAATGGTAGCTGCATTCGGGCATATGCATTTTAATTTCAAAAATGAATTTTACCAATGAATATTTATTGAAAATCTAAAGTTGTAACGGTCTCATTGTTTCGCGCATTTTAGCAGAGTCCTTCCGGAGGAGGTAGCGTGCCTCATCGAGATATGGATGTAAATTTTTGTTTGATTTGTAAGTTGTAAATATTTTCTTTGATCCTAATTGTGTGCATTGATAGTGTTACAGATTACTAGTTAACTGTATGTATATTATTATTTTAACTTGTCTGGCAACCGTTTTAAATACGTAATAAAATAGTTGTCATAGTTATTGGAATTGTTCTTGTTATTCTGTCAATCGTTTTGTGATTTTCTTTTCTGATAATAAGTGTTTTGTCTCTTCCAGATATTTAAATTTTATTTATAATTATCTTGATAAGTTGCTATAAAGCTATTTTTCATAAATAAACATTTTAATGCATCATGAGAAGTTACATTCAA
This sequence comes from Meta bourneti, assembly GCA_933210815.1. Classification (NCBI taxonomy): domain Eukaryota; kingdom Metazoa; phylum Arthropoda; class Arachnida; order Araneae; family Tetragnathidae; genus Meta; species Meta bourneti. The sequence continues at coordinate 75,896,735 of OW119923.1, read as the reverse complement.
ATTATAGAGCCGTTTTAAAGATGCTTCTTACGTATTTGTGTAAATTTAAAATTGTATAAATATAAAATAAAATAAAACTTGCAGCATCATGAGTTCATGCTATTATGAGTTAATTCAAAAGATAAACGAAACTGTTAAGGGTAATTGAAATGTCTAAACATACATAAAATATAAATAACATTTAAATATACAAATTGTTAAAAGCATTGAAACAAGAAACAGATGTACATAATCTAAAAATTGAAATACATGTTTCTGATAGTAGTAAACACTATGCTTGTTACTTTTGTTTTTTAACTGATGAGCCTCTATGGCATTAATGATGATGGAATAGAACAAATCAAATTGTGAATTGAACCTATATTCCTGAGTAAAGCTTTCCTCGTGTGTGTATGTCCATTTACTTGACGTTGTTCGGCAGATTGGTGAAGTATGACCCTTACGACATTAATAAACACAATCTAAATCCCTTTGTTTGCATGATCTAATATCCACTGAGCTACAGAGATTGTCAAGAATGCGCTGGACTTATATATATATATATATAAGTTTATTAGTGTTTATTAGTGTCGTAAGGGTCATACTTCACCAATCTGCCGAACAACGTCAAGTAAATGGACATACACACACGAGGAAAGCTTTACTCAGGAATATAGGTTCAATTCACAATTTGATATATATATATTATATATATTATATATATATATCATTAACAATATCTTATGATATATTTTTAATGTAAATAAATACCTTAAAACACATATCGTCACCTGAATTCAAGAACAAGATAACTCGAAAAATGAGTATTTTGAGTTTTTCTTGAATTAGTAAAGCTGAGATCATATACAGATTAAAATGCAAGAACTAAGCAACTTTTTGATCACTTAAACTCTATCGGCTAATGAAAATGTATTTACATAAGAAACATCATTCGCTTGAAAACTGTTTTGACTTGAATACATCTTTAAAATCCTAACAATACTGGGAAAGGCAGGCATAAAAAGTCGAGCGCTACAAAAAAGAGTTACAACTGTCTTGTCTAATGATTTCAGAACTCTAAGAAACATCCAGAAGATAAATATAGCGTCGTGTAGACAAAAGATGTTCCTACCTGACATGACCGAGTGCGCCAGGTGTACTCAGCGCGGGGAGGGGAAATTTTACGGTGCTGGGAGATCTTTGGGTCAGTGTAACTTTGAATTACGTGGAGGACTGCGTAAAGTGAATGGTGTCATTCGAAAACTATTGAGCTAAGTTACTATCACAAGCCTTTAATCAATACTTCAGTACTAACATCAAACTGCCCTTTAATCGTTCAAACGGTAAATTAATTATTGAATATTCACAATAAAGAATCGTTCAAATATTTCCTGTACATGCTTTATTCATCAGTTCCTTTATTCAGGTGAAGGTATTTTCATGAAGCTATAAAAATTTACCAACTTATATTTTGGTATTCAGATTGTTTGTTTTCTTCGTAGTATACTATCTTTATGATAATGTGTATACAATATTTTATTTCTTATTAGTCCTCTTTCCTCCCCTGAAACATCAGCTATAGTACTCTTCCGTTACAATCTAAGTCGATAAAAGGAAGGGGCTAAAATCTTGATGTCCAGCGAGGGAAAACGATCGAACGTGTCCGCTTTCATGGCACTGACAGAGAATAAAAAAGCCCCTTCCTAATATCCTCTTAAGAAAGATTCAAGTCTCCCGCAGGCTCTCACTAGCCAAACTTTGACGAGATAACAAGATCTTCTTTTGGCTGCCAGTTGTCACGTAGTTCTCCGTTGGGCTGACAAAGCATAGCCCATTATCAAGGTCAGCACATCGGTAGGTTTGTGTTGTCAAGGCCGTTGCGGATAATGGGGATCTTATGAGAAAGGACTTGATAAATCAGATTTGTTTGTTTTATGTTGTGAGCCAGAAATAGAAATTTAAATTTACGTGGATCAGTACAGGGTATTTTTAGTGTAAAACAAACTAAACGGAAAATGAAGATTTCCGCTGCCCAGCTGCTCTTAAACTCTCAAATGGGTTGCCTTAAAATGTAGTTTATCGCCATTTTGGTGATGTTTGGTGTTTAATCTAATTCGTCGTTGAGACCAATCTACTATCATATCTTCATCAACTGTCAATATAGATATTTAAGAACAAAAAAGTATTAAGACGCATTTTTAAACTAGTATCTTTTGAAATAGTAGACCAGCTCTTTGTGTAACAAGTGATGAAAGATATGACCAACAGCCTACCTTATTTCTTCCGTGTCAGGGCAAAAGGGTTAAATCTGACTTTTGATGAGTCCAAAGGTGTCAGTGCATCATTAATTTAAAAAATGGTATAATATGCTTAAAATAAAACCTAAATGAATCTACGAATCCAAATTACAATTATTTGCATCATGGCATGTTTCTTTTTCTTTCTGAATATTTGTGAGAAAAAGTGAGATATTCAACTTAAGATTCTGAGGAGTAGCCATTTTGACTTAACCCCTTTTGCCCCGACTCGAAAGCTATATCAATTCGAAATTCATTCTTTGGAATTTTTATTGGCGAAGTGCTGAAATCGTATTCGAAAAAGAAGAAAAGTGACATTACGCTCGGAATACGTACAGGAAACACGTCCCACCACAGAAACCTTTCTGCCACCTACTTAACTTGATATAAAATGCCTCGCATACATGATTTATCAGTGCAATAAGGTACGAAGGGTTTGTGAAAAGCATACCGCATCGGAACTCTTTTTTATCAATACAGTATCTAGTTAATACTAACTTTTAAGGTTAGTTGCTTTTTTAGAGTTTGTTGAGAATGAATTCTTTTATACACTTTTCCATTTGTTTTGTAGACTCGTGTTTTCTGCATTCGTTAATTGGAATTTTATGTTTTGAAAATTGAAAATTCTTTTGATTTTACCATTAATAAAATAATTAATTAAGTATTGCATCAGCTTTAGGCCGTGAAGTTGGTAATCATGAGTGTATGGAAAAATAAAAATGATTTTGGGAACGTAAATGAAGTATGTAAATTGTGTCGCGAAAGTTAAGACGGTGACTAGGAAAGATGTTTTGACACAGCATTAAACTAAATATCTTCTAATGTATATATTAATGCACATCAATACCTTAGAACATGTTTTGATTAAACAATACAATGTAATCTATACAATATATTAGGTGCTGATAATAACCATACGTATAACCAGTCATTAATACATAGGGTTCACGAAAATACTGTGGCAGTTCATGAGGAAAAGGGTTCATGGATATCTATATATTTTGAGTTAAAACTAGAATAAATGTGTAAGTATACACTGTAGGGAAATAGGTGCATTGCGATATTAATTTTAATATCCAGCGTAAGAAATTTGATGGCCGTAAGCTTATAGTTGGGTTTAGTTTTTGCTATAGAGTCATATTTGGCCAAGCTGTACTAAACACAAGACAGCAAAGTAAGTTTACGAAGAGACGAATTTTAAAAACATGTGTGTATTGGCAAAATATAAAGTTACGATGAGGTAAAGTTGAGATATTTTTATACGCCCTAAAAAGAAAATACTTAACCTTCTATAAATATCAAGAAAAATTATTAGCTGCAGCTTAAAATATGCCTTTACTAAGTCATAACAAAATCAGTTTAATGTGAGATATCTGTAGAACATGAGACATGAAAGCTCTGTAAGTGTATAATATTAATCTAATTGAGAAGTGAAAGGAAGAACTCTGAAATAATCTTATTTACAATAGTTTTAATTACCTAACTGTAAGATTATGATCTAAATGAGAAAGCCGTTAATGGAATAAATTCCTTTAAAAAAGTGTACTTATTCAAGTAACTATTATTCATTTGAAGGATTGAGTTTCAAAGTATCATGCTATATTGGTTTAAAGTAAGAATAAGAATACAACTCGTGAATTTACAAATATTTAAAAGTGGCCCATTTACCTTTCATATTAAATACAGCCGGCATAACGATGTTTAATAAACTTTTTACTTAATGAGCTACTATTATTCAAGAAAAGATTACAATAAACTGTAAAACTGAAACTAGAAATTCTTCTACAGATGTTTAAAGGCATTTAAATCAGCAACAATACGGAATTGACAATGAACATGTAAGAAGTGACTACGTATTTCTTTTATAAGTGATTTGTAGATTATTTTATTACTGTACGAGTCAGATTACATATCTTTGTTCTATTACTACTTTAGTTAGGGTTAAATGCTTTTCCATTCAAATTTTTAGGCATATTGTTTTGTTCGTCAAATAGTATGTCTATGATTAGTATAACAAGTAAGCATAGTAACATTGTTTACTTTACTTTTTATCACTAGTAAGACGGGAAAAAAAGAATTCACTAAGTAAAGGAAAAGTAAAAAATTACCACAATTTATGTAAGTCTTTCCTATTCGACATAAGAATTTCATAACATGTCATTTATACCAGGACATGAACTATGGAGTATCTTGAATTCAGAAAATATGGATATTTCTAAAGTATTGAAGAATATCAAAATAGTAAAAATATTTTTATCTTTGCCAGAATCGAATTTATTATTGAACTCGGTGAATCGTGGAATGGAACATGAAAAATACTGAAAGGATGAAATATTTAGCTGCAGAGCTACATTCCGGATCATAACACATGTATCAGTTTTTTAGTTTTGGAACAATCTAACCCGACGACTTAAGTCGAAGTAAAATAGAATTAGAATCGATTGAGCGGTATTAAAAATGAAAGATGAATCCGGAATAGAATTTTGAAAACTTCTTAAAAGTTTTATATCTGCTGGGCATTAAGGTTAAATCGTTTGCATAGCTTTGGTTATAAAAATGTGACAGACTGCCTTGAAAATGATAGCGACTAAAATATTTTACGAAAGAAGGTTTTTAAATTTATTTTGTCTGGGAGGTTCGGAAATTCACATTTGGAATAAATTGCTATGCTCTAGTATTTAAAAAATTATGCCAATAGATAAATTTGTCTAATTATTTTGCATAACTTATTTTCTCCCCCCCCCCCTTAAATCTAAATAAAATAATCCACCAAGGTTATACTATTTTCACAATAAATTAATTTAACTTATTGTTACATATTCAAGTTGAAATTTATACCCAAGCAATCTTATATTTACTAGTGTTAACTGTAGTTTACTATTAGTTTAAATGAATAAGAAAGCAAATTTCATTTGGTAAATTGCTTAAACATACTCACCATCAGTTTTCAGCGTAGTCTAATAATTTATTTAAACTAAAATATCACATGCATTGTAGCAAAATATTATTAGTTTACTGCGGTATTGCATTAGAAACTGTGTTAAGTGAACGAACCGTTACAATATACTAAAGTTATATCAGTACATTTGAGCACTTTCGTTTTAAATTTGTCAACCAAAACTACGAATGTTATTACATTCTAAGTTATTTTAATACAATCACTATTACGAGGAAAATATAATAAATGAATTTAATTCACGAGACTAGTTAAGAACCTGGTAATTGATAATTCACAATCAAATGTTTGTTTTCTTTGAAAAATGTTTCTCGCAATTAACTTTTAATGTTGAATTTAGTAATGTATTATCAAGGAACAACTAATTAAATATTAAAAGAAATTTAACAATGAATGCTCATTTATAATTGCAACTAGCTCCTAAGATATGAATAAGATTACTTTTATAAAACATTTCGTTCCTAAGAAATTGTTTGGAATTTTTATGAAGACGAAAACACGATGAAGTTATTTATTTGTCAATTAAAAACGCAATGAAATATTTCATTTGTTGAGTAAAACTATTATTAAACAACTGTTCATTTATAAAGACCAATGACTTTTCAATATACGCTTTTGCCGCTTCCAAAAATTTAATTCTAAATCTTCGAAGCAATGAAACGAATCAACCGAAATCAAGAGACATTTTAATTCAATCTAGTTCCTATATGTATAATCGACATTTTAGCGATGAAACTCCTCCACGGAAACAATTGAATCCCGGAAAACACATCACCTACAAATGCGATTCCTTCTCTGGGTTCGAAGTATTCTTTTCAGCGGGAGACGAGAAAATCGTTCGAATTCCGCCCACTTTGCTCCATGATTACAACGGAAATTCGAATTTTAAACCTAACGCTCGGCGAGATCCGTTCGAATGCAGCCGACTTGTTCGAGAACTGATTAGTCCACATCATTCGACCGTACTTCAAGCAAGACTGATTTTCTTGCCTCGCAGTTGGACCCCTTTACACGGTTGCACTGTTTGTTTGTAACCCTTTCAGGGGATTATTTGATCGAATAATTGCGCTCCTCAGGCGTAAAGCGGATGGTCTTGTAATGCAGATGAGTTTAATTTGCCCCTCGTGTCTGTCTCCGAACACTCGGGGAGAGTTGCAGCTTTCGTCTTGATTTTGCGAAAGGTGGGAGCTATTGTGTATTTGGAACCTCGCGTTCTCAGATTTCGAGCGATAATGGACGGGTGGTGATAAAAGAGTACTTCTCAGGGTGAAGAAGGAAAGTGCGAGAGAACAGGTGCTTAATTTTTCTGTAGTCAGTGAATGTGGGATTAAAGGAGAACATTTTCCCGATTCCTCTATGATTAAGCCAGAGAGATGTTTGAAAATCCTCTAACGGAACCCTCATTTTAGTTTTTAAGTTGAAGTGATGTCATTGGGCGCTGTGTGGGTCCATTGGTCTGAATGCGCTGAATTGATTTCTACTAGTATAAACATACTGCATATTTACTTTAAATGCTTTCGCTCACAGCACAAATTCCTTAATTTTAAATGCTCTCTATTTAGAATGATTGACATTCTTTTGAAGATTCTTGTTAGATTTATTCTTTTGGATCATTTATTTGTTTTAAAGTTGTCCATAGCAAAAGAATCATGGCAGCATTTGTGTAGTGATTGCATTAAACTTCAACCATTTCAGCTACGACAAAAATTGAAATTTGAGTCGTTTATTATTAACGCTCTAAATATGATATACAGGAGCAAACTGAATAGGCCTACTATCGACTCCTTCTTAACCTGTTTTGACGAGGTATCTCATCCAGAAACCAGATCTTTAATGAAGAGATATTTCGTCATTAGAAGGAAACTTACCAGATCTTGATATCGTCATCATAAAAAAAATCGGCACTATATATCTGTAGGAGGGTTCAGGTTTGGAAAATTTGTTTTCAGAAATGCTTGCAGGTGCCTTAGTAAGTATACTTGACTTGGGTGGGCATCCGTCATCCTGGACATTTCCCGTTAGTATTAGCATTCAGTGATTAGACGTCATCCAAGATGGTGGTCGCTCGATCACTAAAAAGCTCATACCGATGCTAATAATTAATAGATTTTCATTCAACCTTTCAGAAATGCTTAGTATGGGTAATATTAAGCATTTTTGATTTGTGTAGACATTGTCCATCCAATATATTCTGTTTATGTAAAGTCATCAAAGATGGGAATTGCCTAATCAAAAACTTGCCGCATCTTTGTTAATAGTGGCCTGAATTTCATGAAAATTAGGTCAATGTTGTAATTATTATTTATAAGTGTTATAACTAAACCATATTTCATGCTTTTGGTTTTTTATTTACAATAATTGTTTTTCTATATTTTTTTATATTCAAAGATATCAAAAAACATTTAACAAAAAAATTATATGTTGATAAAAATGAATACTTATAAAATGTATAATAAACATGTCAAAGTTTTTAGAAAAGGATTTCTGAAAGTTGTGTCCGACACCACTTTATTTCCTTAAAATGAAAAAAGTAACCTCATTTTCCCTACACAAACTCATTAAGATTTTGAATAATTTACCTAAATGCAGCCATAATAAAGTGATTGGGATATTTAAATTTGGCTTGTAGTACAAAACCACTTTCTTTCACGTCAAAAACTAATTAACAAGTATTTAAGAGAATAAACATGTCATGAATGATACTAAAGGTAAGTATAGCAATATGATCTCAATAAATGTCCCTTCACATTCTTACTTGTTAGAAAAATCCTCAATATCTGTGTTCTCCCATGATGGTACTCCCACAATCTAACTTTTGAAGTTTACCATTTTCACAATTACGTATTCTGCTAGTGGAAAATGTTCTCTTTTCCAACTCAGGAAATACGCCAGCTTTTCAAATGAGCGTGCTCGATATCATATAAAGAACTGATTTCTTGGGGTAACACAACTTGTAATCTTCTCTAGTTAGAGCATGTCTTGGTCCATTTTTGATTGAGACAAACGGTATGAATTACAGGAAGAGATAATCACCATATCAAATTACCTATGTCACTGCTCACCCATATTTTTTATGCGCCAAATTGTTGCCCAATGAACAAGGCTAAATACTATAATTTTTTCCCTTGAAAGAATGTTTGGTGAAGTTAAGATCCCCTCAGAACTCTCGATAGATATTCTCAGATTTATTGAATCAGCTAATGGTGTGGTGAATTTAGCCAGCTCCACAAAAGTTAACAAAAAAAAGTAGCATGTGTAGCAGTGTAACCTATGTCTACTATGAAGTATTTTTTGGTAGAAAAAGTTGCACTGGCTTGTTAAAGGTATATCTCTCAGACTCAAAAATGTATGCTAAATGCAAAAATGAAATGTATGCATGACCAGAGATTATATTGTAGGTATATAATGATTTTTTAAGTAAATAACTTTTGTTAATATGTACTACACTTTTGATACTGCTTTATTTGCAACCTCCGAGGAAAAAATTTAAATGACGAACAAAGCAAAAACATTTTCAAACACAAAAACCTATTTTGCGACACACTGCATTATCATGATACAATCAGACTTTTTGCAGAAGTTCAATAAAAACTGCACCTTCTCTTTCAACACATTCATTTACTTTTTACGCTTACACTGCACCCGAGGCTATTTTCCGGGATTTCGAATCTCTTAGATCTCCGAGAAAGTATTTTAATTCCCGAGTTTCCGGACATTTTTGTTATTATGAAAAGTCGAGTTGGAAATTTTTTTCTTGTAAAGAAATATCTTCTTGAATCATGAAAGATTTTTTCATGCATTAAATTGTATTTGCAATTCGCACTAAAAATATTTGCATGTATTCTATAAACATGACCAGTGTTAGATGTATGAGTATTATTTTTTAGGGAATTAAGAGTCAGAAAGCATAAAATCAGAGGAAATGAATCATCAGGGGAAAGCCATGAAAGGTCAAAAGGATAGGAAAAAAATTGAAATATAAAGCGTATGGCACGATTGATGAAGAAGTGTACTTTTGTGTGATCAAGATTTGTTGTCTAGCGTAAATGCGAAAGAAAATAATTTTTCTTTTACACGAAATCTTCGATTCAAAGAAGTCTGGCATGATTAATTTACAAATTTCTTTCTGCAGTTATTAAACTACACCATGTTGAAAAAGTCTCCGGACACCAGAGTGTTTGACAAAATGTCACTTTTATTGAATTTGTAATAGTGCCGATGCACTTTTGGCCACAATTACTCTCTTCACCCTTTAGGACATATCCTGAATTAGATTGTGTTAATGTGCGTCTGGTATATCGCAGGCATCTCGTCCTTCAACATGGTAGTTGATTCTACAGGAAACGGGAATGGTAATGGTTTTAGTAAGGCTCACAACCGACGTTTGTAACGACAGATTATGTTTTGACGACGGTGATGAACTACATTTTAAGGTAATCCCGATATTTATCATGTGAGATATTTTGGGAAGAAAAATATTCTCTGGTTTCTTTGTTTTCACTGAAAATCTCTCTTATCCCCATTGACGTGAAATATAAACAGACTGAGCATTGCTATTGAAAGGAACTTCAAAAAGTGTGACCAAAATGCTATGTGAAAAATTGACTTGGTTGGCCAATTTGTCATCTCTTCGTGTGGCGATGTAGCATCTGACAGGATAGGTGTGTGAATGCGCATTTCTAGAGAGTAGCGACAAACTTGGTGAAATCGTCAAAGTGCACTACTATGTCGTGTGGACCAATCAGATGATGAATCAATAGATGGATGTCTTCTCCCGTCCCGTGGACCAATCAGATGATGAATATTTGTTTCCACCCAGTAGACGAAAGTTGAACTTAGGGTCACATTACTACGATTTGGTCTCGTGATCATGGGTACATAAAAAATTACAATTGCTCACTCTACTTTTATATTTTATCTATGCTCATTCCCCGTTAATACCGATCACGTGATCAGAAATTACGTTTTTCCTTTTCTAATGAGGTGTCCGAACACTTTTTCTAATATAGTGTATGTACTTCGATACTTGTTATTTAACAATAGCTATACAATATTTTGAAAGAAAATTGTTTAAAATTTTTTGGGGGACTCAGCTATAGCGAGAGGAGAGAGATCACTGGTTAATAATAAATTTATAAATTCACTACGAAAGTGTTTTTAGCCCACCCAACAGAAATGCGCTCATTCACCAGTTTTGGTTAGCAGCTCAGTATTAAAAACCTAAGAAATATTAGTTGTGTTATTAAGTTAACACTTCATGAAAGAAATCGTCTAGAGTTTATTTTAGTTGGTATATCATTACATTAAATGCTTTGTTGCGTCATGCTCACGTAGAATTTTTGGAAGTAGCATATGTCATTTTAGAATTGAAAGAGCCCTTATCTTTTAGAGCGACGTAAAACACCTGCGTCGTATTTGTACGTCTTTAAACGAGATATTCATTGAAAAACCTACACTTACAAGTATATATTACAGTTTAAATTCTTCGAAATATAAGACGGATTTTCTTGAAATCGTGGACTAAAGTAAAGATTTTAGAGTTGAAGTAAAATTTGTTGCCATCTGTTTGTTATTCGTGTCCAGAATTTATCTAGTAAAAATGAGCCAGAGAATAATTATTTTTCATTGTGCGCTGTTGCAATTTGTTTAGAGAACGAATTTATACTTTATCTGATTGCATCTTAGTGTTTAAATGATGTTAAATAGCGTCAAATTCGAATGTGAGGAAATAAACACAATGACAACTATATTGTATCTTTTTCAGCGACGTAATATACCTGTGGGTACAGTATCAAGGCTAGATGTTTGCGCCGTTTGAATATTTCTCAATTAGTATGTATATTTGATCTGATAGTTATACCTAACTTTAATGGCAAACATTGCACCCTTTTTTGAAATTATTTATTTGCTTAACTCTCTTGATGGTTGTCCCGACGAGGTATCTCGTCATTAGCAAAACTGATCAGAACCATCAGGACGAGTTATATCATCAGTAGAAAAATTGGTCAAATCTTGATGGACGAGATATCACGTCGAAACTACTTGGAGGGTTAATTAATAAGAATCCAATAAAGCCAAAAGAAAGCAGTTTTAGTTTATGATGATTATTTTTTTACTTTCAAGTTTGTTTTGACTGATTAACATCACTCAGAACTGAAAAAGTACCAAGATTATATTTATTTAATAGAGGCAATTTATGCCTTACTTTACTCAAACATGACACTTTCTACCTGAGGCAATATAAGAGGAACAATGCTGCTAAAAATTAATTAAATCGTAAGCATTGCGTAGTAATTATTTGAAAAATAAGCTAGTTATACATCTTTAAATAAATAAAAGAATACATGAAACCGTTTTGTTTTGAGGTACAGATTTAAAATGGGCAGATATCCTTAGCTATTATGCAATAAATCATCTCTGATACAGTTGGTTGATTCCTCTATCCACATAGAGAGAGAGAGAGAAATGGAAAGAAAAGGTGCAACTTATTAATTAATTTGATATCTGTGAATAACTAAATCAAATTTGGAACTCCCATTGGGAAAATGAGCATTGAAGCGAATGATTGAAGTATTTGTTTGAATAAGCACATATAAGTTGGAATATATTTTAATGAAGGAATTTTTTTTCTTTTGTATATTTCGGGAATATAATGACTTCAATGGGGGAATAATACAATATATGAAGTCCAGAAGCTTCCAATACATTGCTTTTCGAAGCAATAAGGACTGAAAATGTTCGCCTTTCTGTAAAAATTACTTTTAAAGTTTTAACTTGATTTTCATTAAATACCTCGAACATTAATTGTTTAAATACAAAAGATAAGCATTTTCCGGAATATGGTTTTGATATTCTGTTAACCATTTTTTATGAAAAAGCCTTGTGCTTTCCCCTCTTTCTACTAAATTAGGATTTTATTCAGATATATTGGCGATAATTCTTTTTCTTTCTGTTTAATGCAATAAATTAAATTTAACTATCAGAAAAATATTAGTTTTTGACAAATATTTTGAATGCAAGTAATTAAAATAAGTGATCAATTTAAGTATTGTTTAGGAAATAGTTCAATAAATCATATATCGCGATTATATACATATAACGGAAAGTTAAACATAAGATCAGTTCAAGCATGTAAGTATCCTTTATAAGCAAGATTTTCTAGTAAGCATAATAAAAAGTGGTGCTCGAAAGTGAAAGAGAAATGCTTTACTCGCATTTTCTCAAGAATACTCTTTCAAAATCAGAAAACAAAAACAACCACTCAAATTTAAGAATGTTAATGGGTAATAATTTGTTGGTCTTAGTTAAGATTCGAAAATTGGTCTATTTAAGCTATTATTGTATCTGGATACTATATCATTGCAGAAGTAATTATACAATTATATGTGAACATTGAATAATAAAATTAGTTTATTATACTTTTAAAGCAATCCAATCTGTTCAAACGTTAATTGATCTCATTATAATGTAGGAAACATAAAAATAAGGAGGATAAATAGACCCAAGTCTTTTTTCTATGATATATGTAATTTTGATTCGAATATTAAAACAGGGATGAAAATATGACTTTCAGCAAAAAAAAAAATTCTCTTTTCCTAATAGAAAAAAAATTTCCTTTACTCTACAGAAGAGTTGTTATTTATTGTTTTTAAAATGGTACCATGTAATGATCCATATTTTCAAAGGTCTACCATATTTGGGATGTTTAGATTGAAGCCCAGTTCCAATTAGTTAGGACGATTTGCCTTCTGTACCATTTGCCTTTTAGACTAATGATACCCAAGTTACATTGATTGAAATGTGAGAAATTTTATATCTTAGCGTTTGGACTAGAAGATTGTAAATGTATAGGGAAAGCTTGGATGATTTGGAACAATGTGTAACTGGAACAAGTGATGTTTTCAGGGCCAGTTAAAATATTGCTCCCTTTCTCAGGGTATTGATCGATCATTGCCTATTCCTATATTTACTGTTCATCCCACCAGTGGCCAAGCGACTAAATGCGTCGTTATTAATCTCCCAAGTGGTTTAGATGAGATATCTCGTTCACCAACATATGGCCAGTGACGAAGTACCTCATAGAGACGAAAGCGTCCCATTGCTCCAAGGGGAATGAAGATCCAAGTTGAAAAAAGAAATTGTCCCTTGCCCAGAACTGATGATAATTTGGAACAGGATTTTGTGGCCACTATAGAAGTTTTCGACGAGAAGATAAATCACTAGGAGGGTTAAGAGACTGGTAGACTGAAGTGCCTCGTTAAGAGTTCGCATTTCGTATGGGCCGAAGTCGGGTTGGCTACTTGAAGTTTCCTGGTTTCTCCAAGACCACACGCAAATATAGTTTCCTCAAAATTCTCCATGAACGCATGTCCAATTAAGCGAAAACAGAGAAATTGTACTTGAAATATTTTATGTTCTGATACATATTTACTTCTATAAGACAATCCTCCACGCATGGATAAGTGTTTACTGGAATTTTGAATAAATTAACAAATAGCGAATCGAAAAATAAAAGTTATAATGATCTGTATCTACATATAATATCACATTCTTTACTTATTTCGTATTTTCTATTCACTAAAGCCTGAAAACTAATGTAATATTTAAGTCCAAATTACATGACCAACTATCCCCGAATTCACGCCCACAATCAAAATTATACGCATTTACAATTTGGTGTTTCTATTACTTTCATACAAAAGTTTCATTTATTAACATATACTAATAATAATTGGAGTCTACTGTATACTACAGTCCTACAAAAAATATAAAATAGAGTGCAACAAAACGGGAATTTAACTGGCATGAAATTTAAGTGATACAAAATACATAATTTACGTTGTTTTTATAAATGAACATGACAAAATAATAATGAATATCTACTTAAGAAAAATACGTTGTTTAGCAAGAAATAAAAATTCGCTAAAGCAGAAATCTTTAAAAGAATCCTTTTAAATTGAAATACTTCGATTCAAATTCAGTTCAAATGATGAATAAACTCATCGCCGCCTGATGCTATAATATGTATTATGTCAAATATTATCAATTCTTATTAGAAATTTTTAGAAAAATCATTTAAAAATCATAGAACCGGACTCGTTAAAACAGAAATCTTTTGAAAGAATCTGGAATTGAAATACTTCGATTATATTCGATTTCAAACGATGAATAAGCTCATTGCCAAGTGCTATAACGTTTATGTCCAGTTACATATTTACCTATTTTTAAAATCAATGATGGCAAAGATTGTAAAAATTAGATGAGAAATGAATTTGTGTTTAAAGTTGTCTTTAAGCCAATGGATGAAAGCCAAGAATTGATGCCAAATTGTGTGAACACTGTCTTAAATGGTAGCCATTACGTAAAAAGGCTCATTCCAAAGACGTAATGGTGAGTGAAACGGCGAACTGCAAGTGAAACTAGTGTGTAGTTATATTTAAAAGCACCTTTGGGAGACGAAAGGTTAATTGATCCTGATTATAAGTGCAAGATTCTAAGGTTCCTCCTATGCAATAATTTATGCATACGACGATGAGATTTTACATTATGTTGTAACGAAATTCGATATGGAAATTTCGTTCTGAATACTTACGAAATGAATTTGTGCTGCGTTTCTATTTAAAAGCATTGAATAAAGAATACAACTTTCAATAACAAAGTTTATTCTAGAATACGAAGTAGCATGGGTCAGTATATGAATATATCTGTTATTTATCCCTATTGTTAAGTTAGATTTGGGTCGCTTGTGTGCATAAATTATGAAATGAACATCCATGTTGAATATACATACAATGGATAAAAAGAATTTCCGTACGGAAACAAAAACGGCGTATAAAGTATTATAATTTCTAAAAAATCTCACCAAAGATTCAGAAAATGCGCAAGGAAAACTTATTTCATACTCAAGAATGTGTTCGCAACAAAATTTCCTTAACTTTCACAAATAAAAAGTAATTAATCAAAACTTTGAGAAAAACATAAAATGAAAGGCAAAAAAAGTTTCCATACACACTGTAAAAACTGATTAGAACGTACAGTCCAGCTGTCCCACACTCAATTATCATAACTATCGAATGAAAAATAAATTTAGTATAGTGTAAGTAATTATTTCAAACGATTTTCATACCAGTGGATCGCCTAAAATGGGAATTTCGAAAGCTATTCGCGTGTTGGTGATAAAGTTGAGAAATGACGGTTTATCAATGAGGAAAATATTGGCGAAATTGCAAACAAATCTAAATCTACGGTAAAAATCATTGCAAGATATAATTAAATAGAAACTGGAAAATAGGAACCGATTCGGAAGACCTTAGAAACTGAGCTATATACACGAGGAATATTCTGCAAAAGGTTCGTGATAATCCACGAATTAGTGCACCACAACTTGCATCTTGTTGAAAAATGATTACAATCTTGAGGTATAACCTCAGACTTAAGAAAAGTAATAAGATGGCATGTTGCACGTAAGAAGTCAGCCATTCATTAGCAAATTTAACAGAAGAAAGCGTCCTGAGTTAGCAAAAAAGCATGTAAGCCCTTAACTTTCTGGAATTCTGTACTTTTCAGGGATGAATCAAACTTTTGTGTCTATGTTTCAGGGGACTAGTTATGTCATGGAGAAAACCAAAATATCAAATGCAAACAAAAAACCTATGTAGAACTGTAAAACACGGGGGAGAAAATGTAAATGTATGGGGTTGCATGAGTTCTTCTGATGTGTGTAGCTCATGTTTTGTTGAAGGTAACATGAATAGCTATGTGTGCCTAGACATTTTGAAATAAAATACTTGCTAATACTACGAAACTGTCTCTTGGAAGCCCATTTATCTCCCAACAGGACAACGATTCAAAACACATTGCAACGTTCTGTAAAGAATGATGCCTTTACCATAGGTTGCAACAACTTCACACACTACCAGTCTTCTGATTTAAACCGCATGGAACACTTATGGGAAGAAATCGATCGTGAACTGAAAAATTATGATATCAGAAACTAAGATAACCTGAAAAGTGCCATTCTGGACGTCTACGACAAAATTACTCCAGAAACAACAAAAAAAATCCCACGTGGGAGTCATATCTGAACTTCTGAGAGAAGTCATTAAAGCAAAAGCAGGTTCAACTGACCATTAAATGATGAAACATGGGGTAAATAACATTTAATGAAATATTTTTCTCCGTACAGACTTTCTGCTTTATATTTGCCACATTTTTGTGTTATTCTGAATTGTGCTTTAATTATATTAATATTTTTTGTTTAAATGCAATATAGAAACTTTCTATGGAATTATGCTCATCTGTTTTTCCATTTTAATTCCTTCCGTATTTACTTTCTGCAAATAATGAAGCCATTTATTTAAAAATATAAATGCGCACGGAAACTTTTTTACTCACTGTATGTTTACTAGTTAAACATGCATAATCTGAGATTAAAGTTTATATTGAAAACAGTTTGGTTTTGTTTATCATTGTAAGATCATGTTTTGCTAGTCTAGGGATAAATAAAGTGTGGGATCTACGGCTCAGATGTTGATATGAAACAGTATTTCAAATTTTATTTGGGAAAAAGAAGGAACCACAATTCCAGCAAAAATAATCTCTTATGTATCAAAATAAGTGTCTGTGTTTCGTAAATTAATTTGCAATTAATTCTTTTAATTTAGTTTTTATGTTCCCCAAACGCTGCCCGATCAAATTATAAATTTAACTTACAATTTAATTACTTTAAAACTGATTTTTATGATGCCAACGGGGGAGTAAAGATTTCGAAACCGAAATGGTTTATTTTGTATGGAACAGTTCTGGTTAAAAAACACTATTTAAAAATTTAGAATTTCCATGTGAAAATCATTTTCAAAAATTTAGTTTTCAGGCAGCAAGTAAACACCATTATCTCTATTTTCTCTCCTCTAATAATTTTTTTTGTTTATTTTTCGTCTAGAATGTCTGAGTTGCAAATTTAGAATAAATGGCCTTTCTCATCTAATAAAGCAAACACAAATTCTCTCTTTGAAGTTTAAAATATTTCATAATAATTTTTACTAGTGGTCGCCCAGTGGTCGAAATTCGACCATAATTCATTTAATTTTTAAGTTTGAACGTTAATAAGGTTCTTTTGTCAAAGAGTATACCTCTATATTCATTGCATATAATTTTTTTGAATTTTGTTCTATTACGTAAGCTGCGAGCATGTACAAATACGTCATAGGAAAAATGCGGTATAGCTTGGTTAAGCCATATCTAAAAAACAATAACGCGTTGTTTGATATTTTCTTGTTTTTTTATTGCTATACTAGCTACAGGTTTCGCCAAGGCTACACAGTTAATTTGCCTATCTTTTTCAAATTATATAAAATTTAAATACAAAATAAATCCAAAAAATGAAATAATCAATACGTGCTTCGTATTTTTTTATATATTTTTTATTGAAACAAAAAAACCCGGGTGGTTAAAAAAATAAATGTTGTCCATTGAACTTGAAATAGTTCGACAATGAATTTAATGATTTAAAACTTCTGTGTAGACGATGTTTTTTGTAAAAACTCTTTCATCGTTTGCTAAATGCCCTTGACCGTTATATTCTGAAATATAAAATCTCAAACCATCGAATGATCGAACTCTACTTGCTGCGACGCACAATTGACCATGTGTAAAAACTGGCTGCCTCAATAAAATTCCAATTTTTTCGAATGTTTGTCCTTGAGACTTATTTATTGTTATCGCAAATGCAGGTATAATTAGAAATTGAGTTCTTTGAAAGTTAAATGGTAAAATAGTTCCGGAATATGTTAAATTTATACGTGGAATCAAAATTCTCTTATTGCGTGCGGTTCCAGTTAAAACTTCGCAATCAATAGTATTACGATGCATAAATTTGATGCGCATTCTTGTTCCATTGACTAATGCTTCCTTTGTATTTAAGTTTCTGATCAGCAAAACGATGCAATTAACTTTCAATACTAACTTATGTGGTGGCAAATTATGCCAAATCTCATACTCCTCCGTGCGCGCAATGTGCTTAAAAAGGGGTACAAAGTTTTTTCTTCACGTATTAATATATAGATTACAGTATATAAATGTAAACAATGAATGTTTTATTTTGTTTAATTTAATATATTTGTAACGCATATTATGCATTAATTTTATCTTTCTGCACTCCTTTTCCATATGAACTTTAATTATGCCAAATCTCATACTCCTCCGTGCGCGCAATGTGCTTAAAAAGGGGTACAAAGTTTTTTCTTCACGTATTAATATATAGATTCCCATTATAATTATTTATCTTGCTCTTAAGACCTGTTTTTACAAGATAATACTTATATTGTAATAAGAACTATCAAAAAGCATTTCTGAGATTATAACTATCTTGCTTTATTCTGCTTGGATTTAATTAATTTAAAACGTATATTTTTCTACGGAAAGTCACCACATACTTTTTAATTGCGATTACAAGTTAAAGTAACTACATTTATTACTATCACTGTAGGTAGTTGAATTTACGCCTTTGGAGCAACACAACCGGTTATTGGATTTATTACTATCACAATCTTGTTTATGTGTGCAAATAACATTTTTACAATTTTGTTGAATGTATCTTCTTTTTATGTGCGCAGTGGGACAAAAGAAGTCTAAAAACGTGATAGATGGGTTTTTGCAAAGCTCCTAGAATATGATTATTAAGCTACTATTTTAAATCACCATCAGTGTCCCCTTTCAAAACTTCATCACGAATTTGAATACCGGAACAGCTCTAAATGTTAATTACATTTAGAGCTGTTCGAACTTGACCTACATGAACTTTTGCTTTTTTATCTGTTAAAGTTAGAGACATTTGGTATGAGTTTGAATATCACGATTCTATTTTTATGCAAATAATTTTTAACGCAAACCTTCTAGGTTCTAATAGGGTAAGGTAGGGCATTCCAAAATATACCTTTTAAGTTTCACAATTTTTAGGACAAAAGAGAATGATTAAAGGCCTACAATTTTCTTGTTTACTCTGTTAAGGGAAATTTGTAATATCTATCTATCTATCTATCTCTCTCTCTCTCTCTATATATATATATATATATATATACTATATAATGTAATAAATACTGCGACTACAGTCAGTTTTCGACATGAAGATAAACCACCAAGAGTGTTAAAGGAAATTCTTTAGTATCTGGCACTTCATAGGTCTGCAGTCAATAATCACTCTGAATCCAAATGTCATTACAGCATATGTTAAAATTATATTCTAAAACAAAATATTTTAATAGAAAAAAATGGGAAGTTTTATCATCTGCTTTTGATTCAATGCTTAATTTTTTTGAGTAATATTTTTCGTTCACTTTACAATTTTTTTACATTACAAAAGGAAACAAACTTTTACTCAAGTTTCGTTTCATCCATTAAAAACATTCTCAACTTAAAAGTAGTCATTTCTAATATCCGTATTCTTCGAATGAAAGCGGCGATAATACACATCGAATTACTAATTGAAAAGAAAAACGGGCCTTACGATGGATCATGTTCAATCAGGAGTATATCTAATGATGGGAAACAAGGTCATCTAATGATGTAGATACATCTAATGATGGAAACTGTGCTCACCGCCTTTTTAAATATGACAAAGATTCGGTCAAGATTACAAGAGTTAATGAAAATTTTTACAACATATTTTGAAACTATTTTACAGGGCTTCACTTCAGGGTTCAATATAAACGTAGAGATGTTTAATACATATTACAGAAGCACAGCTTTATGTAGACGAATACCATAAGATATTGCTGAAAGGGGTCTCTTGTATTTAACTCATTAATTCCGATTGGACAATGATCTTGTTCAAGACACAAAATAAGGATCTTAAGCACTTTTAAGAGTTTTACCAGAAAAAAAAATCGAGGGAACCAACAAATTAGGATTTGATTCGCTTACTATTTGTATCTTGAGATCCTTTTATTAGCAATTTACGCTTGCTCCTAACGAATAATATAAATGTCCATTCTCATGAGCTTGGAAGAGCCAAAAGAATCATCAACTCAGTTGTCAAATGTAAGTTTTGATGCAGAGAAAAACGCGACTTCAGACGGGACAACTCCAGTGAAGCACAAAATTATCATGAGTTAAAAATAAGTAATAAATTTTGGATGGAAAGTGTATTTATTGTTAAGAAAGTAGGTTATTCATAATGTTTAATGAATTAGTCATGATTTGCTATGCATGAACACGTTTGATTTTTGAAATTTTGATCAAATTTTTGGGATTTTGACCCACTGTGGATTGGTTTAAACCTGGCGTTGACTAGCTTATTTGCACATAAGTTGTACTTCATTACTTGTTAGCATCCCCTTTTGATTAGCGCAAGTTTGCTTTTAATTAAATGTATTTTTTATTTAGGAAACAGAAAATTAAATAATTTTTTGATAATAAATTAGCAAGTATGGTTGAAAATACTTTTTAAGCGTTTTAATGTGATAATTATTGGTTTATGGAAATGTGGATGTTAATTCTCATCGCCATATGAAGATGTAGACTAGTTTAATGAATAACGAACAGGAAAAAAGTAACTTTAATAAAAATTCATCAAAAATTAAATAAACATAATACGCCAACTAGTCTACCAGCAAAGCATTTTTTCTCAAAATAAAAATGCTTAACATTAATTCTAATATCTCAATATTCCTTGATTGCTGCATTCGAAGGATATTTTAAATTGCAGTCAGCAATCTCAGCACGACTGCAAGAAAAACTAATTTGATTTGATCCATTGCCAGAGCCACGTAACTAATTTACATAAATCTGGTTTCGTACACTGATGCCACTATACTATGCTATTATCTACACTGCAGTGCAAAACTTAAGCAACGATCTAATTTTTAACCAGACAGCCATGAAATTGTACAAAAGGGGCTTGTTGCGTTCAGTACAATGAACATCCAATTCAGTAAAAAGGTGATTTGTATGCAAATATCAGGAACAAGACGTCGCAGGTGACGTGAGGACACGCAAAACAGTGCAAGACGACACTAAAGGCATTCTCTGCAAGTTCAAGTGAGTTCGTACGTGCAATATGGCCACAAGAAACAATCTGGACGACAACATGTGGTAGAATGATCGGCAAGCTCGAGGAGGGGCGTAGTTTGACGAGTGTAGCCCAATAGTTTAGAATCGACAAAAGTGTCGTTTCACGAGCTTGGAAAGCCTTCCAAACAACTGGTACAGCTGTAAGAAAGGTTGGTGGTGGTCGGCCAAGAAAAACAACGCCAATGGATGACCGATATATCGTCCTGCAGGCGAAAAGAGATCGATACCAGTCAGCGGGCAACCTGGCTCAGGAGCTGAGTGCGGCAACGGGACGACAAGTGTCGCGGTTTACTGTGGCCAGACGCCTTCATAAAGGTGGCCTATTCGCCCGCTGTCCTGAATGCTGCATCCCATTGACAGCTGCCCATCGGCTCCGCCGTTTGGATTGGTGTAAGGAACACAAAGACTAGACATCTCATCAATGGAGTCACGTCCTCTTTACAGATGAAAGTCGTTTCAGTGTCACAAGCGATTCTCAACGCCAGTTGATATGGAGAGAGGTAGGGCCACGGTTTTATCCCACTAACATCAGGGAAAGAGACCGTTACGGTGGTCCTGGCGTGCTCGTCTGGGGAGGCATCATGATGAACAGGCGGACTGAGCTCCAAATTTTCGACAGAGGTACTGTTATTGGAGATCGCTATTGTCAGCAAGTGATCCTCCCCACGTGCGTCTGTTCCGAAATGCCATTGGTGCAGACTTCGTTTTTATGGACGATAACGCCAGGCCACATCGGACTCTTGCTGTTGAAAAGCTGCTAGAAAGTGAAGATATCACTAGAATGGATTGGCGAGCGTACTCCCCTGATTTAAATCCCATAGAACTTGTATGGGATGCTTTGGGGAGACGCCTTTCGGCACGATTATATCCGCCGGAGAACACCCAACAACTGAAACAGGTGCTCATCGAGGAATGGGCCCTCTTACCTCAACAACTGTTGGATAATCTGGTGTTGAGTATGGAGAGACGGTGCCAAGCAACCATTGCAGTTAATGGAGGTCATATCCCTTACTAAGGGACATCTGTTTGTTGTTCTCCCTCTTGGTCAGACAATCATTTGTATCAACGCTACTCTTTCGATAAAGTACTGTATGCGTTATTTTTGCACTAGTATGCTTTCTTCATCCGTTAAATACAAAACAAAATACTGTCTCTGTATTCTGAATTATATCTCTCCCGGGTGATTTCTTGCGGAGTTACGGCAAAAAACAGTCGTTGCTTAAGCTTTGCACACCAGTGTATAATACTAATTAAATACCTGTTGCTATACCTATGCTGCTTAAATAAAAAATAATTCTGCTTCAGATAAAGACGTTAAAAGTAGCACTTAATAAAAGCGAACCAGAAGTTCTAAAAATATGCTTAACATTAATTCATTTGTCTTTTCTCAAAATAAAAATGCTTAACTTTAATTCATGTGTCTTTTCTCAAGATAAAAATGCTTAACATTAATTCATCTTTTCTCAAAATAAAAATGCTTAATATTAATTCTAATGTCTCAATCCTCCTTGGTCGCTGCATTCTAAAGATATTTTAAATCGCAGTCAGAAAGCGCAGCCACGACTGCAAGAAAAAAACCATTTTTACTTGATCCATTGCCAGAGCCACGCAACTTATTTTCATAAATCTGGTTTCCTAGACTGATGCCACCACAAGTTATTTATCTATATTACTAATCAAATGCCTGGTATATATTATCTATGCTTTTTGAAGGAAAAAATTATTATGTTTCAGATAAAGACATGTTAAAAGTAACACTTAATAAAAATAAACCAGATGTTCTATATTACTTAAAGAAATGAGATAATTTACTTAACTGTTATCCTTAAAGAAAGAAATTGAATTGACTAAACTGAAAGTTTAGCTTACAATTAGAGAGTTTTCGCGAACTAAATGTTTTCTAACTCGTTTATTTTAAGTTAGCCGGATTTAACCTACTTTAGTTTCCCGTTTCGAGCTTTTCAATACAATAGTTCTTCATTGATAAAGAATGTTCAAGGTCTTTAAATGTCAAATCAAATGAAGCTAAAGATTCTGTTAAGCTGTGCTTAACTGGCCTAATCCAATATAAGCTAAAAGAGAGCTATAAAGCTTACAGTGTCTTTGGGAGAAAGGTAGATCAATATGCATTAGTTCTTAAGTAGAGGTAGATGCGGAATTCACACAGCTATTGCCGGTAAAGTGTCATTTGGAATATAATCGAAATGAACCTTAATACCGAATGGAGTTTCTAAGAAATTTATTTCAATTGATCGAAATGGTACGATTAAGGATCAGGAAGGAAGGAATTAAGGAAGGAAGGAAGGAAGGATGAGGAATTAGAATAATACAAAAAGTGAAATACATTGTAATTTGATCAAGAAAGCGTTCAGTTGTATCTGAATCTTTCAATTTAAGTATTTCTTTCTTTGCCAAAAATGTTTTGAAAGTTACTTCTTCGTTTTAAGTTATTTTCATGTGTGTGCGTGATTTGGAAACGCCTAATTTTTTCTATTTTTATTTGCTAACAGTTATTTCTCGCATGCGTTTTCTTTACAATAATTAAGTTTATTTCAGAGAGGTATATTAAATAAATGCCAATTTTAGACCAAAGATACCCCCCTGGTATATAATCCCTATAGGGAATTTACTCATTAAGATTGATATGGCTAGAAATGCATACCCACGACCTTCTAATGAAATCCTCCAAGCTGTTTCGACGAGATATCTCGTCTGTCGAGATCCGGTAAATTTTGCAAATGACGAGAATATCTCGTCAATCTTACTATTGATTAGATACATCGTTGAGACAAATTCTAAGGGGAATGAAGATCGAAGTAGGAAAGACAAATGCCCCTAGCCCAGAACTGGTGAAAATTTGGTATAGGCTTCTGTATGATAAACTGACCACTAAAGGGAAGTTTTCCACCCGAAAATAAACCATTCGGAGTGTTAACGGAGTATGCGGGTACAGCTTTATTTCTCTCGATCACACGGTTTGAAGATCTGTCGCGTGGCTTTGGGCCCGTTCAGTTGACAAGCGTTATGAAAACTACTAGTTTACGATAGACAATCAGTCCAAGTCGATTCTCAAGTCACTTGACCTACACTTCTGAGACCTTGTGACAGCTATTCCGTCCACATGCCTTATCTATTTCATTAGAAGAGCGCTGTGCATACTCAAATTTGATCGAGGCTCACAATAAATTATGGATTCGAACTCCCCTCACAAGCAATTACTTACCAATCGAGTGAACATACCTGTCTATGGATTGAACATGACGTATCCCAGATAGTCGCCTCACCAAAAAAATGTCTCACTTAAGAACATGTAAAATTATTTAAAATTGAATGATATCTTTTGGATATAATCTTGAAACAATTACAAGTGAAAACGCCATCTATTTATTCAGTATTGTATTGATACTAATTTTAGACAGAACAATGTGACTGGAGACATAATTTAAAAGAGTTCCAATCTTAATGTTAATGTTTTAATACTTTTAGGGCCAAGTATGGCTCTAATGTTTACAGTAAGACTCGACAAAGGAAATGGACAAAAGAAAATTTTAAAATATTTTTTATCTTTTTCTCTTACTAGTGATGACATTAATCGTTTGTTGATTTAATATGCAGCTTCTGGTTACCCTCATCAACTTTTAAGAAGCAATGGATTTAACTTACAACTTGTTTATAAGGTTTCTTTTTGTGGTTACTGTTAATAACTTTTGCAATTAATTCTTGACGGTTTAATGTCACTTGTTTATTGATTAGTTTGGAAATTCCAGTCACTTTCATTGAATTAAAAATTAAAATATGATTCCTTTTATCTCAACTTACGTTTCACTTAGTTATTACTTTAATAGCTGATACCGTAATTACAAATTTTTGGCATTCCTGTTTCTCGCAATAGAAAATTGTACCACTACATACCTTTATGAACACTAATTTCCTTAAATTAAATACATTTACATGATTATAAGGTTTTTAGAGAAAATCATTTGAGGCAGATCTCTCATCCGTACTTCGGTCTCGTTCCAATTTAAATGACGGGCCCCAATACTGGTTTAAATGACGGGCTTTACTACTAGTTTAAATGATGGGCCTCAGTTACAGTTTAAATGACGGGCCCCAGTTCTAGTTTAAATGAAGAGTCTCAGTTCCGTTTAAATGATGCTCCCCAGTACTGGTTTAAATGTTGGGTCTTAGTGCTAGTTTAAATGACTGGCCCCAGTACTAACTTGAATGAAGGTCCCCAGTACTAACTTGAATGAAGGTCCCAGTACTAGCTTGAATGAAGGTCCCCAGTACTAGCTTAAATGAAGGGCCTCAGTACTAGTTTCAATGACGGGGTCCAGTACTAGTTTAAATGGCCCCTCATGAAACAAAAATATGCATTAACCAATCTCTCTCTCTTCTTCTCCAAGTGAATAAAATTTTCTCTTTTTCCTATACGATTATACCACATTAAGAACATAATGAAAAGATTTACTACTAAATAACTTTGTAACACAGAAAACAGACAATAAAAAACTTATCACATTTTGATTGGGCCCCTTTGTGTTTTGGCCCTGGTACCATAGTACCACAGATAAAAGTACAACTGGAAAACAAAAAAAGACCACTTTTGTTGAACTATGGAAAACCACTCTATACCACCCTCTTCAGGAACTGCTTTAAAATTCCAAGCTCTTCTCAATTTGAAATAGAAATTTGAGTTGTTCTGGAAGAAAAATATGTCCCGATATTGTCCGGTGCATATTGGATTTTAAAAGCTATCCGGAGTATATTTTCGACTGAAAGTCAAATAGAGCGTCACATTTCCACGAGAAATGTCTGCACTGAATGCGAATCTTAGAAATCCTATACAAAAGGAGAAATATATTGATTTTAAGAAATCTGTTGGTACTATAGGAAAAGTGAAATATCTGAATATGACACTTGTATAGCAGTCCTAAAATGAACAGTTTTCAGAATAAAAGAGCTGAGAGAGTACTTTTGCGGGATATTCAGAAAGAGAACAATTTTCTTTCCCCAAATCATTTCGGAATTTTATTTCAATCCTCTGTTTCAGCTATGTTTGGAGTGTGGAAACCTTTAGAAGTTAATCTTAATTTTGTGGCGAACTTAGCCACCACTATATAGCTTACTATATAGTAGTATATGAGCAGTGCAAAAAATCGCGATCATAATGTAATTTTTGGTAGTTCTACTATCTTAACACTGCTAAGTTGGAGACTGGTAGACGCGATGATGACGATCGCCTCAATGGTCACGCGCTTGGATGGATAGTTGAGTTTACAATGCAATACTAATCACTTCCAAATACTGTTTGAAACCCTTTGATAATAGACACTACTTCTACACCTATCACAATTTCATTCTTCAGGGACATTCAGCCTCTCTCCATACACCACCTCACTCTTACCCGTCTGCTAAAGGCAACACAAGACAGTTAAAAAGTTGCATCATTCATTGCACGACCACACGTTCGGAAGTCTATCCGTGGTCTTAAAAAGCTTATAGGGTCCCGGATAACTGTCGATCAGTGAACTAGTGGTAACATTCGCCGAATTAAGCCACAGATAAATTCTAGAGGGAGAGTGCCATGGTGAACTTAGCTACCACTACAAAAATTAACTTACGAAATAGTAGTATTTATGGAAGTGCAACGAATCTCAACCGTGAAATACTTTTTCGGAGACTGAAATTATACTGTCTTAACACGATCTGTTATTAAAAAATCTGAACAATGGTGTATGAAGTGATAATTCACATGGACTTTTGAAAATCAGAATTTTCCTTAAAAAGGTCTGGAAAAAGCAATCTGTGGTAAACAGGAGTCTATTCTATCATATATAAAGTATGTTTACTTAAAAAAATTAAATTTGGGGACCCATAGGGATAGGTTTGTTATCCCTCCTGATGATTTACGTTTCCATTGAAAACTGCCCTGTTGGGGCCAGCTTCTCATGCAAAAGCCTGTTCCAAATTGTCACCGATTTTTGGCAAGGAGCAGTTTGTTCTTCCATCTCTTCATTCCCCTTGGAGTATCAGGGCAGTTTTGTCTCGACGAAGTATCATTGGAAAAACTGGTATTATGTTGATGGACGAGATATCCTCATCACTAGCAAAGTTGATCAGATTTTGATGGCCGAGTTATCTCGTCGAAACGACTTGAAGGATTGAGTTCGCATCCAAGAAGTAGATTACCCCTGGTTCTTCATATATTAAGGGAATGCTTCCTTGGTTGGGGAAACGGAGGAAAGAGACGAGTAGGTTGTGGTTGGGAGGATAAAATATATTATTGTGGAGGAGAAGGAGAAATTGAGGCTTAGGGGAGAAATTGCGAGCGACGTTAAAATAAATTAATGTTTGGGAATGCATAACACATAACACTCACAAGCATGCACGCTACTTCTATCGTGAATTTCACAAAATGTTGTTTGCTTTCTTTGATGTTAAAAGCATATTTAATATTCTTATTATCATATGTTTCGCAGTTCTATAATATTTGGAGTTTCAATTTTTACAGCCGCTGTTATGCTCCGCGAAATTTTTTTATTGTAAATAAAGAATGTCTAATAATACTTGAACTATTTTACTTCTAACAAGTTTCCAGAGACTTGAACTTGTTTTCCCCTTCGTGTTTTTAAGCTTTTCGTTCAAAAACTCCATGGTAGTTTAGTGGTTTAAAATAGTTTACCGAAAGAAGTCCTTTTCAAGCAATCAGCGTGCTTCAGTGAAATTCCTGGATGGGGAAAAAGCAGTTAGCTAACTAGTCTTTGAATAGGATTAACAACAGCAGAGCCCCGTTCGATTTTTTTCAATCACGTGTCAGACCCTAGTAATAAAAGTTTCCGTGTCTCTGGACGGAACATTTTCCAATTACTGAATAGATTGATACGTCCCCGTTTTCTTCTTACTCCTTAACATTGCATCGATCAGTAAAGCTGCGATGTGAATTTTAAAAATTTACCGATGGATCTGAAATAGAAATTTCTTTGTTACTATCATCAATACAGTGAACTTTCATTTTCCCAGCATTCAAAACGAAATGGATATTGTCTATGTCTGATTGAGACAAAAGACTAAATATTTAAAAATATTTATTTTAAACACCACACATATAAACTACACTAAAACGATCACAGAAGGGGCTCTAAAACCCCTGGACATCAAGACTGTTCGCTTTTCTGCCTCTACACCATTCTACTTATCTTTTTACTTCCTTGTTAGGTCTTTATCTAATAAACCTCCATTACGCGTCGCAGGGAGAAAACGCAATTCAGTGGCTCCATCTTGAATTTATGGTTCGTCAATGTGATGTGATTGAAATGTTATACAAATATTTTCAAGTGGTAATGGTAGTTAATTAACGCCGCACTGGAGTAACACAACGGGCTATTGGCGAAGGTCCTGGATCAATCCCCAAGGCAAAGATCCGAGGACTACACCATGTAATTTTGAACCACGATCAGATGATGAGGTGAACACCTGAACTTTACCCCACTCTCCAGACTTCCGAACCAAGCCAACGTGAGGACATTTGAGGCCATAACAGATTTAACGTGCACCAGCCCCTGTGTACACTACAGTCTTTGGTTGGACGGAGTTTCGAACTCGCAACCCTTCGATTGCTAATCCCTTACACTTTCAACCGGGCTACCGCAGACCAAATATTTTCAAATTGGAATGCAAGTTTAAAATTCGCCCCTTTACATAATGGAATGTATGGATGTAAATATTATTTTACTTAATTACTTTCATGAACAATTTACTATTTCCTTATTTAATACAAAAACATTTTAATAATTAATGCATACACTACTGGTCATCGAAAATGGAACGCTATGAGGTCTGGAAATTTAATGGTAAAAATATGAAAATTAAAAAACTACTGAGGACAGAGTAGTAATTGGTCAAAGGGCAAAATTTTGAGTGAGAATCGATAAAAAATAGAGGTCGTAAACAAAAGAGCTCAATTGAATAAAACAAAATAGAATGTAAGCGATGAGTCAAAGAGAGTGAGAAATAAGTAAAAAAAGTAGAAAGACAAAGTAGAAACACTGAAAAATAGATTGAAAGAGAAGTAGACGGAAAGATTTACAGAGAAAGAAAACGAAAACCACATAGTGTCGGAAAAACAGAGAGGAATTGGAAAAATTGAAAACGAGAAAGCGGAAGACAAATTAAAACAAGTAAGAACCAATGAGTCTCGAAAGACAAAGAAATAGACGTAATAGAGAAATAATAAATGAGAAAAAAGAGAAAATGTGACTGAAATAGGAAAACACAGGAGTGAGTGAAATGTTTGATAGGGAATTATATCATCTTCTAAAATTGCAATCGAAATAGAATCCTATAATAATTTATTGCGTTATTATTATTCTAAAACGTGTACCATATTTGTTGAGTATTATAATAAAATAAATATCGTACAAGAATTTAACTGCTTATTTCACAATGGACTAAATATAATGAAAAAAAAATATTTTCAGTAAGTTGAAGAATTTTTTCTACTTCATCTCATGTACAGTACATGAATTTTACTGTTGATGTTCCAAGAGGCATAAACCTTGTCGAAACTGATTTGTCCCCAAGTATCCGTTCTAGAAAACAGAAACCGCTCCAAAGCTTTCCCCTCCAAATCTGTCCTTATAAATTTGGGATTTTTTCTTTGGTGGCTGTTTTTTCCGTCGCTGTCCTGATACCGTCGCTGTCCTGATACAGGGTCAACTTCAATAAATGTCCAGTGATCGTGATAAACATTGGACGTGATGGTCAGCAAAGCAAATCTGAGGAGGAGAAAGAAATCAGTCTCGTTTTCATTTCCCACGGAAATTGTAGTCACGTTTCCTAATCATTACCGGTTTCCTTTAGTTATGATATTTCATTATTATTTTAGCTCTTATTTGTTGCTTTATGTCTTGGGTAGCTATCAAAAATTCATCAACGGTAGAACTCATGCTCACTCACCTGTTGTCTTGAATAACATAATTCAAATCGTAACCCATCATAGATGAGGCACACAGGTCACACAAATTTATTTATTTAAGATGCTCGACGACAAACATCTGAATGAACATAAAATAAAGATGATGAGATTTGACACACACTATTATAGAATGGATATTTACAGATAATTAGATTAATTCAGTGCTAAGCATATCCGGAGAGTTCCTGATCTTTCCATAGCTTAAAAAGGAGGATAGAATAATAGCGAATATAGAAGTGTAAATAAGAGAATTTGCATGTATGTGCGCCAGAATAGGTGAAGTATCAGTTCTTGGCGGATTCAAAACGCCCTCACACCAACATTATTATTACTCTGCTCTAAATTTTAAGATCATATTTCAGAGATACATTTTTAAGACTGCAGTAGCAGCAAATGCCTTCAGAATGGGTAGCCGGAAATCTAAACGGAACAACTCTTGCCATGAGGTCGAAGATTAATCTTCCAAGGGGTTTTGACGAGATATCTCGTCCATCAAGATCTGACCAATTTTGACGATGACGAGGTATGTCATCATAAAGATATTGCCGATATTTTGATGATGACGAGATCAATATCTAGTCAGGTTTCTTCTTATGATCGTGATCGGCTTTCTTCTAATGATGAGATATTTCGTCCGATAAGATCTAGTCAGGTTTGCCAATAACGAATTATCTTGTCTAGACAACCACCAGAAGGGTCAAATAAACATTGATAAGGAAATATCAGATACACGAAAATTCTCTTATATTTTAAAAATTATTTTCATGATTTATGTGAGAAGATTATTCTTTTCCAGTGTTAAAAGGAATGTACGTGTCTCAATTACGTATCACCATAAAAATATTATCATGTCTGATACTCCGGTATGCAGAACACAAATTACATACTTTGCGATCTCTTTCTTTCATTGAATGTTTTTTCCCCAGTGCCAACTCTAATGGATCATTACCCTTCAAGCACATATTGGAGGAGGACATGCCATAATTTGCATTACCCCGGAGGATTTTCATTGAATGCTGTGGGACGGAACTAGTACCTGGCTTAAGTCCTATGAATATGCTATCAGTGGCTCAAGATAAGAAAAAAAAGTAGAACTAAAACCGGTACAGAAAATTTGGGTCGATAATTTACCAGTATTAGGAATATAGGGAATTTTCAAACCCTAGTTTCGGAACATTGTCAGGTTGGCGTCATTTTGGAATAAAGATAATCGGTAAAAAACGGTATAAAAAATTTTCCTCAGTAATTACAAGTATTGAAAGGCCGGAAATTTTCGAACCTTGCTCCAGACTATTTAGAGGCTTCTAAATGTTTCCCTTCGGTTTACACAGTCGAAATGTGACTATTAGCCGCAGTACGTCTGAGAAATCTCGCTTTTTAACTCAATAAAACACTAACAAATTGCTGAAGAATTAAAGAAAAAACGGAATGTACTCATAAAAATGAAACTGATTTTTTATATTATAATAATTTAATAATTATTGACTAATTAAAATATTTAGATACCACGATTGCGAAATTTACGCGAGAAGGTGTGGCATATCAGTTAGAAAGTTGTGAAAAATTAAAAACTAGCCTTGCAATCAACCATCTATTCTTTCACTGTGCATATATTTTCTGTACTTCGAAACTGAGTTTTAGGCGGCACAGGCACGATTCCTCCCTAGATGTATTTCTCTCTTCTCTGTCAGTAATACTTTCCTTTTTTATGTATGTCCATTACTTGACATTGTTTGTCTTGTGTCTGGCACAGCATGGTCAAATATGGCCCTCGCGACTTAAAACCACTCAACCAACCAACTTCTAAACATAAGCACTTAGCTTTTAATCCATACAGCAACGATTATTTAGTGATTCTTGTTTAAACGCTAAGAGGAATCTGACAATCTGACAGATACTATGAGTACTGAAGGGTTAAGGGGATGGCTGGTAACTTCAATTTTGGCAAGTTCGATTCTTACTTTCATGCATGCTTGAAAATACAACTACAATTTAATCCACAAATAATACAATCTTTAACCATCCTGGTTAAATATCTGGTTAAATCGTCCATATCTTGACGAGGCATTTTGTCATTAGCAAAACCATGAACAAATCTTGATGGAAGAAATATCTGGTCATTAGAAGAAAAAAGACCAGATCTTGATCTCGTCATCATAAAAAATCGGCAGTTTCTTTATGCGATAACTAGCAAAATAGAACATAACTAGCAAAATTGAACAGATCTTGATGGACGAGTTATCTCGTCTAAACTGCTAGGAGGGTTAATTGATAAATCTTGTATTTTTTACATCATAAAAATATAAAGGTATTCAAATATAAAAATATTTAAATATAAAGAAAATGAAGATGTTCAAATATAAAAAAAATTAAAGTTATTCATATGTAAAAAAAATCTAAAGACATTCAAATATAAAGAAAATATAAAGATATTCAAATGCGAAGGGAAATACAAAGTCAATATGCTAAACATATAATAGCATTTTTATTTGCAAACTATATTTTATAACAAAAACATTCAGATGACGAAATACAAATCCTTTTTTCTTGATTTGTTAAATTCTTTTAACCAGTATATTGAAAGACGTTCTGCTTCAATATCCTCTTGGCAATACTCTACGTTTGTTGAATCGAAACGCAAAGGACTGTTTGAACTTCCTTAGAAACCTGTCTAGATTCGGGATGTTATAGCTCACTCAAGTTGCGTTTAAAAAGCAGCAAAGTTTATATTTCGAGCGATTCAGGACTGTTTCGAAGGGCTATCGAGTTTTATGGATGTTTGGATTTGATACCTTTAGATTTTTTTTTATTTGCTCATGACCAGTTACGTTTGAAAGTACCAAAGGTTTGCTGTATAGGAAAACCTTACTTGAGCGTTTCTTTTTTCTAGAACAAGGATTATATCTAAATTAATACAAAAGAATTTTCCAGACGCATAAACTTTGTTGGTAATTTTTTTTAACTTTTAGATTAATCAACTCAAAGAAAGAAGGCTAGTTTGGTATTGTGAAAAATATATTGCAAACTGCAATAGTTCACATATCTTTTTCTTAGGTTCTTTTTTGTAAAACAAAAAGTCTACAAGTCAGAAGTGTCTATTTATAAGACTAAATCTACATGTATAATGTTCCTACTTATATCAGAGTTATATGTATGTTTATTTTCCGATTAAATGTTAAGTGCATCATAAAAAGTATTAAGAAGTCAACCAATTGACAAACATTGGTGGAATAAGTTTTGGTTGGAATTATTTTGATAGGATAAGTAAAACAAGAAGTGAGAAGTATCAAAATGACACAAGAATGAATAGTACAAATACACTTACTGCCAAAAGTTAAGCACGAATAAGTAAAATGCGAAAACATCGACAAGTCCCGCTTTGATTGACACGAAATGCGGAAAGAAACTAACAAATATGTCTATGCATGAAACAAAACAAAAATTACATACAAAGATGAAAACAATATTAAATTTTCATGAATTATAAGATGAAGTCATATTGGAGTCATCAACAAAATGTTTAAATCCAAAACAAACAAACAAAACCTAAATAATACGGTATGTGACCACCTCTCATCCGCATACAAAGTTCACAGCGTGTGACCATGCTTTCCATGAGGTGATCAACCACAACAGAGTCAAGTAATCGCCATTCCTCCTGTAGAGCAGTTTGCAACTCTGTGAGAGTGACTGGGGTAGGAAACGTGCAGACACAGCACGACCGAGGGCATCCCAAAGATTTTCAATGGGATTAATGCCGGGCGAGTACGCCGGCCAATCCATAAGCGCAATCCCCTCACTCTCCAGGTAGTCGTTGACGATGTTGGCTCGATGGGGACGCGCATTATCATCCATTAAAACGAAAGCAGGACCAACTGCTGCAGAGTACAATCTCACAGTGGGTTCTTGGACTTCATCCCGATACCGGACAGCCGTCACAGAACCCCGTCTATAAATATGCAGGTCGGTGCGATATCCCAACGAAATCCTTGCCCATACCATGATGCTTCCACCACGCTCGAAGATGTTCTGAGGCCGATTGCGTGTGCCTTGTTCTCTCCAGACCCTTACACGCTTGTCATCTGGTTCCAGGGCAAATCTCAACTCATCCGTGAACATAACGTTGGCCCAATCAGACCAGCAATTCACGTGTTGCCGACACCACTTTAATCGTGCCCCTCTGGATTGGATGGATAGAGGAACACAAACTCGTGGTACACGGGCGTACAGTCCATTCATGTGTAGCCTTCGGCGAACAGTAGTGGCAGATATCGTCTTACCAATGGACGCTGCAAACATAGATGTCACACGTGTGGAGGTCGCTCTTCGATTCCGCTTGGCCAAAACAGAAATATATCGATCTTCCGCGGGGGTCATAACCCTTGGGCGTCCGGCCACAGGTCTTCGGACAACTGTTTGGCTTGTTTGGAATTGTTTCCATAATCGTGGAATGACGGAATGATGAACGCCGAAGAAAAGAGCAACATCTGTGATTGATTGTCCTGCTTCAAGGCGTCTCACAGACACCAGCGCTCACTATCTGCCATTCGTCTTCTGGAAGCCATAGAAACACGTCTGTCTTGAAAACTAATCGTACGAAAGTTCTAAACACTTTTTATCCGCACTTGCATGAAACTCCTCTAACCCTTCACAATGCTGGCTTCCTTTTTTGCATATTTCTCGACACGAAACCGTGATTGACTGTTACAGAACATATTTACATACTTCCATCTACCTCTGCAGCGAAATGCAGCCTCTCAAATTCAGATTGGCCTACGGAAATTAAAATTTTCCTCTCCTTGCTTAACTTTTGGCAGTGAGTGTATTTGAAGATAAAGTTGCAAAATGTTCTCTCTATAGCTATAAATTGCTTGAACTGTTTAATGAAACCAACCAAAGTTGGTTTCTAAATAGCGTATTGAATTCAATAACATAGCACAGTGGTGCGCAAACCGTGGGTCGCGACCCCTCTGGGGGTCGCTTGAAAATTTTTGTGGGTCGCCAAATTCAAAAAAATTTATTTGAAATAAAAATATAAGACTTTTTTTTCAATAAGTATCAGGTACCAGTACAATAGTGAAATGAGATATTTATAAAAAAAGAACTATATTTTTTACGAAAGCAATTAGTTTTCTTTTCTTTCATTCTCGTCTGAATAAGCTACAAATAAACATGATTTATACAGAGTAATCCCGGACTTTATTTTCTTCCCACGTAGTAGCCGCACGTGATTGAACAAACGCAAAGAAATGAAATATTGTATATTTATAATTTTGTTTTTGTTTTAATACCCTCATGATGGATAAATGGCTAAAAATAGGTACCCAACGTCTAGAAAATGAAAAGAATGACAATATAAATAAGAATGATGGGTCAACATCCAATGAACTTAAAAAAACAGAATGAATTCAATGCCACTGTTTCTGCATAAAAAAATATCGAACAAAATGTGCTATCTAATAAAAAATTGAGAAAATATCAAGAAGAGTTTATTAAATATGGATTTACATATTGCGTTGTTAATGGGAAAGAACATCCGTTGTGTGTTAATTGCAGGGATAAATTAGCAAATAAAAGTACGAAACCTGCTAAATTAAAAAGACATTTGGAAACCAAACAAAAAGAATTAGCAAATAAATCAGAAACATTTAAAAAAAACGAGCTGAAAGTGTAAAAAATCAAAATGTATTTTTGAAAAATACACAATTGCTGAGAAGGCTTTAAGGGCATCCTTAGAAGTTTCATATTTAATAGGAAAAAATTTGAAACCACATACAATTGGAGAACCACTCATTCTTCCTTCAGTAATTAATGACATCATTTATTCAAGGAGAAACATATGGTAACAATTCAAAAACGATACCATTATCAAGAGATACCATTTCTCGGCGAATTTCCGCCATATCACGTAATATATAATCAGTTCTGTTAAATCGATTACAAAACTATGTATTTGCTCTACAACTTGACAAAACTACAGACATTTCTAAAGTGTCTCAATTAATTGTTTATGTGAGATACGTTTATGAAGAAGACATATCAGAAAAATTTTTATGTTGTAAAAAATTGGAAGGAAAAACAAATGGAGAGAAAATATTTGAAATTATGATATTTAGGGGAAACAAATGACCTTACCTGGACACTGTGTCGCGGTTTGCTCTGATGGTGCTGCTGCATTAACAGGTAGTAATAAAGGACTAAGAGGGTTAATAAAGAAAATTGCTCCCCATACAATATTCGACCATTGCATGATACATAGACAAGCTCTTGTTGCAAAAGACAATGATGAAGAATTGCACTAGATATTACAGGATGTTGTTATTGTAATTAATTACATTAAAAGCAACAGCTCCCTAAACAGTAACTCTTTTCAATACTTTGTGATGAGATGGGTTCTGTGTATGAGACATTATTACTACATACCGAAGTCAGATGGCTCTCACGCTGCAAAATACTGCTACGTATTTTCGATTTGAGAAACGAAGTTTACATTTTTTGGTAGAAAAGAAACATATTGGCAAGTTCATTCATTAATGAAGATTGGCTCGGTAAACTCAGTTGCATGGCTGACATTTTCGAAAAACTTAACGATTTGAATGTAAGTCTACAGGGAGAGAAAACAAACATTTTAACATCGAGCATTAAAATTGAAGCTTTTAAAAATAAGCTGATACTTTGGAAAGGAGAATTGGGAAAAAACAACACAGACATGTTCCCGTGCTTTTCAGAATTTAATAAAGAAAATAATATATATTTCTTGATATTTAAAAACACCATTTCCCATCATATGATAAAATTGGGAGAAAACTCTTCTAGATAATGAATTAGGTTAGATATGTGATCCATTTTCGTTTGATATTTTTAAATCCAATATCTCTTTAAATGAAAAAGAACATTTAATTGATGTTTCAAGCGATGAAACACTGCGCATTCAATTTAAGTCTGACTTGCCAGAAATTTTGGTTAACGATTGGAAACGAATATGCCGATTTGAAGAAAAAGGCAATTAATATTTTGATTCAGTTTGCATCGACCTACTTATGTGAAACCGGCTTTTCTTAATTAGTTGGCCATTAAAACAAAATATCGATCTCGATTGGATCCAGAGGATGATTTACGGCTTGCGATTTCCAATACAGATCCGAACATAGAAGCAATCATGAGCTCTTTTCAAGCACATACCTCACATTGAATTCTTATGTTGTAAGTTTGTTTAAAGTATTTTCCATTAAAAAATATTTATACCCATATGCATAAATAAAACCATTGCTTCATAAAATTATGTGTTTTATTCAGACCTCTAATAAGGCACAAACAGAAGCGCAAATCCCAAACAGAATTCGACTTTAACTACGTTGATGATTAAAAAAACGTCTATTGTCTATCCAGGGGTCGCGACAAAATAGTAAATAAAATTGGGGGGCGGAAATGAAAATAGTTTGCGCACCACTGAAGCATGTTAGTTGGATTTAATTCAATGTAACACGTAATTCGTATTTAATTAAAGTAACAACCAAAATATATGTTGACAAAATTTTTCATGAAAGCAATTGTATCAAAAGAAAAATTTCAATTTGAAGGGTACGCATATAAAACCTGCATAAAACTTAAAAAGTTATAAAAGGAGCACAAATGTATGATTGCTTCTGTAAAAAATAGAATTCGAACAGATAAATTTCAGTTTAGTCACTGAAAATAGAACGTTTCACACACATTTCCTTCATTACGTTTAATATGTCAGGCGTCTCAATTTTTTCAAAAGATGAAAGTCATTAGCTATCTATTGGAAAAAATTACGAGTTCTGAATGTCAAACTTTGGAAGGTAATTAGTTTTCAATCTTTAATTTTAAAATTTCAGTAATAAAAAAAGTACGTTTGAAATTGAGTTTGTTGAAACGACTTCTGAAAACTTATGGTGATTTGATTTCCTACTCCATGTATTAATGATAATATAACAGTTCTTATAGTATTTATTACTTGAAGTTTTTACTTGATAAACAAATAATACTAGTAAAAACTTCTAACGTTTGTTAAGAACAGAAACTACAAAAGATGGAAGTGCAGAGAATAAACAGAATTGAAAATGATAATTCAAGAGAAAAATAGCATTTAAAACGATTAATTGTTTCTTTTGTAACCAGAACCTATTCTGTACATAGAAAATTTGCTATGTAATAAATTTCATGCACACTGGCATAAGATTTTATAAAATAAATAGATAAATATTATATGAATGCGGTAGCACGTACTTCCTCTTACGAACAAACTACTTTCAAAGATTACCGTCAAGATTGCAATAAAGCCACTGAGATTTCATTCTTTGAAACTCAAAGATTATCCTCAGAACGACGAAAGTTATAAATTTTGATTATTACTATATAAAACTTCCGTTTCCTCTCACGAGCAGTTTATTACACTTAGAATTTGCTCTCATATACCAGAACAGATAAAATATTTCCCTGCTCCTCTTTTTCTAGTTCGATAGTTCCGCCGAAACTACACCCTAGAAATATTTGTTGCGGGAAATAGTCCTTCCAAGTTAATGACTGAAGTGTGTCTGAGGCCTTATTTCCTCTCTCTACCACGAAAGAAGTGTACCCAGTGGAAATTTATTTAATGGTATCTGTGATTAAAGTTGTATCTCGTGGTCACATATATTTCTTACTGCTGTTAAGCAGCATTATTCTTTCGTGTTTGTACAGCTAAGCCCTCTGAGATTACGGAATAATTATATTTCCCACCTCTTTAGCTTAATTTCAATATGGGAAGAATTCAGTATAGATTGGGGATTGTTATTTTTCAGCGATTGGATGGTTGGGTTTCATGGCGCGAGGGCCATATTTTGGCCTAGTATTTTCCAAGGGGAACGGAGCATTTGGTTTGAAGGCGTAATTAGGTATTGTTAATGATTCAGATGTATAGATTAGCTGGGATATTAAAGTTATGTTAAGATTATTATCTTTGAGAAAGATTTTCACAGTAAGCAAACAAATAAAACGGAACAAGGAGCTTTTACTTCCTGTGATTCAAATACTCTCGTATGATACATATCGGGATTACCTTCAAATGTAAAGTATCGCCATTTTGGCAACGCTTGGAGTTTGATCTAATGGCGTTGACCAATTAGATATTATACATGAATTCGGAATTCATACTATTGGATACGTGCCAAAATCATATTAAAAAAATCAAGTCAAATGACGTTACTTCCGGAAAACGCACAGGAAGCACATTCCGCTACAGAAACACTACCTCCACCTATATTTAGATTAACAGAAAATGCCTCCTAAAAATTTCTCGGACGTGAGTCGAAAAGATAGCCCCATTTGTATTTGGGTGAATCC
Source organism: Meta bourneti (assembly GCA_933210815.1). Lineage (NCBI taxonomy): Eukaryota > Metazoa > Arthropoda > Arachnida > Araneae > Tetragnathidae > Meta > Meta bourneti. The sequence continues at coordinate 75,857,113 of OW119923.1, read as the reverse complement.
ATTCAAAAATACAGGCAATAAAAAATAAAATGTTCGCCTCACCACTTTCGACTTTTTTAAAAATTTAGTATATGGTGGCCAGTGGCGTATGTTAAACTATGCCATGTTTGTTTTTTGCAAAAAAATTTTTTTTCATGGAAATAAGACCCTTTAAAGAGCGGTCAGAAATATTCAATTTTACTTTTCAAGAATGTCGCGTAGCACTTAAAATTCCGCTACGCTTAAACTATTAGAGATAAACTTGTTTTGTTTTTTGCTAGTGATACTTAAATGTACTGTTCGTAATAATAAGTAAAAATATCTTTTAAATTGGATTAATTTTATAACAGTTTGTCACGGAACTTTCTGAAGTTTGGTTAAGATTTAATAAAAAAACCGATTTTTAAAATTTTTAAAACTTTTTGTGTAAGTTCATTAGAATGTTGTTAATGTAGTAAACTATATAGCTAATGCAGTTTCTGAAAGATTGATTTTTAAGATTCTTCAACGTAAGATATCATCGAAATTTCAACCTCTAACGTGCGCTCAACATTATTCCTCCACTAGTAATTGAGCGCTCGAATCGACTCAACCAGAAGCTCAAGCAACTTTTTCGATGAGATATTTTAACATGATTCATTATTTCTATACATATATCAATAAAGTATATGGAACTAAGATTTTTGATAGTCCTATAATTCTACTGTTAATAATTTTAAAAAAGAAATAAGCTAAGCTCTAATTATTTACCGCGGAACTTATAACTAACTTCTAATTATTTACCGCGGAAATATTTGGGCTGCATATTGCTTCAGGACTTCGTTTGCATTAAAATTTTCACTTGGTGATAACTTGCACACATGGTTTCACGTGTACCTGCTGCAACAAATTATAAAATAAAATAAAGTTATAAGTTATACTATTCTGAGGGCTCTAGCAGTGTTGATTGTTTATATTCTACAAACAGCTGCTTTTTATCCACCCAGCTGCTCACATGGGGAAGATTTTATGTAGTGAAAGAGTAGCTTTTAATGTACCAATCATCGTCATGTGTGATTGGTACACTAAAAAGCCTTCACCTTTGTCTGATTACATCTTATTCCTATAAATTTTAATATACATTTTAAATCGTTTACTATATAATACTCATTTACTCTTAATTCATTCTTGGATTTGAGTATAATTCATCCTGGGAATTTTTATGAAATTAATCTCTCAAACAAATCAATATATTAAGGTAAAAGCAATCTCATGGTTTCAGAAGAGACTAATAAATTTAATTATGTCTGTTTATGGAGGAAGGCACATGAAAATTTTCCTGCAACATCAAAAGATAGTTTTTTAAATAACTAACAAGTTCACTCTCGTTGAAAGTTTCACAATGGTGCGTTCATATGACAAAGTCGGCCTCTTGTTATACACAAAATCTGATCTCCTAGTATTGTGACATGAGAGTGAAACTTTTCATGAATCGAGGATGATTGAAAGTAAGTTTATTTACTTATGAAGCTGTATTTATTTATGAATTGCATTTGTGTTCAACATTGAAATAGTCATTTATTAAAGTATCCGTTGAATGCTTTCTTGGAGTTTTATGTGGCAGAAAGGACATATTAAACACTTTCGCCAAATTTAACAAATCTCTCACTTTATTTTAATTAATAGTTTATTTAGCGTAACTAATATTGAAATTAGCAACTTTTCTTATTGTTTTAAGTAAATAAAAAATTTACATAATTTTATCTGCGATGCTAAATATATATATACTGAGCTTCGTAATTTTTCTTATCTATGCAATTTTAGAACTATTTTATGAGAATTTATAGTTTCGTGCTACTAGTTTCAATACTGTTTAAATGTTTTAATATAGTTATAGCAATTTATTAATATTTTAAATATGTAGTTTATTACTCTGATCCTTTCTGTCAAAACAATTACAATGTATTTTTTAAATTTGGTTTTGTAGTGAGATGAACAGCAAAATTTTGACATGCTTGCAAAATTCTGTGTAAATGTTTAACATATAATTTTGTGATAGATAATTAATTCAAATTAAGTAAATACTGTACATTATTATTCAAATTATTCGGTTAACGTTGAGTAAAAAGTATTTTTAAGCAAATACAGAAAGCAAGAAATCCCGATTTAATTTAAGGATTTTGAAAACACTTTTCGTCCTTTATGGATAATTTGACATGCGCTTAGGGATTTTTCGTACTTCGAAAGGGAATTTGATGGTATTTCATTATTTTCTGATCGCGTCGAGTTTTGCGCAATCATGATCATTTCACAAAATAATTTATGTAAGCTTAAATATTCAAAAACTGCAAAAAAACTCACACTCTGATAGAATATTTATATAGGAACTTTTATTAGATTTTTAAAAGATGGCTTTTTTTTTGAGAAAAATGAATTTAAAATTCATCAAAATAAAAAATTCATATTTCCAATACTATTTACGTACCACTAATGAAATTAGTATCAATTGTTGCTCTTAAGTCCTACAATTATTTTGAAAAAAAAATTGGATTACCTTAAATACTTTAGGAGATATGCGATTTTTAACTAGGTGACGTACGCTAAGAAAAATAAATTTTAATTTGTGACATCACTTTCACAGCCCTGTATCTCGAAGAAAAATTTTTTTCGGGATTATAAAAATATATTGATTCAAGGTGGCCCAAAATGTGCCTGTTTGCAATATATCATTCGATTCGAAGATGGTGAGGCGAACAGCCTTCCTGAATTTGAATGGCACCACGTGATTCTGCTCGCGAATCAAATTTGTCGATGGAAAATAATCAATCTTTTTAAAAACAAAACAAATGCTATGAGTATTACAAATTCGAATTTAAAAATGAAATTTGTGAGTCAAATACTGCATTCATAACCAACGATGGTATAATTAACAAGTAAATGAATCCTTAGACGAAAGTTATGAAAGGTAGAAAAGGAAACAGAAATAAGTTAATTTATAATTTATTTCCGAAATAACTGGATTTCCTGATACTTTAAAAATAATGTGATTTAGCTTATCGGAAAGAAGAAACTATAAAAAGAAAAAAAAATCTTTGTAGAAGTTAATAAAAGGTTATCTGGAATCCAATCAATCACTAGCATACATTTTAGGTTTTATATCATATTGCTGGTCAATCGGCTTTAAATAAAATTTATATTCATTTCATGAAATTTGATTGTTTAACTATATTTTTTCATGTTTTTGACCAAGATGTTTTAATTCAATATGTTATCCATTGATTTCATACCTTTTAATACTTCAACATTATGATGTTGATCGGTACTTTTTCGGGACATCAACTCATTAAATTCACATTTTTGTGGATTTAGTTTTTCAATGTTACCGATCAACATGTTTTTGAAAAATAAATTCATGACCTAACTACTTATTAGAATTAAACTATTTTTATTACTATAAAATTCTAGTGACCCTGATTATATCCTCGTTTTCTTAATGTTTTTACGTTTATATTTGCTTTTATTTTCTCATATTGGCTTGGTGCAGCTTATCCACTTCTGTACCTTGCGCCATAAAACCCCACATTCCTTACTGCCAAAACCACTCTACTGAAGCATCAACTGCCTATACTGGAATCAACAGTTGTGGAAGTTTTCTATGCGGAAGCATGTATTTAGTCTTTCAACACACAATACTAGAAATTATTTTTATTTAGAGAGGTATTGCACCGAGGTGTGAAAATTTTAACATGGATGTATAGTCACATATACTGATGTCTACACTATTAACATTTTTATTGTACATGTATTTTTATACATCGTTTTAGAAATTCGTGAATCACGTGGGAAGATATTTTGCTTTTCGATATATTTTAGCAACCGAATAATAATGAATTCTATAACTAAATTTGTGTCTATTTTAATTTTCTTCACACCTTTATTTAAATATTTCATTGCATGTTATACTCAATAGGTTAAAAAGGATACTTTTATCAGTGAAAAAAGAGATTTATTTCACCAATTTTAGCAAACTTAAATAATTTTATTTCATTCTCCAATATTTGTGGTATTATTTCTTTCACCGAATTCTGATACTTATTTCTTCCACCAGCTTTTGAATAGGAGCATAGCCGTAACAGATTTTCTTTTCGTAGTGTCCGAAACCAAATGTGAAAGCCTAACGTACAGAATCAAAACTAGTCTAGACTAAAGCTTTCGAAATCTCTTTTAAAAAGATTCTAAATACGGTCTTCTTCCTTGAAAAGGATAGGATTCTACTTGACAATTTAAGAAGATCGACTTTACTTTTTCTTGTCTTAACCTTATTTCGATTACTTTAAACTCGATATTTCTGTCTCGAAGATTTCTCTGAAAACGAATATCATCAAATGATAAGCTACAGCTACACATAAAATTATAGGCAAGTGACTCATTGGTCCAACAAACAGTCGTACTACACTAAATTGGCAGAAATATTCATGCGTAAAGATGTATTTTTGCACAGAAACAGAGTTACGGGTGCGCATGTTTGTTTTGTCGTATGCTATTTCAGTGTCTGTCGGGTTTAGGTACCTCAATCAAGGCTCCTATATAAATATGGTCGCCGGTACCATGGCACCGTAGCTCAGTGAGTTTTTACGAACCTGTGACAAGTAGGCGAGGCAGGTGCTATTCCTCACTGGGCTTAATTCTCTCGTCTGTATCAGTAAAGCCGTGGTCAAATAGGGAGAGCATAGCGACTCAGAGGTCATAGACTAATCAGAGGCACGTGAGGTGAAAGCGCTCTGATTGGTCTGCTAGTGTCGCTTTTCGATTCCTATTTGACAACAGCTTAAAGCTTTCCTTGTGTGTGTTTCAACGTTGTTTAACACAGCTTGACCAAATATGACTTCAACGCCATAAAATCCAACCAACCATGGTATCGGAACTCGAGGTTTAAGGATAGGTTCCTGATAAACATAAAAAGTTTTTAACTGCAGGGGGCTGTCTGTTTTCCAAGTTTTTGGCAATGATGCAGGTGAATGCAGGTTGTTATATTAATTAATCCCCTCCAATGGTTGCGACGAGATGTCTCGTCCAAGATAAGATCGATTTTGCTAATGACCAGATATCTTGTCCATCGGCATCAGTTTTGCAAATGACGAGATATATCGTCGAGACAAAATCCCCCCGCTACAAGGATAAATGAAAACCCAAGTAGGAGAAACAAATTTCCATTGACCAGAACTGGTGACAGTTTGGAACAGGTTTTTGCAACAAAGACTGGCCACTACAGGGCAGTTTTCAATAAACCACCAGGAGGGTAAATAAACGATGTTCGTTTCATTATTTAATTTATATACAATTTAAATAATTGCATTGCTAGTTGAACGCTATCTGGCAGCAACTGACATTTCTATATCTGATCTGATTCAGAACAGCTACTCGATCATTTTTAATACAAAATAGATGTACGCAGAAGCATGCGCGTGTATGCATCGTGAATTCGATGTTCTGGTTCACAAGAAATTCGAGTTTATCACAAGTTTAAAAGTTTTAAATCTTTTCCTTGTGTATAATGATAAAGGCGTACAACATTTAAACAAAGGAAGAAAGAAGAAATTATACATTAGCGCACGTTAAACATTGATTGTGCATGATGTATATTCTAATTTTATGAGAGGTGACTCAACTTTCAAACATACTGTGCCGCGGTAGCCCAGTTGGAAGAGCAACGAATTAACAACAGGAGGGTTGCGAGTTCGAAACTTCGTTCAGCCAAAGACCGTCGTGTACACGGGGGCTGGTGCAAGTTAAGTCTGTCGTGGACTCAAATTTCCTCACGTTGGCGTGGTGTGTAAGTTTGGAAAGTGGGGTGCCAACTCGGGTGTTCTCGTCATCTGGCCGTGGTTCAAAATTATGAGGCTTTGTCCTTAGATCTTTCCTTTCGGGATTGAAACCAAACCGTCGCCAATAGCTCGTGGTACTGCTCCAGTGCGACCTTAATTAATTACCTACCTACTCAAACTGATGCTGGGGCATGTCATCTAACATGGTACTAGAGCCCGGAGTTTACGTATGAGGAGGTCTCTGACCTTAAGTACATATTCTAGTGAATTAGCTTTTATCATTATCTTAATTGTTTTGCACACTATTGAAGATCTCAAAACCTCGTTCATTGAAAAGTAAATCACACTGTGTTGTTTCTAATCCCCCTTGGTAAGGTGAAACCTATATCAAGTCCATAAGACCATGTTTTTCAAGTCATACAGCATGTTCGTCCAGAAGCTGTGCCACAGGGACACCGATACAATCTAAAATATGGGAAGTTTCTGAGTTTTGTTGAACATGGACCAGTTTGAAAGTTTTTAATTCCTCTAACAAAATTCATATACCTTGTGTACCTGCTTCTAAGTATATATTTCCAAAGCTGAATCTCATGGTATTAGTAGATTTTGGTAAGAAACAAACATCGAGCTTTCAAAAGGATAGGTGTATTTAAATGAAGTATCTAGTTAAATAATAATGTTTATATATAGGAATCAATAGCTAGATTTAAAAAAATATACCGAAAAATTATTTATTTTAAAAACCAAATAGTACTGGTGTCCATAAATTAAGGGTCAGTTATCTTTTTAGAGGGAAACAAAATTCTGAATGGAATATGATGATAAATATAATAATTAGATATAAAGACAGACTTCATAAGATTTCGCGCATTAGGAAACAAACTTACGTGAATGCACCGATAATACTTGCTAATTTAACAGAGTTCGATTTTTGGTCTTTGATGAGAAGCAAACTGTTCACAGCTTTTTGAATTATGTTCCCTGTCAATGTTTAATCTATATTTATAAAGCAGAGTTGGTGTCTGTTCTCTATACAAATCTACACCTTTTGACCAATCAACGCCAAATTCGGTGCACTTATACTTTAGAACCTTGCGTGTAACCTAGGCTAAGACCGTCCCTGTTTTATTTGCCCTAGGTGTGCAGAAGGGGCAAAAACAATTCGAAATCCCCATAGAAATAACATTGAGTATAAAACGATTGCGGTCCGCAACTCAGTTTGTTTTACCAGTTTTGATGGAAAAACTTTTCCAATAAAATTGTTTTATCAGAACTGCTCGAAAAAGAATTTTTTCCAAAACAAATTAAAATCTAATACTTATGTTTGAACTGATTTTTTATTTCTTCCCGTAATATAAATAATTTATAAATATTTGAATGATGAAAAAGGATTTTTAAAGTACATAATTTTGCATAACTTATACATTTTGCAATGGAACACGAGAAGCACAAACGAAAAACTTCATTGAACATAAAAGCATAATTTTGCTGTTTGGTATCTGGCATCGTCAGAATTAATTTTTTATTTTATAAATTTGATTTAGAATTTCGTGTTCGTGGTATTTAAGTTATATTTGAGCATTTCTAAGTTTTATAAATTGTGTTCTTTTTTGTAAATAAATCATTATTGCCTTTATCAATATTTTTCAAACGTCTTTTTTCGAATTGCTATTTCAGAAAATGCTCAGGAAGTATAACTTAGACACGCTTGCTCATACCTTTCGTTTTTCAGAATTCTCCATTTATTCAATGATCGGAATTTCGTTTCAGTTTGTATTTGTGTTCCAGTATTTTACATTGAAGATATATTATTTAGGAGTTAAATTTTAATTAATTATTATTTTCCGCAAAATATCACTAAGCATGGATAATTTCTTGGCGGTATATGCATATTTCACCCAACTTTCTTTAAGTTTTTCGTTGAATAGGTAATAGTTTGTAGAATTCTGTTTCATAAAAATAAATAAAATATGCAAAACATTTTTGATTAAGGTGTGTAATTTCTTATTTTAAAATCACCAGTAAAGTTAAAATAAAATTATTTTAAAATAAGATAGGTTACGTTAATTTAAAACGGGTAGTCTACGTTGTAGTTCAAATATATTTCCAAATTGACTTCTGGAGTAGTCACCTTATCAAAAACTTCCGTAGTTTGTGTTACAGCAAGAGTGTGATGAATATGAAATGCATTATATGAATGGATATATTATGTATACATATTTGCCTCAAGTAAATTGTAAAACTATAAAAAAGTTAAAAGTACGTTAAAAAATTATTTTCCGTACGCTTATATGATGTTAGCATTTTTCTATGAAAGAAAAGTGATTACATTTAACCAATTCAATCCGAGAAACGCCGGGTAATTTAGCTAGTAGGATATGTGTCCAATTAATGAACGAATGACATAGCAAGCTATTCGCAAGATTGTCCAGTAAATCCTAGGTAGGTTTCGCCATTCCTGTTTCACCGCAATAACTGGGTTTTTTTGGTACGCAATGGGGGATTTTGTTCTGAAACTTTTCATAATGCATCTGACCTTAAATTTATGGACATCAGCTTAATACTAATAGTCCTAAATTAAAGAAGTTAATTTATTTGGAAAGTCACTACTCTTTGAATAGAAAGAAAAACTACATGCACACGATGGCCTGATTTAAAAAGATTTTAACTAGATTTTATGATGTTTAAAAAGATAAGCGTCCCCATATCTCAAACTCAGTCAGAGAGACAGAGGTTTCCCCAGAGCATCACTTTTCACATCTTACGATCAGGCTGGAGTTTTCTCGAAGGGCAATAATTTTATCTGGCTGTACTTGAATGAACGGTTTGAACGTTAAACCAACTGTTCAGATCCTCTTCGGAGTCTCAGAAAAATAGGAAGGCACAGTGGAAATTGATGTGACGTTTGGGTGAGTCGAATATTTATTTGCTTTACACATCCGTTTTAAAGTCGTTCTCGCGTTGTTCGTTGTTTCGGTTTGCTAATACCTCTTTTATTCATCTTCTGATAGTTTTGTGTTAAAGATTTGTTGTATATGTTGCATCAATCGTGCTTATCTTTTGTAAGCCTTTTGTTACGAGATTCTCTTTGAATCAAATTATTCAGTCATTCTCTACAAAATATTTACTTTATTACATCTGATTCTATACATGCTAGATACAAATAATTTACACAGCTGCCTTTTAACATCTTTTTTGGGGATCTATTTTTCTAAAAAGAATTCTTCACTTACGGTACCTTATTGCTATTCTTAGAAAACCAAATTATGCAATATTACAATAACTAAAGTGCAAACTATAATTAGAACTACTTTTAAGAGCATCATAAATAAATTTCTTTCTTACAAAATGATCGTTTTATTTTAGTTTAGTTTGAGTTGTAAAAGAGTTTGTAATATAATCTTTAAATTTGGCCACATGTATCTGATTAAGGAAAATTACTTCAATATTTTCCTTAGAAAACCAGCCATGAAGTCTTGTCTAACAAACGCTGCCTCTTTCTCCTGTAAAGAGATGTATTCGTGTTAAATTTGGAAATAGCGTTTGGAAAGTTGTAAACTTATGTAATTTTGCAAATTCCTATTTTCAGTCACATTTTACTGTAATGTATTCTCTTCCTTAATAAATCAATGTGCAATCTACCCTGATATATTTAGAACGTTTTGAAAGGGAATAAAATCTCGCAAAAAATACTTTGAAATAGTTTTACTTCAGTTACCAGGAACAAATGTTTTAATCCCTAAATATAATTACGTAAATGTTTAGCTTTGATTTTTCTCAGTTGATAAAATAATGCCATAGTTGCCCAGGATAGTTTTTGAGGTTTTCAGGTACTTAGTTGAATTTCCGTCATACTGGAGCAACACAAAGGGCTATTGGTGACGATCCGGGATCAATCCCAAAGGAAAAGTTCCAAGGACAACACCATGTAATTTTGTACCACAGTCAGATGAGGAGATCAACACCTGAGCTGGCACCCGATTCTCCAAGCTTCCACACCACGTCAATGTGAAGACATTTGAGGCCATCGTAGATTTAACATGCACCAACCTCCCATGTACACGATGGTCAGTTGGATAGCATTTCGAACTCACATTTCTCCTTTAGAAATACACGACTCTACCAACTGGGTTACAGTTTTTTAGTGATGAGGAATAGATCAAATTACGAACACCACAGAGCAGATTAAATGTCTTAGTGATATAGATTAGAAGTTATACAAATGTTTATAAATTATGAAATTATTCATCAGATGAAATTTTCAAACTTGGCTAAATACAGTGGGCTTCATCTTCTGCCCCTTTCTGCTCGTCAACCCTTTAAGATTATTATGCAATATTCCTTGGTTCGCTCATTCGCAATGGACGCTAGCGTCAAATGGTTTGTTAAATTAGAAAACTTATTAAATAAATAGTTAAAAATGTTCATGTAACAATATGAACCGATCCTTAGAAAAACCTATGGATAATAAAGTTATACCGACATTATATTCCTTAGTAAAATGATTCATTGATCTAAACATACCTGTCTCGTCAAAGGATGCAAAGGTGCCACCATTTTTAAGAAAAAGAAAGTTTAGTTCTTTTGTTAATCCTCAATGATATACCAGTAGTCCTATCGATTCCTTATCCAATCGCTCACTGAAGACCAATAAGGCAACTTGACAATGTCAGGAAAACCAGAACACTTTTGCTCTGGTCCATTCAAAGGATCTGGTTCATTTCACCAGAAATGGCTATTCTGGCATTGATACGTTGACTTGTTTCACTTTAATGATAACTGAAGTATGGTCATACCAACCAAACCAATCAGGAAGTTTGTCCTAACTAACGTCGTTACAACTAGAGCATTTACGATCCTGAACGGATAATGGACGTAAACCCTTGTGCTTTAACACAGCAAATGAACATTGCAGTATTTCCAAAACTTTTAATAATCTGAGGCATTCACACCCATTTTCAGCAACATAATTTCTAACCTAGTTTGGCCTTCTTGACCAATAGACTCTATCCTGGGATTCTGTCAGCCAATAGATGTAGGTTATTTAGTGATTATGTGGGGTAAGAGCAATGCTACACCACTTGGAAAAATCCTGTGCCACTCAAAGAGATAAAGCTGTACCAGTAATATTTACCTTTTGATAAAAGCATTTATTTATCAAAGCGTTCTAAAACACCGCAGGCCCAATGTATGTTCTACTTAATTTTTCAATTTCAGGATATAAACATTAAAAAAAGTCGAAGGGAGTTGTTACAAAAGTAACTTTGTACGGAAGTTTTCAATATAATAAATAAACAACGCGTCTTTTATTAAACTCACTAGTCTATAAACTACATGAAGCGTATTTATGATCTTGCGCATGTCATGAGTCATTTAAATGCGTTAAAACAGAAATAAAAATCTAACAAAAATTCTGAATATAATAGTTACAAAAGTGTGTAAAAACAAGAAAAGACGCCCAAAGACTTATTGACATAAAATCTCATAAAATTCGAGGTCTGAAACATATCTCTGATATCATTTTGTCTCAAGAAAAGAGTATAAAAACAACGGGAGTCAATACATTTTCCCGACTACAAGCTTGACTGTGACATAAGATTTTATTAAAATCCCCCTTTCTGAATTTATGATTTAGACGGATGATTCTAACAGTCTTTTGGTCTATATAGTCTTATAGCCTATCTTCTCCTATATAGCCTAGAGAAAGTTGGCACACTTCAATTCATTGCGTCGTAAATACATTGGTGATGAAATGAGCACAAAATAATATTTTCAGAGAAGTCAAAAACCCGTGTGCATTGATATGATTCAATTCACAAACGTTGACAACTTGTTCTGCAATAAAACTATACCGTTACACCTAGAAACTGAAGTGAAACATTGGTGGAGATGTTGATTCTAATAGATTCGGCGATCATTTCACTCCAGGTTTAGTCTTATTTTATTGAAATAAATCCAGTTCAATATTTCCTCGACTCCATGTATCTCGATATTTTCAGAGTACGTTTCATTTTATTAAGATGGAGAACTGAGATAGGAATAGCGCGACAGTCGCAAACAGCTGTTATTTATTACATTTCATAATTTTACTGTCTTTGTGAAGGAATCAGTTGCAAAATGTACCTATATTTAGAGTTTCCATTTATTTCTTGGAAGAAAACATTTCGTTTTGGGAATGATAAAAATACTCACGGAGAGAAAAAAAGAGTTACACTTTACAAGTAAAATAATGAACTTTTATTGAAAAAATAGGGGATTCCCTATTTCGCAGATAATTTTTTTTGTTGCAACAGTTTGCAAATATATTCGATGAATAATAAATTGTAATTTCTCTTGGTGTTCAAATGGTTTAATAAATTAAATTTAATAAGAAATTTAAGCAATTCTTCAAATGCACAAGATTTGAAGAGAAAAAAGTAAAAACTAATGAAAGACGTGCTGAATTTATTGAGTGATAAATTACTTGAAATAAAAGAGAATAAGTTTATGGCTGCACGCAATAGAAATAGTTTTGAAGAAATATCTATTCTTTAAATTTGTTTAATAAATTTGATACTTTGATATACTTTACTGACCTTACATTACGAAACGAAAATCTTTGTATATAGATAATAAGCCAAATACCCATAAACGTTATTGGTGTTCTTTTATTTTTATGGAAAATTATTGACGTGAATAACATTTATATTTTAGTTTCTCGAATGAAATCGAGGTTTACAAAACATGTTAATACTTTGGATACTTTAATATTTAAAGCCATTACAAAAAAATAAAATGCAAATAATTTTTGTTTATTGGAAATATGGTACAATTTATGTGTTTACAAAAATAATTTCTTTATTTTATTTTCTTGAACTGTTTCTTCACGTGAATAATGTCTGTTCGAAATATACTTGGAAATCGAAATGTTACAAGAATTACTTTAGATGCTCACATTGATAAAGAAACTATAATAGTACAGAATTTATATATGTTTGTAGGAAATATTGACCCTTTATTTGAAAAATGTATAATTATTTCATTATTTAGATGTATTGTTTCGAAAAATTAAACTTTTTTGGCAGAAGAATTTTTTACTTTACTTAATTTCAATGAGAAATAACGTATTACCAAATCTCAAAATAATGACTTTTAAATGTTAATATCTAAGCAAACAAGTGTTCAAAATTTAAGATCAATATTATTTTAAATCTGCAATTTTTTGCAAGAATGAAAAATTAATTTACTGGAATTCAGACTTTTTTGTTTAGTTTATTGTTAAGCATTTTTATTAAAAAGTTTATTTCAATTTTTTTAATGTAAAATTCTTAAATGTGCCATTCGGAACCCCATATTTCTAACAACCATTATTACAAAAATAAATTTTCAAAATACGCGGTTTCATTCCTTAAATAAGTATTTCATAGATATTACAACATTAAACAAAAAATTGGAGCTTTTTAGAGATGAAATTTGGATTTATCGGCAAGTAGGAGGGAATTAGTTTTCACAATCATGTTTCATCTTCATGCCTGACAGTTAATTAATATTTATAATAGCGAAAAATTTGACTGATTATTGTAAGCCAAACAAATTAGGTTGAAAACAACGAATAAACTTACACTTATTTGAGTTCCTTTCTCATAACACACCATTCATGCGAAATTCTGCTCCATTGAATTAGACGCCATTTAAAAAATTTTTCTGATGTGTGGTGAGAGCCACCATTACAAAATTTAACTTATAGTATAGTAGTATATATGGAGTAGTGTAACTTTTCTCCCCATTAAGCACTTTTTGGTAGACAAAGTTTTAGTCTTTCGCGTCTTGCACAATTGGTGAGTGGTAGACATAATAAACATGCGCACTTTCAAAACAAGCTGGATGGAACTTCTAATAAATGATGTCGACCCTCGTCTCAATCGGTATACATTTCGATGTATGGTCTACGATGAACAGTTGAATTGCCAATGCGATGCATATCTACCAATAACTGTCTGAAGCTCTACGCTAATAGATGCATTTACCTACATTACAGCTCTGCTATTAGTTTCCACTCAGCTGCTGAAGGCAATACTCGACTAGTAAAGACAACACAGGACAGTCCACGGTCTCAATCATCCATTGTAAGACCACGCGTTCGGAAGTACACCCGTGTTCTCAATACAGCTTCCATTTCATGCTATTGGCAATCTATCAAATAGTGATAGCATTAAATTCAGCCCTCGATAAATTCTGAAGGAATATTATGGTGAACTTAGTCACCACTATAAAAAACAAATTAACTTACCATACAGTAGTATATATTGCGACGACGCCGTTCAAGGTTGCTGAGAACAGATCGTGTGATACAGAGTTTTTATAACTGATCTTATCTGAATCAGAGCAAGAACTTGATGACATTTTGTACAAAATAGATATGCGCAGAAACATGCGTGTGCATGTATTCTGGATGCGATGTTCTGGTTTGCACGATATTCTGGTTCGCCAGAGTATACCCAATGAGAGAGCCCCAAACGATGAAATACAAAATACAAAAAGCTGAATAAGAATAAACATTCTGTTTTGGAGTAAAGAAAAGATTATAATTAATTACATTATATCCTAATATAATATAATATTTTAGAATGATCATGTTTTTGTATTAGTGTGTGTATCGCTGTTTTCCGTCGATACAAAAAGTTGAATTTCCCTTTTCTTCTTTGCAAACAACAACGCCTGCAATATAACAATGCAACCTATCTCCATCATTAAGTACTTTTGAGTTGAATGACGTTCCATTGCCTTTCACGTCTTGCTAAAATGCATTGCGAATCAGAGGTGCTATTTTAGTACAGCTCAATTCATTTGAGAATAAAATAACTTGTAATTAATTAATAATTGCCAATAATTATTTATTGGAAAAATAGTAATGTCAAGTGAGATTTTTATTTCCAAAAATCTTAACATAATGGAAAGAAGATTTACTTTAAGATAATTTAAGAGACAGTCATTTCGTCTGGGTTACTCAAGATCGTTAAATGTGCAGTTGAAATAACTAAATTTATTCATACTAAAGCTTATATTTGTTAACATATTAATTTGATGAACTAAAAATTTTTTTCTTTTAATTTGAAGTTAATAAAATTCAATTGAAAGGAAATAACCAAATTTAGAGCGTTTTCTGTTAAACTTTTACGTAAGTGCAAGTAAGGCGTACTTATAATTAAGTTAAACAAGACATAAAATGTTTTAAATCTCATAAATGCCTAAGATATTTATAAAAAAATAAACCAGATATTCCACTTTTTATAGTTCAATCCTTCTATATTACAATCTTAAAGCATATATACTTCTATAGAACTACTATATAAAGGGATTTTCGATGTCTTACAGTCCTTTAACTGCAAGAAAGACTAAGTTTTCTTCAATTTGAGATAAACCTAAGAGTTGTAAGATGTAAAAAACATTTATTGTATAAGATTGCATATTTTGTTTTCTTTTTAACTCTATAACATCTCAACCATGATTTCACATAGATATTTCATTTCATATCCTGTAAGAGATCGCTTATTTAAAAAATAAAAAACTCTGTAACTGTCCAAATCTCTATAACATATGTAACAGATGTATTTTTATATTCTTGTCGTGGTATCCTATTTATAAAATAAAAATGCCACTTCTCTAAAGAACGTACTATTCCATTAAATTATATTATTCAGGTACTATGAAAGTATTCCCTTGCATTCGCAATTTGTAAGTTAAATTTTTGGCCTACGCTCTTTGTATCGACTGCAAAACTGTATCAGTTACATTACTACAGTTAATTGGCTGAAGCTTTAAACCTCTAAGTAGGAAGCATTGTTTCTCCATCCTTCTTTCGATCATGTTTTGAATGGTTTTATGTATACAGGGCGAGTCGAAATTGTTTTTACAAAATAAGAAGGGTGATAGTAGCCATCCAGACGAGCAATAATTACCATGGAACATTGGGTCGCATTCCACTCTGAGAGGCAGAAAAGAGTAAAATTAGAATTTCAACATGAACTTACAACAGTGTTGGGAAAGCAAATGAACGATACTAAAAGTTGCACAATCTGATTTATTGATCAGAGAAAAACTCACAGCAAGTGCTCAAAGTGGCGGCCACGCGTGTTGTTGCACAGTTCACCGGAATGACTGGCGCACCCTCTCGAAGATTCCTGGTGTTGTGTTAATTTTGTCTGCGGCAACACCGATTCTCGCTACGAGATCTTCAGCCGAGTCCACAGGCGTCTGGTACACCAAAGATTTCATGTGCCCCCAGAAGAAAAAGTCCAGTGGGTTGAGGTCCGGTGAGCGAGGAGGCCAAGCCACAGGTCCGCCACGTTCGATCTATCGTGCGAGATATGTGGAATTCAAGAAGTGCCGGACCGTGCTGGAAAAGACGTCAGAGGCGATGGCTTGTTCATGCTCGACGCGTTTCGACTTTATTCTTTTCTGCCTCTCAGAGTGGAATGCGACCCTATGTTCCATGGTAATTATTGCTCGTCTTGATGGGTACTATCACCCCTCTTATTTTGTAAAAACAATTTAGACTCACCCTGTATATACGAGATCTGTCCAAAAAAACCCGAATTTTTAAAATAAATCAATAATTGTGATAAGAGTATCTTTTAATCAGACTTGTCTCCTTCAAAATACTCTCCTCTATTTATACACCACTCCCAACGTGTCTTCCATTTCTGGAATGCTTCCTGGAAATCCTTTTGTGGGATCGCACGTGGGTCTAGCAGCGAATTTTCTTCGATCTATTGTTTCAAATCGTCGACCTTTCAAGGTGGATTTCAACTTTGGGAAAAAAAATCAGCAGGGACCAAATCTGGCGAGTAGGGAGGCTGCTGGATGACAGTCATCTCTTTTTTGGCCAAAAATTCACGGATAAGGAGTGACGAGTGTGCAGGTGCGTTATCATGGTGAAACATCCATGTCTTGTTTCTAAAAAATCGTCTTTGGTGGATGTTCTGCCCGATTTGAAACGTCGGTACCATTCATGGCATTAGGACCGGCTAAAACAATCCTCTCCATAAGCTTGTTGCAACATCTGAAATGTTTCAGTAAAGGTTTTTGCCAATTTTACGTAAAACTTCACACAAACTATTTGCTCTTCAAGATCTTTCATTTTCGAAATGTAAACTTCACACAAACTATTTGCTCTTCAAGATCTTTCATTTTCGAAATGTAAACTTCACACAAACTATTTGCTCTTCAAGATCTTTCATTTTCGAAATGTAAACTTCACACAAACTATTTGCTCTTCAAGATCTTTCATTTTCGAAATGTAAACTTCACACAAACTATTTGCTCTTCAAGATCTTTCATTTTCGAAATGTAAACTTCACACAGACTATTTGCTCTTCAAGATCTTTCATTTTCGAAATGTAAACTTCACACAAACTATTTGCTCTTCAAGATCTTTCGTTTTCGAAATGTAAACTTCACACAAACTATTTGCTCTTCAAGATCTTTCATTTTCGAAATGTAAACTTCACACAAACTATTTGCTCTTCAAGATCTTTCATTTTCGAAATGTAAACTTCACACAAACTATTTGCTCTTCAAGATCTTTCATTTTCGAAATGTAAATAATCGCCGAACACACAAAATACTGGTTCACTCTACCGCTCATAAAACTGTGACAAAATGTTGTGGAATTTTCGAGAAAAGAGCAGGTACAAGCTCAAGGTTAAGGCTACACAACGACATTACAGCGGTATTGCTAGGTTGATGCGTTAGCTCTTTAATTTCAAAGTTCAGTTTCTTTTTGGACAGACCTCGTATATTTGGATAAGTAAAATTAAGTAATAAATAAAAGCCTATGTTTCGATATACATATTTCATAAAAATTTGAATGAGATTATTTCGTAGCAAAACCTTTCTCGTTGGTTTTCAAGAAATGTATTTTTCATACAATGAACTCAAATGTAATAAGAAAAGTGGTACTCGTAGGTATTTAATTAACGTCACACTGGAGCAACACAACGGGCTATTCAAAACCTCAATGTAATAAGAAAATACCCTTTTTATCACGCAAATTTTACCGATACATAATAACATAAATTTATGCTTCCAGTATATATCCTTACTTATAAAATAACTTGTACCAGTTTTCCTTATAGAACTGGATTCTTCTTCGCTTAGTCCTGTATTTCAAATTTTCCTTTATATCAAATCCATATGTACTTTCTTTCTCTCTAGCGACTCAATTTTATCTAAGTTTGTCCATTCCTTCTTTCCAGAAACTACTCATGCTGGTAAAACCATTTTGATGAGATTTCGAGCTCCATGATTTTCCACCTTTATAACGCTAAACATTAATCTTAAATCCACATATTTGTACATCTTGTTCTCTCGGAATGAATCATTTAAAAAAGACTTCTATCAAATCATATATCGAGATAAAAACATTACATAAATATCTTCTACTTCATTAACCCTCCTGTTGGTTGAATGTGGTATCTGGTCATTAACACAACTGACCAGATCTTGATCTCGTCACAAAAATCAGTAATATCCTGACGACAAGATATCTATCTCATCATCAGCAAAAAGTTGGTCGATCTTCATGGACGAGATATCTCGTCGTAACCACTTGGAGAGTTAACTTCTATGAAGTCATACTTCCCGAACTATTTTCCAGCTTTCTCCATTGTCAAAAGCTGCACTAAAATAGACGAAAATATCACAAAAGAATATAAATTTGAAGAGAAATTTAAATATGATCTAAAAACTTTGTGTAAACTTGTGTTCAAGGTATTTGTCAACTGTGCTAGCAGCCTGAGAGAATGACGGCACAGGTTCAATTCCGGTAACCACCTTGTGTATTTCTCTCTTCTGCTTCAGTATAAACTTCCATTGCGTGTGTGTGTCCATTTACTTGACGAATAAACATTGCTAGGTGCAGCTTGGCCACATCTGGCCGTTGCGACATAAAAAACCCAACCAACCAAAAAATTTGTTACGAAGTGAAAATAAAAGGACAATATAATTTATTGGAAGTTGTCACGCATTACAAATTGGGACTAAATTGAAAGTTTGGAAAAGTCAAGTTGAAAGTACCATGTTGAATCAGCGCAATAACGAAACAAGAAGACAACCAGAAATCTTAATAGTTGAAAGATTGTGATGAAGATGTTTGTATGGAAACCACACACACACACTACCATAAAATAGAATAACTTTTTATGGGGGAAGTATTTGATCCATAGGATCTTGGGAAAATTTCAGCAACCAGCCACACGTCCATTCTTTGTCTAAAAACATATTTTTTAATTAATGTTAAAAATTTCAAAATGCAAAAAGTTACATTTTAATCACATAAATATGTTGTTGAATGAGTTCATGAAGAAATATTCCTATTTTGTTAACTTAATAAGTATAATTTCATTAAGCAATGGATGAAATAAGTTATTTAAATTTTTTAAATATATTTTATTACATAATTCATAAAAGTTTATTCAATTTTAAAAATTTCAGTTTTCTAAAACTTTCACATAAATTAATCTTGTTATTTTATCAGGTGAAAAAAAGCCCGTGCCAAGGTTTTTAAAAAACAGAAAGCGACACATTTTGTATTGCAGGATCCTAATCTTGTGTCTAATCTTTCAGAAAAAGTTTTAGTCACAAGTCACGAAGTTTCTCTAAAAACAAAATGGTTTTTCATACATGCGGTATTTTGAGGACACATGTACGTTTCATTTTCTTTTGAAAAGCCAAGAAAATACTTTATTTTGAAAGAAGCTGTTTTCTTATTTTGTTTACAATATAGCGTTTTTTACATCGTTAGTGAAAAAACTCTTGGCGCTTTTTTAATATTTTTGTGAGGGAAAAATGGTAAACTCTGCTTTTAGATAAAGTGGAAACGCCGAGTTTCATCATGTAAATATATCATGCTGTCAAGAATTATTTTTATAACATTAACTATTATTTAACAATTTAAATAATTCCATGATTAAAGTATTTGACAGATGGATATAAAGTCTAAATGGGGACTACTATTAATTGCTTTATAAATAACATTGTGTTTTAAACTCATTATTCCTTAATATAATTACAGCAATTGTGTTTAGGGAGATTGTGCTCACCTCATCGTGTTTTAGTTTTGAACAGTTTTGTCAATCTCAAAACTCATATTTTAGTTGATTATACGCTGAGTTTTTACTTTCGTGGAATTTATATTACATAGGTTCCCCGGATGAATAATATACAAAATAAACAAATTGTATATTTAAAAGTATTACTTATTATAGATGTTTAAATGAATCATTCATTTGCAAGAGGAAATGTGGAAATTTGTTTTGGAATGATAAAATTGTAATTCGGAAAATATTGTTTACATTAGCATTTCTAGGTTATCTTAATGTATAAAGGACAAACTTGGCCATGGAATAAGTGGATCTATTTTTATACTCGCTCTCATTGATTCAAGTTATATTTAAATACTTTCACTAGAAATTGATCGCCCACAATGAATATATATTAAATAATGATGTTGATTTAAAGAAACGAGTATAATGCAGGCGATAATATTTATGAAAAAGTAGTAGAAAACGCAAGCGTATTGATATAAAAACTTGGTGAAAACGCGCATGCAATATTATAATTAAATTATTAATAAGTATATAATTTTCTATATTTGTCAACGCCCTCCATAATGTGTTTAATGTTTTAGTTCCATTTAGAATTATTAATTGAGATACATAGTTTTGAGCTGTGAGTCTACTTGAGATATTGAGTTTTGTTTTACTGTCTTTGTGAGATTACTAAGACTGAGATGTATATTTGAGTTGTGAGATTTATTAACTGACTTACTCTCTGGACTTAATTGACTGAGTATTTTGAGTTGGAAATATTCGTGAGAACAATGAAGCATACCAAGGGAATATTTCAATGCGTCCTCCTGATTAACGATTACTCCGGAGAAAATAATGATTAGCACTTGGATAGCAATAAAGGCTTTCTTGAGCCCTTTTATATTCGTATATCAATGGACTTGACAGCTAACTTAATTATAAAGGTCAACTTTTCGAAGCGCGTTTCTTGGTGGAATTCATACAAACATTTCTAAACTACTCAGCAAGCACTCACAGACACATGTACACGGACACCCAGCATTACAACATACACAAACACACTCATGCAAAATATTCAGTCAACGAATGAATATAAATTTCACATGCAACATGTAGACAAAAAAAAGCCATATAAACAAGGTATTTGCATATGAGTGCGTGTTTATGTATTGTACATACCTACAAATGCTACATAAACACAAGTATTATACACACATAACGCCGTGGGTCAGTGGATTTGTCCAGTGCGATAGCTGCCTGAGAGCTGTAGGTGGCGTACGTTCTATTCATGTAAGCTATCCTGGGCATATTTATTTCTTCAGTGCCAGTACAAACTTTCCTTGCATGTGTATGTCTATTTACTTGATGAGAAAACATTGATGCAACTTAACCAAATCTCGCTCTTGTGCCATGAAAAACAACCAATCATCCAATCTACACACAAACATGTGTACCCTAAACAAACACTTACAAAATAGCACTTAACTCTCCTGGTGGTTATCTCAAAGAAGTATCTCGTCATTAGCAAAACTGACCAGATCTTGATGTACGAGATATTTCATCATTAGAAAAACCCTAACAAGATCTTTTTCTCGTCATGAAAATTGGACAATATATTGATCACGAGGTATCTCGTCAGTAGCAAAATTGGTCAGATATATATTGATGGACGAGATATCTTATCGAAACCACTTGAATGGTTAATATTAAACTCTCAGTGAAGTATAGTTTCAAGTCTGGTACCGAGCTGGAAGGTTTGTTTCAGATATCAGTCATTGTTGAATTTGCATTATTTTCACTAATATTTGACGTGATATTAACATTTAAATTTTTGCATCGGTAAATAATTTATCCTAATCGCATACAAATTATACCCAGTGCTCCAAAATAAATACCAATGTAATATATTAAAATGATACTCTAAACTTCGGTTAAGGAAAACAATTAAAAAAATAAGCGAAAACAAAAGCTTCGGATTATTATTAGTAAAAATTGTGTCGGAAACTTATGAATCGGTTTTCAAAAGTAAAGCCTTCAATTATTTCAGAACACTTTAATTATTCGTATTGTATCTTTTAGATTTTTTTTCGTTCCGAACGTGTCTTGGACAGCGTTTCTCTTCTAGACAAACCAAAGAAGTTTTTCTTTTGAAATGCATTGAATTCTTTTAAGAGAATTGATTCTCTTTCTCTTCAACGTCACAGGAATAAAACACACCTGCGTTGGAGTTTGAAGGTGATATAAAGTTGGGCAAAGAAGGAAAAATTTTGTATTCCATTCAAGCTTTAATTTTTTTGTTTCTTTTCAAGAAAGCTAGCAGGAGGATAAAATTATCCGGAAGCTTTCCTTAGGCATTCTCAATCATTTTTCAGGACATTGTTGTCCACATTGGAGAAATGAATGATGTATCTATTTTAGGTATTATAGATTAAAACGCATTCAAAGGTTATTTTAGCAAATGCTCCAAAGACACTTTTACGCTATAAAAACTCACCAGGTTGTTTATGGTTGGTTGGGTCTTATGATGCATGTTCATATTTGGCTAAGCTGAGCCAAACAAAAGTCAGAAACCGTCAAGTAAGAGCATGTTCATGAAAAGTTGTGTCAATTCAAATTACATCAAATGATTTTCTGAACGCTAAAAGGAATAAAAATAAATCATGATCCTCTCTCTCTCAATACAAAATTGTCAGATTTCAAAATTTATAGTTTTCTAAATTATGAAAACTAAAAAAATGCATTGAAAGTTTCAGAAATTAAACTTTGATGTCTTTTATGAATAAAGGAGCATCACTCCTTTTGAAATGTTTTCGTAATTCTTGTATCAAGTCTTCGAAGAGATGTATAGAAACATGTAAGCTTCTTTTACATATCCTCAGAACCAGGGGGCAGTTGGACAGTAATCCAAGGTAGGTTTAATTCCTGTAACTACATTGGGTATATTTCTTTCTTCTATGTCAATCAAATGTTTCTTGTGTACGTTTATTTACTTGAAGGGATAAAAAATGATTGACCAGATCTGACCCTTGCGGCATAAAGAAAACGAACCAACCTTAGAATTAACAAACTGAGCATTTGATTTTAAGAACTGTGCCACTTATGAAACATGAGTTCTATGTATGGAGATATGATTTCAATGTTTCTTTACATAAGATTCGGTATATTTTTTAACTTAAGGATATGTGTCTCAAAATTTCAGATTGTGTGGTAAGGCTTAGTTTCTGCTGATGTGTTTGATACATGGATTCTATGTATCTTTTTGTAAAAATAAGTGTCTATTATATAATACTACAATATGTTCCTCCTTAATCCAGTGTCACATATTATGTTATTTTGTTAGTCATTTGTTACATTTAAATCGCGTGAAAACAGTAAAGTTTAGTTTTGGTGAACGGCTATAAAAAGATTTCAATGATAATACAACAGTATAACATTTTGTGCAATAACAATAGCTGTTCCACAGGGATTTTGATTTCAATAATGATCATAGGTATTTAATGTAACTAACAGGAAGATTGTAATGCATCCTAAGAGAGCATATAACTTAGTTAAATATCAAAAACAAACCAAACAGACTGAAACATGATTTTTTGTATAGAATATTTTGATTGATCAATAAGTATGTTTTGCCTTCAATAAACTTATATCTATTTTGTATACGAGACACCTTGAATTTAGACCATTATGATATCTGGTGCTTAAAAGTTCTACTAATGTTGTCACAGTTGATAAAAATTATCCCTTGATGTATAAAAAATACTTAACACAATAGAAGCTCTTATTAACAATATTAGGTGAATGAAAAACACTTCAGAAGTGCTAAGCTTGCAGACCGTTGAATGCGGCTCATTCTTGAAATTTGAATATGCTTGATGAATGAATATACGTGACGAAGACATTTAATTATAGTATGCACTTGAAAAAATATTTTTTATTATAAACAGCTGGATACAAAATTCTTGACTAATTTCATACACTCCCTATTCAGTGATATTTTCTAAAATATCTCAAGCTGTTACAAAGTAATATGTGTCATAACTAAGCCAAAGTCTAAAAGTATCCATTTATTGTAAGAAAGTTAAACAGAGCAAACCATTTACATAGTTCAATTTGTCTAATTAGCCTTCGTATTTCAAAAAATGAATATGGAGCTATAGACCGCAGTTTTATTTATCATTTCTTAAAAATTAGTACGATACATGTCTACGGATAGCATCTATGCAGAATATAGGATCCAAACATTTCCAAACATCAACATTTCCAAACTTCAACATTTCCAAATATCAATCTCTAGCTAGACTCTCATTTCATTGTTTTATGTGATATGACATTACATTGAAACAAGCAAAAATTGGAGATGTTTGTTTACATTTTACTGGAAAATACAAAAAAAAGGATTTTAATTGGATGACAATGTCAATTTTTCATGATTCTACATAAGATTGATTTCAAGTGAACATACGAACTCGATTCATGAATATTATTTCCATTTAACTGGAAATTTATTCACTTTTTAATGATTTGTCCTGTTACAAATGTATTCACATTATTTTTCTTTTACATATATAAATACTAATGTTATATATTTTTGTTTCAGAGTGTATACAGAGAAATTTCTACTTTCCGTTACAAAATAAAGATTGCAACTTCTGTTAAGTAAGTGTTGTCGATTAAATAAATTTCAAGAGAAGTTTCCTTATTATTCGATTCTTTTTGAAATCAACGTTTCATATTTAGTCCTATCCTGAAACATAGATGCTCATCGTAGAATAGATGCTTTTAGAAAAATAAAACGAATTTGAAAAAAAAAAACGAAAATCTTAAAAATATATTTTAAAGATTGAATCATGAGAAAAATCTTCCTTCTTTCTATACCAGCCTTTTAAGTAAAATTTTAAAAGGAATAAAGACTTCTTGGATGTTTTAATAGAACAATAAGCTCTAAAATAATTTAAATTTATTACGACTACGCCAATGTGACTTTTATCACCATAATATTTACATTCTTGAATATATGTGAACATCATTTACCAACTTTGTCGCACTGTTTTTATGAAATAATAAGGTAAAGTAGGTTTCTGAAAGAACCTTTACTATCACAGAAGAAAAATAATTATAAGGGGAAGTACTTTTCTATGAAAGTAAGAGTTTGTACAGCCTACGCATTGATATTAGCTAAAAGTAATTGAAAATTGTGATTCCGGTAGATTTTCTTCAACGTGAATAGAAAAAATAGCAACCTTCCTCATGAATGTTTCGAAATAAATACATTATTTATAAGGTATTAAAATATGGATCAATGGATTTAAGTTACTGTCATCTGCTTAATTTTTTTATATTTCCTTAGAAAAGACGAAAACAGATAATAAGACGCAGAGTATAGTTATATGGATATTTACATTTTTTGTTAAAAAGAGAAAAAAATGTTTAAATAAAAGATTGAATATTACTCTATTAAAACTTGCATTGCACCATGAACACTTACAAACTGTCGTGCATACACAGAGTCTAATGAAAAACTAATATTTTCGATCTAGTTGAAGCATGAAGAAACATTAAATATGTATAAGAAGCTTACCTGAATAATGATATACTTTGAAATATAATTATTGATTTAAAGTTCGGCATATATATTTTCAATTATTAAAATTTAGTTTTAGAACATGTATAAAGATCTTGTAAATATTCTCTTACATTCAGGCTAGAATACTTGAGAATATTCATAAGATATAATAAAATATAAGAATGACACACTGTGTGTGTATAATGGTTAAAGGGATTTCGAAAATACGTATTCTAAAACGTTTAATTTTTTTGAATAGGTTTACCTATTTGTACGAAGAGAGAAAAAGTTATTTTCATAGTTAGAAGGAGAATTTTTTTTATAGTTAAAAAAAGTATTTTCAGTTCAAAGAAAACTAACACAGGTTTTCATAGTTAAAAAGAAAAAAAATGTTTCGATGAATAAAAATTGATATTGATATAAAACTTGTGTTACACCACTTACGCTTTTAAACAAAAACGAAAAAACCGTATATAGTATGTAATGAAAAACTAGCATTTATAGCCTAGTGGAAGTATGAAAAAACACTTTAATTATACGTACGAAAAGCTTACCTGAATCATGGGATTCTTTGAATTATAATTACTGATTTAAAGTTCGGTACATTTTAAAATATTGATACAATTTAGTTTTGGAATCAGTCTAATATCATGTTCATATGCGGTTATATTCAAGTTCAAATATTCGAGAAAATTCATACGACAAATTCAAGTATAAAGATGGCAGACTGTCTATTGGTTGAAAGGACTTTGAAAATATGTATTATTAAACATCTAATTTATTTGAATAGATTTATCTATTTAAATAATAAAGATAAAGGTATTTTCATAGTTAAAAAGAGAAATTACATTGATATTTTATATTTAAAAAGAAAAAAAATGTTTCGATGAATAACAACTGATATTTCTGTATTAAATTGTGCACTGCACCACTTACACTTTTAAACTAGTAATTTATGACCTCGCTGAAGCATGAAGAAACATTGGATACATGACATAAGAAGATTACTTGAAACATAATGAATGACTTAAAGTTCGGCATATTTTAAAATATTCATAAAAATTTAAATTTAGAACAAGCCAGATTTTGTTCATATCCTGTTATCTTTAAATTCGAACATTCGAAAATATTCATAAGTTATCATAGAATATAAAGATGGCACACTCTGTCTAATGGCTAAAGGGATTTTGGAAATATGCATTCCGAAACATTTAACTTTATTTGAATAGAT
This sequence comes from Meta bourneti, assembly GCA_933210815.1. Lineage (NCBI taxonomy): Eukaryota > Metazoa > Arthropoda > Arachnida > Araneae > Tetragnathidae > Meta > Meta bourneti. Next base: position 75,830,467 of record OW119923.1, on the reverse strand, counting down.
TTATCCATTTACGAAGTATTCCTGATTCCCGGTGGAAGAAATGGTATCAATCTTATGATACGATAGTAAACATTACAGTAAGGTAGTGGGTATTAAAATGTAAGACAGTTGAACAGTGTGAGTGATCTAGTTGTGTATGATCATAAATATTATATTTACCTATCCATCTACTGTAAAATCATAGAGAATAAAATATGAATCAAAATAATGTACGATATTTTAAGAAAATGTATAGGAGATTGTGATTGTGCAGGAGTCCTTTAGACAATCCTTGAATCAAATAGCATTCAGATGATGCTTAAATGTATCTTTATGGAATTATTCAATCCGAAGCAGGAAATATAGTTTCTATAAGGCATTAGTGTGGAATTTCAATACCTTCAACATGTAGAAAATAAAAATCCTTAGAACAAACGACGAGGTATATTTTTAATTTAAACATAAAAAATTAATTACCTCTAATTGTTATAATAATAACTATATTACTAATTATTATCTCTCTGGATTGTACAGATTGTTTTCTGTAAAACAATTCTTGTCTGAATTATGGTTTGAATTTATCATATGAATAGTTGTGCACATAAACTAAGGCTTATAGGAATATCCAGTAAGACAAAGAAACTTAAGCTTCCTTGATCATTCTTTATAAACGAATAACCAATGAATTTTCAATTTCTTGGCACAATTAGAAAGAAAATTCTCTTCATAGACAAGAATTTAGCATATAGCTGCTTAGAGAATGTGCTTAGATAAAATGAAATCTCTTATACTACAAGGTGACAGAAAATAATGATAAAATGAGTAATATTGTATTGATTATAAAAAGACAAAAGAAATGAAATACATAGTCATACTGCAATTTGTTTGAAAGATACATAACACCATCAACATGCTTATAATTTTTATTTTTTGACCTAAAAACTAATAGCTAGTCTGCAAACAGCTGTACAGTAAAAATTCGTTTTGTCACTTAATGAGTTTCTGCTCAAAGCCGACACGATATGTTAACATTGAATTGAACTAGTAAGCAGAACCTATTCATCATATTTATTACTTCGATACAATTCTAAATTAATACAATGCTAAAGACACAAATCTGCGTTTTCGACTATTGCCGAAATGCTTTCTCTAGACTTATTCAATGTTTCTTAATATTCCAAAGGAATGAACTCTGATCCGTAAATCCTAAATAACAAACTAATACATACACAATTCTTTGAATGTAACACAACTTTCCCAAAGCATCAAAACTTTAAAAGCGTATTTCTCAAAACAATAATTCTACAGATTTGTTGTATTCTGAGAGTGATTTTGTGTGGGGTAAACAAATAAACCAGACTGAAAATGAAGAGTTTACTTCCACTACCCAAATATATTGTGCATATCTGGGTAAAATGTAGTTTATCACCATTTGGGTGATGTTTGATATTGGCCAATCAGCTATTATATGATATATAAATTCGGAATTCATTATTTGAAGTTTTTATTGGCGAATTGCTGAAATCATATTCGAAAAACAAGTCAAGTGACGCTTTAATTCAGTCTGGACACGTTCGGAATACTTACAAGAAACACGTTTCGCCCCCGAAACACTAATGCCACCTGTAGCTCGAAAGAAAATGCCTGTCATGAAAATGTCAGGTAAAAAAGATACTTTAACCATGTGAATTGAATTCATATGGAAGCAATGCACATATTTCAGATATTAAAACTTTAAAAACTTAAGTTCAGAAATTTAAATTTCATAAAACATAAAAAATGAAATTCAAAATGCAGATTTCCTCTTTCACTCGTACGACCTTAAAATATACTATTTTCCTAAATACAAACTTTGCCTTTGGAATCATGGCATGGAAGATCTGCTTTCGACATTATAAAAATATACACAAACACTCTAACGTCGAAAAAGGATTTAAAAAAAATCCGATCCAACCTTTTTTATTATTCCTATTCCCAAACGCCACGTCATTCATGAATTATTCATGATCCTCCACGGCATGTAAGAGTTTTATCGATAGGGCTTTAAACACAAAATGAGGCCTTATCAGAAAATCAAAACCAATTTTTCTCAGATCTTCCAACTGAATTTCTAGTGCACTTCCCCTCTCATCATATGGAGGATTACCACGAGAACTGAAAGGAAATCCACTAGACGCAATTGATATCTCTATGCTGAATTGATCTGTCAGAAGAGGATTGAACAGTTTGCCTGATAAGAGAAAAAAGTAAAACCCCACAAGATTAAAAAGAGTTTAAGAACTCGGTCTTCGCAAAAGCCGTCATTTTGATCTTCGTTATCTCGTGAATGGTGCTTTATGGTAATCCTTTCGATTTGATAGGGATCGGGCGTCAGTCACTAACAATATCTGTCTCGGTGTTGTGCCTAAGCTCTTTCTCAATTATCTTTCTGCTGAAGGTTTGGAAGGCTTGCGAATGGATGTGCATTTCAACTTCATATACGTAACGTGGGATGACTCGTGGAACAAGTTTCGAAACTTCGTAGTTTTTATTTGGAAGTTACTCAGAAGGAACGTCTTTTTGTTTTGTTAGAATGGAAACTAAGCCGATAAGATCTTTGAGGGCATTTGGAATTCCTTACAGCAGATGATTGTGAACGGTTACATAAACTCACTAATCTTTTGTGACATTGAATTATGTGAGCTCTGAGTAATTAATATGATGTACTATTAGCTATATTTTTTATTTTAATATTTTTCATGAGATGACTAAATCACGTTGAGCAGACAGGAGGGAATACAGAGGAAGTTCTGTTAAAAGGCGAATAACTATTATATTGTGAAATCTTTCAGTTATATATCATATATAAATGCGTGATAATAGAATTGTGGAAACCGCAATACTATACATTTAATTAAATGAGTTGCATTTTATTTTTGCCGCATTAAAATAATTTATAAATTTCCTATGATTAAAAGAGAAAGAGCAGACTCCCGTAAGGGTTTCTATTACAGTTTAAGTACAAGAAAACTTATCGCTTCAAATATATTACATGAGTGGTGATAACTATAAACGCTTAGACGGAGTATACTATATTCGGGTACGCGTTGAGATACAGTTGAAGAGCTACAAAAATCCTCTACCAGCGTAATGCACTCGTCAATGAATTCAATATGGGCTGGAGAACACACCAAATGATAGTTATAATGTAATAACGCTTGCCGACCGCAGATCATGGAATAGCTTAACATGGTCCAAGCATGATAACATAATGCATCAACAACTAACGATGTTGATAACTATAATAACAGGGCTATGATAGGCAACAAAATGGCAGCATCGTGCCAGGAAACAAGATAACAGTTTAATGCTGAGTAGTGCATAACCACCCCCTACTATAACGCTCTCAAATAACCTTTAATATTCTCTAAAGGGTTATTGCATAATCATATTCCGTATTAACCCTGCCATTAAAGCACTGACGACGAAGAAAGTGTCACCCATATACTTTTATGGTTGTCATATAATGCACCTCAGAAATGACTCTAATGTATTATTGAATATTTTACAGATTTATCACTAGTTCTGAGTTGGTACGTACTGTACTTATAGAGAAAGAGCTTACTACATAACTTTTTATATCAAAGTAATCTCAGTGCCGAAGACTGCATCTGCAAGATGAATAGGGGGTGATAGTCACAAATATCAACCCATATATCTTTGTAGAAAAGGTTATTCTGTCATCATCTTTCATAAATAATCCCCGATATTTGGCAGAATTTGCACATGTTTTGTCAGGTCAGGAATTTCAGGCAAGACATATTTATAACGTAAAATCCTGTGTTGGTTGGGTTTTATGGGCCAAGGGCCATATTTGGTCAGGCAGAGCCCGATGAAGTCAAGTAAATAGACATACACACAGGGAAAGTTTTACTGGCACAGAAGAGAAAGAAATACACCCAGGGAGGAATCGAACCTGCGCCTCCCACAACTTGCAAGATGCTGAAACACCTGGATTGTCACAGCCTCAACACTTGAGTGTGAAAGCAAATATTGATAAAATGTTTGGAGCCTTAAAATAGAAACTTTTTTGGAGAGGCATTTAAGTACTTCAATGAATCGTAGGGAAAGGAAGTACCTAGCTGCCTTTTAATCTAATTTGACTATAAAAAGAAATTATGAATAAAATTGCAGAAGGCGAACTAAACGGCCCAGTTTTAAAAGTGCCCTGATTTAAAATAGGATCAACGGCTGGCCTACCTTGCATTGAAGCAGTTCGTGATAATTAACCACATCCAACTATCATGTTTGTGTCTATTTTGTACACCCAAACCTACTTTAAAAATGGCGTGAGCGTGCCTTATATTAGTCACTGTCCTTTATGCCAAAGGTTTTACTAAAATGTATTTTTTATTTTGACTGCAGTGCACCTGGATATATTACAGAACAATTACCTTCCTTTACCACCTTTGATTTTACGTCAGATATCAACTGACGTAAAATCAAATCAAGTAATATTTGAGCATGGTTAACTTACAATCTGATACCTGCTTTACCCATGATACCACAATGCTATATTCACCAGTTCGAGAAAGGATGGTGTACAGCTAGTATGATTTGTAAAAGATAAAAAAGCACTTCATTGAAATTTCAACATTAAATTGCAAATAATGGTAACCCACTCACAGTACGCTAAAATAAATATACCGAGTGATATATCTCTTGTTCTTCAATATGACGTACACTTCTGAGTTTAACAACTTTTAGAAGTGGGAGAATAACTGGGAACTTAAAGACACCAGTTGCGAATTCCAAAACAACTATTTATTGTTCATTAAACCTTTGAATATATACTTCACAGAATGAATAGTTTTGTTGCTATACGCATTAATACAGTATTAAATTTTGAGATGTGTGTAATACGGTAAAAATATTAAATTCTTCAACACTCTGCATAGCACAGTCACTCTTCTTGCAGTTCACTGTTATAAAGTCCAGTGATTTAAAAGCTAAAGGACAAGTGAAAGAAAAACCTTAAATATTTTTCTGTTCGAAGTTTTTAAATCCTCTCTTCTCTGAGCCCCAATGGATTTCCCGTTTATTGCTTCTTGTCCAAAATAAGAGGAAGGCCGGTCCACAAGAAAGTTTTTCTTTCGTTCATACTTAGAGGGCTAGGATAATTGTATTTGATTTTCTTTGCGCTAGGTTAAGGAAAGTTTACGAAAACTGCTTAGTGACCAATGTTGAGTGTCTAGACAAGTGTGGGTGGGGAATTTTCCAAACTAATGGTTTGAATTGAGTAATAACATTCCCTTATTTCTGTACTTTTCGAACTTAGCGAAACATTACTTGGATATTTTGTTTAGCTGGATTTTTATCCCTTAGTTATGGTTACTATGGTAGTGGTTTGTTACATCACCAAATATTACTATATATAAGTAAAAATTGGTTAAATTTTGTATTTCACTTATGAGAAATTATGAACTATGTGTGTGTAAAATGCTCTTCTTTAATGTATCCCGTTTAAATAAGAGTTAATATCACTCTGACAAATAAATAATTCTGAAAATCTGAAGTTAGAACCTAACAAATAGATCACTATTTTTTCCTTTTTACGATTTTTGATTCGTATTGCATCAATACATCTTTAAAATTCTCAAAAGGTAGATACTAAAGCGATAATAGTTTCTTTGGCCACAAGTTTAAAATATTGAAGTACAACTTCTATAATACTTTCAGTATTTGTGAATAAATGTTGAAACGATAATCACACAAAGCAAAGTTAAAATGCTTTGTGATTATCGTTTCTATGATTTGTGTGTGTGCTAATAACGTATTAACTAAGCGCTTTTTAAACAACATATTTAAGAAATAGATACCCGACTTTAAGTATACTGTCTTCAAGGAAACAGTGAATATTTTAAATGTAAGGCATTTGTTCTTTCAGGATCTAATTTAATACCTTTGGTTGATTTAGGTGTAATTTGGAAACCGATTATATTCCTACATTGATCTAGTACCGACACTTTTGCGAAGTAACCAAATCAATTTTAGAAAGAAATATGTATTCTAGAAAGAAGGAAATAAGTAATTTACCCGATTCTTCCTCTGGACCAAAACAAATGCTAGAAAATACACCCCGTTTGTTTTATTTAGACAAAAGTGGTAGTGTAAATGAAGAATAACAAGCAAGAACACGGTCTTGTAAATAAGCTAGCAGTTCTCTCTGAAATTGCTTTTCTACATTATTAATAGCTCATGAATATATTCTCCATTTTAAACTACAATCATTGCTTTCTCGTATTTACGAATGTGCATATGCTATGCCTAGAACAAACATCAGATCCATGCACTTCAAACACGATTATTGGTAAAATAGGAGAGAATTGAGAGTTGACGCACTCATTATAGAAGCAGGAAGAAATATTTCTGTGTCAAAAAAGATCGTGTTATTCGGCCAAGATAGATGATTTGCTTTGGCTATAAATAAATCAAAGAGAACGCATATTTTTACTGATTACTGATTCTTGTGTTGTAGGGGAAAATAAAATTGCCAAAGTATCCATTGATATCAGAGAAAAGAACATTTGTTTATTTTTATTTACTTCTAAAAATATTTGCATTGAGGATCTAAGTTTATTTAGCTATTTGTTCATAAAAATGTTTTCATTTTCCAATTCTTTTTTGTGTTCAATAAAGACAAAATATGAAAAAGAAAATAGAGCAAGTTAATTCTTTAAATAAATTGAGTTATATATATTGTCATGCAAAGCTTGTTGTCCTTTATTTAGAAGCAAAGTGTATCTGGTAGGAATAAAAGATTTAAGGATTTTAAGAACCTTTGAGGTTTTTTTTATACAGTTTTGAAAATTAAACATTTTGAAAACTTTGACTATCAGGACTTGCCGCACACTCATTCCAACTCCATTAGAATGAAATTTATGTTTTTGGAGTATAGCCTTCAACATGAAAATGTGGTAAAGAATTGAGTATTTGCTACAGATATTAATGCATGTACATAGAAAGTACTTTAAATACATAAAGCATTCTCTCTAAAAAATGTAACTCTTAACCTATGGAATAGTTTAAACATTTTAATACTAGTACTAGATAATTTGAATGAATTTTTGAATCACTATAAAGCAATAACCAATACCCTTTATACTCGATTTTAAAGTGATTTTCTGACTATCTTTTCAATCCGTGTGCTTTTGAGAATTGTAAATCTTCCAATACCACAAATTAGATTCAAAAATTTTCTGATCTTTTAACTTTTTTGATATTTAATACAAATATTCATGACCCAAGGACACGTATTAAAACATCAAATTTTGAAATACAGTAAAAACGTTCTGGAATTATGAACAGGGTTTATATTACATTTATTCGACCCCTGCAGGCAATCTATTCCCGCATATGAAATTTCTTTTCTGGGATAAAGTCTTGTCACACGAATGTATATAACACACAGTGAATATTTTATACCTTGTTATACACATTATTTAGTTTAAATGTTATCTATATAAATTGTTCTATCAATTGTAAATTGAACTTTAAAATAATAAACTCAATGGTAAATAAGAACTTTTAATAAACTCAATGGTAGATAAGAACTTTTATTCAACAATATGCATAGTTTTTGGAAATGCTCATTCTTACAACGATAGGTGACAAGTCACTGGTGTCCCGTGCGATATAGTAGGTTCAAATAAGTGGACTGTATAATTAAAAATTATTTTAGAGCCACGCCTCTGTTAATATAAATATAATTTTGCAAATAATTATTTCACAAGGAATGCTTCTATGCGTCCGCACAAAATTACGCTGAGGCATAAATCGGAGAATCTAGTCGAAGAATTATTAACATGAACAATTCTGAATAACAAGAACACAAATTCTAAAGATATATTTTTTCAAATATTGCTACAACTTTCGTCTAAAAAACGAAAATAAAAAAACTACAAACGATTCTTAATTCTGCTCTAGCAAGATACCAATGCGCGCGCAAACGATACTCATTTGGCATTCGGGCAAACGATAATTATCCGGCACGCGCGAACAAACAACAGGTTCTACTGAATTATAATTAAAATTATTACGCAGAGAAGGCTATAAAAGTTAACCAAAAAACGTCTGTTAATTGCTCAAGATAGAGTATTCTATAAATCTATATTTTCGCAATCTGTTCGTTTAAATCTGGACCATTGTGAGTTTTAAGAACCCTTTAAAGACACGGTCTCCTTTCACCCCCCCAATCCTCCTACTATATATTTATCGAGAATATTTCCTTCCAAATAGAATATGCAACGATCGGGCGACCAGAAGTGATTGGAGGACATCATTGGAGCTTCGCATTACCTCTGGCGTGCACCTCTTCATCTATCTTAATCGCACCAGCCAGGTTAAACCGACTGTGCAAATGACGTAATATTCTGGACGACTCGACATTATCAGATGTCATCCGAATGCCAGTGTCCGCGAATGCGAATTGCAAGCCATATCACCTCAACTGGAAAGTCCTGTGTGTCAAAGGGTGCAGTGGCTGCCGCGTAAGGTGGGATTTGTCTTCAAATCCAGTTCGAAGCAATTGACATTTGTCAACAAACTTAACAGGACGAACCTGAGTCTGAATGTGTAATTTACTAGCTTCATATCGATCGAGTGTGGAACATTTGAAGTTAAATATCTGATTGATTTTCAAATATTATGAAGGTTGTAAGGTATCCTGCCGACTTCAATAGATAATTAGTGTCAAACCGTCAATCAAAAGATACAAGGCACAGTGCAGGGTTGTGTATGGGTAACATGTAAGTGTAAGGCGTTGTCGTGATAAGTGGAATTAAATTGGAGGGTTATGGACCCCATATATAGTGATAAATCACTTTAAATTTTTCGGGATAGCAATTTTCAAGTTTAAAAGAGTTCCAAAATTATAATGATTTATCCACTATTCAACAGGTTGTATTATCTTAAAATTTCAAGTATTATATACTTATTCAGACAATCAGACATTATTTTTATCCTCTTGAATATTTCGTTTTAAATTTTTTTCATTACGGAATTTCCATTCTGGGGCTTATCATTATATTGACCGGTCCCTCAATTGTATAAAGTTGTATTTTTATAGCACAAGGGACAGATTTGGCTAAGCTGTGATAAACACTGTCTATAATTACTAATAGTAGTTTTTGAATAGAAGAAAAAGTATGGATAAAATTCAGTAGTTTTAGTTTAAATTGAGTTATGGTCAAATATAGAATCTAAATATAGTTTATAAAACCAATGTTAGTAATAAATGAAAATAAGTTTTTATGATATGGGGGTCCATCAACACTTTTTTTCAAGCTAGGAAGAGAAATACCAAATCGGTTTAGTCTATATATATATAAAATAGGATGTGTGTGTATGTATATATGTATATTTTCTATACAAATCTACACCGTTTGACCAATCCACACCAAATTTGATGCACTTTTACTTTAGAACACTGCGGTCAGCATAGGCTAACTCTCAACCCCCCTTCTATTGGCCCTAGGGGGCTAAACGCTATTTGAAATCGCCATAGAAATAACATTGAGCATAGATTGATTGCTTTAGGCAGCTATGGTTGCTTTACCAGTGTTGATCGAAAAGCAATTTTTTCCGAAACAAATTAAATTACAATATTTATGTTTGAACTGACTTTTTAGTTCTTCCCATGATGTAAATAAATTATAGATATTTTATTGATAAAGAATATTTTAAAATATTTATTTTTGCAAGGAAATTCAAGGAAAGGTTTCAGGAGTTCAAGGATTATTTTCAAGGAAAGTTGATGTATATTTCGACCAACTTTCCTTAAATAATTTATTGAATACGTAATGATTTGTAGAATTCTGTTGCATAAGCTTTTTAGGTATGGCGTGTAACTTATTTTAAAATGTCCGGAATAGATACATGTGAATCCTCCGTTGAAAGCAGTGATTTTCTTTCTGAAAAATTCTGAAAATCGATCTTCTGCTTTTTGAAAAAATTTCATCTATTCAGTTTAATTTGTCTACACCGATTACATTTATTTCTAACCCAAGCACCGTTATTCCAAAAAGCACAAACGAAAAACTCATTGATCATAAAAGCGTAATTTTGCTACTCTATTTGACAGGTGTAATGTGCATTTTTTATTCTTGCTCTTGGAGGTGAAACTAAAAATATTGTGTATAATCAAGTTTTGTACTACATTTATATTACAGTGAATTTGTAAAATATTTTGCTTCATGATGTGTGTACTGTCCTCATACTTTTAAAAACCTGTTAATGTAATTACTTTGAGTTTACACTATAGATTGATTTGATTCATTTTCCTGTCTAATAGATGATTGGGATAAATACCCGGGCAAAGTCATGTTTTGGTCATGTTTGAGCATTACTAAATCTAACTTTTAATTGATTGTATAAGTATGTCCTACTTTATTTGACAGGTGTAATGTGCATTATTGAATTAAAGTTCATTATTATTATTGTATTTCTATGATGAGTTTTATATTTTTATATGAATATTATGAATATTTGATTGATAAAAAAAGGATATTTAAAATATTTGATTTTTCATAATTTACATTTTGTAATGGAACACGAAAAACTTCAACTCAATCATAAAAGCGTAACTTTGTTATTTTAGATTTGGCAAACCAGAATTAATGTTTTATTATTTTAAAAATTTGATTTAGAATCCCGTGTTTGTGTACGAGTTACCACAGCGAAATGTTGCAGTCATATTTGAGCATTACTAAATTTCATAAATCATTATCGTCTTTATCAATATTTTTCAAATGTCTTTTTTCGAATTGCTCTATTTCAGAATACACTCAGGCAGTCGAAATTTGACACTGCGCATCTTTCGTTTTTTGGAATTCTACATTTTTTCGTCGGAATTTCATTTCTGTTTGTCTTTATGTCTTAATCTTTTACATATTGCAATATATTCAGGAATTAAATGTATATATTTGCGTCCGAAGTATATTGTAGAAGCTATGAAAAAGTTAGAACGTATTTTCCGTACAACTTAAATTATTGCATTTTTCTGTGAAAGAAAAGTGATTATTCTAATTCGCTTTCCAAGCAACATTTAACCATTTCAACCCGAGCAACGCCGGGTAATTCAGCTAGTGATCTATAAAATTCGGGCAGATGTGTCTGATAGATAAAACACTATTACATGTCTAGCAGAAAGGAGCAGGTTCTTCATGTAGTAAATGTCTATGGGTAAAATATGAGTGTCGAATTCGGAGCCTTGTCAGTTTAAGGTGATGTTTTTTCCAAGTTCGTTTTATTGAATCCCCTTATAGAAGGTTGGATAGTATGAAGCAAGTGGTGAAAAGAACTGTACATACGGGGATACAGCGTTTAGGAACATGGTAACATTCCAAATTGCATGGAGTAAGGTAACACAAATTACATACTGGTGTAAAAAAAGCATACGTATTGGTGTGAGGTGACGATAAGTGGTGTTAATTGTAAAAAGAACTGCATTTCAGTAGCAGATAGTATTAGAATTATTCTAACATTTACACATTACATACAGATGTAATGCAGCATATACATTAGTGTATGAGAACAAGAGATAATTTCTCCCACAGTGTCAGGCTGTGGATCGCATGGTCCTTCTTAGTGGGTTGCATAGCCTCTATACTCCAACAAAGTCACTAAGGATGCAGGAAAAGCCCCGAAAAAGATTGGAAAAGGTCTCGTCAAGTTACTGGTGACAATCATTTCTCACATGGTCGCGAAAAATAAATCAGACATAGCTTGCCTACCTCAAGCTGGCAATTTTTCACGGTGTTTATATGCAACCGGAAGTTGCTGTCTGTCTGGTCAACCTTGCATGGACCATATTTGCTGTCTTTATACGGGGGACGGATTAAAGCTACTTGTCCGTCCTATCATTTAAAAATTGGTTCGGGCTTAAGCTTGCAGGGCTTTGAATGAAATTTCCACATAGGCATTTGTCTTATTTCAGTGACTGTCATAGTTTTGAACCTACACACCTCATCATGGTTCTGATTCCCGAACCATTCTCCGCACCCTTGGAGGTGGGCTAGGAGTTGTTTGCCACACAAATTTACCCAAGCGACTTATCACTAGGAGACACTTCGGTGATACGTATCTATGATCCATCAAGCACTAATTGGCGAAAATATGGAAGTTTCTGAAACTACCCCGGGGAACCATGGGAGGTGCTGCCACATCGCATCCATCGTGAGCTGAAAGGGGGACATGTCTTTCTGGTGGACTTTGGGGAAGGTGTCCATTATTTTCGTGTCTTCTTGAGGAAATCAAGAAACTTCAAGCAGCCAACCCTACTCCGGCACATGAAATAATCGAACTTGTAACCAAGAGCTCAGTTTACCAGTTTCTTAAGATCAACGCCTTTAGCCGTTTGGCCATTGAGGAGAACAACAAATAGTTGTATAAACCTTTTTATTACCTCAGTAAGGCCGAAAATAACAAATTAATAAAATGAATTTGGAGATTGAACCTTCCAATCTATATATGAAAAAGTTCAAAATATATTTGTACATTATACATGTTGTGAAGTTCGATTCCGGGAATGGTCAGAATTTAATCCGCGTGATTCTTTAACTGGAACTTTGGAAGAACGATAAGAATCGGTATCCTATCAGAACAGTGTTCAATGGTCGGCGTCATTTAAATTCAGTTTGTACTTGGCTTCAGTTTGCACTTGGTCATCATATCGAATGCTTTTGGGTGATCTGTATCCATTATATTAAATTAAGGAATATAGTTCTTATGAAAATGAGGCTTTAATTCACGAAAACATAACAATAAATCAATCAATTTTCTTATTACTTGGTTTTTCGAATGAAAATAAATCTTCCTTTTTGTAGCTTAAATTTAAACAAATGACGTTTATTAAAATATTTAACTTATCACTTTGATCTGAAATACGTAATATGTTTTCGACAAAATCTTTTATGTGTTTCCTTGACTAATGATGAAAAATCTACAAAAAAAACCCTTGATTATGCCATTTAAAAACAGGTGCTGTGTTTTCACGACACTTAAAGCCTTCTGTATTCTTGATGAAGTTCCAAATGACATATTTCTGTAACTACTGCGCATTACGATTTTCCAGTGTGTTTTAAAAATACTGTTAACTTTTTTCATTTAATAACTACAAAAACTTCAAAGCTGATAATTTTTTATGAGATGCTTCACTCCCATAAATGAATGATTTCATTAATTTTACTTTCTTTCAAACTTCTTTTAAGTCAGAGCTAATATACTCTGTATAATTAGGAATTATTATTTAAGTCAGATTTCAATTTTGTACGCTTTCTTTTTGCAGCTATATCAAGAAAAGTTATCTTCACATATTTGTCCTTTCTTTTATGAAGAGCAATTGCTCTCATTTTGTAGGAGTAAATTCTTTTTTAGAAAATCTAATCTCAATCATTTCTTTTTACTTTCCAATTATTAAAATAAGAAAAGTTTTGGATTCATATCTAATACTTGTATGAACCAATGTGCACATTGGAACTGCATTTGTATTAAAACTTGAATGTAAATAAAAATACAAGCATCTTTAAAAACCAAGATTGGTTTTGAAAGATGAACAAGAGTTACATACAAGATCTCATGCATAATATGCATTTCACGAATTGTTAGGAATTTAATTTAATTCCTTTATCCAATTAACGATATCCAAAATACTTAAATGCTGTAGTAAATGAAGAAGAAATAATGAAATAACAAGTTGTGATGATCCAAGATATTATTTGCCGACTTCAAGGTAGTCCGAATAGAAGCTATAAAAATCTAGTGGAATAGATCTGAGCTTAAAACCAGCATTTCTATCAAAAGCCGAACAATAGACCTCATCCAGACATAGTCATGGCTATCCAGATAAAAATTCCAAGAATGAGGCCGTCGCTAGTTTTTCAAGATTAATCGATCGTAGACTAATTCATCATGGGAGGATAATCTTCATTGTCATGTTTGAACTTACTTTCTTATTGGAATCAACAATGACGTCCATTTTCAACAGCATCATTGCACACTGATAAATAGTCGTTGAGCACGAGAAGTTGAAGTAATGATTTTATTAAAAATCGTTGACCACGTCTTGTAGGAAGGTCATAATATGCTTAAAGTTTCTAAGAATGGGATATGATGCTATGCGTTCTCAAAATGAGTATGGGAAATGGTAATACTAAGGGCCGTTAGGTAGTTAATTAATTAGGTAGTTAATAGTAAGTAGGTAGTAGTAACTAGTAGTAGTAACTAGGTAGTTAATTAATTTCCCACTGGAGCAACACTACGGGCTATTGGCGACGGTCCGGAATCAGTCCCGAAGGGAAAGGTCCGAGGATAATACCTCGTAATTTTGAACCACGGTCGGATGACGAGGTCAACACCTGAGCTGGCACTCTACTTCAAATTTCCACACCACGTCAACGTACGTGAGGACATTTGAGGCCACGACAGATTTTGGTTGGACCTAGTTTTGAACTCGCAGCTCTCCGGTTGCTAATCCGATACTTTTCCAACTTAGAGGCGCGATACAACTTCAGGAGATGGGTTAAATGGGTGAGTGTATTGTTTTGCAAACGGCACCGTTTTCGTCTTCTTAGTTGGAATTTTTAAGGGTAATTATCCGTTCAAGAAAAAATTGTATTCGTTCAGAAAATACACCGGCAAATACTGGTAAGTTGGTAGCTAGGTTTCATACTTGTGTTTATCGACGGGTATATTTTAGAAAATGGTCGTTAACCTCTCCTGCAAGTCCCGAGAAATAAAAACATGTCACAATTAATCACTTATGTATTTCAATTTGAATTATTATTCTATTAGTATTCTTGTGTATACACAAATTTTTCTGTTGGGGGATCCTGCTACAGTAGAAAGATCCTTTGATGGGATTAGGTGTAAAGTTTTTCGTAATTTAAGATAGGGTTCTAAATTCAATAACTGTGCTACGAAACCATCCTGTTTCTTTAAAAGATGTTAGTAAAAATATTGCTTTGGACGAAATACTGTTTTTGTTGTACTTATTACAATATGTTAAATTGTTTGCCTGTTGTTTTAGTAATTACATTTCGAAAAATGTATCCATAAATTCGTAAAGTTATAAAATTAAGTTTAGCATTTGAAGGAAAAATATATTTGCAATGAAAACCACCAACTGTGAGTAGACAGCCTCTCTGAAATGTTTACACAAGTCACTTTGTCAAGTTGAGCCACTAAATGTGAATGTTATTACTTTCGACATATGGATTCAAATGTGAACTATAATTGAACTTATCACCGAAGATGTTGAGATCGTATGTGAATCTTAAACCATTAGCAATTAGACAAAGTGCTTTTCAAATCCAAATGCCTTGCTACTAGAATTTTATATGGTCGAAGCTACATATATTTAGCAGACCTCCGAAGTCATACCTTAATAGGGATTCTACCAACAGTTTGTTTCCCAAAATTTGGGACAGACATTTATCCATTTGAGAAAAGGCTTTGAATAGTAAAATCAGTTTTTCAGAAGCGGAGGTGCACGAAGAACATTGAATGTTTCATTCACTGATATTTTACTAAGGAAACATTTTGTGTATGGTATGCGAAACATAATAATGTTGATAAGATTTTCTGAAAAATAAGCTTTGAACAAAACACTGAGTTGTTACAATAAGTAGCCAGACCTTTTTTATTTCTTGAAATTGCCCCTGTTCTTGTACTTCAGGATGGAGTATAAGAACATGGGCTTCAGGTTGGCCAAGAACAAGGCGTACAAGAACAGTACATTCTTACGTATCCCATAAGTAATATACTCGAGCATCTTTTATAGTGTTTTTTGCAGTAAATACTTAAAAATAACTAAATTTCGAATCTCATCCGTAATTTCTTGGGAATGTATGCTATCATGATAATTTTTTTCTTATAATTTTGATTCAGGTATACACAAACGCTTTTCTTTTACTTATATAAAATAAAAATGTAGTGCTTGTTTGTACATTCAATATCATCAACCCATTTCAAGTTATTTATCCATTTTGGGTCGATCTAAATCAAAATCAGTGGTTTCGGCATTTGGTGTCTGTCTATGTGTGTGACTACATTACGTCCAAATCTCGGAATGTATTGTTATGAAATTTTGTATACTGTGAGTACTTGCAATAAGTTAGAGACTGAAGTAATTATTTGCAGTTTGTTTTCAAATCATTGTGAGCAGATAGATTAAAATAAAAAATGTGCGAACCTATAGCTTGCTTACATGCATTAGGGATTCACATATCTTAATATGAGATAGTTTGCATTACACAGACAATCAATAGTTGATTATATGTGTCAACTAAAACATAACAATGCTATTGAGAAAGTTTTGTGAAATGTAAGCGCCATTATTGAAGTTGTCTTTTAAAATGCATTCTATCAGTGGTAAATGCAACAAAAGGTACAGAGCCAAACAAAACGAAATAACTTCTGTCCGACAAGAAAAGAATGTTCACCTTTCTTCCGCCCATACAATCAAATCCAGATATCAAATTATCCGAAGGATTAATTCTTCCGCCAATAAGCACAAAACCTTTCTTTTAATTGGCAGCAAAGAATTTCTAAGCTATTTGAACAACCAATTATCTGGTTCTTTAAGCGGCGTGTTCTCATTTCGAAGGATAAACTTAAGAATTCTTCAAAATACTCCCTTTCACTATTCCATACCCCAGATTATATTCTCTCCCTCCCCTTTAAATACCCCAACATAATCTTTGCATTGAGAGTTTAAACCCTCATCTCTTCGGTTCTGGTAGTAAGTCTCGGGAAAGATTATATGTTATCCCGAGTTTTGATCTTGACTTTGTCTATCCATTAAATTCAAATTTATAGGATTCAATAGGGGATTTAGGGTTTGTTGCGTGTGCAAATGCTTCGTTTTTGGAGCGTATGCCATTTGCCATTTTGTATTGTAGAATGGAAATTTTTCTTTTGTTTTGTTAAAGGCAATATATAACTGCATTTATGTGTCACACAAGTACGATTTGTTTGTACTTGTATAAAAAGAAATATTTTATATAATTTAACACAGATAAACTATGGAAAAAACTCTTTTAGAAAACTGTTGGGAAAAGTATTATTCTGGAGGGTGGCTTTTAGCATTTTAAGTTGTTATAAGATACTAGCGAAAATACCTGACGTTGCTAGGGTTGAATTGTTTGTAATTGATGGTATTATTATTCAATGTTATTACTATGGGGATTTCGAATTGTTTTTAGCCCCCTCTACAGACTCAGGACACACCGAACTGGGATTATTATTTTGTTTGTTTCCCGCAAGATTCTAAAACATAAGTTCATCAAATTTGGCATGGATTGGTAAAACAATGTGGATTTGTAGAGTACAGACACCAACTCTGCTTTATGTATATAGATTTGATCTCTAAATATTTTTATTCTGTGGATTTGACTATAAATAATACGTATTTCTGTAAATATCGATTAAGATATGAGATCCTCAGGTAGATAGCTTGTTAATATATCAAATTGAAAATCATTTCTTTTATCATAAATATCAATAATTATGTTAATATTTATATCAATATGGATGTCAAGAAAGTTGGTAGAGAGAGGTGAACTATTTATATAAATATAATTTAAAGATAAATTCTAAATGATAAATTTATTTCCCAAAATTAACGAATTCTGTAAATATTAAAAAATATACGTATTGAGGTCGCGTGTGTTTCTCAGATACGCATCTAGTTTCAGCTCATCATATGTAAAGAAACATGCAAGGATGTAAAAGAACGTAGCTGCTCAAATATTTATAACATATCTAATATGTATTTATCACATTTTAAGAGGATCCATCCATATCTCACGCACATGAGCACCTAACGGAAAGTTACAAAAATTATAAGGACATTTTATATCACCTATGAAATATAAATTCACGGGCATTTTCGTGTATCGTATCCATTTTGGCATGCAAGAATGCATCTAAAATATCATTTTCTTAAAAGTATTTTTCTACAATCTACCAGAAAAAATATTCTAGTTTCAGAACTTTGCGAAACATACGCATTTTTATTATTTCAGATTAAATATTTAGGACCTCTTTAGTTTAATTTTCAAAGTAGGTTGAACAGGTTTACATTATAGAACATTTTTGCAGATTAATCCTCTGAGAGTCACAAGATTTTCAAGTAGTGTAGTATTGCTTTTCCCCCACAACACACATAATGATTAAATTACCGCATCTATTACTTGAAAGAATCCATTGACTCTTTCGACCTTCAGAATTATTCTATTGATTTTTCCTTTAGAATCAAATCCTTCGGAAAAATTCTATCGGTCCTTTCCTTAGAATAGAATCCTTTGGAAATATTTATATTGCTTCTTTCCCAGGAATAGAACACTGTAATAATCTATCGGTTTTTACATTGGAATAGAATTATTCGGAAAGATTTTCTGTACGTCCTTTCCCCAAAGTAGAATCCTTTAGAAAGATTATATTTATCCTTTTCTTAGAATGTAGTCCTTTGGAAGTATTCTATAGGTCCTTTCCTCAGAATACAATTCCTTTGGAAATATTATATTTTTCCTTTCCTTAGAGTAAAATCAGCTGGAAAGATTCTATTTATCAAGATATCCAAAACTGGTTAGATATCATTCAAGGAAGACTAGATTTCTAGATAGAATTATGCGTGTGAACGTCTCAGAGGGTTAAATATTTAATATACAAAAACTATTTAATTCATGAATAATTTAGAAAGACCGCAAAATGATTAAAGAGAAAATGGTTCCCAGAAATTCATTATTGCAGCAGAACAGAACTTACGATGACTTGACGATGGAATATAAAATAAACAGTTTTGATGTCTTACACAAAACGCATTTCAGTTCCGCATTATTCTAATAATTAAAACAAGTTTTGGAAGATTAAAAGTGCTTTACATAAGAACAGAAGGGAAAAAATTAAACTTCATTAATGTTAAAGAAAAGTCATCTTTAAATGTTAAACATTTTATCCCTTAGCCTTTTTTATAGGCGTGCTACATTTTATGTTTTTAATTTTATTTTAACGTTACCATAACCTTTTCAACTGCATAAAATATTTTCTTACGCTGATAACAAGTTATGAACAGTTTAGTCGTGTAGTAAACAACCCACACGTGTAAAAAGACATTTTTAAGCTAATCTGCACTTTTACGTTTATGGGAAAAGTCATTTCTTGAGAAATAAACTTCAGAATATGAAATAATTTAATACGATCTGTTTGTTTGCATTAGAAGTATTTGTAAAAGGAAGGTTTCTTTGGAAAAATCTTTAAATTTAAGAAATTGAATCCTAAAACCTTTTGTCTTAAAGGCAAGAAATATGATTATAAATATCATCTATTTCCATTAGATAAGTCGTTGAATAAATTTACCTTTGAATGCACAGAAGGTATTTTACAGCCACCCATTCGAAGTAAGGATTGCAATTCCTATATTGCACTTGGCCCGAAATTCTACGTTAAAACGATTACTCGAAGCTCTTTGAAATGAGATTGGGAAAGCCAAGTTTTTCTATTGGCTATAAAAACTTTTCAAATAGTAGACGAAAGAAAGTTTTTCTAAGCATTTGCTGATCTCCATGAACCGTTACACTGCATTGTAAACAAGCGGGATTCCATAATAAAAAGTAACATAAATTTTTTCAGGAATTTGTAGTTTTATAAAGCTTCTTACCAACACTATTTATTGCTTTTAAATGATCGGATTATTTCCTCCTTGATTTTAAATTTACACGTTTTACTTTCAAATTATTATACTAGGAGTGATTTTTACAGATTTGCTCATGGGAATTTTATCTCTTTCATTTTCCCTGCAAATGTTTATAAAGTGGCATTGAGCTTAAAGTTTCAGCATTGGCTAATGTGTGTAGCAAAGTCGGTATATTTAATGAATACAGAAAAAGACTAATACAAAAATTTCTATCACCTATTGAAAGATAAAACTAAAGTAGTAGTTAATTGTATGCCCCACTATTGACCTAGCTGCTAAAGGTAACTTTCTTTACTGGTAAACTGAAGTGCTTGGTTACCAGTTCGAATCTCGTATGTACTGAAATGGAGTAGGCTGATTGAAGTTTTCTGGTTTCATCAAGACAATACGTAAATGAGAGCCAGTTTCCCCAAAGTCCCCCAATTCCGGAGGTGCTATTGGCTGCACCTCCCATGGCGCCTCTGGTTAAAAGTAAGACTGCTACGTATTTCCCAAAGGAATGTATGAAGGTCTATACGGCTATAAGCTGGCATTGTAGAAAAGAGTTTATTTTTACATAATTTCTATACTTGAAATATGGTATGGTATATTTGTATAAGTTACGAAACAGCATAAATATTTCAGTACCATTGATACCATTTTAATGTTTAAATAACCTTCCTCAAATATCTAGAATTATAAAATTATTGATGTGATTGACGGTTCGAGCTCCTAGGTGAAGAAGAAATAAAATTGTTCATTAAATATAGTTTCGTTTTTTCAATATAATTTACTTCAGAAAGAATTTATAAAGTAAAATTACATTTAATATTTCGAGCTGAGTAAATCAATTTGCTAATTTCATATTCCTTTCTTTTGATTTTCGAAATTTGTTTCTGTATTATGAAAGAATGAGCTACAAAGATATATTATTTAAAGTTCAGCGCTTCTTAATAATTAAAGATTAAAAATCGATGAAAATTAATGTACTTTAAATATATCATTAATTTCTGCCAAACAGTTATAATCAATGCCAATGCAAATATTTATTTAAATCCTTTGAGGAATAGGAAATATGGCACTTGTGAGAAGCATTTAACTATTTTGGCACATCGTATACTTGCGAGTTTTGTAGAATAAGTGAAAGGTCCTGATGTCTTTATTTCGAATAATAAATATTGTTGTCTTTTACTATCAAGTATGGGTCTCTAAAATCATTGATATTTAAAAAATTATCCTTTGTGTTGTAGATATTTCAATCACTTGATGTAGAGACGATAATAAAATGAAAATTGACATAAAAGGATTTTTGTCAGGAAATTTGTTTCATTCAATTATTCAACAAGACAAAATTAAAATTAGAAATGCAACATTCGATCATAAAAAAACGATTATTTGATTTCTTTCGTTTATATATAACTTAATTTTCTCTTGACTTTTAGTAATTCTTTCCCAAAACAACAAGATCGAATGCTTTTAGCACTTAGGGAAATTGCTATTGAAGAGTTAGGAAAAAGCTTCTTAACAGGAGGAAGCGATGGTTAGGAAGTGTTACATTTCATGAGAATTTTTGATTGCACGATTAGTCAAGCACTTTTAAGATCTGAAATTCATAAAAAGTGAAACACTCAAAATAAACATAATGTATGGCTTTTGAAAATGTAGGGAATTAAAGTGAAGAATGAAAATAAAAGTGCTGCAAATTGTTTCCCTCAATAATGTACCCTTTATAAAAACTTTACTCTGATGTTTTCTTTAATATCAATTTTTTTAAAATCGTCTTAAACGGAATTTCAACATGTGTTAGTCAACCTAACCCGTTGCTACCTACGTAGATTAATATTAATCATAGTATCCGACGTGGTCCCAGCCGAAACTTCTTTAATATATTTCTGATTTCTACTTTTGTAAACTCCACTTAAAGTTTATTTTGAAAACCTAATATTCTGGAAATATAATTCCTAAAACGTTTTAAAAAGTTTTTGAAAAATTTATCCATACGAAAAATTTATTATCTACTGCGTGTTACATGCTGAGTATTAATATTTTTAAATATATGACATTTTAAAATATCAAGAATTATCCTTGAAACACCCGAGAATCTTTTTACATTTGGTTATATGAAGAGGGTTGTGACAATAAAAAAAAGACTACTTTTAACATCAAATGATAGCTGTTCGCCGCCTATATAGTGGTCATATCATTCATATATCACCAGTAGGTCCTGGGTTCAAATCCTGGTTTGTAAGGTTGGGGATTGTTCCTGTTAGAAACCACGGAGTCTTACCCATAGGTGCTTCTTTGCAAATAGTTACCCGTGAACCCGTTGTAGTGCCAAAGGGGCATTCGAATAAAAATTAATTATTATCTGAAGTTCGAATATCGCTGGCCGCGTTTTTTGTTTTGAAAATAATTTTGATGAAAGCTTCGCCTACCATTATTCCTGATATTTTACGGTCGAACCACAATTCTCCTTTATATCTTGTTTTTAAAATATCAAATAAATTCTGTACTGTAAAAAGCAAAATATGTAAAGGTATTTTCAGATGTTCTATTATATATTAACAGAAATTCACAATACTATTAAGAAGTTTGATGCTTTTAAACTTTATTTGGTTGAAAAGTATTATTTGGCTTGTGCTCTAATAGTCAGGTTTTTATACACGAGAACAATTATACCGGGATATACGGCATAAACTAGATTCCAAACAATTATACCCATAGTGGGATCCAAACCAACCTGCCAAACAGGCAGTGCTGACCACTGAGCTATCAGGCTGGCTGAACTTCCTTTGACTTCAGCCTTTTATGACATTATTTGTCAATATTGAATTTAAGGAATAGGAAAAATATGTAAGCCTTTATCTTTACTTTCCAACTCCTTTTGAGTTTATTCTAATTTTATCTAGTTACTTTTTGCTTCTCTTTTAAAATTTTTCTGCGTGTTATTTAAAGGTCTTTAATGTTTACACTTTCCCATATTTATTTTACAAACATGAATTAATTTCATTAGTATTTCTATGTAACACAAAGCTGACTGCAAAATTATCTGAGCATCGTTCACTGAGTTATCTTATATTCGGAATAAAAATTAACTTGCAAATTGATAGTCATCGCAGTGCTAATATTATGAAGACAAATGTTTATTCTTGAAGATTAAAAGATGAAAAACTGCTTGAAGTAATGTAAATATTTTTCAACTTTTCTCTTTGAAAAATGAAATATATAGTTACTTCTTGAGTAAATTTGAATATGAATATAACTTTTTTAATTTAATATATAGGACAGTTTTTTAGCATTTCAAAGTTTTATCGGAAATTTTTTTTATTTATAAAAATGGACAAAATTAGTGAGTAACTAAAAGCTATTCAAGTTAAAATAATTAGATGTATAATAATTATTAAGATGGAATATCATCTAGAGTTCAGTACTTTATGTTTTAATCGTATTCTTTACTTTTAAGAATAGAATGTGATTGCTATTGTGATGTTTTTAGTAAATGTTGAAAGATGTTTAAAATCGGCTTGAAAATAAAGATGCATCTCATAAAGGAATATACCACATTTAATTTTTAAAAGCGAAGTTTAGTTAAAATTTAAAAGCTTAGTTGACAAATGAAATTCGACATAGTTCATTTTTGAGCTATTGTTATCAACAGAGTATTCACAAAAAATTTCATTGAAAACCCTTGAGTTCTTTTTTCTTAAAATCGAACAAAAATATGGCTTTCAACAAAAACTGTGGAAAAATGTATGAAATTACAAATTGTACTATCGTATTACTCTACACTAGAAATGGATAGAAGTTATTTTCACCAAAATTTTAGAAAATTATTTCACATTTTTATGGCTATTGTTAGGGATATATATCATGATGTTTAAGACTCATATTCATTCCAATAATTGAAAAATATTTTCATCTCAGAAACATGATGAGTGTGACGTTTCCAAACAGTTTGAAAGAAGATACTACTTCTTTATGTTCTGGATGAAAAACTAAGAATACCATTGTTTACCGTTCGCATATCCACAAAGAATCCTTTCATGTGCTCATGGATTTCTTTATTCACTAATACGGATTCATTGTACAGTTCACACTATACTTGCACTGTACTACTTCCACAAGAGGTGTTGAATTTTGTTTTGTAACATTTAAAACAACTGTATTCCTTTCCAGACGTTCGAGATCTTTTAGGGTGACACTAAAAAGTAATGGCTAATGCAGGAAACAAAAATCAACAACTACCTTCTTAATGATTTTGATTGCGAAAAGAGTAATTCAGTAATGCAACACACACCGTATTGTTAGATGAAGTTTCATTTCCAGAAACATTAATCTACCAAATTGCAGCGTATTTAATTGAAATAAGCCGTAATAGAATTAACCACGCATTTAACGTCAGATTCTAAAACCGATTTTATAAGAAAAGTACTTACAACTAGAATTTATCTTTGGAAAATTCTAGCATGTTTATCAATAAACACAGAAATGTTTTCTTGGTACTGTGTGTTCTATGAATAATTAACTATTATATGGAATAAATTGTACAAACCACATGGGCGTATATATCTCACGGTACTTGATTCCAAATAATCTATAATTAAATACTATATTTAGCATAATATGAAACCTGAGCAATTTCGTAAAATAATGAAGGGATTTGTTTCATTTGAAAGTTAGATATTAAATATTTGAGAGTATATAAGTTATATTTTGAATCTAACTTATATTTGATTATATAAGTTAGATTTGAAATGCTAGTGAGAATATTTAAAATATAAATTATATCTGTCGCATTAAAACGAAGCAGGTACGGGACTAGCGGTTGAATTAAAAAAGGACACACAATTCATTTAGACAAACCATAACTATATTATGAGCATGAATAAAGAATATCGGATTCAGGAGCAAGAGTTCAAGTTGTGTGGAGATTGAAGTCAGAAGAGAGAAAAGTGGGAAACGAGAAGCAGTGAAGAATCACAAAATTTAGAGATTAGTTCACAGACTTTTGAGAGAATGCATTGGAATTGAATAAATAATGAATCTGTGTCTGGATACTCGACGGAGAAATGAATAATGAATATGAAGTGAGTACGCTAAAGAAGTGTTTTGGTATTTCGCCCCACCCCCATATACATAAAAAAAATTAAATGTTTCTCTAGATATAAGGCTTTTTCTTTCAAGCTAAAATGGTAGTGTTTATCAGGTGAAACGTGCTTTCTGTACGTGTTTCGACCGTGATGTCACTTTGGATGGTTTTTCGAATACGATTTCAGAACATTGTCAATAAAAATTCCAAAGAATAAATTCATAATTAATATAGGACAGTTGATTGGTAAACGCAATTAGATTTTACACCAATAGTCGTCAAAACGGCGATAAAATAGATTTTAAGGTAACTCCGATATGGCATCATGTAAGAGCATTTGTCTAGTGAAAGTAAAATATTCCGTATGATTTATTTGGTTAACAGTAAAAATACCTCTCATTTGACAAATTAATTTCACACAAATGAATTTTTTATATAATTTCTGTAATACCAGTGTCTATCTAGGTAAGAATTATGTACTATATTTCAAGAAAAACCAAAGATCTGTTATAAAATAACGTAACATTTTGATTAAATGTAAAATTTCCACAAGCATCAGAGTATTCTCAATCAGTTTGAAAACTAAACTGGGAAGTACCAGAAAAAGTGGTACAAGAGGCTAGTTTACTTGGTAGGTCTCCCAATGGCGCGTAGAACTGCAAATATACGTTTCGCTAACCATAATTTGGTGTGTCTAGACTGGTGTGGTGACACATTGCTGTTGGAAGAGGCCAAACGCATCAGAATGAACGTGGACATTAACGTGTGTAACTCGTCAGAAAGGATTCACACATAACGTTAACCTGTCAAAGACGTTTGTAGGCGTTCCAGGGGTCTCATTGAATGCCAGCTAAACAAATCCCATACCATTACAGAGTCATCTCCGTCTTGTACAATCCCGTTGACATGCGGGGTCCACTGTTTCATGGGATTTTCTCCACACATTAATCCTTCCATTTGCATGAAATAGTTGGAAACGCTACTCAACACATCAAGCTACTCATTACGGTCATCAAATGTCCAGTGGTGGTGCTCCAGAGAGTAGGCAAGACACGCAGTTATATAACGAGTATTCATCAAGGGTACTCGAGTTGTGCGTCTGCTCTTAAGGTTCATCTTTTAAGGAACGTTGCACAGACCTCCCGCTGATGTTTTGTTGAGAGCGCAGCATTGAATTTCAATGTTATTTGAGGCAGTGTTACACGCCTACTTGCCAGCCAACACTGATCATGGTCATATAGTCTTTTTGCGGCCACACTTCTGTCGGAAGTTACAGGTTTTGCCAGAATTCTTGTAGTCACTGTAAACCCTTGAAATGATAGTACATAAAAATCCAAACTTCTGTACTTTCTAAGTGCTATGACACATCTCACGAGCTCCAACCACGGCGAAAATAGCTTAAATTATTACAACGTGTCATTCTCATGGCGGAAAGGGCTCTAGATGCTTCCACAGGATGTAGATCGCTTTATACAACTTGGTGGATTATTGTTTGTGACTGCCAGTTTCACTGGCAGTCACAAACAATGATATGTATAGGTGGGATTGCTATGTATTTTGTATAGACCCGTCTGTATAAGTTTTTCTGACACTTAAGTGTATATATTTCAGAGAAACAGTTGTAAATATAAATCCAAACATTTCAAACAATTCTTAAATTTATCAAATTCGTTCATAAGAGAAGAGGCAACAACTTTTTTTAATGCCAATTCATGTTCACAACAAAAATTTAATCTGAGAAGACTTCGCGATGAATTATTGGATTCCCTCACGAGAAGAACTCTTCGAATTTATTTATTTCTTAAATAAGTGGAAGTTTCCCGAACGAAATTCTGTGCGAAAAGGATTTCAAGTTCATTAATTCTAAAATATTCTTACTTGTTCCTCATGGAAAGCAATGATCCTTAATCTTCATTGAAAACTTTCTCTATATTTCTTCGTAACTACGCTTTTATGCATTTAAACCCAAACTTGGAGCTTTAGGTAACAAATCAAAACCACTATTTACTCCATTTCTAATTAATAAACAAATACGCAGCTTGATGTATGGAGGGCATTTAAATTCACACAATGCGTGCTTGTTGTTTGTGGGAGGTGGTCTTGTTTATTGTTTTTCGTTTCTTGTAATTGAAATTTATGACCGTCGATATAACAAGAACAGTCCTATGTATGAAGCGCTGACATGACGGGTTTTTCATATTTGTTCGAAGAGAGCACTGTTTAACGTTAATAGAACTTTAATGCGTCCAGATTATTAAGAACATGGCAAATGAAAAGGAAAAAATAATAACGGGAAAAGGCTTAAGTGTTTTTTAATCCAAAGCTAGAAAGACGCTATGTAAAATTCTGAGTCCATGGGAGACATATTTGTTTCCAAAGGCAGAGGCGTATTTTAGTAAAAGGATTGTATTAATGTTTTTTAATTATTTGACTTCGGAAAAACTAATTAACTTTGAGGTAATCCTATTTGGTTTTCAGTTAGAATAGAAAAGATTGGAAACAAAAGTGAATTTCATTTTCCTTATTGGGAGCTACTGTTACTTTTGTTTGTTTTTTGAAGTAAGGGTTTTATGTGTAATTAATAGGATTGATTCGGTATGCTCAAGTAATATGTTTGTCACTCTTTGTTAAAAATTTTATTAAAACAAAATGCGATAAGACCGAGACATCCAGCGGAGCAAAAATATTGTTTATAACCTTCTTAATTAATAATTACTTTCTTGATATGAAAAAGTATTATTTCATTTGTGGTTTAAAGTATATGATTATTTTTTACTAAAACCTTGATTCTATTATGTACAAAATAGTTTTCGCTTATTGTATTTTAATCATTATTGAAATTACTTTTAATTAAACTTAATTTACTTGAAATCTTACTAGTTACTAATTACATTCAGTCAATAATTTTTAATTATATGGTGTTTATATTACATGTTATAAGTGTTGACATTACAAATAGCGCTACATTTGACGTTCTTAATTATAAAAGGAAGTGTTTGTGTGTGTCTGTGGGCGGTGTCCAGACGAATCTATAGCACTTACAGCCATGAAATTCGGCACACAGGTAGTCCTAAAGGTGACTGAATGTCCCTTAAAGCCCGAATTTTAAAATTTAATCTACAAAACGCTTTAATTAATATTTCGTACTACGAGTGTAGCCCTCCTCCACTATGACGTAACTGCGCAGACCGATCTGACAGATACTTATCGTGCATGCTATCTCTTCACTAAAACACCCCTCCACCCGTTGAAGTGATGGTGTAGTGGGTAAAGCGACGTACTGAAGTGGCGATTAGTGCTTTGGATGGAGACTCCTGAGTTCGAACCTATTTTTCGCCTCTATACTTTTTAAAAATAGTAAATTTAATCTAATCCTTCCAATTTTTTTCTGTACTTACTTTTACTTTATCCTTTTATTTTCCGAATTCAACACAATTATTTTTAAAAATTTAATTGATTTATGCTGCTTTTTCAATTCTGAAAGTCTGGTTTCTCTGTATTGTCACTGTTTTGTCCTTTTTCGTACCACCAATGAAAAGCAAACTGAAGCACCATTCCCATACATGTTCGACTCCAAGTGCCAAGTTACTACCATCAAGAAATTTTCTGCAATTCAGTTAATAAATTACATGAAATGAGGCAACAGTGTTTATTACTGTTTAATTTGGTTTTGATTTCGCTGACATTGTGATTCATTTAGGTTGTTTGTCGTAATCAGTAGGTAATAAGACTTTTTAAAAGTATAAGCGTTATATTTAAAGATTGAATCACATTTTTATTTCAGTAGTGGTGTTTCATAACTTACTTTTGAATTTGTATAATTTCTGTATTTGTAAAATACAAATCTATCGACACTATATGTGACACAGATGAGGCTGTGAACCACACAGCAGAGTTTTTGAGCACATTGGAGCCATCTGGAGTACCAGAATTTTTGAATACATTGGAGCCATCTGGAGTACCAGAGTTTTTGAATACATTGGAGCCATCTGGAGTGCCCTCGCACATATTACAGCTAGAAATTGGGGCACCGATTATGTTTCTCAGAAATCTGCATCCACCTCACTCTGCAATGGAGCAAGACTCTATCAAGAAACTGATGCCGAATGTTATTGAAGCCACCATCATGACTGGACATGCCGTAGTTGACGTATTCATTCCTAGGATCCCAATCATCCCTTCGGATCTCCCATTCCAATTTAAACGACTTCAGTTCCCTGTTCGTTTAAGTTTTGCCATGAGCATTAACAAGGCACAAGGACAATCGCTGAAAGTTGTAGGATTCGATCTCATTAAACCGTGTTTATCACACGGTCAACTGTATGTGGGTTGTTCAAGAGTTGGAAAAGCCAAGAATCTTTATATCCTAGCTCCAAATGGAAGAACATTGAACATAGCGTATCATGAAGCTCTCTTAGCAAGAATTAGTGAGGTGGAAGGAATGAGGCGACATGCCCGTGTCATGTCGGGTGGTGGTGGAATTCATTCTTAAAATTATTGTTTTTTCTTTTAATGTTTTCAGAATCAGTGAGGACAAACAAGAATAATGTCACAGGCAACGCCGTGGTGCGGTATTGCTAGTTATATTATAATATATAAAAATAAAAATGGGAGTGTCTGCATGTACATCAAATAATTTCTTTCCTTTGCATTTCAAGTTCTTCCATTTTCAAGTTGTCCTTCGCTTTTTGCCATTTGAATGAAAATCAGTGGTTTAAGTGTTTCGTATCTGTCAATCTGTATAATGACACCCGCAGTACATCCAATCGGCTGGATATATTTGTATGAAATTTGTTTTCTTTAAATACTCTCAGTAAATTAGTGAACGAACAATATAACGCCAGTCTGCCTTCACACTTTATGTCTGAATTTGTATGTTTGTAAAAGTATCACACACAATAAATTGAAATTATTTTCATAAAATTTCTTATGATTGGCAAAACATATATTAACTTAGTGAACAAATTTAAGAACGTTACTCTGTCTACATTTTTGTGAAAGTTTCACTCTAAAACGGCAAACACCAATACCTCTTACCATACTTGAATTAACTTTAACATGTCCTGAAATATAAACAACCACGAAGACAATAGAGTGCAAATCATAAAAGTTCTAATGCTCAATTTCAATGATATAAAACTCATCAAATATTTTCAGTTGATGCTTTTTTGACAAGCTCATGAAAAATATGACTCAAATATGTGGAAATTAAAATTGAAATTTTTCATACATTTCTATTAATGTCTTTATTCTGGGTGAAAATTCACTTTGGCTGCATTTTTGTGAAGCATTTTTTTGGCAACCATGGACATCTTTAGCAATATTGGGTCTCGTCAGACGCATTTAATTTATTGTAAATGTAAGAAATAAGGCTGTATTTATGATTCAAAATCCAATAAATTCAATTTTAAAACAAGAATATCTTCTTAGACATAATGGAAAATGAATACAAATTTCAAAGATACTAGGTGTTTCGAGAACATTTCCAACAGGGACAGAAACTCTTGAGATAAGATCCTAATTGGGAGTGAGTCAATGTTTTCTCGTATCCCAAGCTATTCAGAGAGGAAACAATCCTCTGATCTTTCCCTCCGGGATTGATCAAAGACCGTGATCAATGGCCAATTGTGTTGCTCCAGTGTGACATAAATTCAACTACCTACATGCCTTAATCCAGTTTACAACTTCACATCAGCTCTTCATCATTACTTCCAGGACCAAACTCGCATCATCGCCAATTACTTGTAATCTAGCGGTAGTGCTACGTGAAACTAGCTATAGTACTTTATATGTAAATTTGTGAGCTAAGTGGATTTGTCTAGACCAAAAGCAGACTGACGACAGCACTTCATGATCGATCTTCCTGCATTTTTGTCATTCCGCTATTTGTAACGATTTATCGTGTAAATTAAATTATTGCAATCACTTTCATAATTCAAATATCTCGCATTTTTATCTGGTGGCTAAGTGATCACTAAAGATGCAAATGAAAAGTTATTAATGGAATGCAGTGTTGTTTACGATTTTCATAATATTCCCTTAGATTTTAACCTCAGTGGAGCATAGATACTTGAGGTTTTGCAATGTGAGTAAATATCTACGATGGACGAATGAACAAGTGTTAGCATACTCTCACGGTTATTGAAAGAACTCTTTTCAAGATTTAAATTAACTATATAAAATGTAATTTAAACTTTCCGATCTATTAATGTAGTAGGTTCGTGGTATCCCAGTTGGTAGAGTCTCTGTTTAGCAATCGGAGGATTGGGAGTTTGAAACTCGGTATAACCAAAGATCGTAGACTGTCTGCCATGAAATGTCCTCACGTTGGCATGGCGTGGAACTTTGGAGAAGGGGATCTCAGCTCAAGTGTTGACCTCAGCATCTGATAATGGTTCAAAATTACGAGGTTTTGTCTTCGGATCTTTTCTTTCCAGATTGATCCAGGACCGTAGCAAATGGCCCGTTGTGTTGCTCCAGTGCGATATAAATTCAACTACCTACCAACCTATTAATACACTTCGACCTACCTTCTAGGTCTTATCCAGTCAAAGGTTAGGGTCACTGTTAATTTATTCAATGAAAGGATCGCGAAATCCAAGTGTAGGTTATTTAACTTTGGCGATTTTGAAAAAAATGCTAGTTTCAGCTATTTCCTTAGTCGCGACCGATTTCATGATTTCATATGTTGTCTACAAAAACGAGCATTTGCAATGAATGAATTCTAAAGGAGAATTGAAAAATTTCCAGTTTATGAGAAAAAAATCTATTTATGAAAGCGCACTTCCCTTTAACGGAGTAAACGTATTTGATACTTACATAACTGAAGTCATCCATGACTTTCGTAATTTCAAACTTCTTTAACTGGTCAGCGTAGGATTTGAAAATTCCGTCCTCTTTGATTCAAGTCTTTCTCTTGAAATAGGATGAATATTGAAAGCCTCACAATTTATGCTTGCATATGTTAATAAAGCACTTAAATTTATGGGAGTTAATCTTTAATTAAAAAGGTTTTCTTGAGCTTTATTTTCTTGAATGTTTCAAAATCCATCTCAATCAATGGTTACCAGAGAAAATAGCAAACGTTATTAAACAGGAAATCTTTTATGTGCTTCTAGCACTATTTAAAATGTTTGACATATGCATGCATACAATGTTATGCTTATCGTACAGAGTTTAGGAGCGATTTTAATTGTGTAGATCATTAATAAATGGCTACCATAGGTTCCAAATATGCAACACAAATGTGATACACTTTCAAATATTTCACATCTTTTGAAAGAACGAATCTTTATAACTCGGTAATCACATAAAGTATTTAAAAATAAATAATTTAATAACAAATCTTATAAACATACGAAATTGACATTCTATCCCATAGTTATAAAAACACTGGTTAAGATGTTTGTGTAGGGGATGTTCAATTCTCAGAGTGATTTGGCACCAAATCTGGTAAACCGCCTTTTTGTTTTACAGCTTTTGGTGTGGCAACCCTTTAGAATTGATAACAAAACGTCCTACAATGAATTTTTATCAAAAACTTCTTGACAAAGACCAAATGATTAAATTTTTACATGGTTTGATAGTTACAAGTTAAGAGCAATTATTACATACAAATGTGTCACATTTTTTAAAGATAAATGAAAGGAATAACAAATAGCAAAGCACTACTAAAACAAAATTGATGAAGAATGATATACTTACATTGCCCTTGACAGCTGCTTTCAAAGACAAGGTGTCATCGTTTTCAATATTTTAATTGGAAAGAATGGAGTAGAAACATGAAGTCTGGATGGAGTGGACTTCTTGAGATACTAAATAGTTTTTCGTAAAAGTTTGAAGTAAAGAACTTTAAAAAAGTAATTTAATACGGTCTGAAAAGTTACAAAAAGATATAAATTATTATTGCTTTCTCCATATAAGCGCGATGATGAAAAACACAGTTTAATTTGATAATTGTATAAATATAATAATTTTATTAGTATTGTTTTATAACTTAATTGTTTAAAATTGATTAGATATTTTATAAAAATATAATTCGGACTTTTTATATTTTTTCGAAGCCTAAAACAAACTCGTTTGATTATTTCAAGACTGAACTTCATCTATGCATTTACATAAGTCGAGTCCACTCAATTTGATCGATTTAAAGGAAACGTTGCAGAATAGGATTATTCATTACTAGGTTTTTGACACTATATGGACAGAAGTATCTGGGCACTTGCAAAGTTTAGTTCTTGTGCACATAAGTCCAAAATTTATTTGAAATGGAACCACCTTTTGCTTTAATAACAGCGGCTACGGCTACTCTATTAGGAAGGCTGTCCACTAATCGTTGATAAGTTTCAGCAGGAATACCACACCATTCTTGCAAAAGAGGAATGGTCGGTTCACCGATGTAGACCGGTGTGGCCTGTTTCTCTCAAACACCGTTCCAATTCATCCCACAGGTGTTCTATAGGATTCAGATCAGGGTTTTGTGAAAGCTAGTTCATATTTTCCCCCAACATCCATATAAGAAAACCAAGTTTGTACTACACCTGCTGTCGAACAGACCACAGTCGGGAGCCCATTGTGTTGAAACAAGAATGGAGCGGTACTGAACTGTTGCCAATATGTGGGAAGTGCTGAATTGTCCAAAATGTATAGATACGCCTCTACCTTTAAAGTTCTTTTCACAGCAACCAGCGGGCTCAGACCAAACCACGAGAATCAGCTCATACCGTAATGACTCTTCCACCAAACTTGACTTGAGGCACAATACATTCGGATAGATGACGTTCACCCGGCATTATAAACACCCAGACATCAGACTGCCAGAGAGTGTACCGGGATTCATCGCTCCAAAGACCACGTCTCCATTGTTCAAGACTTCAGTTACGACGAGCTATAAACCACGCTGCGATAATATGCGGTTTATAGGCTGCTGCAGGACCAAATTCCAAAGTGTTGGAATTCATCACGAATAGTTTGCGCCTATTCCATCCGGTTCTCTTTGACTACCCTTTTCAGCACTATGGCCACAATCTGTGGTACGACTTGGTCGGCCAGTCCTTGGGCATTAGTAGCACTAGTGACTCCTACACGTGTTCATTACGATTACATCACTTACAGTGGCACTCGGTACGTGTAACATGTACGAAACTTTCTGAACAGTTTTACCACAACGGTCACAACCAATCTGTCACACTTCTCTCTCTCTCTCTCTCTCTCTCTCTATATATATATATATATAGTTGACAGGCCACTGCAAACGGTGGATATCTTCACTTTGAAGGAAGGCGTCGACCAGGGCTACACGGTGAGGAGGCATGTTATCATTCATGAATATGAAACCAGGACCGATATCACCTCGAAACAGGTGAACGGCGGTAGGCTCAAGGACTTCGTCTGTATCGTTTACCGGTAGCAGACCCCGTGTCAAAGATGTGGCATAATGCCTGCCCAGACCAAGACTCCCCCTGAAGGAAAACGATGTCTTTCCATGATGTTTCCCGTGTTAAAACGCTTGCCACGTTCTCTCCAAAGCGTAGTACGACGAGAATAAGTTTGCAGACTATATCTGGACTCGTCACTGAAGTTGACATTACCCTACTATTGTCGACTCCGTTGTAACTCCACTGTAAACGCGCGCGTTTCTGTGAAGACGTCAAGGGGATGCAAACTACTGGTCGTCTGGCATAGAGACCAACGTGTCTGAGTCTCCTGTAAACAGTTTGTCTTGAAACTATGACTCCTGTGTCGGCTGTCAGGGCTTAACCCGGTTATCTGGCAGAACGATTCCTCTGACGTCGCGCAGTTATCGCCAAACATCGGTCTTGCCAAGCGGTAGTTACCCTTGGCCGACCTGGAACTGGTCGTCGGGTAACATCTCCAGTGGTTTGAAACCTCTACCAGACTCAGACTGGAGATCACACTGAGGCACATTCGGAATTGCGAGACGCTTCGGTTTGGGATCGACCGAATTCAAGCATACCAATAATTCTTCCCTTCACAAACATGTCCAGTTGGTATCTTTGTGACATCTTTCGTCTTTATTAATTGTTAACAAAGCTCCGTACCACAGCAATTGCGAAATTTCTGTCTAACCTGGCAATACCGCTCGAGGCCGTTTTATACTTGTTCCGACGTGCGCAGGTGCTTTGCGCATGTCGACGTCGACTGAACTGTTTGGCTTATACACAATGTATTACCTTCGACCCACGATTCTCCACAAGTGATTTTGAACCATTGTATCCATATTTGCTCCGATCTTCTCGCATTTTGCGAATTATGCTTAGTTTTTGGACATGAGTGTACATATATATACGTACATACGAGTATATATATATAGGCCATCACAAAAATTCAGACAAGAAAACCAAACCAAAAACAAAATGCATGTAAAAACAAAAACAAAAAAACTTGATAACAGCTCTTTAGATGAATAGCGCTGAAAGCCGCAGAGAACAAATAGAGGGAAGTAAGAAGTAGAAACTTCCAGGAAAATAAATTTTTTCATGACAAACAAAAGATGTAAGAATGTAAAGATTGGAGGAATGTAAAGGATTGGAGTAAGGGGAGTTTGTAAGGGGAGTAAAGCAGGAGTCCCTTTTAAGAAAAGAAGCTTTGAGGTTTTCTGTATTTCTGTAAGGCTTATCCAAAGAAATAAACACAAGTTACCCACAAAACTCAAAAACAAACACCGAAGATAAGTGGAGAATATAAAATCATGACATAAAACATCATTTACGAAACCTGAAACAATCATAGAATAGCCAAAGGAATAATAACAGCAAAAGGATTAATAACAGCCAAACGCTTAATAACAGCCAAAGGCTTAATAACAGCCAAAGGCTTAATAACAGCCAAATGATTAATAACAACCAACGGAATAATACAGCCAACAAAAAATATAGTCCTACTATTTAGAAAGGCCGCCCTGTCAAACAATTTTGAGGGCCTGATGTCAGGACCATCAGAGCGAGCATCGAGAGATTATTTAATTCAGATGGAGGCAAAATAGAAGAAAAAGAAAATTTGTACAGATTGTGGAAAAAAGGGAAGGAGAGAAGATAATTTATATACATATTATTAGGTGAACGGTACCTAATTCATATTTAGCTCCACCAATTTTTATGCCACGGAGAACTTAGAAGAAAGTTATGCTTTAACTCAAAACTTAAATACCATAACCAACATCTTCCCCTTGAGCACTTTTCTCTTGATAACCACCTCGTACCAAATGGTCGACCCAAGAAGAATACGTTTCTCTCAAAGAGATTTTCCCTAAAACAATTTCCCTCCTCTCTGAGTAATGGCCAGGCATCGATTAAGTTTCAGAAGGTTTTCCAGCAATTAGAAGTTCAAGACCTTTCACATTGTAAGGTGACAATTTTCTGCCCCATCCTTAAGTGCCAGGTGTCAGCGGCAGTTTACTTTACAGCAACTTTCATCGGACTTACTGAGAGAGTATATTGATTAAATGAAGCTAATGTTATCTTCTAGTGTGGACAGTGTAAGAAAAAAGCAACAGACAACAGTGAAAAATAAAAACTTAATATATTCAAACAAGCTATTTGGAAGCCTTAAGTCTAATAAATACTTTAACGAAGTTTCGCAAATATTTCCAGGTGAAAGCTAGTTCCTTACGCCGGGTAAATTAATTTACTCAACGTCTGAAAAGTGAGATGACTCGGGCGATTTTCCCATCCAGTTCCCTTCTTTAAAGTTTTTTTCAAAAATACAGTTTTCTTATTATACTGTTTGCACAGTCCTTAGGTATGAAAATTAATGGATGAGGAGACCGTATTGGAAGTGAGGAAACATTTATCAACTTTGTAAATATGTAAGTTTACACACGAAGAGTACTGGAATTCATCAATTCTAATTTTCTGTGATGGTTTTAGATGATATTGGTTATCAGTAGTAATTAATAAAAATTGGGTTTACTTCTTTTGTGAAGTCAAAATTAGAACAGTTTAATTACCATATCAAATTACAGATGTAGAGAATTCTAGTGTTTACTTTGCAGATGTTACTGAAGAAAATTTTTAGAATGTTCTAGAAAATTCCTAACCTGGCCACAGGCGCCTAAAGATATGCAGGTGTTATAGAAAGGATATTTTTAGGATGTTTGAGACAATTCCAAACTAGGCTACAGACTCCTAAAGGTATGATTGAGCGTTTACAAAAATACATAAGCGTGGTAATTATTTTTTCCGATGGAATATATCGTAATAGTTTTTGCATTGTGCAAGGGAGGATAGCATTGGAAGGTAACCTAATGATAGGTAAACCGTTTCCTTCAGAAAAGGAGTTTAAATGCTTTTAAAATAACCACTTTAGATCTTACTCTCACAATCGTGAGGGTTCTTTATAGTTGACTTTAAACATTTCAATTGGAGGAATCAATTAACACACCTGTATATATATTTCGCTAACATTCGTGGTACAGAAATCGACACTATTTGTATATTGGTGAATGGCCAACAAACGGATATAAACAAAATATGATCAACCACTAAGTGGTTCGTTCGTACAATTCCACCTCTACGTTTAAGTATGCTTAATTTGATCTATGGAACTGTATAATATGGCTAAAACTACACGGATGAGCTCAACGCTTTAATGAAATTCTTCAACAGACTAATGACATTAGGCAATGAGAAATCCGGAAGATAGCAATAAACTGAAACGTCTATATTCGTTATAAATGGATTTAAATAACGTATGAATGTGAATAACTACAAATTAAAAAAAATTTGAAATGTGTTTGGCAAATGAAACAAAGAAATTTAAATAATATAAAATTGATCATTACGGATTCATTCGCTAATTTGCCGTTTATTTTAATATGCTTGATTTGATCTATGAAGCTGCATATAGCTACACGGAAATGCTCTCTACCGTAATGAAATTCTTCAACAGACTGATTAGAGAGAAATTTGGAAGATATAAATCAGCCCAGAGAAGAAAGTATGAGCAAAAATAGATTTAGCATCAAAAAATGCCAAATCGTCAAAAGATGTTGAATAATTTTCATTTGGAGGTTTGTATTTATCGATACTTGTTACAAATGGCTTTAAATAAGGTTGAAAAACGACACTACCATCCATAGATATAAAAAATTAAAAACTTCAACGTATATGTTATTCACCGGTCTGCTAGTATATATGAAATGTGGGTGGAAAAGTCTCAGATATTAAATAGATCCACAGGTATTTGAGAATTTGTAATATCGTATTGATTTCCATGTTAAGAGGGAAAAATGGAAGAATTAATTCCCTCTGAAACTTAGTCGTCCTTTTCCTGTGTGGTATTCCACGAGTTGGGAGCATTGATTTCTTTTGAAAAGTGAACATAATCTTCGGTTGATTTAATCAAATGTGATTTAAGTAAAGAAAGTATCAGCCTGTGACTGTCTCAAGTGTAACTTCTGCATATTACATGAAGATGTCTAGGAAAAGTAAATAATTATTAAAACTTACTTGTACTTTATCCTAAGCCAAAGGCTGAATCAAACCAGAAACTCTTTAATATCAAGAGGGTAAATTCAAAGGTTCTATAGAAAGGTGTTCTAGAATGTGAAGGATGAAATATTTATCATTAATCTTAAGGGCTTTGAAGAGCGTCTTAATGAGATGCTTAAGAGAAAACGGTTTTGACTGTACAATCACTTCCGTGTATAAATGGTGTATAAGTGTCGTCTATTGAAGATAAATATTAAATTCAAATATTTTATTTTCCAAAGTCTTTTCCAATCAGTTTGGTCAAGAAACTGTGAAAGGAATTCAAAGTACTTTGGAAAACTTTTACTCGCGTAGAAAGATATTAAGAGAATTTTCATTCGCATTTGTCAAAATAAAGTTTCCTGTTTACACCAAATTTACAATTGTGAGGTAAAAAGTAAAATATTGTAACATAAAAAGTTCAAAATATTGCTTCGACTTTATTCGAAAGTAACGTATGATAAAATGTTCTAATATTTGATTTTTCAGAAAGTAGCATTTATAAGCTTTCATAGACCATTTAGATGTTTGAAACCGTATTTTGACCCTTTATAAAAGCAATTTAATAAATTTAGATTATTTCTATAAGTCATTAGTTTCTGCCAAAATTTGATAATAAGATTGCAAATTCTTTTAACAGTGCCTAGAACAATATTATTTGAAGAGCAAATTGTCGGTTCTTACAAGTGAAACACACTAAGTCAAAAATTTCAAGATATTAGCTTTTCAGCTTTTCTTCTTTTCCATTAAGTCATTTTTTCAAGTGTGGTATCGTATGCAATGCAAAGTTGTCTGTGAGAGAGATATTCAATGAAAACGAACAAACCAGACGGTCTAAGAAGATTGTACTTCAGCTATCCAAATACATATCGGGGGGTGATACATATCGGGGTTATCTTAAAATGTAGTTTATCGCCGTTTTGGTCACGTTTGGCGTAGAATCTAATTGTTGTTGATCAATCAACTATCATAGATAAATTCAGAATTGATTCTTTGGAATTTGTATCTACGAAGTGCTGAAACCGTATTAAAAAAAGTAATTGACTTTCTAATTGAATTTACAGAGCATGTGGGCGGAGTCGCTATCGGAAGATCTCAAAAGGTAAGTCACGTGGGCTTACGTATCGACTTGACCAGATTGGCTATCGAAGCGTTTTTAATTACTTTAACCCTTTAACCAATCAATAAGTTGTCCCACATGCATGTCCACATCCCACACTTGATACATGCTTTTCCCCATAACCACGTGACAGATCTTCAAACCGAGTGACCGGTAGAAGTAGCATGAAGCTAGACACGAATACTCCTATTTCAATGAAACAAGTCAACTGATGTTATGTTCAAAATATGTACAGGAAACACGTATCGCCTCAGAAATATTAACGGCACTTACTAGAAAAGTTCGGTGAATGGTCCAATATTTAAAAAACAATGCGGGTTAGGATGTTGCGCTCACGCAGACGCAGTGAGAGACATGGCAACAAGTGTCCCCTAGCTTCCAAATCACGATAGTTAAACAGAAGTGCACGCTACGACCAATGCAACGCAGTCAGTGTGAGAAGGAGTGTCACTGCGAAATGGAACAACGCGTGTACATCAAGTTTTGCTTCAAATTAGGCAAAACGGCGACGGAGACACATGAAATGTTAGTGAAAGTGTACGGTGTGGAAGCAGCGAGTAAAAAATGTGTTTTTGAATGGTTTAAACGCTTCAGAGACGGAAAGGAAGATGTCGAAGATGAGCTGCGTTCTGGTCGACCGTCAACAAGCTCCAAACAACATCGAACGAGTGCGACGGATGCTTGCGGATGATCGGAGGCTGTCTTTGAGAATGATAGCAGAAGATTTGCAGATAAGCGTAGACAGTGTGAGCACCATTGTTCACGAACATTTGCACAAGCGTAAGATTTGTGCCCGGTTTGTACCGCACAAGCTGTCAGACGAAGAAAAGCAACACCGGATGGAAACCTCTGGAGATTTCATTGACGCGTGTGACCGGAATCAGCAGTTCTTGGAAACAATCATTACAGGGGATGAGTCGTGGTGCTACCAGTACGATCCGGAGACCAAACGACAGTCCATGGAATGGTGTTCATCGTCGTCGTCCCCCTCCCAAAAAATGTCGTCGGACCAAATCCAGGATGAAGACGATGTTGATTGCCTTTTTCGACAGTAAGGGCTTGATCCATCATGAATTTTTACCCACGGGTACAACCGTAAACGCAGAATTCTACGTGGGAGTTTTGAAACGGCTGCTGAAACGCATCCGGCGGGTTCGGCCACAATTGTTCCAGAGTGGACAGAGGGCTCTGCTCCACGACAACGCCCGTCCGCACACTGCGATCCGCGTAAGTCACTTCCTCGCTACACGCCAGGTGACAGTTCTTGAACACCCTCCATATTCTCCAGATCTGGCACCTGCAGATTTCTTCTTGTTTCCCCGCCTCAAAGGAGTACTGAAAGGCCTACGCTTCTCTGACATTGCGCAGATCCAACAACGTGTGACAACGGTGCTTCGAGCGATACCGAAAGAAGCGTTTGCTGACAGTTTCCAGCAGCTGTACAACCGATGTCAAAAGTGTATTGTCGCTAATGGCGATTACTTTGAATGCCAGCAAATGCATTTTGTTTGTATCTCTTGTTTCCTTTATTTTATGAGACCATTCACCGAACTTTTCGAACACACCTTGTATATTGGCCTTCATGGTATGCCTCTCATACTTAGATCAGCAACGGTAATTTAAAGTTGGAATTTTGATAGAACAAATAATATAACTGTAGAACAAAAGTTTTTCGAGAAATAAAAACTGACTATTTTCGCAAATCTCAACAAAAAGCGAAACAACACTAGTAGTTTCAAATTTTACTTCTTCCACGTTTGCAGTCTTACGATCGAACAGTATATTTGTTTTGTCCAGCATGGCCCTTTAAACAAAGGTCTAACATTC
Source organism: Meta bourneti (assembly GCA_933210815.1). NCBI lineage: Eukaryota > Metazoa > Arthropoda > Arachnida > Araneae > Tetragnathidae > Meta > Meta bourneti. Next base: position 75,789,251 of record OW119923.1, on the reverse strand, counting down.
GATGTTAATATTCGTTTGAATAGTGATGAAAGCGGCAAGGTTTTAAACTACTAAATTTCTTTCGATGAAAGTGACTCAAAATCGGAATCACTGGGTTAGTTAATATAATTAAACTTAAATTACATAATTAAACCGAGTATTTAAAAAGAGTTTAATGAAAAAGAAATAAAGTTATTCGTCAAAAATTAATTAATAATCAATTAATGATTTAAAATAAATTATTAAAAGTTATTTGCATCGATATTATTTATACGCTGATAATAAACTACATTTTATCTCTCTACATTTACTCTTGAAATCTTACGAATATTTATTGGTCAGTTATCCATAACTCATAAGCATTGCAGAGAAAGACAAAATTTTACATCGTGTCTTAAATGGAATCATTAAATTCAGATACCCCAATACATATTTTCAACGACTTTCCTAACGATTAAATTTCAATGTTTATTAGAATCAAGAAATCTACTTCCCTGGAATTTTTCACGTCTTACCATTTCCAAAACATGTTTAATGATATAAACTAAAACATCGTTTCGCAGTCTGAAAGAAGGTTCGCTGATGCATAACAAAGAGGAATAATGCATTTGGTTGGAAAAGCGCTTTTCCATTTTTTTTCACCGTCCGCTTTTCTAACGTGCCGTTACTACTGGAAACGAGCACTCGGAAAAAAAATGTAAGGAAGAAACTTTTTTGTTTTTAGCACCCATCGGGGGTAGGAGATAGAGAAATATCTCATATTCAGGTTCCTCCAGAACTAACGAGGAAGTTTTCCTTTGATGTTTTATGCGCTGCTTGATACAGATGGATGGATATAACACTGAAAGGTTGGCAAAGATTAAAAAGTGTTGGCGATTTCTTTTATTTTGTTTGGCTTATATTATTAATGAGCGTATGGAAAATCGGATATGAATAAATTTTCCTGTCGGTCGTACTGTTAATTATTCTAGAGTATAAATAAATGAGTGGATTTATGTTGGCAATATATCTCACAGTATGTCAAGTCGTTTGTTAAGGAATCAAACGAGGGGAACAAGTCAATGGTAATTAATGAAGTGTTTGGGGTTCTATGAAAAAATTGTATAAAAACTGAATGTGTTGGAAGCATTTGTAATTAGGTTTCTCAGATGGAAGTTAATGTAATTAAAAATGGAAATTAGGATTCATATAACTTCTGTCTACCTCTAATTTAATTATGTTTCTACTAAACTTAATTGTTTATTTTTAGGTACAATAATTTTAAGTTTAATAATTTTCATATAATTCAGAGACACACAAGAAAATTTCTTTACACCTTTTTTATCTTTTCTACTCCTTTTCTATAAGTATTTTTGTGAAATTGTAACTTGTAATTCAAAGAAGTTTGTTTAATATTTTCTGAACACAATAAAATAATTTAGAATGTCAGGAAACGCTGTGTTACTTGGAGGTTTACATTCCTTTTTCTTATGGAAAAGCTAACCGTTTCTTCTTTATGACAATACTCTTCATACATATATGTAGAAAGAGATAGATCCATAACCAAATTTATGTCATATAAATCAAGATATACGATTCCATACGGTGAGTGTGCGGTTTAAATATTTCATTTAACATACTCGTATTTTATTAAACAAGCTTTACTTTACTGACGTATTTACATGCTCAATCCAATTACAAGAGTTTAATAAGGCAATTTAAAACAAAAACACCATCACAGACGCTAATGAATCAAAGCATATCTAGTGGAAAAATTGCAGTTGAATGTTTCAAGACTCGCCGCTGACGATCGAAACTATCCGAACGGATGTTGTTTCCATTTTAAAGTTTCACATATAGCGGAGATTTATTGCTCCACTATATGTGGAATTTTTAAATTGTATAATTTTTGTTCAGATAGAATTTGTTGTTATTTTCCAAAACACACACATACAAGGGGTTATAAATTAGTTCAATCGTAAAATGTTTTGTTTTGGAATAATTGATAACATTCTTGTTACTACATTAAATGGCTACTTAAATTAAATCTATGAGATAATTCTATACTAAAGAATATATGTGTAAAGTGTAAAAATGCTTTTGCTTTCGGAAAACTAATTGTAAAATATATACGATTGACCTAAACCAAAATGCTATCAATACTGCTTGTTAAGCAGATATTATTTCAGAAATGAAATATAAAGAAACATAAGCTAAAAAGTACAAATACATATGAAGATAATGAAAAGTACCAATACATATAAAGAAGTGAAATGTGTGAAAATAGCTGATTCACAAAGAATTAAAGTATTAAATCTTTAAAATGTATTGGATTTCTTAATAATAATAAAAAAGAAGATATTTCTTAGATCATAATATATAAATAAATAGTTTTTTGAGAAGATCATATTATTATCACATAATTATTTAGTGCTGTAAGTTGCTCATATACGTAGAATGTAGCACACATGAAACCAAAATGACCAGACTTGGAAAAAATGGCCTCTTGACCAGCAAGACAGAATTATTGTCGATCGAATATTATAATATCCAGCTCTTTCAAGAAAGTTTTCGAAAACAAGGAGAGAATACCAAGAAGACAAAAATTGAGAAAAATCGATGGTAAAACTATATTTTTAACAGTATAAATAAATAAAGAGTAAAAAAAATCTTTCGAATTTGATCATCTGGGAGCTGGGATTTGGAACCAGAAGTTAAGTGTCCTAAGTGTAAAGAAACATACACCGATTCTCGAGGGGAAGATTCGATTGAATGAGTAGATGTTGAGATTGGTGGTAGATTCGTGATCTTCATGTGAAAGGGTAAGTTTTATCTGAGATCATATTCTTAGCACAAATATTCACTCTTACTATAGAAATCCGATACAAAGTATATTTATTTTTACCTCGAATTTTTTATATCTCGAATAAGAACTCAAGATTTCAAACTTTTAAAAGTGATATATTAATCCGAAAATTTAATCTTTATTGCGAGCGTGCAAACGATCCCGGAATTTAATTTTTATACCGCGCGTGCAAGCGATCCTAGAATTATTACATTTATTATGAATGTGCTATATTGTGAACTGTAACTGTGATTGAAATGTGATAAGAAACGAATTTTGAATTTAGGAGAATGGGAGACGGAGTGAAAAGGAGAGTTGATTCATGTTCTATATAATTTTACATCCTCTTAGTTTTCTTAATAAATGTAAAATTTTTTATTAAGCGTTCATATCCATGTGTATGTAACCAAAAAGACTACCTACAATTATTTAATATAATCGAAATGATATTCCGATCATCGAAAAAGTGAATAGCGAGTTTTTCTCTCCAAGGAAAATTAGGCTCGGATCACCACTCAACGTTCCAATAATCTGCTCTAAGCATTCCTAATTGCTCCTACTGATGGTAGTGTCGTTACTCACATTTAATATCTTATTTAAATCGATTTATAATGAATCCAAAATTGCATGATTGGATTTGATATCTCTAAATGATATAAAACAATCTAAAATATATAACAGCATATTCCTTTTACTTAATTCTTATTTCAAATAAAATGCATGGCAATAAACCCATCTGAGAGCATGATACCATAGGTTCTGAACGGCTACCTCAATTTCATCCCATTTCCTTGTTCAAAGACGATTCGGCATTTTTTGACGCTAAACCTATTTTTCCACATATTTTGTATTCTGGGCTGATTTCTATCTTCCCAATTTCTCATTGCTTTCTGAAATCAGTTTGCTGAAGTATTTCACCAGAGTTGGGAGCAATTCCGTGTAGCATCATATAACACCATAGATCAAATCAAGTATATTTGAAATAAACAACAAAATGGGCTAATGAATCTCTTAACGGTCGATTTTTTTAGAGTTGAAATTCGGCAAAATACAAAAAATACCACCTGTGTAAGCGAAATATGCATATACTAGTAGACCCATGTATAGCATCAGTGCTTAAATTTCCTAATTGCTAATATTTATTGGTAACAGAGTTGTTCATAGAGAGCCTATATAGATAGAGATGACAGAAAAAAAAACGGCAGCCATGTTTTTCGACCGTTGCTGTGCCAACGCGGAAGTTATGTAAAAGTCGGTTTCACTAGGGTTGCTAATCAGGTTATTTTGATACGAAGTCTTCGGGTTTGGCGACAGTTTGGCGTTGGGTTTGAATTTTCTCATGGTATAAGAGCTACTCATTTAGACCAGACCAGTGTATAAACTAGTAATACACAGGACTTAATCTGGTGTGTGCTTGGGGGTCCGAATAAAAAAGCCTTTTTTTTTATTTCGTACCTTGAGTTAGATTTGAATTAGGAACACGTTCATGTTATTCCAATGTGGGGCAACGTATTTTGCCCTGTAGTTTTCCGAATAAATTATTCATGTAAAATATTTTTTCATAAGATAAAAGAGCTTTAAATCCTTAGTAGAAATACAGTAAAACTCCAATTATCACGACTGAGTGCTGGACGTAATCCGGATATTCAAAAATCTGGAGAATAGGGACAGTCATAAAAAAACAGTTATGTTGTGAAATAAAACGCCAATATTGATCTAAAATACTTTTTGTTTATTTTTATTACGAGAATACAGTATATTTGAATGCAACTTAATAAAAAAAGTAGGCCTGATGTACTGTGTTTTGAAAGTAAGATAAATAATTAAGTATTTTAAATATCCATTTTTCATCATTCAAATATTCATAAATTATTTATATTGGGGAAAGAAATAAAAAAAAAATCAGTTTAAACATAATTAGAATTGCTTAAATATAACGTTTCGGAAAAAATTGCTTTTTTCGAGCAATACTAGGAAAACAATTTTGTACGCTTTCCATTATTGGCGGAATATCGCATTGTTTGGCGACATATTTCTGGTTTGGAGAGCATGGTCGACGTAATTATACACATGCACCTTTGCTTCTTTTTAGTTGTCTAAATTAATGTTATCAATAGTTTACACCGTATTTTGTTCATTAAGTGGATAGGTTGATCTATATTAAAAGAAAAAAAAGCGTTCTTGCATTCAAAATTATGTAAATTACAAGTGTATCCAAACAAAACTTCCAAAATAGCAATCAGCAACGTACAACCGCCATGTTGAACTGACCTGAAAAGGAAAAACATGGCTGCCGACCGCATCAGCCAATCAGAAAATGTCGGGTGTATGTTCACTCTCTCTTTATATAGGCTTTCTAGTCGTTCAGTGATTAACATTTCATACCTTAGTTAAATCCATTTATAATGAATACAAGCATCGATATGCCCATTTCATACGTCCGAATTAAATTAAGTTATTAAAAAATTATTACAATTAGTTTCAACACGACCACTTCGATTTCATATCATTCACTTGTTCAAGGTCGATTTTATCTTTTTGACCTCAACCAATTTTCGGGTTAGATCAGATTTTCTTTCATGTGCTAATTTCTACGTCCATATTTCTCATTACCTTATGTCAACAGACTGTTGAAGAGTTAAGAGAGCGGTGAGAGCTCTGCAGTGCAGTTCTAACAATACTAGATACCTCCTAGCTCATATTAAGTATACTTACACTTTGAGGCAAAATTCGCAATTTAATCTCATAGGAGTTGAATTTATACATTGTTCATAGTCGTTATTGTCTTTCGACAATAAACAAATAACGTCGATTTATGTGCCACGTACGTTAGTGAAATACAGTTATAACTGCCTATTTTTCAAAAATTTTCCTAAATGCATTGGGACCGCGTTGGCCCGGTTGGAGGAGCAACGGATTAGCAACCGGAGGGTTGCGAGTTCGAATCCAGCCAAACACTATCGTTTACAAAGGCGGCTGGTGCACGTTAAATCGGTCGTGGCTTCAAATGTCCTCACGTTAGCGTGGTGTGAAAGTTTGGAGAGTGGGGTGCCAGCTCAGGTATTGCCTCGTCATCTAACCGTGGTTCAAAATTACGTGGTGTTGTCCTCTGATCTTTCCCTTTGCGGTTGATACCGGACCGTCACCAGTAGCCCGTTGTGTTTCTCCAGTGTGACGTTAATACTACCTACCAACGATACCTACCTACCAAAATACATTGCTGACATATTTAAACTGAAGTGCACAAACTTTGTAACTTCAAAGCTTAAACCTTAAACGGTCATAAATAAACAGAAAGGCGAATTTCACAAAGATTCAAAATTAAGTTACGGTAGCAAATATTAGAAGTCAAATATGTCAGAAGTTATGCAACACACCCGTAAACGTAAAGACGAAAAAAAACCTCCCAGGCAAATTATATTTTCCCATTTCGCAACATTTGGAACAGCAAAATTGATGGTTTAAAAGCACCAAACATCCCCTTTGAGGTAAATGCAGTCTTCCTCCAGGGCGTAATTTTTTCGTTACCTCGTATCGAGGATCTCAAAGACTCCCTCGTGTTTGTCTCGCTACGCAGTATTTCGCGAATCTCACGTTTCACAAAACACTTGAAATTCTTAAAAGGTTGAATTGGACATTTTTCTAAGAGCCTTCCCTCTGTCCTGGAGAACTAACTTTGCGTCAGACATTCTTTCCAGCATTAAAGTGAAATTGAAATTCTTGCGAGAGTATTTTGCAGGGTTGTTAACTCAACGCCGCTGGGTGTCTTCATTACCCTTTGAAAGTAGCTGAGATGAGGTCCTTTAAGACCTCTCTTGTATTTGACAAGGTATTTTTATGTTTAGATGGTTCTGGGGGCTGATCCAGATGGCATTGAAATGTGTTTGCGTGGACGTTTTGATTTGAGGCGAAATATACCTCCACACACATAATTTTAACCAAGTGGTTTCGACTAGATGTCTCTTACATCAAGATCTGATCAATTTCGATAATGATGCGATATCTCGTCATCATGATATTGCTGATTTTTTGACGATGATAAGATCAAGATATGGTCTGTTTTCTCGTCTCAAGATCAGGGCGAGATTTGTCGTCTATCAATATCTGGTTAGTCTTACTAATGACGAGATATCTCGTCGAGACAACCACCATGAGTTTTAACTCTAACAATACACTGACCAAAAAAATGACAATATCCTGATAACAAGATCATTAGCAAAATTGGTCAGATCTTGATTGGCGAGATATCTCTTCGAAATCACTTGGAGGTTTAAGGGCGTATTACTTGAATGTAAAACGTGTCTTATTTATAACTTCGCGTTCAGTCTCTACAAACATGGGCCGCGGAACCCCGGTTGGAAGATTAATCGATTAGAAACCGGAGGGTTGCGAGTTCGAAAATAAATCCAACCAAAAGCTGTCGTGTTCGTGGGGACTGGTACACGTTAAATCTGTCGTGGCCTGAAATGTACTTGCGCTGGAGTGGTTTGGAAATTTTGAAAGGTGCCAGATAAAAAAATTGGTGTTGTCTTCTTACCTTTGGGACCTGACTGTCGCCAATAGCCCGTTGTGTTGTTCCACTGCAATTCAGTTCTATTCAGTGCAATTCTCTATATTCAGTGCAATTCTACCTACCTGCCTTACAAGCATAACCCATTATACAGCGGAGAAGTAGTCGTAGCCCTAATTCTAGTATTAATTCCTTCCGTCAGGAAGTGAAGAGCACAGAGGGTAAGGAAAATTGATTGTTTAATTACTCAGGATTCGGACAATGATTATAGTTATAGAAAAAGAATACCAAGAATTTCTATTACATGTTTTTAAACGAGACGACTCATAATGCTCATTACAACAGAAAGGTTGTTTAAATGTTTAAATAGAAAAGTTTAAAAATAGGCACGTATATCTAGACGTGCAAATTCGCTGCTGGTTTGGAAAAAATTTAAACAAATCATGCACTTTAGACTATGAAGGTTTCGTAAATACGTTTGATTTTCAAATTAAAATAATATCACTACGTATATTCCTGAGAAAAATAATTACTTTTCGAGAATTTTATTATAGGTGGGTACAGTGCAAGTTAAGATAATAATTTTTAAGTTTCATTACATATAATATTTGTAACTTTTCAGAACATAAAGCAGTCATTGTATATCTTATGCATATTGAAAGTTATTTAAAAGATTGTAATTTCAATTCAAGTCCTTGCAAAAGTTTTGAACCAGCAAAACAATCCTTCGTTCATTGTTTATGATTAGAAAGTCATTTTAACCTTCAAAAGTTATTATCCATGTCCCAGGATTGAAAACCAATACAAATGTTTCATTTCGTTTCCATTATTATAACCAATCAAATTAAATATCACAAAAAACTACTCTATTAACCAAACTAAAAACACCAAGCGTTTTTAATGAAAGAACTTCAAAGGGAAAATTGGTTTCTGAATGTAGAATGGAATGGAAGCATGAAATCGTATTTCCGACAGTGTCAAAAGTTATTAAGAGCAGCACAAATAACAATGAATAATATCAAAGTAATCGTGTGGTTTCAAGGTCAGAATGATGATTTAAAAAAATGGCTACGTTTCCATTTTCAAATTTTTGATGTTTCTTTTCTCACTATTTTTGTAAAACGGGATTTTTCAGACGTTCTTTAATAAAAATGCTAATCTGTGAATGAAATACAAGAATATCATGCTATTGCTAGTTATTTTTTAATATTAATTTAGATTTATTCTTAGACTTACTATAATATTATGAAGAAATGTAAGGAATTTGCAATTTAATTCAAAACTATTTTATCTTATTTTTAACTGTAATTAAATTAATATTGAAATATTAGCCAAATTTTAATTTAATTTACGTTATTTTTTTTAATTTAAGCAAGATATCTTTCATAATTCCTCACTACAGCCAAGACCAAATTTCCCTACCACACATTTAAACTAATTACTAAAGTTTTGCTGCACACTACAGTTTTGTATCCGATCTGAAAAAAAATTGTAAAATTTTTCTTGATTTACAAAAAAATGTTAATAATTACCTGCCTTTTTGTTCCAAAGTGACTTTTTAAAAATATTTGTGAAGCAATTTATTTATGATACTTACAAGTTAGTAATAAAATAAAATTCTCAGTTATTTATATAGGTAAAATTTAAATTACTTTTGAGGTACGTAGGAAGTTGAATTTATGTCACACTGGAGTAACACACACAACGGGCTATTGGCAACGGTCCTGGATCAATCCCGAAGGGAAAGATCCGAAGACAACACCTCGTAATTTTGAACCCTGGTCAGATGATGAGGTAAACACCTCCAGCTAGCCCACCCCAGTTTCCAAACTTACACACCACGCCGAGGTGAGGCCATGACTAATTTAACGTGAACTACCCCCTATACGACGGTTCTTGGTTAGATTGAGTTTCGAACTCGCAATCTCCCGGCAATCCATGACCAACTGGGTGTTACAGCGGCCTTCATATTACTTAAGAATACACTTGACAAAAGTTCAAAACTAAACCAGTGAAATGAAATAAATCTAACTCAATTTAAACCGTTTCGTCATCCGTAGGTCCATCATCTGTATGTTCAATATCCGGTCCATCATATTTGTATATAGAATGTCGTTCCATGATAAAACAATACAAAAAGGTATACACATTTAATAATTCTACTGATTAAAATATTTATGTTGATATAAATAATACTGTGTTTATGTTATAATTATTGGAAAATGGTTCAGATTATAGAGTGAGTAATTTTAAAGAGTGATGGGGCAGAATAGAGTACTTTTGAGAATCGAATACTTGGTATTCGAGTACTTTCAAGTGTCGAATAAGTATTCGAATTCATATACAAAAATGATTAATCGATAGTAAGAATCGTTAGAACTACGATATATGGTATTTTATTTAAAATAACACCAAGGAATCGTGTCCTCTTTAGAATAGTGGCTAGAACACTGAATTTGCAGCATGCCCGTTCATGGTTCGAATTCGCGATAAGAGGAATTTGGGGGATGTGTTTTTTATGCGAATGATAATTTTTGACAAGACAATCAAATTTATTCTATTTTTCTTAAATATTTTGATCAAGCTGTGCTTGAAAAAGGAAATTATTTTTCACAAAACTCAAATTTTAAATCTAAATTATATTAAAATTTTTTTCTTTTCCGAATTATTTTTATATAAATTTAAAAAAAATTAAGTATGATAACTACTATTATTAATCTATTTAAACTGTAGACAAATTGTATTTTGAAGAACAAAAATTAATCCCATGTACAAATTGTTAAATTTTCAGGTCACGCATATATTTTCTGTAATTGTAAATAAGTGTCAAGTATTTTTATTTTTATTTTACAAATCATGATTTTTAAATTTTTGTTTTCGCATTGGAAAGATTTGATTTTCTACCATATTTTGAGGAAATCGTTGATCACTTTTAATAGGGAAGGTAGCCAGAATTTTATTTTGGAGGGAGCTGCGAAGATAAGAATGAAACTTTTTATACAAAACTCTTTAAAAACACTAAAAAGTTTGTGTGAATGTAAAAAGTATTTTGTTATTCTTAATACCATTATCTGAAACTTAAAAATTATTTCTGTAAACTTATAAAATGCGACACATCTCGGTTGATCTAAGTACAAGAATGGTTCCGTAAATATTTACAAAATAGATTATATTAAATAATCAAATCTTGGTCCTGGAAATTCACTTTTTATTTTGGCAACCACTGTTTTGAATACGAAGATTTGAGAAGAGGTAGAGTCAAAACAGAAAAAATTGTTCATAAACATTTTACTATCGTAATAAAGATATTGTCAGATATTTTAAAAAAGAATATTAGTTGTTAGATATTCTAAAGAAAATAATAGCTATCTTAAGAATGAAATAACGTTATTTATTTACTTGAAGAAAAAGAAGAGCATTTCAAGCATCATAGTATCTTATTTGCAGATATATTTAAATGTCAGAAATAAAAAAGCTTGAAAATTAAATTAAATTTAAAAAAATTAATAAAATTAAATATAAATAATTAAAATTAAAAATATAGTTAAAATTAAAAAACTTGATTTTCAAAAATAAAAAGGAAACCATATTTGCAATTTATTGATAATTAAGCCGGCCTGTTCGGGAAATTGCTTCCAGAAAATTTCAAATTCGATCTCTTAATCGATGGAATTTTTCGACACTTCATCATCACGTGCATTTTCAAGACATGTAAAATTGGAAAAGCAAAATCGAGACTAGAGACATAATACTAACGAGAACCATGGATACCCATGAATGTGACATTGCTACTACTCTTATATCCGAATACCTAGGATGACTACTCTTGGTAGTTACTACGTTGTAGTATCCAACTACTTTTGTAACCGAATACTTCTATCCTGAATACTCTTGTAACCGAATACCTTGGATCCAAGTACTTTGGTAATCGAATACTTGTATCTGAATACTCTTGTATCTGGATACTCTTGTATCTGAATACTCCTGTATCTCAATACTCTTGTATCCAAATACCTAGTAGTAACTACTCTTGGTAGTTACTATCAAGGTAGTTACTACTTTTGTATCCAACTACTTTGGTAACCAAATACTTGTATCTGAATATATTGGTATTCGGATACTTTGGAAAAGAATTGAGTACAACGATTACTTTTAAGTATCGAGCACATCTGTACCTTTGTTTTCTTATACTCCCTTCACTAATTATAAACAAAGTAAATGTAATTAACTACACATATATATAATTGTAAAGTGGTTGAATATCTTTAACCACATTAACAAGTAAGCAACAGAATAACAAAATGAATGATATTCTCTCAATGAAAAACACTGACTAGTATGTCAAGCTAAATATACTAATAACATATAAAATATATACATAAATTTTTCCAACGTTTCCATATTGGGACTATAGCTAAAGTTTTAAAACCAATCACTGCGGTTTTATAAATATCTCATTTTAAAACTCCCCTACGATTGGCAAAATAAACAGTTTTTACATGTAATTTATTGAGGGTTTCAATAAATTTTGCTGCGTCGTTTGAAATTTATAAACTGTTGTTTTACTACCACAACCTCATAAGTCTTTAAATCAAAAATTTTCAGAAACGCTGAAAACCTGGTACCAATGTAAACCAGTTACGAGATACGGGGTTTGAAAGACTTATAGAAGACTTTATAACTGATAGACTTGGGAGGCATTTGAAACAAGTTTAGTGAGCATATTTGCAACCAAATGTTAAAACCTCTTAAACCAAAAGAATTGAACTTCTACGGTTTGGACAAGAAATATTAGTTTAAAAATAATAAACTCGAATTTGTTATTTAACTATGAAAATAATTAAGTCACTTATATCGGGCTTCACGGACATGAGGTACACTAGTTATCTTTACCCATTGTGTTTCCTGTATAGCAAACACGGGGGTTCGCCTCCCGGCATATCCAAGCTATCTTCTGCTTTCATCTCCTTACTTTATTCCCCAAATCCTCTTTTCCCCCTTTCACGATATTTCTTACTTGACGTTGTCTTGTGTTTTTGGTACAGCTTAGCCAAATATGGCCCTTGGGTCATAAAACCTGAAAACAACCAACCAAGTAACTACTTTCCTGGTGGCTGTCTAGACCAAGTACCTTTCGTCACTTGCAAAACTGGCCATATCTTTATGGACGAGATATTTCGTCATTAGAAAAAAAACTGACCAGATCTTAATCTCGTCATCATAAAAATATCTTGATATCTCGTCATTAGTAAAATTGGTCAGATCTTGATGAACGAGATACCTCGTAAACATCTTGGAGGATTAAAATTCACATAATATTTTCGTTTAAAAATAACTATTTTCCATAATTTCAAATTTGTCACTCATAACTTCAAAAGACGTTTTTAACCCTGAATATACACTATTCCACGGAAAATGTGGAAATAAAATCCATTCCACAATACCCATCACCTCAAAAGACAAAAACGCCAAATTAAGAATAAAAACCTCAACCCCCACCGAACTGATATTCATCTCACTTACACAGCATTCTCCGCCTTCACCTCAAACTAACTCGATTTCTCGAACAAGAACAAAATGACACACATTACGTAATTAACCAAATCACATTTAACGGTGAGGAGTAATATGAAGCCAACAATAGGAGATCAAAGTTAAATTAATTACCATAATCCGATTTCGCTGAGACCCAAAAAATTTTTTGGACACTTGAGAGGAGTTGCCAACCGCCATTTCTCAAACAATGCCACCCAAAATCTATCCTCTGACAGGCGTGACAGTTTTTTAAAACATTGTTTCCAGTCGCCTGACAGCATGTCGGGGAAGTTTTGTATTAGTAGCGTAACATGCGTCTCGTTGGGTTTTTCCGTATCCTGGCGTGAAGCGGTGAGATATAGAAGCAGCTTAAGGTGTGACTGAGTAACTGTTTATGTATTCAGTTTTTCTAATTTAATTTGGATTGTAATGTGTTGGGTTCATTTTTAAGTATTAAAGATTAAAATTGATAGATTTATTTTTTATGGCGTGGTTTTGTAGCATTCCGAAAAAAAATGTGCTTTTTACTAAAAGTTTCTTAACACATCGTTAATTGCTGTAATTTGAGCAACGCCAGTGATTGCGTATGAGAGTTTTGTTTTATATTAATGTCATATTAAAACTAAAAAGTCATGGAGTTAGTAGTTAATCTAATATAAATTGTTTTTTTGCGACTTGAACATGAATTACGAATAGCGGACCGCAGATCCAACTGCGTATAGGTTAAAAATAGAAAAGAGAAAATTCGGGATAATAAAAACCACGGCTCATCATCAAATTGGCGACTAAAAATTTCGTTGCCCAGCGGCTATTTGAATGGACTTATAACGGGTTACCCTATTTCAGAATTAACGTCAAAAAGCGATAGAAAATTATCGCTAGTTGGCGATGGTTCTTAATTTTAACCAAATTATGCAAGAAAGACAAGCATAGCGCTTGAAAGTGCACGATCAAAAAATTTAGAGTGGTTCTTTGGTTTCATAGAGTGTAATGTAATGGCATTTAATTAATAACAAATCAGTCTGAGTACTCTATGCTAGATGAATAGTGAATATTAATTCAGTGTGTTATGAAGTTTTTCAGGTTTTCATTACATACATTCACGAACTGAACATCACAAAATACACTCGCGGGTAAAACTTAAGGAACAGTAAGGTTTACAGTGGCAAAAACTTCGCAGTGAATTGACTTGAGTGTGTGAAAATAGTATAAAAGGTACGTTGGAGTACATAGAACCTATGAATAAAAACAAAACGAAAACAAGAACAGAAGCGAACAGTAAAAAATGTATTTCAACTAAAGTAGTGAAACTGCACAAAATGCAGGAGACAGAAGGGTAACTGTGAAATCTTAAGAAACTGGAGGAGGTGGTCCTTTTTGTAGGTTGTGTGATGAGGTTGTTTATAAATTTCTGCAGTATCAGAACACACTCTTATGTTGGAGCGTATAATATCACAATTCTAAAATTTGAATCGTGATGTTATACGCTAAGCACCAGTTTTCTTCTGAACATCTTTGGTTATGCAAATCATCATAGGCTATTTTCTTACTTTTGAGGTTGTAAAATTTAAAAATAATGGTGTTCCTTAAGTTTTACACGTCAGTGTAATATGAACACCCATTTATTTGAGAATAAACACCGATGCAAAAGGATGATAGATGCAAAAAGCTATAAATATCAAATAAATTTTTCTTTAGTTAGTCACCTCCAAAAGACGCTTCTGCAAAATCACATGAATACACCTTGAAATTAAGACCTAATTTTTTGGTTCTGCTCGGAAGCAACAGATATCACTTCTGCAAAACTAGAAGTATGTAAATAATTATTTACGCATAGAAGAAACTTTTACGCGTTCAATTTATTAGTAAAATTCCAGATGACTATCCTGTTTTAGACTATGAGTTGGCTATCGTCTGAAATGGGTTAAAAATAAAGCCTATTGTAAAAAAGGAGACTTGCATTTGACAATAGTGGTAATTAATTTTGGTCGATTGCTAAGATACTGGGTCTACCTCTCAGTGTTGTTCTAAATTTCCGTGGATTGAAAGAGGGTTAGGGGGAGTGGGACCTGGAAAAAATCTCTAGATAGCCCACAAAAGTGTCCCCATTGTGAAAAGGAACTGATGATAAAAAGATAAAGCATTAAAAAACATTACTTGGAGAAATGATGAAAAATCTACTAGGTCCTTGTAAGCTGCAGTCTAAATTTGCCAAAAGCACTGAAAATTTAGAGTTTTTTTGCCAATGCTCAGCCAATTGAATGTTAGTCATCATAGCACCACAAGGGTGGAATTGTAAACCACTTGGCGTTGCTCTGGTGCACCACGGGGTTACTGATGACGGTTCACGCTACACCTTAAACACAGTTCACGTTACACCTTACACACGGTTCACGTTACACCTTACACAACTACCATACATTCAAGGCCCAATCCGTTCATAGAGAGACCACACATTCACTCTAGATGGACAAAATCCATGCCTCACACCGGATTCGAACAGGAACCTTTCGATCTAGAAGTCAGTTCCCTGACTACCAGCCCAATTGGTCGACAGAATATAAATTTAGTGTATGTTAAGCGAAAATTACATCTTCATATGACAAGAGAGTATAATTGAAAAACTAAGCAAATTTTGCATGTGTTGGTAGTAAGAGTATAGAATTATTACTTTTGAAAAAGAAAATTATTTAGAGGACCAGAATTGATAGTATTACTAGAGTTCTGACCTCTGTAAATCAGGTTGGAGGATCACGAATGTTTTGATCACGAACCATCTGGCAGAATAATTATATGAATCAATAAGACTAACAATATCCACCAGAGGACAGTTTCTTGCCTATTGCTGAACATACTAACACATCTTTTTTCACCTTTCAATAGGATAAGGTATCAATTTGCACTGTAAACAGCACGTGAAAACAACGGTCATTAGATGAGCTGCATGCGATGTATTTGCCCGCTGTATGGAACATGTGTTTAGATCTGTTCATGAAAATGGTTGCTTGGTTGTTGTGGTGTTTTATGGCACAATAGTCCTATATTTGGTCCAGCTGCGCCAAATATAGGACAATTTCAAATAAAAGAATGTCGTGAAAGGGGAAAAATGAGAGATTGGGTAACAGGTTTGTGGGATGAAAGCAAAAAAAGATAGCTTGGCTATGAAAGGGGAAAGCAATATTACGTCTCTGCCAAATTAAGGGTTGTCAATTTTCCGAGTGGTAGAAAATGGATAAAACGGTATACAGAAACCGATAGTTTTTATGCCAATTTTGTATTTACCCAAAACCCTATTGCACATACTGGCATTTCAAGTCATTTGTTTATATAATTTTGCAACATCAAATTTCCATGTAAACTTCAATTGCTTTCACAGTTTAGCACTTATTTGTGTTTTATTGAAAAATATAAACGATAAATATGTAATCTGTAAATATGTAAGGTGCCTTATATATAGTTTGGAAAATATTTCTGATTTATTCCTGCATGTTCATAGCATTTTGAAGGGCTATAGTAACGAAATATATGCTCTTTACTGTATTAAATAAATAAATACATATAATGTATTGGCCTCTCCATGCATATATTATATATACTTCAACTCATTTTCTCATTTTTACGAACTTTAAATGAATTCCTTTTCTGGCAACACATGTTGAAATTCAGGGTTATCGAAAGGCAGTATATGTCAATATGTTCATTCTTTCAAGAAAATTAGAACTATCGATTTTTAGAACTGTACTTTTATAGATACTTTAGCTCAGATAATTTTGTACTTAAAATTCCTGATAATTTAAAACTTTCGAAATAAAATGGTCATTTAGTTTCTTTCAATTTAAAACCATGCGTGAGATATTCACCTTGCACTAGATTTCACAGATTATTCAAATCAAGAATGTGAAGTTGTAAGGGTCTAATATAAGCTTTATTGGATTTCAATAATTGATTATTTCACATTACTTTAATAAGAATGAATGAGTAAAAATCGATCTTTAAAAGTTTCCACTTAGGAAAAGTTTCATTTTCTTTCTATTTATCTTTATTTCATTGTGTAGTAGTCTTCAAGAATTGGGAGTGAGAATTTTCATTAATTATGTAAATGATATTCAGAATTTCAAGCTCTTTAAAGGTAATTATTAGTTATTATCTTCGAGAGAGAATAAAACCAGCATATTTTAGCAGAAATTTTTCATTGCATTCCCCGGTAAACTTTAAACCTAATATTTAAAAAATTCCACTATGTTTTCGTGATCAATCAAAAGCTTTCTAGGATTCTTTCTGTAGAATACATTCAGTAGTTCTAGAAAATCTCGTGAAGCTAAGAATTATAAGTTTCGTGATGTACAAATTTGGACATACCCTATTATATTTAAGTTTTTTACGACGACACTAATTGTTTAAAAACTTTAAATTATGATAAATAGTAGTTATTTGTAAGTCTCTAAGGAAGGAAAAAATAAGTATGAAGCTAGAATTTTATGCTAATAGGCAAGGGAATCACGATTTCTGGAATGCTTTTAAATATTTCGTTGAATATTTTAATGAAGGAAGCTATAGATAATATCTAAAATCAGAAGTAGAAAACTACACAAACCTCTACAAATTAATATCAACATTTATTTTGTTTTGAATGATGCACATATAATTACATGCATATCGCTAATTGATAAGTTCATATTAAATGTTCTGCATTCTTAGAATACATTAATGTCTATATTATATTATTATTCCTGTTTCTATTACATTGAAGTATTAACTATTTAATTCTGAACTGTAGTTAGAATTTAACCTAATCTTCAAACTATTGTCTTAGCTAGTCTGCTAGTTAACACTCTGGTTCTCGTTTCAACAGGCTCTGAGTTTGAATCCCAGTCAAGGATGGATGTTCGAAGTGGTTAGAAATTAATTTTGAGCCGTAAATCTGTCTAATAAGCCCATGTGTTCCAATAACAGACCATAGAACGATATAACTCAAATCAAATGGGGTAATTTATAATGTTATTCTGTCATATACTATGAGAGGGATGTTCAGTGTGAGCAAATAAACCAGACGGTCTTCGAAGATTTTACTTCTGCTGTTCAAATGCAAGATGCATTATAGGAGTTGCTGTAAAATATAGGTTGCCACCATTTTGACATTTAATCTAATTGACGTTGACCAATCAATTATCATGAATCAATTCGGAATTCATTATTTGGAATTTTAATTGTCGAAGTGCTGAAATCGTTTTAGAAAACAAGTCAAATAACGTCACGTGTGGAATATTTACAGGAAGCACGTTCAGTCACAGGAACACTACCTCACATAAATTTAGTTCTACAGAAAATGATTCTCATACTTGAGCATTTGTGCAATGCAACAAGAATAAAGTAAATATTTCTTATAGATTTATGGCAAGACTATATTTCTTAGCATGTTATTCATTCCATATATTAAAGGAAAGGTAAAAACTTGAAACATATTTCGAATCATACAGTGCATCATGAACCGACTGCAATTCCTGAAACTTCATTGCGATTTTGAACAGCAGAAGATTTTACTTCTGCTGTTCAAATGCAAGATGCATTATAGGAGTTGCAGTAAAATATAGGTTGCCACCATTTCGACATTTAATCTAATTGACGTTGACCAATCAATTATCATGAATCAATTCGGAATTCATTCTTTGGAATTTTAATTATCGAAGTGCTGAAATCGTTTTAGAAAACAAGTCAAATAATGTCACGTGTGGAATATTTACAGGAAGCACGTTCAGTCACAGGAACACTACCTCACATAAATTTAGTTCTACAGAAAATGATTCTCATACTTGAGCATTTGTGCAATGCAACAAGAATAAAGTAAATATTTCTTATAGATTATGGCAAGACTATATTTCTTAGCTTGTTATACATTCCATATATTAAAGGAAAGGTAAAAACTTGAAACATATTTCGAATCATACAGTGCATCATGAACCGACTGCAATTCCTGAAACTTCATTGTGGAATTGACTGCACATTGCACCTGTATCCCTCATACATTATCCGAATTCAGAACTTTATCTGGAAAGTGAAACACACATGAAAAATGTCAGTCATAAGCGAGCCTTAAAAGCGGATGTGGTATCCATCGGCTAACTGGAAGTGACAGACTTGTTGGACGTTTCACTTTCAATTGCGTCGTAGAAGCTATCCATAGTTCCCCACTTAACTCGCACAAGTGTGACATTTATACGTTTATATTGCGTTGTGCCCAGCAGCGCATTACAGGACTTTCCGATTTCGTCGCCAACCCGACTCCAGGCATTTATCGCTAAAGACGTTATACGATGTGCTGCATAATGCATCTATTAACGCAGCTATTAGCGAACAGATTCAGAACGAAGAGGATAAACAGTATGTGCTTTGATTACGGTAACGTTCGGCGACGCTTTCATACATATTCGCTGTGAATTTCCATTCTTCGCGACTGTTTCTCTATTCCAGGCTTCATTCATTTAAGCCTCTCGTAACGATAGAGTGATTAGTTTCAGTAAGTATGTGTTTTTTGCATATTTACTCAAGAAAGATATTAATCAAAGTAATAAATTTGGCAGCGAATAATTTTCAAATCGTAATTATATACTTTTAATCAACAATTATCAACTTTTTCAAATCAGGAAATGAAGAGGTAAATGATGGAAAATTGTAGTTTGAACTTGTATAGTAAATGTTTTATTTTTCTTTACCTTTACATGTTATATTTTTTAATCGTATAGCATAAACCAAGACGTCTACATAGTATAATGGGCATAACCCTTGTCTGCCATCCAACCGGTCCTGATCTCAAATTCTAGTTTTTAAGATGAATTAACCCTGTACCTATCTGTAGTTACAATTTCAACTGTCCGGCGGTAATTTCTAGGGAATGTGCTATGATAGTTTTTATCTCGTAGATTTTGTATTGGCATCTCTGGACAGGATATAATGTAGACTGACTTGAAAAATTTATGACATACATTTATCTCTGATCTGACTTTCGTCTCCAGCCTTTGAGAAAGCTAGTTGCAACGAGTATTCGTTATTTTGAGCCTCAATTAAGAAAGGAATATTCAGTTATCGAATTCCTACAGCCAGACGCATTGTAGAAAATGCTTCTGGAATAATGTCTAGTGCTTTTTAGAGTTCAAAGAAAGCATACCTTTTCTCCACAACATGCAGATTAAATATTTTCAGAGTTCATGTTGTTTACATAATATTTTACTTCTGAAAAATCCTCCAGCGTATACCCTCATTAGGAAACTTTTGATAACGAAACTATTTAATTGAAAAAATAAAATAACGAAGCTGGTGAAAGGACGAAGTAATGTTCAATTTAATCTATCTTGAACACCAATGTGTAATATAGCTTCACAATAAGAGCAAAATGTATTCTAGAGAAATTTAGGGATTGTTTTGTTAGTTCACAAGAAGTACTTTTTTGCCATAATCCATTTTCGTAAAAAATATTAAAATAATTTACTATTGAAACGGCTGTATATTGTTGATAGTTTATAATTTTTGTCAATGAATCAAATATAAATGAATCGTTACATACATATTACTTACCAGTCAAAAGTTTCCTTCTACCTGTTGAACTACGTTGTATAAATCTTAGTGCTTTAAAATGGACATTGAAACTCATCAGTACCTCCCCGATTTTCAATTTTTTTACTTTCTTTAGTTCATCATTATAATTTCATAAATTGCGGAATTTTCCGTTTCTCTTCTGAAGAACATACCCAGAGTGACTCCGATTTCTTGCAAAATACTCTGTTTAAATATTATTTTCACGCCACATCCCGTAACTCTGGCTTGGAGTGGAATAAATTTATTGACTCATCCATATCTGCCTTCGACTACTCTTTTTGAAACATTCATAAATTTCACTTTTGCGCACCAATTAAAGCATAAGAAGAGAATTAAATTCAAAAATCCAACAACAAAATTGGGTGAACTGACACTCCAGAGTAGACAGTCGGTCAACTTGTCCGACAATCTCTACATGTCTCGATAGTGTTTCGATCATTGTGGAATGTATGGAAATTAACAAGCAGATAACTTAGCTTAATCGGCATTTCCTTCAGCACAACCTGTTATACAAGCTCCTCGACAAAACATCAGTGAATCAAAAAGAAAATTATTGATAAAAGGTAATTCCATAATTTGTTGGAAAAAAGTGGGCTTCCTTTATAAATAGACCTAAGCGGGTCTCTTCTCACTTCTCCAAAGCCATCAGAATTACCTGATATGGGATCTGGATAAGACATCATTAACTTATGGCACACCTATACCGAATTGAACTAACCGATCTGTTCATTGTGCAGTCGTAAGCATCTTTTTCATTGCTCTGATCTAAAAGACATTGTCTTCTTCCTCTCCTAACTCTGTGATGGCTAGTGTTTTATACTGGACGACTGGGCACTTTTTGCTTAAGAAAGCGACCATGGGCATAGGATAAAAATAGCGTTTAGATTAGCACCTGTAGAACTGAAGCGAGAACTGTTTGACAGATTACTAATAATTTTCGGACTGAAATTCCTAAGTGTTTACATTATTGGATATATTGTCAGGTAGATAGTTGAAATTGCATCACAGTGGAGCAAAACAACGGGCTATTGGTGACGGACCGGAATCAATCCCGAAGGGAAAGATCAAGGACAACTTCTAATTTTGAACCAAGTTTGAATGATAACGTGAACATGAGCTGGCACCCTACTCTCCAAACATCCACACCGCACCAACATGAGGTCATTTGAGGCCACTATAGTCTACGGTTTTCGGCTAGATCGAGTTCGAACTAGCAACCGTCCGGATGATAATCCACGACATTACCAACTGGGATGTCATGACCCTATTGCTTTAATAGATCAGAAAGTTTAAACTAAATACATTTTATGTAGCTAATTTAAATCTTGAAAAGAGTTCTTTCAATTACTTTGAGAGTATGCTAACACTTATTCATTCGCCCCGTAGACATTTACTCACATAACAATACCACGAACATTTGTTCTGCACCAAGAGCGAAATCTGCGTCAAAACCGAGATCAATCCCGAAGGGAAATAACCTACAACACTGTAATTTTCAACCACGGTCAGATGACAAGGTCAACACCTAAGCTGGCACCCCACTTTCCAGACTCACACCACGCTAACGTGAGGACATCTTAGACGGCGGTAGATTTAACGTGCACCTGTCCCCATGTACGAAAATCTTTCGTTGGATCGAGTTTCGAACTCGCAACCCTCCAGTACTCTACCAATTGGGCTGATCACTTCGCCGTATACATATTGTCAGATAGACCTATAGATCTGTATAGGTGTAAACGCACCTTAACACAGTCCAGCTACTCTACAAGTTGTTGGGTATGAAGTTTTCGCGTCTATTTTGTGTGACGACAGGCAGAATTGGAGAGAATTGGCAGAATTTAGAAAAATCAATAGTACGTTTCTTTTCTGTTTGAATTTATAGCATATGCTAAAACTCGCAAAGAAAGAATTTCCTTCTCACTGAAGAAAGCATAAATGAAACAAACGCTATTTTTCTTGCAGCAGTTTGTGTGTTTCTATAAATGTATGTTTGATTGGATTTACGAAAGAACGATTTGTCAATGTCGAAAATCACTCAAGGTGTGTTAGTGTTCAGTATTTCACCTTAGAAATCAAGAAAGAAATCTTCTTTTTTGTTGAGTTGTGGCATTCGAGGTGCAGATGAAATGAAAGGAAAAATTTAACTGGTGAAGGAAATTAAAATAATGGTATTTAAAAGAATTATGTGATTACTGAACATTTCTTTCGTGAATTTCCATTGGCGTGGTGTGGAAGTTTGGAGAGTGGGGACCAGTTCAGGTGTGACCTCGTCATCTGATCGTGGTTCAAAATTACGTGGTGTTGTCCTCGGTCTTTCCCTTCGGGATTGATCCGGACTGTCACCAATAGCCCGTTGTGTTGCTTCAGTGCGACGCTAATTAAAATACCTACCTACTTACCTTCAGTGAATTTCTTTGCGACATAGCAAAGAATATGGAGCTTATATTCGTTACCTATGCAATTCTATTTTGAAAAATGAGAGTAGGCATGATTTCCCTACGACCATTTTTGCTACATGAGGGCTAGTTTCATACGGGGGACCTACATTTTAAAGTGGATATCCTAACCACTACAAATATCCATGCAACGACCGTGTTTAATCGAGGGTTAGATAACTGATTCATTAGTGAATCTATTCAAATTGATTCTTTTATGAAATCTATAAAAAGGTTGGTTGATTTTTATGGTCCAAAAGCCAGATCTGGCCTGTCTGCTTAAAACAATGTCTTTTCAAACAATGGATAAGCATACACAAGGAAAGTTTATACTGAGGGAGAAGGGAGAAAAAACACCCAGAATAGTTAAAAGAATCGAACCTGGTTCACCTACAGTTCGCAGTCTTCTGGGCAAAGTCACTGAGCCACAGCGATCCTTATGAGAAGGTATGAAACTAATTAACGTCTCACTGGTGCAACACGCCGAACTATCGGTGACGGTCCGGGATCAATCCCAAAGGGAAATACCGAGGACAACACCTCGTCATTTTGAACTACGGTCAGATGACAACCCCCATGAAACGGTAATAAATACATAAAAATAAGTTCAAGCAAAGGTTTATGTTTGGAAAATGTTTCTGAAACATAACTGCATATATCAGACCTGTATCAATTTATGAAAAAGCAGCTAAAATAAATTGTAAAATTGTACTTCCATTTGATAAGGAGCTTGTCGATCACAAACTTCTATTTCAAGGGAATGGAAATGAAGCTAGAAACGAAGTAAAATAAATGAGGCTTTAAAATTAATTGCGTTTAACAATTGCTTATTTTAAAAAGAAAGTAATTGTCTTATCATTGGATTAACTTGATAGATTATACTTTATACGGACACACTCACCTCTAAAGAGAACAATGAAAAGACAAATATTTTATGTAAGAATCTGCTAAGAAAACCTTGAAGTATATCTTGACGGGTACAGATTAAATAATGAATTGATGATCAACTAATTTAACGGTGAATAAAATACCTCTGTAATGTCTAATTGAAAAAGTCTTTTACGAACGTATGCTTTCCCATGGAAAGTTCAAACTGTTCGCCATTAACAGGATGAGTACAAATGATTTCTTTTGAAAGTTTTCGCATTACAAAATGAAATGAGACCATACTTTAGTAGAATAAAGTATTCCATGCTTGATTTGATTTCGTAGGAAATGCATTTCGCCTCGTTAATTAGAAAATTAAATTTGAGATTAGCAGAGAAGGGAATTTGAAACGAACAACTTTCTTTAATCCAATTACCGTTTTAGATTGATTTATGGAATTGAATACTTTAAATAATTATGTATTTGTCGACTCACGCAGAATATCTGCGCGGAAGAGTATTGTTTGTGCCCATTGTTAAACACATTTCTTAGTTTTGGCATACATTAGTTTTGGATTATTTAGGCTCAAGGAAATAATCCCTTATGACTGCCATTTTATTTTTTATGCCAGTAAAATTTCTATAAATACAATGTTCCATGATTAATGATTTAAAAATTATGATGGAATTGTTATGTAATTTGGAGGCAAAATACTGTCATTATGAAATCAAATATAATTGGATTCATAATTGTGTATCATATGTCAGTAAACACAAACCAGTAATGACAAATCATTACCAAACCAAAATAATAGGTAAAATAGGGTAGATAGGTAGTTGAACAAACGTTTTGCTGAAGCAACACAAAGGGCTACTGGTGACGATCTGGAATCAATCCCGAAGAGAAAGATCCGAGGACACCTCGTAATTTTGAACCATGCTCAGATGACGAGGTCAACACGAGCTAGGTAAATTAAAAGAGAATTGAGGTAGGTAATTAATTAACTTCGCACTGGAGCAATACAACGGGATATCAAGAGAGCATGAGTAAATAAATATGTCTATATACATTAGGGTGGGCCAAAAAATTCGAATTACGCTGGAACAAATTCTAATAGAGAAAAAGAGTTTGTTAGTCCACTTTAGGTGAACATATCTGCTAATTTTTTTTATTCAAAAATACCTATAGAGAAACCGGCGGATGAAGTTTTCGAATTCTGGCATTTTGGTAGTCCTGTAAAACACCACCTGAAATCACCCCATCCAATGGTTTTTCAC
Source organism: Meta bourneti (assembly GCA_933210815.1). Lineage (NCBI taxonomy): Eukaryota > Metazoa > Arthropoda > Arachnida > Araneae > Tetragnathidae > Meta > Meta bourneti. The sequence continues at coordinate 75,764,234 of OW119923.1, read as the reverse complement.
AAGGGCAGTATTAAAGTGACCTAAAACAATGGATTTTGGTCCAAGAAACTCGTAAAACATTTCAGGAAGTTCAATTCGTGTCGAACATTAAAACCAAACTTGGTTCAATTTCTGTAGAAATGGCCACACACCTTGGGTTTGCCTGAGAACGACCTAAGTGGCCTACAAAAGCGCTTCAGCAAAAGTTTCTACCCCGGTTTACTTTAAGATATCTTCTTTTTAATGTGAAATATCCAATTCCAAACAACTGACTCAACACAGAGAGGTGACTAGACTTCGAGACCTACCTCACTCTCCACAGAATTCTTGGGCCCTTGATACAATCTCTCCCATTTTAGTGTGGCATGGTAATTATGGAAGAGGATTTTGAAGTAGTCACATTCCTTAAAGGGTGTAGACGTCACATGTCAGAAAATTGGAGAATCAGTGAATAAAATTTTCATCCAATTAACAAGCTCAGTGTTTTATAAGTACTAGTATTGATTAGTAACAAATCTCATTTGTTATATTGTTCTAGCATTGATTAGTAACAAATGGCACATGTTATACTGTTTTTGGAAGGAGTAGTAACAAATGGAATTTGGAAAAGTATTTTTGCATGGATTTGTAACAAATGGTTGTTTCTGTGCTACAGTTTTCGAGATTCGATAGCTTGATGTCAACTGGTTTCAGGTTAACGGATTTTACATGAGACTTTTTCTATGGGGGTAAGATAAAAAACTGAGTAACTCCTACTTTTTACCACAACCCAATATAACTTCCAAACTGGTTAACTAACCAAAACTGGTTTGAAAGCAATAAAAAATGGCTGTAAAGTGACCGTAACACATGGCACTTGCTATCTGTTCTAGCATGGATTAGCAACAAATAATTAGAATAATTACATTCACGTATTTTGTATCGAATTATAAAGCCGCTTACTCATTAGCAAATTGCAACATGCAATGTAACCAACTTCCGATACTCCCATTGTCGCTATGTAATACATCACAAACAGTTTAATCCATGCTGTTCAAAACGTGTTCACGATCAGAACAAACAATAGTGTAGTAGCGTGTCAAAAGGGACGATTGCGTTGAGGCAACTACCTCAAGTTGGTTGGTTGAATTTTATGTCTCATGGACTATATTTGGCCAAGCTGTACCAAACACGACAAACAACGTAATGGACATACAAAACTGACAACCGGTAGGTTTTAGGGAATCATGGTTGACCACGAATCTGTTCTTCAGGCGTCCACATTAATGACTTTGGTTACATTACATGTCACAGTCCACTAGGCGACTGAAGAGACACTTTTGGTGTCTCATAAAAAAGGTAGATAATGGTAACGACCAGAGATGGAATGTGTAGAAGATCCTTTCTTCTCGAACAGATAAAATATTTTCCCTTGCCTCTTTGATCCCGAATTTCCTGCCCTGACCAGAAATCCCGAATCGAGGAACCAATGCTTTCGATGTTCGAATCGGGACGCGATTTGGGCTCAGAAATCTCCAGTTCCAGTCTCCAAATGTACTTTTCACCATTTAGAGGGAAAACTTCCCTGGCGATTTTTTGGATTGATATTTATTGAGTCCAATTCCGCTGGCTTTCTCTACGGCCCACTTTTGGTTTATGGGAGTGATAAAAGGGACATAAATTTGTTTCCAGTCGCCCATTTGAAGCTTCGGGAGACATTTATCCTTAATCGCGTGTTTTACTGCTTGTTGGGGAGTTATACGGCTTATCCATCAATCAAAATTTAAGATTTTAAATGCGTTTTACCGACGAGCTTAAACGTCTTAAGCAAAATGAATTGTGTTTTCATCATTTGTAAACTTTAAAGTGAGCGATTAGGAGGGTAGTCAGAGTTATGCTTGTTTGTGTCATTCTATTAAATAGTAGTTTGTTTATGTTTAATAAAATAAGATGCTGCATTGTTAAAAACAATGTTGAAGGAATGAAGACGTTTTTATTCGGTGAAAGTAACTAAAATATTACTTTAAGGTATTAATTAGCATCAACAATAGTTAAAATTTAGGTGAAAGTATTTTTTAATGATGTTAGAATGATGCTCATAGAAATATTCATTGGTTTGGCTTGCCATTCTATGGAACATTCTTTTGCTACAATGGAATAATTACTCTCGTAATAATGGATTGCTCTTATTTGTAAATAATACTCTTTATTAATAGATATTGTCACTGCATAGCTAAGTTTACATAAAGTAAACTTACGTAAGGTAAAAAGTAAACTTTACATATATTAAATTATGTAGCGAATAATGCTCTTTTGCTTTCAGAATAATTACTCTTAAGAGGATAGCCTACCTATGTATATTTATTGGTCATGTTTCCTAGGATTGTTTAGATAATAAACTAATCCTGGTACTGATTATCTTTAAAAATTCATTTCACAATTTCAATATTTGATTTTCCAATATGAGAAAGTTCTGTATTTTCGGACATTTTGAAAATGAGGAAACCCTCTGAAACGACTGCGTAATAGTATGCACGAATACACTCTTTGTTATTAAAAAAATAGTAAATGTAAAGTTTTACATTAACGCAATATAATACATATTCCACTTATACTTCCCATTCTATTAAAAACTATTACATACCATTTCAGATACATTGAAATGAATTCTATCACGAAATGCACATTATCAACTTCAGACACTGCCAAGCAATTAGAATAATTTTATATTCCGGAGTTTTGTAGTTTTTGTCAAATCTGGTGACTTTACTACCTAGTCCTACTGTTTATTACTATAACTATCGATTTATTATTGCTTCTTTCTTGTTAATTCTGCTACCAAAACATGTAAATTTATAAAGGAACTTAGAAAATTCGACGGTAAGCTTAAGGCAAGCGCTATGAAAACAAAATATAGTACTCCTTCATCATTATATATAAATCAATATAGATTCAAAGATTATAGAAAACATTCAAATTTATTATCTTTTAGGTGTATAAATTATATTATCGATATTAAATTTATTATTTATTATCTTTTAGGTGTAGATATTCTAATATCGATATCAAACTAATCTATCAGATTTTAGGACAAGTTGATTCGTATATTTTGCGTTAAAACATTTCATTAGACAGTAATGTTGACTTGAATGAGTTTCCAATAATGTGGAAGCTCCCAGTTGTCTATTTGAAGCAACATATAGGTATACAATGTTATGCTGTTAAGTGGAACCCCTTAAGGTAGGTATTGCCTTCTAGTTAATCCTCGTGGTGGTTATCTCGAAGAAGTATCTCGTCAATATCAAAACTGATCAGATTTTGATGGACGAGATATCTCGTTCATCAAGCTCTGGTCGCGTCTTGTCATTATAAGAAAACTGATCAGGTCCTGATCTCGTCATCATAGAAACAATCGGCCATATGTCGATGACAAGATATCTCATCATTAGCAAAATTGGTCAGACCTTGATGGACGAGATATCTCTGAAATATAAGTAGATTGAATTGATATAAGCTTCAAAAAGTATGAACAATATGTTTACTAGTAGTCACGTGATACTCTGTGAAAAATTGACTTGGTCGGCCGATTTGGTATCTTTTCGCCTCGTTTGTACATCTTATGACAGGGTAGATATGTGAATGCGCATTTCTAGAGTGACGACAAAATGGTAAAATCGACAAAGTCTACTATATTTCTCACAGACCAATCAGATCATAAATTAATGGATGGGAGTCTTCTCCCGTCCATGGACCAATCAGACGATGAAGGATCGTTTCCACCCGGTAGACGAAAGTAGTCTAAGGGTCACGTTACTACTAGTTATGGTCACATGATTCTGGGCACATAACAGATTTTTCGAATATTGAATCTTGGGCTATAAAACCCTTCTGCACATAAAAAGGTTACCATTACTCACTCTACTTTTATATTTCCTCTATGTGCGCAACCGAAAGCCTTGGATGGCAATAATATTTTTCTGTATATATTCCGAACGTGCATTAGTTGGCTTGTTTTTCGAATATTTTGTCAGTAAAATTCCAAAAAATATATTCCAAATTGATATATGATAGATATTAAACACTTAATGTTGCCAAAACAGTGATAAACTACATTTTTAGGTAACCCCAATGTGTATTATGCGAGAGCATTTGGACAGCAAAAGTAAAATCTTTGCATACGGTCTGGTTCATTTGCTTACACTGAAAATTATTTTTATATATTCATACACTGCATGGATATTTAAAATTAATTTTTACTTATAATTCAGACTTCGGGAAAATTAAACTTCCGAAAGATATTAAATCTAGATTTGACTTTTAATTGGTTACAGGCCGGAAAAAAAGCGTATAATTAACAATAAAGTTCCGACCACAAATGAAAACTTTAATCCGACCCAGAAGTTAACGAAAGAAATTAATTTTAGATTCCACTTAAAATGAGATTAGAACTCTCAGATGAGAAGGCCAAAAAGAAGTTACCGCATCGAGCGAAACAAATTTGACACGACTAAAATATTTAATAACAAAATTCAATTAATAATATCACAAAGATAAATTAATTTTGATAGCTTTTTTATTCGTTTTTAATTGAAAAAAGCGAGCCCAAAGATCATTTGGAAGAATTTTAATTAATGGAGACTAAACACAGACCGGCTTGACAGTCCAAAGAACGAGTTGGGAAATGAAAAACGAAAACAATCAAAAGACGCGATTGGTTTTTTATTTCGATGAGTATAAAGATAAGTCACAACAGCAAAAGTAGAAACTGCATTGTTGATGTAATGAACCAATCCTTCCCCTCCTTGATGGATGGACAACATATTAGAATCGACTCCCCTGAGGGGATGTTACTGAATGGAACACATTGAACTCGGCCTTCCACTTGATATCTGTGGAATTTATATGACTAAAATCCATCATTTCGTACTTCCACTGAGTTCCTTCCTGGGTCATTTGTTTCATCTTGAAATGCCAAGTGGGTAACTGCTGTTGTTTTGAGAGCCGTTGATTGCAAACTTTTCGAACGCCATGCCGGAAATCAGGCTCGAGGTCGGAAGTTTTCTTTCACTTCGCTTTTCGCGGTTCGAACTGACAGTTTTCTCGTTACTTCCTCATCGAAGAAACCAGGGTGACTTACTTTCCCATCGATTGTTTTGACAAAAGGGGTTCGCTGGAAGGATAAGAGGGGGAAATGATCTATCGAATATCGAAGTAAGAGTTTACTCTAAAACTCTTTACAATGAATTCACCATGAATTATAAATTGCAGTACTTTTTATGTAGCGGACGTGGGTATAAGTTGAGCTCAATGCGCACAATTTGTTGCTTCGATTTAATATCTTTCAACGACAAAATTCAAACTGAAAGGTCTTATAGGAAGGTATAATTAACCTTCACTGAAATGGGATTGATGGTAGAAATGAACTCCATTTCGAGATATAGGGTTTTAAAGCTTAACTCTCCTAATGGTTTATCTTCAGGTATAAAACTTATCTGTAGTGACCAGCTTCTGATGCAAACACCTGTTACAAATTGTCACCAGTTCTGGAGGGATAAGACAGAGGAAAATATCTATAAAATATCGAAACAAAAGCTTTCTCTAGCACTGTCTACAATAAATTCAAAGTCAATACTCATGAATTATAAATCGGAGTACTTTTTATATAGTGGACATGGGCATAAGCTGAATACGGACCAACTTCTAGCTTCAATTTTAAGATTTTTCCAACTACTGGATTAAAATTGAAGGGTCATATGGAAACGATAGAATTAACCTTCACTGAAATGTGATTAATGACAGAGCTCCATTTCAAGATGCAGGGTTTTAAAGTTTAACCATTCTGATGGTTTATCTTCACGTCTAAAGCTGTCCTATAGTGACCAGCTGCTGATACGAAAACCTGTAACAAATTGACTCCAGTTCTGGGAAAGGAGACTTTGTTTTATCCGCTTGGATCTTCATTTCCTTGAAGTAATAGGGCAGTTTTAGCCGACGAGATATCTCGCAAAAACCACTTGGAGGGTTAACACAAAGAAAATTCAGGAGAAATATTTGAAAAAATAAAGGAATTTTAGCAAGCCATATGAAAGACATTGCGAATTTGTCTACCAAAAAGTACTTAATGGTGGAGGTGAGTTACACTGTTATGTAAACTAATATTAGCTAAAGTACTGTTAGCTAATTTTTGTAGTGATAACTAAGTTCACCCCAATCCCAAAGGAATTGGAGTACTTAGTTAATCACTACTCCAGAACGAATTTATAGTAGTTGAATTCAATATAGATGCTACCTCTAGTTGACTGATTACCAATTGCGGGAGATCGTTAGAGCTGTTTAAATATGACACACTTCCACATATAAAAGGTTGCAGATCCATATCACGTCTGGTCACCAATTTGGCAAGACGTGTGAAAAACAGTTCAACTTTGTCTACCAAAAAGCACTTCATGGTGGACCTAGGTTAAGCTGCTATATATACTATTACATTGTAAGTTAATTTTTTTAGCGCTGATTAAGTTCAACTCAGAATCCTACTCATTGGCGGAAATGTAATAAATTTTTTAATATTTAAATTCTTGAAACTGAAACGTAATTCCCGAAAATGTGGTTTCCCAAAAGGGGAGTTATACTGCTATTAAAATAACGTTTTCAAATTAGGTTAGTTTTACGATAGAGATGTAGTTATTCAAAATTGGAATTATTAGAGTATGTTATGGCTCTTTCATGTTTGCAGGACATGAATTCTGTTGACTATAGCCTTAATCAAAAAGTTCAGTGTTCCATTCCGTAAGTTACTTACTGAAACCTTCCGTGTTTGCTAATGCTTCATCATAAGAAGACGTCGTGTGCAAAGGGCTGGTGCACTTTAAATCTGTCGTGGCCTCAAATGTCCTCAAGCTGACGTGGTGTAGAAGTTTGGAGAGTGGGGTGCCAGCTCATGTGTTGCATCGTCATCTGACCGTGGTTCAAAATTACGTGGTGTTGTCCTCGTATCTTTCCCTTTGAGATTGATCCCAGACCGTCACCAATAGCCCGTTGAGTTGCTCCAGTGTGACGTTAATTAAAATACCTACCTACCATAAGAAGACTATACGTGACCAATCCAAATGTCATTTTGTGGGTTTGAGATGAAAAAAGATTTTTCAAGAATCGAAACATGTTTGCATGAAATTCATACAGATTTTGTTAGAGCGAGTTGTTCTGTTCCAAGTTCCAGGCTGCATGAACAATAGCAGTAAAGAACAGTTTGGCAGAAGTTTCAAAAAATCAAACTGGCCTCGAAATTTGATTGTACAACCACGGACTTATTTGGGTTTCCATGTTCTTGGCTGTAGGAACAAGAAAAATGTGGGGCAATTTGAAAGAAGATTGAAAACTCCAATTACCGAATAAGTGGGTGAGCACGGTTATTTTTTGATTTTCATATGTTCCATGCCGTCGGAACAAGAGTAACAGGGAACAGTTTGGCAAAGATTAAAATACTCTAATTACTGAATTAGGATAAAAATGACCCTGGGAAAATTGAGGGATTTCCATGTTCCGGATTGTTGTAACAAGAGCAATGTGGAACAGTTTGGCAGAAGAATGCAAAATTCCCACTACCAAATTATTATTAAATGACTTTGGACTGTTTGGGGTTTTGCTGTGTTTCAGGCTGTCAGAACAAGAATAATGGAGAAAAGTTTGGCAGAAGATTAAAAACTCCAATAACCGAATTGTGATCGAATTATCTTTAACATGTAGAGACAGATCGATTGTGAAACCAAGCAGGCTTATAAGTAACAACGTGACGATGATGCCGTTAAAATCATCGATTTCAAAACGAGCTCTTTTGATGCGAATAATCATGGGAAAATGTTTATGATTAATGATACGAGTAGAAGTGACTTCGTAAAAAGAACAAGACAATTTACTTCTCATAATATCTAGTCGGTACCTTTAGCAGCTTTAATACATAATCTTGTGAAATAATATTACGAGATTAGCATGAGAGTACTTGTAACGTTTTTATGGTGGATTTTATCTTGATTTTATCTTCTGAGGGTTATGCAAGAATTATTTCACCATACAACCTGCAGTTTTCTCTGCATTATTTGAACTCATTTTTCACTTTTTGACCAATAAAATCCTTCTAAGGATTCTTTCAACTAATAGATGTGTCTATTTAATCATTATGTGATTTATAGGATGAAAGCAATAGTATACTATTCGAAAATCTCGCGATGCGTATAGGATTAAATTGAAGGACGAAAGGACTCTCTTCTCTGAAATCCGACTTAACATCTTCGTTCAGGAGGTACACACATTTTTGCCTCTTGAAACCAAACTAAGTGGAAAATTCTTTATTGAACCAGATTCACATTTGTGAATGTTCAGCAAACATGTCAATATGTCAATCCGTGGTAACAATAAGGAAATCTTCACTTCTTTTTCAGAAGTTCACACATCTGAACCTCTGGAAATGAAGATGTAAACAACAAATATATCTGTTCAATGACCCTTAAACTTCCATGTCGTTTTGACCAAATATCTTGTCCAAGAGGTGGTCAATTTTTCAAATGACTGGATATCTCGCCTGTCAAGATCTGGTCGTTTTTGTGAATGATGATGCATCTCTTAGAGAAAAAACTGCAAGGAGATCCAAGAAGGCAAAACAAATTGTTCCTTGCCTAGAATTGGTGACAGGTCGGAACAGGTTTTTGCATCAAGACTGACTACTACATGGCAATTTTCGACGCGAAGATAAACCACCAAGAGGGTTAATAGTGATCTCTTAACTGACTTCTTAACTTACATTTAATAATTAATTGAATTTCAGATATTGCAATTTTTATTTGAAATATATGTGGTGCAATTTCTTAATATATTAAATAGAAATGCTATTATTCCATTAAAAATAATCAAGACATCAACTAAAAATGCTATGATATAACATTAATCAAGACATGAACATATTCCATTCGATGTTATTAACTGAAATCATTATTTTAAATGAATAGTTTACTACGATGTAAGCTCTTAATATATAAAAGAAATATAGTGTATTCAAAATCTAATCGTATTTAGTATCTCTTAAAGGTATTGCTAAACAGAAAATAAAGAACAAAATATCACCTTTACAATTTGAAGATATGATTTGGATATATTTGTGTGAATGTGATATGCTAGATACCTCCATTAAATATAAAACAGCAATTCTCTTCCAGCATTTGATTTATAAAAACAGTCTTCAAAACTATTACTTTTGTGACAAAAGAAAGGTAGCGAAAAATCACATTTCGCAAACGACTAGTCTCTTGGAACAAAGGTAATACAAGACAACAAACTGAACATAGAAAAAGAATAACGATTAAATAGGTGGAGGTAACTGAATTTAAAAAAATGTTAGACAAATTTGAACAGAATTCAGTAATATTCTATTTGCTTGCAGCAAAAAGCGTTTCAGAGACAGATCTAAGTCCTGCAGTAATTAAAACAATACACGTCTTATAAGAAAATCATTTAGAAGTTCAGCTATTCCCTAATGTATTGCAATTACTTTCTGCTTTGTTTGCTGGACTTATTTCAGAAGAAACTCCGGTAAGAGTTAGAAATTTGTTAAAGTATTTAAGTTGGGAATTATTTCATTGAATTGAACAGATAACTTAATTTGAAATTTTACTCGATAGGAAGTCTATGCGATAAAATAAGTCTTAGATGACAAATTATTTTCTCCAAGTAACAATAAGATTTAGCAACTGAAATAGACTTATACGTGATAAGAATGAGTAACGTTTCTATTTAGAGAAGGGGTTTTTGATTGAAGATAATTGACTAGAAATATTCCTTTTATAATAATAAACACTCAATATTAATTTGATAAGAATTATTGGAAGTGATTCAGATTGTATTATATTACCTTGATCAGCTTTATGAATGTTTATTTACGTAGAAACAGTCTTATTGCTAATCTATATTCATTCCTTTTAAACCGTGTTGGTACTAGAATCATTTTTGTTTGCGTGAAAGAGATAACTTTCATTTATTTAATTGAACAAAAGCAAACTCCCCGTGCACCACAGAAGTACAACACGGGGCTTACAGAAGTAAGTTGATTTAACAAAGAAACAGTGGAAAACAATTTAACTGAAATTACAAGATTTTATGAACTTGACAAATGAGTAGAAAAGCAGATTTGATTTTACAAAAACATTAAGTTTCACTGGCCATGTTTCACCTAATTTTCTCAAATTATTTTTCATGCACATTCTTGAAGTTTTAAATGCAGGACAACTAAAAAGCAAATGCTCTGCATCTTGTGGGTGCTTTTTAAAACACTCGCACGCAATGATTTGAAGACAAGATTTAGGCTTTTGTTTGCCGCTTCTACGGCCATTTGCTACGAGCAGTTCTTTGAAGTACCCACAAAAGAATGACGGAGTATTTAAGGATAAGTTTCAGTTTTCAATAAAAATGACTCGTATTAAATATCCTTAACTGTTTCTATGATATTCATAAAGTAAAAACCATATCTTATAACGAAATACAAAAGTCCATCAGGATATTTTTCTATACTTTTATTTCACTTGTATCTTGAAAAAAATATCATTACAAACTGAAAATTCCCTAAGTATTGATCAGATATATTTATCTGCAGACGAAGCTATTTTTTTAATTGGGGAGGATAAATTAAGCCATTTCAGTCACTGACAACTTTTCGGAAAATGATCCAGAAAGAGCAACATTCATTTAGCCGAATAAGCATCTAAAAGCGCTGAGAGTGCTATTATTTATTCGAGAAAGCGAATTCTTTCTTTTCGGAATCAATGCTAAGAATATATTGGTTCACCTAATGAATGTGAGATACTGAATCCTGTTACTTTTATTTCTCAATGTACTTTACGTTTCGAAGCACTTTAAGCAGTTTGCCCCGGTATAATCAGTTCACATTGTAGCAAATGACGTAAAGCCAAGTTTATTCTAGTGCTGAAATTATGACTTTTATGCTTAAACACACACTAGGCAGCGTTTTAATGTGTCCAACATCAATTCAAAATCAAACCATTTCGTGATATTTTGAGCTTCGATTACCCTGTTTCATCACAACTACTATTTTAATACACATATCCTTTTGAACCCTCCAAGTGACGAGATATCTCGGTCATCAATATCTGACCAATTTTGATAATAACGAAATTCTTCACCATCAAGATATTGCCGATTTTTTATGATGACGATATCAAGATGTGGCCAGTTTTCTTCTACTAATGAGATATCTCATCGACACAACCACCAGGAGGGTTAAATGAAGCTAATTTTTTTCACACAGGGTGTTTATCAACTAAGGGTGCCATTTTGTTTTGGAATAACTTCTAAATAAAACATTTTTAATTAAATTATTTTATACATATTGTTTACTCAATTAATTACACAATTTGGTATAGAGGCAATATTGGACAATTTCTAAGGATACTAATGAAAATGCGGTTACTGTAATAGTGAACGATTTTATGTCAGGTTGGAAATTTTCTTTGTTTGAAATTGAACAATGTGTGCAGCACATGTGGTTTGAACAAGATGGATTAACGTGTAATACAGATTGTGTAATGATGAAAATTCTAAAAATCGCCTTGCCTGACCGAATAATGATATCTAGATATCAAAACCTAGTGATACCGATTAGGCCTCCTCGTACCTCTGATGTAGCCACGCCGGATTCTTTTCTATGAGGCTACTTAAAGAAACGAGTCTACGTTAACAAATCGACAACGGTTCAACAGTTTAAGCCTAACATTCAAGAAGAAATTGTCAAATCACGCCTGAAATGCGCTCAAATTTTCGGTCGAAAGAACGTCATTTGCAGCGTGGACAGGGGCGGTCATTTGGTCGATATCCTATTTCATAAACGATGTCATCTATTGAGTAAACAGTATGATAAAAATTGGATTAAAAATATATTATTTCAAAGTTATTCCAAAATAAAAAGGTACGCTTACACAAAAACACTCTCAATAGATGTGTCTATTTAGCAACTGTTGCTTGTTGTTACATAGTATGTGTTGTGGGTAGGTATTTTAATTAACGTCGCACTGAAGCAACAACATGCTATTGGCGACGGTCTGGGATCATCCCCCGAAGGGAAAGATCCGAGTATGCGTTGTGGGATAAAAGCAACAGTACAATACTCGAAACTTTCATGGTGCGCAGAGGGGTAAACTTGCTTTTAAATGTCTAAATTCATAGGTAAGTAACTATAATGGGATGATAGCTTCTATCTGTACTATCTGATGTTTTGAAATTGAAATAATTCCCAATGAAGAATGAATAATATGACTGAAATAAGATTTCAATTTTCAATAACTTTTCATTTAAAAATGAAAAGCAATGATATGACGAAGTAAAAAATTCATATCTAGTAACATTTCAAACTTAATAAATATTTCAGACTCAGTGGAAGATTCTAATAATTAGTTGTACATAAATTCTATGCGCTTTCACTTACCAGAAATAGAAAATAAATAATCCAAATGACTGAAAATTGAAAAATAAAGCTCAATTCATATCTAGAGAATTTTGAAACACTCTAAATCACATTACTTTGAATTCAATGGGAACTTTATATTTCCCATTCTTCTAGTAAATCTCATTGATCTTTTATTTGAAATATTTAGCATAGCTTAATCAAATATTTCCCATTTATGTCGAGAATCGTATTTGTGCACTCTTCGTATTAATGTAATACAATGTGTATTTCGTATTAAATGGAATCTGAGAAAATAGCTTCCTTTTCCCTAAAAAAACATGCAACTTATGAAATGAAGTGATGCATATAAACCGTAATAAAAAATGAAGCTTAACAGGAGAAACTTATTTTTAAGCCGTACCAGCTTAATATTTGCATTTTGTGTCTAATGAGATACTTTTACTTTTATGTTAAAAGATTTGCAATTAACAAATTTCTTGTCACAAAAGCTGGATTTAAAAAATTAACGGAGGGAAAGTGTGTCAACTAAATATGAATATTAACTTTTCATGTATTTAAATTAGTTTAGAAATTCTTATGAAATACGTATTTAAAATAATTGAAGAGGATAATTATCGAAAGTTTTTAAGTGATAATAAAATATGCTTGCTCTAAAAGTACCTAATTTATTCTTTATTATGTTTATAATCAATTTCTTTCGAAAGCAGAAATAAAAAAAAATTGAAATATTTTTTTGTGTTGGTATATCAGTTACACATTTTCTCTTTATTTTGAATTTGGAGAAATTGCACAGTGCGGTTTGTGTTTATTCTTTATATTTTTCTGTTATTTGTTGTGGTCTTATTTGAAATAGGCATTTTAACTTACAATGTTTTATTTTACAATTTTTATAAGAACTCATAAGTTGATCATGCGTAGATCTTATTGTGTTTGTTACATTCAATGTGTTAGTTAAAGTCCATAGACTTATCTCAAAGCAGTGATTATATGAATTCTATAAGTGGCTTTTTTTTTCTTGTTAAACACACTTCTATAATATCATATGCTACATACATATATTCTACTACATTTTTATTCATGAATATTTTGAAAACATATATGTAGATCCTTTACTATTTAATTATTTTCTCCCATACCAGTAGCTAAGTTGAGTGTTATATTATTAAATAATATTATTATTTGATCATGCCTACTTATTTGAAGATTAAGCAATTATCTAAGAACATTTGAAAATCCTTTAGGATAAGATATATTGCGTGGTATTAACCCACCTGATGGTTGTCTAAACGAAATAACTCGTCATTAGCAAAACTGACCAAATGAAGAAACTTAATGGACGAGATATTTCGTCCATTAAGATCTCGTCGTCTCTCGTCATTAGAAGAATCCTGATCAGATCTTGATCTCATCATCATAAAAAAAACGGTAATATCTTGATGACGAGATATCTCGTCATTAGCAAAACTGGTCTGACCTTGCTGAACGAGATATCTCGTAGACACCACTTGGAGGGTTAACCGTCTGAGCGCCACGAAATTTCCCAGCTGTGTAGTATTGTTTTTACCGCACAACATACTTTATGACTAAACAACCACATCTATGGGGTGAAAGAATTCATGGTTTCTTTCAACCTTTAGAATTTCTATTAATCCTTTCCTTAGAATAAAATCCACTGAGAATATTCTATCACTCCTTTCCTTGAAAGTGAAACTCTTGGACCACTCTTGATTCTATTGGTCCTTTCCTTAGAATAAAATCCAGTAGTAAGATTATGTCGGGCATTTCCTTTGAATAGGATCCTTTGGAAAGATTCCGTTGGTCCTTTTTTTGGAAAGAATTATTCTTTTCCTTGGAATGTAACCCTAGGTAGGATTCAATTGGTCACTAAGCTCAAAACTGGTTAGAAGTCATGCATGGAAGACTGCATGTTTCAAGATGAAATTATACGTGCGAACCTTTCAGAGGTTTAAAAAGAGAAGACTTAAGAGACAATGGGAAAGGATTTCATGCATATATATCATCAAAGAAAAAACTTCAATCGTGTCCCTTTATTTCGACCAAAAACAAATATTGAAATCTATGCTGATAATATATTAATGCCATTCCTTCTGTTCTTCGTTGCCCAAGTGTTCTAGAAATTTACACCAAATCATTTTAATGTGTAAAATGGAAAAGTGCACCCATTACCAGTCCCTTGCGATTTCATCACCATAAATAATTGAAAACCGTTCTTTCGTTTTTGAAAGACACATTAGCACAGCGCAAGGCAAATTCGGATCGTTAAAAATGCAGCACTTAGTACTTCTTACGTGATGTTCGGTGATTTGGACGAAAGAATTTAACAAAATATACTTGTCAAGCAGAATTGAAAAAAATACCCCCGACATTTACACCTAGAGTTACGCATTAAGAATACGATTAGAATCAAGAATTATGGGCTTCTGAAACTTAAATGATTATTCCGACAGGAGTGTAATCCTTTCCAATAAGAACTTGAGAACGTTTTTTTATTGTTATTTTTAGTCTTGTGCAGTGTGAACGCGTAATTCTTTAGTAATATTGCAATTGATTCATTACTTTATGAGGCATTAAGGACTTAGAATACAGAGCAATTCTCATATATTGTTTCGCTTCCTCATTTAAATGGACTTCGCATTTAAGCTATTTTGCATGCATTAGCATTTTTAACAATTGATAGGATGATATGAATAGGGAATTAATGCGAAAATCGGTTATTAGGTATAAACTTGGGTTTTTATCTCTTTTCGGCTTTCGGAATTTCTTACGTTCAAAGGAAAATGTGTGAAAGGCAATTAATGAAATATTCTGAAGAGCATAGTTTGAGAGGAGAGGAAATGTATAATTTTTTAGAAATGCAGCCATTATCTAAACTGTGTGCGCTTAATCTGAAATTCAATCGTAACTCGGAAGTATTTCTATTTTGAAAAGTTGAAAATGTATAACTTTTTTACCATCGCAATCTATTTTTGACGGATTATGTAATCTAAATGCATACCAAAACTATCAAAAGTTATTTACAATACCATTAACCCTCCAAATGGTTTCGACGAGGTAACTGGTTCATCAAGATATGACCAATTCTGGCAATTCATCAAGATATTTCCCATATTTTGATGATGCCAAGATCATGATCTAGTCATTGTTTTCATTTAATTTCTTTTCTCTAAAATTCTATACTTTCTTCTAAAACATCTCATCCATCAAGATCTACTCAATTTTACTAATGACGAGATACCACGTCGAGACCACCACCAAGAGGCTTAACCCACCTGATGATTTATCTTCGGGTCGAAAACTGCCCTGTAGTGGTCAGCCTCGGATGCAAAAAATCTATTCCAAAATGTTGCCAATTATACGCAAGGAACAATTCATTTTGCCTACCTGGATATTCATTCCTCTTGGTGGGGAGGTAGTTAATTACCGTTGCTCTGGAGCAAGACAAAGGGCTATTGGCAATGATCCGGGATCAATGCCTAAGGGAATACAAGGCCAACGCCTCGTAATTTCGAACCACTATCAGATGACGAGGTCAACTCTTGAGATGACACCCCACTCTCCAAACTTTCACACCACGCCAACGTGAGGAAGGTTGCGAATGCAACCAAAGACCGCCGTGAGCAAAGAGGGCTGGTGCACATTAAATCTGTCGGGTTCAAATGCTCTCACGTTGGCGTGGTGTGGAAGTTTGTAGACTGATGTGACGCCGTCATCTGACCGTGGTTCAAAATTACGTGGTGGTGACCTCGGATCATTCCCTTCGGGGGTTGATCCCGGACCGTTGCCAATAGCTCGTTGTCTTGCTCCAGTGCGACGTTAATTAAATACCTACCTACCAACGTGAGGAAATTTGAGGCTATGGGAGATTTAAAGTGCACCAGCCCCGTGTACATGATTGTCTTTGGCTGGACTTAGTTTCGAACTTGGCAATCCTATGGTTGCTAATCCGTTGGTCCGGTTCTGAATCCTCTTGGTGTAATAGCGCAAGTTTGTCTCGCCTCGGCATCTCGTTATTCGCAAAAACGACCAGATCTTGATAGACGAGATTACTGACCATTAGCTAAAATTGACCAGATCGTGGACGAGATATCTCTTCAAAACCACTTGGAGGGTTAAGATAGATATGAACTAGAGTTTGAGCTTTTTTCGATGGGGTAAGGTGGGGCGAGTCTTCACGCAAATCTTCAAAGTTTGTATTGGAGCAATTACTACTATCTTCCGGTAATTTATTTGAATTTCATATTTTACCACACAGTCCCAGACCCTTTACTAACATGTTTACAATATTATTTGTTTAAACTTACCCTCCAAGTGATAGATATAACTAACTCTCCAATTTCGACGATATATCTCGCCCAAGATCTGGTCAATTTCGCTAATGACGATATATCTCGTCGAGCCAATTACTCCAAGGGCATTAATTGCCAAGATCCAAGTATGAAAAACAAATTGTTCTTTGCCTACAACTGGTGACAGTTTGGAACAGGTTTTTGCATCAGGCTGGTCACTACAGGGGTGGTTTTTGAAGCAAAGAAACCTCCAGGAGAGTTAAATAATGTTTTCGAATGTTATTTCATGGGGTCACAGGGGGCAAGTGCATCCTTCCATTCGTGCCTTTCTTTGATCTGCGCAACTTCCCTCCTCAATTCTCCAAGCACTGTATCAATACCAATCTATAAAACATCTTCAAGCATTTCCAACAGGTGGCAGCTCCTATTTTTATTGCCTCGTCGTGTTGCTCCAGTGCGACGATAATTAACTACCTACCTATTTTAACAACAGACATGTTTTATATTTAGTGGATACGTTTACCCCACGAACGCACTTGCCCCATCTCACCCTACTTACATTTCTTCTCTCTCTAATCTTCTGAGGGTCATGAGACATCCGAGTACTGTAGTATTTGTTTTATCCTACAACACCCACATAATAACAAAACAACTACATATATTGGTCGAAAGAATCACTAGAAAAATTGAGTCGAAACTGATTTGAAGTCATGCAGGCCAGACAGAACGAATATATACGTGTGAACCCCTCGGAGTATGTACGAAAGTAAAACGGTGTGTCATAAGCAGAAAATCGTTTAATCAAAATAATTTACTAAAAAGTCTTAAAGTAAAAACACATTAAAAAGCATTATTTATGTATTATAATTATACTTATAAGAAAAAGCACACAAAAGTTAGAAGTAATGGTTGGTTAGATTTAATACCGTTTAAGGACCGTTAGAAGAGATGAACATTAAGTATAAAAGATTATGAAACTCTGAACGCTAAAAAATAAAATGGAAATGAAATTAATAGTTTTTATAAATAACTTTGAACATCAACTAAATTACGGGATGCATACAAAGGGAAATACAGTTTTGAAACGTGAGCATTTATCTTCAGCAGTAGTGAGTAAACCTGTTCCTTGAGAATTTGCTCAAAACAATTCTTCCATTCTTCAAATTTAATTAAAAGGTTCAAGTAACCATACAAAAATGCAAAAAATTTCAGCGCGCGTGTTTTTGATTGTACAATCATTTACACCCAGAGTTCCACCAAATTATACGTTTCAGCTATTCAGAATTGAATTCCTAAAGTAATTTTTAATCAATTTCCCTTGTGTTACTCATTTTTACTATCTTATATTTGATCATGTGTTGTGGCGTTTCTAATACAGACTTCTAAGAATAACTATATTTGTTAGTACCAGCTTAATAATTGAGGACCTTATAAAAATATGAGCTTGCCAGTATCAACATGGTGAAAATGCACTAAATTATTTACGCAGAATGTTTAGGACATATTGTGAGGCCAAGGTTTTGATAATTAATTTAGATTTCACTTGAAATTTTATTCAATAATTTTATAGGTATGGCTACCTTATAAATATAGTTAAAATAACAATAAGCTTGATTTTTGTATTGATATCTACAACAGTCTGGTCTTTTAGGGTTGATTATTGTTACAACTGCGCATACGTATAAGTATGTAGTACTTCACAAAAATTATTTGCGATGATTTAATCAACTATTGAGTAAATGTTCTTTAACTCTTTTCTAGCTTTAGGGAACATTCGATTCTCTTACTGTCAACAACTGTTAACTCTAATGACTAAACTTGGATATACTGCTCTCATGGCTAGACGGCAGTATATTTGAATTACTAGATATAATTGAACAAATTGCTATAGATATAAAGACTTGGAGAAACTGTAGCTTGAGAAATTAACGAAAAGAAACTATATCTTATTAGTTTAGCCGAAGTTATATATCACATAGGAAACAACATTTTTATCAACATATATTGCCATGTAATCTCGATTTAATGAATTTATGACAAAAATAATTTTCTTTTCCAGACACCAAAGTTCTTATAAGAGAAGTCATGACAGATACAACTGTTGGAAAGGGGTTTATTTATCCCATTAAACATTTATGAGGGATCCCAGAGAGGTCAGTAAATAAACGTCAGCCTTCTGATTCCGAATGAGTCTAATTCAAGACGAAACTGACAGCTGGATCAAGCTGAAAACTTCTGCTGCTTTGGTCGAACTCTGTAGAAGAGTAAAAAAGCATAATACGAGTATATATGGGTAGAGTGTCATGGTTTGAAGTGTAAATGCCAAGAAGTCTAAACAAGACGCTAAACAATGAAGTCTAACAATACGAATATTACCGAAAAAGCAAAATATATAAAAATACCAAATATTTATTGCTGATTTTTTATTATTTTCATTATTTAGACAACAAAAATGACAAAATATAGCCCAACAATTCAGAAAATATCTTAATGAAAGAAAAATATTACAAAATATTTTGTCGAATACTAAAATCAGGTCAGATTGAATTATTTGGATAAGGACATGGAGAAAAATAAAACGCATATAGTAAATATTACAATATTTAAAGATTAACATATTTTCAATATTCTTAAGCATGGATAAATTAATCCTTAAGTTAAGAGATGGTAGTATCTACATTTCTTATCAGTGAATCCAAACCAATATGTATTCAACTTAGGACAGTTCAATCTAATAAAAAATGAGATATGATTGAACTATCTGGATAAGAGAATAAAACCGATAAGGCGGGTTTTTTACAGTATTCAGACTTATTATAATTTCCCAAAACCATTTTGAAATCATATTCGATAGTATACTATTTGAACAGCATGTTTTGTGCACAAAACTATAAATTCTATAAGATTGAAATACAGACAAAATATCTGTTCGTTTTGTTAGCTATATTTATTATTTTAAATATAATAGTTGAATTTAAACTAAGTTGTTGTTTGCAATACAGTTCAACAGAATATTTCCCGATATTCCCCATTCCTGAAAGTACATGATGCGCAATAATGTCAACCTGGTATAATGGTTGTCTGTGTACGAAAATCTAAAAATATTTATCTGCTGCCTTTTCAAATAAATCATTATGTGTTCCTGAATATTCTAAAACATTTTCTCAAGCAACAAATGTGACTATTGTAGAATACACAAGAATATTCCTCTGAATTCTGCCTTGTT
This sequence comes from Meta bourneti, assembly GCA_933210815.1. Lineage (NCBI taxonomy): Eukaryota > Metazoa > Arthropoda > Arachnida > Araneae > Tetragnathidae > Meta > Meta bourneti. The sequence goes on along the minus strand of OW119923.1, from coordinate 75,744,280 downwards.
ACTTTACTTTGAAATTTAGTTGAAAGTAACAAATTTAATCTTAAGAAATATCTTTCATTTAATAAGTAAAGAATAATCATTGAATATGTTTCAGCTAAAATTATCTTTATTGTGTACACACAAAATATTGCGAATATTTATTATTCACAATATTTTGAATATTTATTATTTATATTGTATTATTGTGAGTATTTATTATTTACAGTATTTTGAATATTTATTATTTATATTATTGTGAGTATTTATTATTTACAGTATTTTGAATATTTATTATTTATATTATTGTGAGTATTTATTATTTACAGTATTTTGAATATTTATTATTTATATTATTGTGAGTATTATTTGCAATATTTTGAATATTTATTATTTACAATTAGTGTGAAAAGAATACAAGAATATTTGCAATACCGTAAAATGGGAGGAGATTGGTTTGTTGAGGGTTTCCTATGGTGCAAGGGCCATATTTGGCCAAGTTGGGCCAAACACAAGACAGCAGCGTCAAGTAGTGGAAATACAAGGAAAATTTTGCTGACACAGAAGAGAGAAATATACCCAGGGGGGTTGCGCCGCCTGCAACTTGCTAGCATGGATATGAAATATAAGTAGTTTCAGCATTGCTACCGAGAGGAGCTTGAAAAATTGTGACCAACATGTCGACTAGTAGTCACGCGAATGCTCTGTAAAAAATTTATTTGTTTGGCCGATTTGGCATCTTATCGCCTCGTTTGGTGGTATAACATCTTATGACAGGATAAATCTGTGAATGCGACTTTCTATAGAGCGGTGACAAAAATGGTGAAATCGCCCCAAAGTCTACTACTATGTCGCGTGTACCAATCAGATGAACGTTCGCTTACACCCTGCAGACAAAAGTAGTCTAAGGATAACGTTACTACTAGTTTTGGCCACATAATCCTGGATGCATATAAAGGTGACATTTCTCACTCTACTTTTATATGTATTCCCTCTATGGTTGCTAGTGTACTGGGCATACCCACACAATCACGGCAGATCCTGGGATGAAAATGGATGTAGCGTCCCAATGGTTAATGCTAGAGATATAACAATTTCGCTTTGATAGCTCTACAGCTCAGTTTTTAAATCATGTCAAACTTTTCAAAGGGGTTAGAGTGAAAAAGTATTTTTTACTAATCTCCCCAGCCTTTCGGCGTGAAATTAATACACAGCCATTAAACAAAATCCATTTCACTAAACATTATGCACTCTATAACATAAAAATAGATGCACCATGAAGGAGTTATCCGAATGGATTGAAAATCGGTAGATGTGATGTACATGTATTGAAAACGAAACGATATCAGTATCATAGGAATTGAATGTTTTATTCAGGAAATACAGCTACGAGAGCAAAAAAAAAAACAATGCGTTGGCCCACCTCTGGCCCTGATGCAAACTGTTATCCGGCAGGGCATTGACTCGTAGAGTTGGCGGATGTCCTCCTGCGGGATTGCTTGCCATGCACGTTCCAATTGGCGAGTTAGATCGGCGCGATCCAGCAACGTTCGTAAACGTCTGCTCATCAGAGCCCAAACGTGCTCTATTGGGAAAAGATCTGTCATTCGCGCCGGCCAGGGAAGTGCTGGAGAAGCACGAAGACAATCTGTAGAAAGGCATGCCGTGTGCGGCCGGGCATTATCCTGTTGGAATGTAAGTCCAGGGGTCCGTGAAAGAAAGGGCAACACAACGGGGCGTAGAATCTCGTCGACGTACCGCCGTGCTGTAACGGTATCACGGGTGACAACAAAAGGGGTCCGGCTATCAAATGAAATGGCAGCCCATACCATAACTCCTGGTTGTCGGGCTGTGTGGCGGACGACAGTCAGGTGAGTATCATACCTCGGTTCTGACGTCTCCAGACACGTCTTCGCTGGTCATCGGGGCTCAATTCGAAGCGGGACTCATCGCTGAAAACAATTCTGCTCCAGTCTTTGAGATTCCAGGTCGAATGCACCCGGCACCACTGCAAACGCGCCTGGCGGTGTGCAACGGTGAGGGGTAGTCGGCGCAATGGCCTCTATGGCCTCAGCCCCCGTTCGTTGATTCGCCTATCAATGGTCATTGCACTCACTGGTGTCCCGGTTACATGTCGGATCGTTGATAAGGACGCATCAGGTGCTGTGATCGCTGATCGGACGATCACTCTGTCCTCGCGTTCTGTCGTCGCTCTTGGTCGACCGCTACCTTCTTGATGTTCTGTACGGCCATGGTTCACCCATTCCTGCCAACATCGTCAAATGGTAGCATTGCTCTGACCCAAATGTCCAGCGATCCTGCGATTTGACCATCCTGCTTCCTTAAGTCCAATTGCACGTCCTCCCTCAAATGGCGACATCTGCTCATACTGTTCGCGAACCCGTCTGCGAGGCATTGGTACAGTCCACGTAAGTCGACGGAACCACATTCGCATGGTAGTTATGCCCTAGCATTGGAATGTCCTCTGTTTTATACACGATTCGGATGCTCCGTTGCAATGCGCTGGAGCTCCACCTATTCAGTCATTGGCCGCCAAAAGTTAATCATTTGCATATTCTATCGTAAGGTATGTACATACGCAATTTCGTACCATTCGGATAACTCCTTCTTGGTGCGTCGATTTTTATGTTATAGACTGTATTTAACGTATATCGTTATTTAGTATTCGTGAACCTCATAAAATCAATATCACCTCAGATTCTTTAATTCAGCAGTTTTAAATGAACGTTTTAAGCCTTTTTTGTATTACTTTGTTTCCTTGAAAATAGTCAAAATCATCTTTAACATAGAGATCCCTCCATTTCTAAATGTATCAGAAATTTGAGAGACAAAAGCAAATGTGAAAAATCTCACAACCCGGCTGGGACACCACCCAGATCTTGATGGATGAGATATCTCGTCATTAGTAAAACTGACTATATGTTGATCTTGTCACCATCAATAAGTCAGCAAAACCTGACAGAAAAAGTACTGACTAGATCTATATGACGAGATATCTTATCACTTGTAAACTTGGCCAGATCTCGAGGAACGAGATACCTCGTCAAAACCATTTGGAGGATTAAAATGCATTAATCTCTTCAGGACATTCAATCTCGTTCTGATAAGCTTCTAATATCAGGTAAAACACAACCCAATTCAAATGCAAGAAACTAAACATCACATCCTTTTTCTTATGACTTACGCTGATCAGACACATCAACACGCATAGTGTACAATTTGTGATTAAATTACCGACAGACATTGACAGCTCGGCTGGACAAACAATCGAACCCCATTTAGGAATCGAACGAAAGCCCAACCGCAGAACAACACTCGAATCGAGGAGTGTCATCAAGACTAACTAATTTGGAGCCGCCGCGTAATTGCGCTGTCTGATCACCTGGAGAACGAGCATCACTCTGTAGGTGAGTGGTGATCAGTCTCACCTGCTCTTTCCACTTGATCGAACCGCTGCAGCCTCCCCAGACAACATGCAATTAACATGCGTGTTGTCCCATCCTGAGGAGGGCAATTAGCAGTTGCGGGCTTCTGTGAATGCCTTTCAGCGACCAGAAAGAAGTCCGGTTAGGTACACAGTGGTGGGTAAATAGAATACAATAGAGGGCATAAGTGGATGTGGTGCTTTGTTGCAAAATTTTGAGAAGGGTAGGCTTTTGTACAGAGTGCACTTTGTGGGTTTTGTTGATTATAGAGTGGTCCAAAGGGGTTATATATTGATTTTCTTTATAGTGCAGATTATTTTTTAAAACTTTTTGATGAAATTAGTTTTATTTTTTAAACTGTTGAGTTTCAAAATATTTCGTGCATGAATTGAAATTGATAGTTTTTGTTTGGTGGTTAAATTTTTCATGATCACTTTTCCAGATACAAAATTTTGGTATTGTATGTTTTTAAATAGTTTATTAATCTACTTTATATTAGACGGCATTCTTTGTATAGTAGTAATAGTGTTTGTCTGTCCTTACTTGGCTTGTAAACGCATGAATTAGTAATTATCTGTTAGGAGTAATGGTAGCTTTCCCACTGGATGTTCCTTCAGAAACAGCCGTTAGTTCACAGTTGGATTCGCAAAGAGAAGAACTATTTGTTTTTCAAGGTAAAAGTCTTGTGTAACAACAGCACTGGTATTACAATGAATAGTCTTGCTGGTATGGTCGCAGCGTTTGTCTACCACCCAGTTGGTTCGAATCCCGGTTTGTAAGCTCATATATGTTGGTGATTGTCCCTGTTAGGCAAGCCGTACACTGGTCCAAATCAGTCCTGCAACACTAAAGTACCTGAAATATGCATGCATTCAGACATGTTTTCTGTACAGAAATGGTGTACTCATGCGCATATAGTATGTCTTGTCTCATGCTGCTCCAGTGTATACCGGGCTTAGGAGAAAAGCGGTTTCTTAGTCTCTTAAATAGTTACCAGTTCGTCTCTTGTAGTGCCGAAAGTCGAAGTAAGTAGGTAAGCTGTTGAATATACGTCGCACTGGAGTAACACATCGGGCTACTGGTGACTATCCGGGATCAATCCCAAAGGGAATGATCCGAGGTTAATACCTCGTAATTTTGAATCACGCCGAAGGTCAAAGAGGTTAGTAGCGTTAGAGGTAATTAAAAAAGAATTACAATGAATTATTTTCACAATTTTATTCGGGCAAGTACTAATTGATAATCAGGTTAATAACTCAATTAAGAAGAATGTTTAAGACTTTTCGAGAACCTTTCTTTATTCCTTAGATGCAAATTGATGAACCACATGACACAGAATGAAAACGGTCAACGTTCTTAATTTTAATTATTTAAAGGCTATTTATAGGATAATTCACAGAATAAATGTAGTACTTTTGAAATACAGTGTTCAGTGCTTCTTGAAACTTTTTGATTACTTCCACACTATTATACAGGGCGGAATGTAATGGAATTCAGAAAATTCAACAAGTTAATTGTCAAAAAAGGCTCCGTGTTAATATTGTATGTTTTACATGGATTCTGTATTAGCCCATACAAGCACCAAGAGCGATTCCATACCAATAAGAGTGGAAATCTCTATATGTAATAATAAGCCGACAAATTTGATACTAAGATAATCTACCATAGCATGGAGTTTCTATTCGAGTGAATAGAAGGATTATAAGGTCTTAAAGCTCTCTATTGCCATCCCCTGAAGCTCTGATCTTGACAACCTAAATGTTAATCCTCTTATCAAAGCTGTTGGTTACGCTTACGAAATGACATGGGCGTTATGATTGGGTAATGCATTAACGCACAACCAAGCACCAAGAAATGGCACATGTCGAAGACATTGTTAGTCGAAAGTGTACCACCAGAAGGGGAAGGTCGTTACTAAAATGTGTGCTCTTACATATTTGTCGTTTCACAAATTGAGAAACTCATTCCCTTTTTATATCCTTTGGAGCGTGTATTTCATGTTTTAATTTTTAGACAGCTTTCTTTTGTTGAGCGTCATTTTATAACTGTCATTATGTTTCTATGATAGAAAACAAATGACTTGGGGTGGAAATTTGAGTTCGTTGTTTGCCTGATGACGTTACTCAAAGCTAACAGATTTTGTTAATTTCTTTTGTGTTCCAACAGCTTAGCTTTCATGGTGGAATGTTTTACTTAATTCTTGTGTCACGTCTGTTGAGAAAGCTGAAGTTGCAGTCTTGTTATTAAATTTTGGATTGAATAATTTCTGTGAAAATAGTTCAGCGTCCTTTGTTTTTAAGCTTGAAATAAACGCTACGTTTAAATATTATTTATATCACTTTCATCCTTTCAATGCAACGGAGGAAATTTTCTGGAATCGTAACGACTTTAATGATAGAAGTTAAAATGGGGAAACTTTCTAATATGAAAGGGAATTGTGCTGCAGGTAAGCTTTCTATTATAATAGAAAGCTTACCTGCTATAATTATAGGATAGATTTTGAAAAGTCGTCGTTTATATCCATACTAAGATCCTACATACAAAGTATTTTCTTAAGTAACAAATTTCTTTTCAAATCAATCGTACATGAAAGTATCAGAGAAACTAGACTCAATGTTTAGAAAAACAATATTTATACATTTTAGGTTTATAAAAGCCGTACAGAATATTAACATTTTTTAACATTCATGGCAAATATTGCAAATAGTTGGTTTAGCTTCTTTCTTTTGCTTCATGCATAAATTATATGTGTATACATACACTGCCATGCAAAACTTAGTACGATTATACTATAGTAGATACCTATATTAGAGTACGATTATTTTTAAAGTGCTACATTTAGATATGTATTTTAATTAACTTCGCACTGGAGCAACACAACGGGTTATTGGCGACGGTTCGGGATCAATCCCCAAGGGAAAAATCCGAGGACAACACCACGTATCTTTGAACCATGGTGAGATGACGAGGTTACACCTGAGCTGGCATCCCACACTCCAAATTTCCACACTACTCCAACGTGAGGACATTTGAGGCCATTCGCCAATAGGACGTCCTGTTGCTCCAGTGCGACGTTAATTAAAATACCTACCTACCATCACTGTAAAGCAACAGCTGAAAACATTACTGTTCCTTAAGTTTTGCATGCCAGTGTGTATTCATAATTTATGTCATATAATGCGAAGAATATATAAGAAAAAGTGTGGAAAAGTCACTGTATTATATAAAGGCGAGCAGAGTAAACATATTATTACTTTTCTAAGTAATAATGGACGGGAAGTCTATGCTCAGAAAGTGTTTATTGAAATTTAATAACGCGTAAAATAACTCAAAATATTAATAGATTATTTTCAAGTAGTTAAATGGGAAGTTTAATATCCTTCTATTGTACATACGGAAATAATCGATCTTTGCTCGTTTATTGAAGAGAATGTTTTTAAGTGTCCTATATATTTTCGAAACTCCACATATTAAATCTGTATGACTGAGCATGTTTCCATTAGGGCGAAATAATTTTTTTTATTTTCATAACGCGAATTTTCTTTGATGCAAGAGAAGGTAGATTACTTAATGCCAGTCTGGGGAATAATTTCTTTTCCTTGTTCAATCTACAATTGCTGTATGGTAGTTTTAGTGTCTGCACAAATTACTTTGGTTCGATGAGATGTTTGTTAATGTTGATAAATAAATCAATTTTTTTAAACAACTGATAGCTTCCTGCAAATTTTAAGCCGTAACACTTCTTCATTCTTTACAGTAAATCATAGCGGAATATATTTTCTGCTCATAAAGAGTTAGTTAATATTTTGTCTTGAAATAAGTTGTCCTGTGATGAAGAGATTTAAACAACGCTTTTTAGGGGATAAGAATTGTAAAATGTTTTTCGAATGGAATTTCAGGATTGTAGTCATATTTTCAAATAAAATACATGATAAATTGTTTGAATCGTTTATCCTATTTTAAGTGAACCATTAGTGTCCGTGGCTTCATAAAAAGACTTCATAAAAAATCAATGTGGTAGGAGTAAAGTATAACATTATTGAAATTATCATTTTTTTGTCATGGACAATGAAACATTTAAATTCAAATTTTGTTCTCGAAAACAAGAGATAATTAATTTGCATTAACTTTAGCAGTGTCCTTAAAAACCATAACTGGTCAACCCGAGGTGCGTATGGTGACTGTCACATTATTTTTTACAATCCAACAAGTCGTAAAAATTCACTCAAAACTAAAGTAAATAGAACTTTTGTACCAAATAACACACCTAACGGGACAAATATTAAGATTCGAAACTCGAAAATCAAAACCGATTAATTTATATTTTAAAATTTATTTATATTTTTGTTAGTGTTTCCATAAATATCATTGGTTCAAAACATACAGATCTATAGAATTACAATTCATAAAAATAAATCGTGTACAAAACAAAACATTTCAAAAGACGCTGACGTCTTGCCCTAAAAAGAGAATAACGTAAAAAAAGTTCTTTTAAAATAAAATCAGTAACGTTAAAATAAAACCGGTAACCAACAATTCAAAAATAATTTTAAGTTGACGTAGGTTTCCATTACAACATAATTAAAAACAGTAAACATTTATTTTTAAAGTTTCAAATTATATTAGATTGCATTGAAAGCTCTACTCATTAGTCAAGAAGCAACATCTATCATTTTAAGTAGGTATGTGGTTCCTATTTAGAAACCTTTTCTCTGAATCGACAAAAAAAATGCCACAAAGGTTCGATTTAAAACTGCATTCAAGTTAGAGTAAAGCGAATTTTAAATAAAACTTTGCTGATCTTGTACAATATCACGGTTATGAAATAAATGTAGCTAAGACATTTGAGAGTTGGAATTTTTGTCTTAAGTGACAGGTCAATGTTGTTTACTTTTCGAGAAAAAGCTATTCGTACGCAACTTTGCTTACTGAAACATTCTTTGAAAACATTGATTTTCTTTTTTCCAACTCTGTAAAATTGACATTCCTTTTTTTGAAAAATGTTATTGACTAACTTTGTGTGTATTGAAGATATTTAATTACAAAACAAGCTATATTTCACATGCGTAACTGAATTTTCAAGCAAAAAAATATATTTTCTTGAAAAGCATTAATCATGATACCGTATCAATATGATTTGTTATCATTTTTATAATAATGGTGCGGTAAAAGTACCTATTAAAGGAGTGCTAGAAATAAAAAAATATTGATAGGAAAAACTGAGTGCAATAATATGTTGTATGTTCATCATTTTTACAGGAAATGAACTTAAGGGATATTCATAATCAAATATCAAAATCAACTTTTGTAGTAGTCACATTAGTATCACCTTTTGTAGTAGTCACATTAGTATCACCTTTTGTAGTTTTGTCTTACATTATAGTTGATGAATGGGAAATGGATTATATTTATGGATAAAGTAAGCATGTGTATTTTGTCCAAAGTAAATTATGGAATCTATGAAAATGTCAAAATGGAATAAGCTCACTTACATGTTTGCCTTTTTCTAAGATAGAAAAAGTAATTATTCTGATTACTTTCAATCAACGTTTACCCAATTCAAACCGAGCAATGACGGGTAATTTTGCTAGTAAATTACATACATTTTTTAAACTATTTCTTTTATATGTGGCCAGCGGGGAACTGTATTTTGTTAAAGCAAGCCATAGAATGATTTAGGTGGGCTAGGACTAAACAAATGTGTACTTAGCATATTTTTTTAAATTAACGAATGCTTTGAGTGAAATAAATTATAAATATATCTGAAATGTTCAAACACATGTAAGGATGTCCATTGCAATAGTTTTATTTTCTTTAGAGGTATGAGAACTATATATTATTATGCCTATTTAAATATTTATTTAAGCATTTCAATTTGCATAATTGGTTCCATTTCGTTAATGGCTGCTATTAACTATAATAAAGCAATTTTAAAACCTATATGTCTCTATTTTTATGATTACTATGCACTAGCCTTGAGAAGCTAAATTTTAAATTCAAATTGAATGTAATAGTAATAATTACATGTTTTAGTACAGGATATTCTCTATTTTACCAAAATGAAGCAATTAACGAAATTTAATGAAGAGAACTCACTGGATGTAAGAACACTATTTTGGGACTGTTATGGAACTCATTCTGGAAATATTTTTCAAATTTTCTCGTTACAAACATAAAAGAACCGATGTCCCGTAATGGAATAACGAACTTTAATGATTTCGAGTTATTTTTAATAAGTTGCGTGTGATCTAGCTTCGAATAAATATTTGATACCCTTACCTGCTCAAAAGCTGTCGAAATTTAATGCTTATTTAAAAATCCAGGAATTATTAAACAACCTTAATGGGACTTTTTAATTTTATTTCTAGATGGTATCATAGGCTGTCAAATCAAAATGTAATTAATCGCAAAAAAGTTTTTCGAAAGTTAATGAAAACGCGTTTCTCTCGCGTTAGTTTTTTATATTATACGATTCAAATCGTGAGAATATCGTAAAATACTTAATAATTTCTTGGAATAGCAAGTATCATAAGCTGAGACATTGTCACAAGCGTTTTACTTCTTTACAGATACCATATTTATTTTTCTCCCTTGTATACTATGAATTATATTTATATACACTACTTAGGGAAAATGGTAGGTAGGTCGACAGGAAGTTAATTAATGTCACCCTGGAGCAACACAACGGGATATTACTTAGGAAAGAAAATTATGTCTTTAATTGAAGATATTTTAAATAACTTTGGGATGCGAGTTACTGATGTAAGTTATACATATGAGTAGATCACTTGATATGGAAATTCGTTAATATGTCAAATTGCTGTGGGTTGCAATAGTATACGAGTTACCACAATAACGTATCGGCATCTATTTAAATAAGATTTATTTTAAACATATAACAGCTTCTAAAAATTAAATATTTAATTATATTTTTGAGTTTATAGTATGAGATGGGTAATATCCGATCATTACATTTTGAAGTTTTTTAACAAATTTTGCTTGTAAGATATAGAGATTCATCAAATTTAGAATTTTATATCGGAAAGTTCTACGATATCATTTTAAAGAAGTATTTTAAATTATAAAACTAATTAATATATTATTGAGAAGTGTTACGCTATTAATTATAAGGTTTGAAGTATTGTACTAAGATATAAACGATCGTAAAGATTTGAAATTTATGTTGAAAAAATTTGCGTCATCATATATTTTGATATTTATTATTTTATAATTAATGAACTTAAAATCATACATATAAGTAATAATAAAGAAAGCAATTTTAAATAACTAGGTATACTACTTATGAAAATCTAACACATCTAGTAAAAACGATTATTTTGTTTATTAGTCATAGACTTGTTTATTTAACAAAAATTGCTTTACTTTGTCATTAAAAATGTGGCAAATAGAACAATTTACATCATTAAAATTAATTTCATCATTCTTATTTAAAAAACTCAACTTTTTCTTTTTATTATACAAATTTCAGGATGAGCAATTATTCAGAAAGGAACAAAATGAAGTTATGCATTTGAAATGTAATGAATATTAAATGAACGATTTAATTACTCTAATTAATGCTAAAAATGAATAATTGAATGAACTTGATATGGGAGTGTTCTATTCATGAAGTATAAAAATCAATACGGGAATCTAAGAATCTATAAAAATAGTGTAAATCTTAAAGAAAAAGCAGTGATATATCTTTAAAAATGTAAAGCTGTCAATAAACGTGATTATAAATGCTCTAATAAGTTAATTTCGGCTTTCTGCTAGTTATCTTATTTTATGAATCGTAATTGTACCTAAGCTTTTAATAAATTTGACTCAGTAGGGATGTTCACGCTAGCAAAAACTGCGAGTTGTAGGCGGGCCAGGTTCGATTCCTGTAACTTTCTCCGGGTAAATTTCTATCTTCTGTGTCAGTAAAACTTTCCTTCTTTATGTGTTCTATTACTTGACTTTGTCTATATTGTGTTTGGCGCAGCTTGTAAAATCTGAACCTTGCGCCAGAAAATCCAACCAACCTTTAATAAATTTACGTGTCCTTATGTAATTTATTGATGTCGTCTGTCTTGTGTTTGGCATAGCTAGACCAAATATGGGGCCATGAAACCCAAAACAACCAACCTCACGTAATTAAAAAAACACCGTTCTACCTCTAATTGCTTTTTTAAATGAAAATGTATTTGTAATGAACTTAAAAAACAAGTAATCTAACCCAGAAAGATTTTTACGACCGTATGTGAGACATTAGATATTGCCTGCACCATCCACAGCAATGTTTATTACCTTTCCTGTGGTTTTGTTACATCAATGGTAGCTTTATTACTCCAGAGTGCAATTTTGTGAAGTAGGTGCGTTTCAGAATCGAACTTTGTGTGAAAATTCTTGCATTTAGCAAATGGGGAAAGATGTAAGCTTAATGGTCAGATCATTATGCTTAGAAAATATGAAAACGTCGATACAAACCATGATTATAATCGACGTAACGTCCTCTGAGCTCGATAATCCGGGATAATCGCTATCTTTGAGCAATGTGCTGAGCAGCATCAAAATATATCAGCCCTATTCTGATGCCCAGTAACGGTAATGCAAGCAGCAGTTTTCTACACATAAATAGCGCTCCCATTACGTAACCATATGGCAAGGGGATAAAAAGAGCGAAATAAAAAGATATCAGCAAGAAATTCTATCTATTTTTTTCTGAACCTTCATCTTAATCATCATAAACAGATGACGGTAAGGGATTTTATCTGTCTCTGTGGTACGATGTGCATTTAGGAAGTGTGGATCTCCCTCTTCTTGTCTTGTCTATTGCTTTTGTTTTTATAGAAATATCTGGACATGGTGTAGGCTGTGTATTAGAAGAGGGTATCAAGTGTACCACTTAGGAAACTTTGGTAGTTGCGTTGTTTTTGTTTAGTTTCGAAGCTTTGCCAATTTATCACTAAGCAGATCGTCGTTTCATTCCTTCTATTTCTTTCATAGTATCTGCTCTTATAATTTGCTGTAGACATGTTCTCCAACAGTATGCCATGTTGTAATATGTACAATTCATATAAAGCATTCATGAAGGGTGTGCTACACATCAAATGCGATACATTGTGAGCATGCATTTAGGAAGTGTGGGATCTCTCTCGCTATCTTGTGTATTGCTTTTGTTTTTATAGAAATATCTGGACATAGTGTAGGCTATGTATTAGAAATGCACAACAAATGTACCAAAAAGGAAAGTTTTGTAGTTGTGTTGTTTTTGCTTAGTTTAGCAGCTTTACCAATTTATCACTAAGCAGATAATTTTCTAAGTGACAATTTATTTTACCGCTTCATTCCTTCTACTTTTTTCGAACTATCTGCTCGCATAATTTACTGTAAGCGTCTCCTCTAACAGTCCAAAATCCTAATGTGTACTGTGCACATTAGGAATCGGAGCTTGCCCTTGAAAATCTGAGTGGGGAATGATGCCTTACGCCAAAGAAACGATGTTATTGACTGACCTAAACAGAGCCCTCTCCTACCTAAACGCGGCATTTCCGGACACACATTCTTTGACAAAAACGGTTAATTTGGACTCCTTTACCACCCTTTACAATTTGGCAAATATTTTTGAAACATACTGTATATCTTGAGCTCAACACAAGGAGTACTTTTGGTCTAAGACTAAAATAAAGATGCTTTAAAACTAGATTTATCTTCGGTCAATTTTCTGAAAATTCCAGTGCCAACTTGCGTATCAAAACACTTCGAGGCCTATACACTAAAGTATTCTGAAGAGAGGTTTTTACATCAAAGGTTTGATGGATAGCTACCATCAGTGAATGCTTTTACGAACTAGCAGCCAGTCTTCATTAAAAACATATCAATCTCTCTCGGATATGAAAAGGGCAAACAAATCGAACCAGCAAGAGAGTAGTATGTTTATTGAACTCATCAGAGCCTATATCCAAAAATCTATAATAACCTGTCACTTTCTGCATGGAATTGATTCATATACCTTTCATTCCTTGTAATGAACTGTTAGTTTGAATCAATTCGTGTCATTTGATTTCTGAGGAAGTGTAGCAAAACTCTTCAAATTGTAATCCATTACTGTGAACTCGTTTCTGTTAAATGCCATTGAAGAAAATATGAGGATTTTATTCTTTCCGATAGTCTAACATAGGGGATGGGGATTATATAAGAATTATTAAAATAAATAAAACCAATAAAAAGTCGCCAGAATGTATTTTAAATTATGTATTTTGATTAAAAATAGCAGCTGTAGTTTTTCTTGTAGGTTCTTAGAAGTCTTTATTTCTACCCTTACTATTTCTTTGGCCCGCTTTGTAACAAGGTGCCCAGTATGAAGAGGCGCATATTAGCAATCGGAGAGTCGCAAGTTCGAAATTCGATTATCCAACTACAGACCGTAGTGTAAGTGGGGCTGGTTATGCTAACGTGGTGCATATTAAATATGTCGTTGCCTCAAATATCCTCACGTTAGCGTGGTGCGGAAGTTCGTAGAGTGGGCTGCCAGCTCAAGTGTTGACCTCGTCATCTGACCGTGGTTCAAAATCGCGAGGTGTTGTCGTCGGATCTTTCCCCTCGATATTGATCCCGGACAGTTGTCAATAGCCTGCTGTGTTGCTCCAGTGCGACGCAAATTCAACTAAGTGGTTAGCGTTCTTGGGATGTACTTTAAACCGCAGATTCCGATACCATAGAGCACAAGTCTAATTATTTCTTTGTAAATTTATTTACTTGGTATTCATTATATATCTCGTAAAGTATGTTGCGGGCATTATCATATGTAGAGGACATTATCAACTATGAAGTGGGCAATGAACGCATAAATCTGCCCAAGTGCCAATCTACAGGTGTAAACATCAAAACACGAACCTGTAGACAGGGTGATTTGTGCGAACACTTCGTTTGAGCTCTATCCTATCATGGAATACCAACACTCACGTGATTATCAATTTAACCGAATTATCAATCGAATTCAAGTGGGTGTAGCTACAAATTTCTTTCCTTCCGAGCTCAGTTGGGGAGGTTAGGGCTAATTTACTCTTCATACCGATGCTTTTATGCAGAGCATATCCACCAAAAATTGTCAAAGAAACTGCAGCCATGCTGTATATATTTTAAGGGTTCAATGTGGTTATATGTGTAGTTTTGTGTATGATAAATAAATATTGAGCTGTAAAAATGTAGATTCGCATGTATCAACTTTCTGAGAAGTCACAGATTCCGCGTGGGGATATAGTGGGGCTCCCACGAGAAGGTGGCAGACCTTGGGTTAATTGATTTCTGAGTAGGTGTGAAATGTTGTCTCGAATAAGAGCTGCCATACGCAGAAGCCAAAGTAACTTGTACGGCGATCGCCATATATGATATTTCGTACGCCAACTTTGGATTCCAACAAACTCAGTACCAAAAGCAGCAGCAAAGACGCCAATTTTGGAAGGGATTTTTTGTTTATGTTACCACCAGGTCCCCTAATTCAACTAATAAACTCGTTTAAAACCACCTGACCTAAGTGAATTCTCGTGGTAGCTGGACTATAACTCCTTATTAGCCTCGCAACAAGTAACTAATTTGAACTAAATATTTTATTTTGTGAGTAATCTTTCAGAAACATTTTCATTGGTAACAATTTACAAAAGCTTATAAAAACAAAAGCATTCCTTAAGATATGTACTATGAACTTTCCTATAACTCCCAAGTTATGGAATAATTTCTATAGTTATTTTATACAATGCTTAAAGGACAGAAAATTTGAAATTAAAACCAAAAAATAACACCATACATGTGGATTCGGAGTGTCTACAAGCCTCCCCGTCAAATCTTCTACAAATGTCTTCGAGCGTGACTAGTAGAACCTATTTCCTGACTCAGTGAGAGTTAGAGTTGAACTAGTGACTGAAAGCTTCCACGTGCAGGTGAACGCTGTTTTATACAATTCATACAAGTGGCAGCGTGTAGGCTGTTCCATCATTTTTATAACCGTTGGTGTATATAGTTTTGTATTAGAGAAATTAAATATTGTGTTAGTCCTAATCTCCGTATTATCCAGCTTCATCTCTTTGTTACAATAAATTTTTAATAACTGCAGAAATTATCTTATCTCTTTCAATAATTATTTATTTACTTTAAAAATAATTATTTTATTTATACATAAGAAGAAATTAAAATTGGAAGAAATATTAAAAAGAACACTTGCTTGACAATAAAAATACCACTTCTAATTTTGTAAACAGAGCTCGAAAAAAAAACATAAAAATTAACAGAGTTTAGTTGTATGTCTTATTTCCACTAGAAAAAAAATAGAACAATATATTTTTCAACACTCTCCCTTATTGTCCATTTTTTTTTCACAAACAGGATTACTCCAATCCAATCTTTGCATTCAGGGTATTAAGCTTTGGCTTGTGTAGTGGTTTTGTGAGTCCATCTGCTAGTTGATTTTCAGTGCTAATCTTTGAAACTTATATTTCTCCTTCCTGTACCTTTTCCCTGACAAAAAAGTGACGCACCTTTATGTGTTTGGTTCTCCTATGGAACTCCGGATTCTTTGCAAGTCTTATTGCTGCTTCATTGTCTATCCAAAGAATTGGTGTTCCTTCAACATCAGTCATTTCTTTTAACAATCTACTAAGCCAAACTAAATCCTTTGTTGCTTCACTTGCTGCAACTATTTCTGCTTCTGTTGTTGAGAGTGCAACTGAAGATTGTCTTTGGCTTGTCCACAATATTGCTCCACCTGCATACAGGCAAACAATACCAGTTGTTGAACGTCCTGTTTTATCATCTCCAGCATAGTCGGCATCGCTAAATCCTTCTAAATGTCCTTGGTTAAAGTTGGATTTGTAAATGATACCTTTTTCTTGTGTTCCCTTTAAATATTTGAATATCCTCTTGATTTTTACAATATCTGCACTGGTAGGATTTTCAACACTTCTTGCTAAATAGTTAACGGAAAATGCTATATCTGGTCTCGATCCAGTTGCTAAATATAGTAGAGTTCCTATAGCTGATCTAAAGGGAAAATTCCCTTTTATATCAGTATTATCTTGAGAATTATCATTAGTAACTGGTGTTGAAACTGCTCTGCAATTTTCCATTCCAAAATCTTCCAACATTTTCTTAATATAACTAGATTGGGTGATCTTTATTGAACCATCATTTCTTTGTTCAATCTCAATGCCCAAAAAAAATGAAGCAGGTTTGAAGGTAATCTTAAATTCTGTTTTCAATTCATTTAAGAATTTATTTATTTCATCTTGGTTTGTTGATGCAACTAAACCATCATCCACGTAGAGTGCAAGTATGATCTTAAGATCATTTCTATTTCTGATAAATAAACAAGGATCAGATGCACTTCTAGTGAAACCGAGCTTAGCGAGAAAACTTCCAAATCTTTCATTCCAACATCTAGGAGCTTGCTTAAGTCCATATAAGCTACGGTTTAGCCTACACACCTTATTTGTTCCATCACTAAAGCCTTCAGGTTGAGACATATAGATCTCTTCAGAAAGTTCTCCATACAAAAAAGCTGTTGAAACATCAAATTGCATTAAGTGCATGTTTTCACTAGCTGCTACGCTAATTAAGGTACGGACAGTATTTATATTTGTTACTGGACTAAATGTCTCTTCATAGTTAACTCCCTTACGTTGGGAAAAACCTTTAGCTACTAATCTTGCCTTGTATTTATCTACTGAGCCATCCGGGTTAGTTTTAAGTTTAAAAACCCATTTGCTTGCAATCGGCTTGAATCCAGGTGGTAAATCAACTACTTCCCAAGTTTGGTTTTCCTTTAGAGATTTTATTTCACTGTCCATAGCATGTAACCCCACTTATCTTTTTGTTTAGTCCTTATTGCTTCATCATAGGTTTCTGGTTCATCCATATTTTCCAATACTGAGTGCAAACTGTAATCATCATATCTTGAAGGTTTCTTAATTCTAGATCTATCCCTAAGTTGTCTTTGATCTGCTGTGTCCTGCTGTTTTACTATTATCTCGTCAGTTTCCCTTTGTTCACTTAAATGATCTTCAGATTTATTTTCAATATCTTCATCTCTAGTTTCTTCTGATTCTACAGTCACTGGTAGTGGATTTGAAAACTCTTCCTTTTGGAATATTACATCTCGACATCGAAATACCGAATCATTTATTTCATCATAAATTCTGTAGCTATCATCACCATCATAGCCTATTAGAATTCCAGATCTTGCCTTTGGATCCATCTTGTTTCTCTTTTGATCAGGAATCCATCCACTACATGCAGTTCCAATCACTCGTAGATGCTTAAGTCTTGGTTTCTTGTCATACCATATTTCATAGGGTGACTTTCCATCAACAGAGGACTTCGCAGTTCTGTTTAGTATATATGTTGCTGTATTGATTAGCTCTGCCCAAAACTTTTGTGGAAAAATCTTTCTGGAATACATGAGAGATCTAGCTGCTTCAACTATGGTTCTATTCTCCCGTTCGGCACATCCATTTTGCTGTGGAGTATATGGTGTTGTAAACAGCTGTCTCACACCATATTTCTTTAGTAACATTCTCATTTGTTTATTATCAAATTCTCCACCATTGTCACTGCGGAATTCTTTGATCGGATGACCTTCAACTTTTGCTTCTTCAAGCACTTGATTTAACTTTTCCAGAGCTTCTGACTTTTCTTTGAGAAAGTGAACAAAGCGCATTCGAGAAAAATCATCTTTAAAGCAAACAAAGTAACGAAAGCCTGAATTTGATGGAACTTGAAATGGTCCACAAATATCTCCATGCAGTGTCTCTCCCTGCTTGGTTGCTCGTGGTCGGGTTCCAAATTTCTGACGATGCATTTTTCCTTTTATACATCCTGTACAATGTTGATGTTCATCTTTGATGTTTGTCCTTATGTTCAATTCTCTCTCAATAAGATCTTTAATATGTCTTTTATCTTGATGACCCATTCTTTCATGATAAAGCTGCAAAATATTTTGATCTATGAAATTTGCTTCTGTCGACTGTGATGATTTTGCTTTCATTTCCACTTTAAACAGTCCTCCATTGTCTTTACGATAGCCATTAAAATATGTTTTCTTGTTTACCTTTAGGCTACATCTATTTGGTCCTGAGACAAATTCACTGTTGGGTAGTTTATCGTGAGTTTGCAGAATTGAAAAAAGATTTTTCTTAATATCAGGAACATACCATACATTTTCAAGAGCTAAATGAAGAATATTTCCATCCACATATGATTTAACTTCAATTGTTCCTTGACCCAAAACTTTAGCTTCTTGTCCATTTGCTGAACTTACTTTGACAGAGTGCTCAAATTCACTATAAGTTTTGAAAAATTGATTTTGGTTAGTAATATGTCTTGTGGCACCATTATCAAAGTACCAGTTTTCTTTGTCATCACTTTCTGTAACAAATGCGTGATCATCTATTGATAGCATGAAGGCATTTACTTCCCTTGAGGTTTCTGTTCTTGTATTATTTTTATAATTCTTTGTTTTTGTTTCTTCCTTTTTTGGTCTTCCATCAGCAATCCATTTATAACAATCTTGAATCCAATGGCCTTTCTTTTTACAATAATTGCATGGATATGTGTACCTCTTGTCTTTGTTGTTACCTTTATCTTTGAAAATTTTCTTGACTGTTAAGGCTTCCTGATCAACACTTTCTGAATTAGAGGTTAACTTGCTTGCTTCTGTGCAGAGCCAATTGATGAGATTGTCCACATTCCTTTCTTTATCTTTATGAATCATAAGCCAAGTTGTTTGAAAATTTGAATAATCTCTGGGTAGAATTTCAAATATCTTACATATAAGAAAAATTGGTGGCAATTTTCCATTATTGCTGTTTTGACATTTTCCTATTTCTTCTTGAAGGTTGTTCCAAAGCTGCCTAATTGAAGACAAGTTTCCAGCCATATCTAGACTTTCTTTCCATTTACAACCAAAAAACTCCAAACAAATTTCAAAGGCTTTATTTTCTTCTACACCAGCAAAAAGATTGTGGAGTTCTGTCCAAACCTCATCTGGGCATAAAAGATTTCTTATTTGAGCTCTAACTTTTGGACTCAAGGTTGAAACTAATAGAAACATTATTTCTGATTGTGTCTTGTTAAATTTTTCCAAGTCTTTCTTGTAGACATTTCTTTCTTCTAATGTTGCACTGCTACTGGGTTCTTCAGGAATCTTTAATTTTCCTGAAATTAATTCCATTGCATTTGGAATTCCTTTTAATTTGATTTGAATCAAATATTTCCAATCTTCCCAGTTTTCCCTTCCTTGAAGAGGTTCAATTTTCTGCATGATCTGTTCCATTTTCTTTTTCTCAAGAAAAAAATGGCGTTAGGGTTAGGAAAAATATACTGGGCCCATAACCTGTTACAATAAATTTTTAATAACTGCAGAAATTATCTTATCTCTTTCAATAATTATTTATTTACTTTAAAAATAATTATTTTATTTATACATAAGAAGAAATTAAAATTGGAAGAAATATTAAAAAGAACACTTGCTTGACAATAAAAATACCACTTCTAATTTTGTAAACAGAGCTCGAAAAAAAAACATAAAAATTAACAGAGTTTAGTTGTATGTCTTATTTCCACTAGAAAAAAAATAGAACAATATATTTTTCAACACTCTTCACACCCTAGACACCGTCCCACATATGTTAAAATAAAGATAAAAATAACTTGTTACGGTGGTTTTTATGTTAAAGTTTATTCACTCTCAGAAGTAAATTTTGAATGCTAATGTGATTCCGACCATTATTAATTATTTAATGTTGATTTTGCTTAATAATATATGTTAGGTAGTAAAATAAGAAAAAATGTCACATTAACCTCACTGTAAGGCTTTCTCAGTATTGAAAGGTTTATTTTTTTGAAACATTGCACCCTTAAATTACACATTAAATTATATACAATGCTAAATAATAAAGTAAGGATCTGCATTTTATGGGTTTACTTTGTCTACGGTGATTAAATCGTGAAATCAAGGTATTAATTTTGTGTAAACAAGTGTTAAAAATATTTTTTCTTAATTTGCACTATGTTAAGGAATGAAATTCTATTTCTAAAACATTTATTTCAGTACAAATGGGATTTTCGCAATTTTTAGGTATTAAATTAATATAAATCCTAATATTATTGATCTTACATAGAGGTTGATTCAAGTACACCTTACACTTAAAAAAATCACACCTTAAAAATAGTTGTTTTACAAATAACAAACCGAACAATAAATTTAGAAATCAAAACAGGTTTTTGATCTCAAGGAGCGAAAATGTTAACAAATTATATTATAATGTTCCTAATACATACGCTCATTTGTATTGGTGGTTAGGCATTACTAATATTTTTTGTATAATATTATCTTAGACGAAACAAAATATATACTGTCATTTAACTGCTAAAAAGTGAATAAAAAAGGGGAAGGCACAGCTATATGAAGAAATTATAACCGCCTCAGTCCTTTTATCCACTTAAATTTATATTTATTTTCCATAATTCCCTTTGATAATAATTCCTGTCGACCTTACACATTTAACAGGAAATAAGTTTCAATTAAGATATCAAATAATTATTAGAAGGTGGATTTAAAATACATTTAAGTGAATAGACTAATTAGAAGGTTATTTATAGAAGTTGTAAGTGACTTAGGGAGGGTAAGGTGTGTGTGGGTAAGGATTTTCAGAGAAATAAATAAACCAGACGGGAAACGGAAATCTTATTTCCTGTTACCCAAATGCTTTCGCATAGTTTATATCTGGGTTACCTTTAAATACAATGTATCGCCATTTTCGCGATGTTTGGCTAATGTAATTAGCGTTGACCAATTAACTGCCATATCAATTCGGAATTCATTCTTTGTAATTCTATTCGCGGCGTGCTGTCACTGTATTTGAGAAAACAAGCCAAGTGACGTCACGTTCGGAATACGTACAGGATGTACTTTCCGCAGAAAAACACTACCACAACCTACATTTAGCTTGACAAAAAAGCCTCTCGTATGAATTCAGGTTTGAGGTAGGTAGTTAATTAACGTAACACTGGAGCAACACAACGGGCTATTGGCGACGGTCCGGGTCAGTCCCGAAGTGAAAGATCCGAGGACAACCCCTCGTTATTTTGAATCATGATCAGATAACGAGGTCAACTGATTGAGCTGGCATCCCACTCCAA
Source organism: Meta bourneti (assembly GCA_933210815.1). Lineage (NCBI taxonomy): Eukaryota > Metazoa > Arthropoda > Arachnida > Araneae > Tetragnathidae > Meta > Meta bourneti. Next base: position 75,722,681 of record OW119923.1, on the reverse strand, counting down.
ACTTCCACACCACACCAACGTGAGGACATCTGAGGCCACGACAAATTTAATGTGCACCAGCCCCCGCGTACACGATGGTCTTTGGTTGGACCTAGTTTCGAACAAGCTACCCTCCTGTTGCTAATTCCGTTACTCTCCCAGCTGGGCTACCACGGCCCAGGTTTGAAGAGGAAAAATATTAGAAAATAAATCACTATTTCAGTTTTAAAAATTAAAATTTAGAATATAATTTTGTACAACTAGAAAATGGTAAGACATATATTTTTCATAACTAACAATTGAATACTTATGCTTTTTATGCATTATTTATTTCATAAAACGTGCATATAACCGCCACATAATTATTTTTAGAAGTGCAGATACTATATCAGTAACTTATTTCGTCCGTGCTCTTTGTTCCGTAACACAATATTTTAATCTATGATAAGGCTACTGTATCATATTCCTTTCATTAGCTTTGCAACAGTATCGATCCGAAGCTGAATGAAAGTTTAATTTTCCAATAGCTTGAAAAGGTTCGTCTCATCACCGAACTTATATGATAAACTATCGTGCAAAATCACGAAAACTAATTTAGATAAGTGACCAGCTACCTATAGTGTCGTTTTTTGTAGGCTAAAAATATTTTTCTTCTCTCGGTATACTAGGTTGGAGTGAATAATGACTAATAGTTCAAATCTGTCATTAATCCCCCATTATTTGTTAAAATATATATTGTTATAATCAATATATCGATTTTTACCAATATTTAAGTATCGATTGATTTTTAACGATGCTATGTTTCCAGTGATGTCTGAAAGAATGGCCATTGTCAATGTTCGTGTTGGCGCACACGTTTCATTTCATTACTCCATTACATATGTCTTATATAAAGATAATGGTAATTACTTGATTCAACATTTCGATTTTTGAACATTTTAATGAGCATTAATGTTTTTCAAAAACGTTTTTATTTTGAGATTTAATTTGAGAGGAATAGCATTTAGTTTGTTATTTTTATTCTACTCCTTATAAGTAAATTAGTGTTTTAATATACAATTTTTCCACGTGTAATGTACGCTATTCGTGGTATCAAGAGTTACATTGAATACATTAAAATCGGATACTCTGGTTTACCATCTGTTTGTGTGTGAGTGCCGTATAATTCACTTGTGCGAATGCCAAATGATCGTTTGCGCGTGAGCATTAATATCTTGGCTCGCGAAGAATTAAGAATCGTTTGCAGTTTTTTTTTTTTTTTAGACGCCATTTGTGGCAACATTTAAAAAGATATCTTTAGAATTTTTCTTGTTTTCGTTAGAGCTTCTTGTGTTAAGAATTATTTGACTAGTTGTACGTCTATATTTATGCCTCAGCGCAAAGTTTGTATGGATGCATGGAAGCTCTCAGAATGAATCATTATTTCAGAGCCCGAGCTCTATATTAATGTAATTATACAGTCCGCTTACTTTTTTTTAAATTTCAGCATGTCCCGTTCGTTAAAATAGATTCAAGTAAGTGGACTGCATAGTTAAAAACTTATTTATTTAAAAATTCTATAATTCTATGTATATTGCCAGAGATCGTGACTCTTATTGTTTCAAAGAGGTTAAAATTCATATTAGAACTGATAGAAGTGTGAGATGTTTACTCACCCTTTTTCTCAAATCTTTTACCTCAATTGTAGGGCTGGACGCACAGATCGAATACGTTGATGTCTTTGTTTTATTCATGCTTCTTATTTCTTCTTTAACTAAAACTTATCAATTCATTAATACAATGAAGTTTAACCAAAATGAAGACGCATCATATAAATTTCGCTAATCTGTAATAGCTATTGCTTCAGAGAGGTTAAAATTCATCTAAAATATGTATAATAAAAGATGTGAGAAGTTCACTCACCCTTTTTCTTGAATTCTTACCCTCTTTTCTAGGGCTGGGCAAAAAAAGATGGAATTCTATGATGCTTTTGTATTATCCATTCTTTCGCTGAAACTTAGTATACGTATATTCATTCACAGAGAAGCTCAAATCAAATGAAAACACATGGTATAAATTTCGCTACTCTTTAATTGCGCCGATATATTTACATTATATTTACAATTTTAACAGAAACAGGAACAACACATTTTCTCCCGCTCAATCCGAGAGTTCTAAAAAGTTAAAGAATGTTCTGGCTGTTTTTCCGTTTTGCGCATGCGCGATCAGTCCGCAGAAACGATAGCAGGCTCGCATTCGCGACATCCTCCCACCCCTGAGTTTCAGGTTCATGAAACTCAGGAATCAATCAAACGTTGGGCAGGTCTTAAACGTCGTCCAAACCTTGATATTCGAATTCTACTTTTATCTGGGTTTGTAGTTTCTAGTTGGTTGGGCGCAGCATCAGATACGTCCACAGAAGAGGTATCAGGTTCCTGATCTTTCGTAGTCGGTGGCAAATCTCTTTTAGGAATTGATGGTTTTTCATTTTCTCGAATCTCCAAAGGGTATAATCTCTGGACAGGCCGTAAGAGGGATCCTGTCTGAGTTTTAACTTCGACGACTCGAACTTTACCATCTTTCCCAGGAAACAACTTCACAACTTTAGCTAATGGCCAGTTGGACCTCTTAGAATTATTGTCACCAACTAGGACTATGTCTCCTTCTCCAATGTCAAATTCCCTTCGAACCTTGGAAAAGTCTCTGAGTTGGCCTAGATATTCGATTCTAAAGCGTTTCCTAAGCTCCTCACGTAGCCTTTGTTTATAAACAAATCGCCTATTCCTCTTGTTGGCATCGATCAGATCTATGTCAGGAACTCCTGTCTCCTTGATTTCCTGTAAGAACATGGCAGGAGTCAGAGCTATAAGATCATCACTGTCTTCAGAAATATACGTTAATGGTCTTGCATTAATAACACTTTCGGCATCGCAAAGAATCGTGTAGAGCTCTTCATACTGCAAACAAGCCTTACCCAGCACTCTTCTAAGTATGTTCTTTAACATGCCAATCATACGTTCCCAAAATCCACCCCACCAAGGTGCAGAAGGAGGGTTGAACTTCCAATTGATGTTCTTCACTGAAGCATAGTCTTGTAATCTTTTCCAGTCAACCGATTTCAACTCGTTGGATGTTCCAACTAGATTTGTCCCATTATCGGAGTAAATAGTATTTGGCCGGCCCCTTCTGGCGATGAATCTTCTGAGAGCTTGAATAAAACTATCTGTCGATAAAGAAGTAACTAATTCGATATGGATGGCTCGAAATACAGCACATGTAAATAGCACGATCCAACATTTAGTACTATTCCTTAAAAACAAAGGGCCGCACAAGTCAACACCAACAACTTCGAAAACTTGGGCTTCTCTAACTCGATCTTCAGGAAGAGGTGCCTCGTGAGTTTCCGTAGGACGAACAGTAAATCTCTTGCATTTGATACATCCACTGAGAACTCGTCTTATGGTTTTCCTACTCCTAAGTATCCAGTATTTCTCGCGTAGAGTAGACATCATAATCTGGAGACCTGCATGGCAGAATTCATCATGCTTATTCAAAACTAGTTTATCTACAATATGGTGTTTTGAAGGAAGAACTATGGGATAACGAAAGTTTTCTAAATCCTTTCTCATGCTAATTTTAGATTTGACTCTTAACAAGCCATCTGAATCTAGTAGTGTTTGCATTTTTGATATTCTTGTTTTGCAGTCTTCCCCAAAGCTTTGTCTCTGAACTTGTTTCAATACTGTTTTTTCAGCTTTCTCGATCTCTTCAACATTCAGACCACCATAGTTTCTTTCATCGATCTTGACTTTGGCATTTCTGTAGAAACGAAAAATCCATGCCATGATTCTGATTATTTGGTTGTAAGTTGAAATTCTAGTACAAAATGCTAGACTCTCTGATTCAATGTTGGTAGCCGATACTACTGTTTTTCGTCTTTCCAAATTGACAACATCAAAATCCGGGCCCGCATCCGAGACTGGCCATTTATCACTAGGTTGTGCTAGCCACTTTGGTCCCTCCCACCAGCGACCTATCTTCAATTTTTCAGCAGTGCATCCCCGTGACGGTAGATCAGTCGGATTTAAAGTACCGGATATGTGTTTCCAATCCTCAGGATTCATTAGAAGCCGAATTTCTTGTACTCGATTGTACACAAATGTTCCCCAGTTTTCATTTCTTCTAATCCAGTATAGCGCATTTACTGAATCAGAACAATAAAAGGTTTTCAAGTTCTCTACCTCTAGTTCTTTGAGTATGGTGTTTGCCAACCTTGCTCCGATAACACAGGATAATAACTCCAGTCTTGGAATAGTTGCTTCTCTTATTGGAGCTACTCTCGTCTTGGCTTGTATTAGTTGGCAAGACACCTCGTCATTGTAGGATGTTCTAAGAAAGATGCAGGTAGCATAAGCTGATTTACTTGCGTCGCAAAATATGTGGAGACTTGATTCACCAAGTTGGATGTCATGAGGTGAGAGCTTACGCGGGATTCTTATTTTCTTCAAGACTTCTAGTTGTTCTTTCCATTTTGTAAATTTCTTTTTCATATCTTTGGGTAGTTCATCATCCCACTTGAGCTTTAGTTTCCAACACTCTTGCAGCATTAGCTTAGGCAGGAGAGTAACCGGAGCGGTAAATCCTATAGGATCAAATACTTTGTTGGCTTCAGAAAGAACAAATCTTTTAGAGATCTTCTTTGGATCGCTTTTTTCTTCAAAACTCATCAAGCTAAGCCTGTCATCTTCTATGTGCCACTGCAGCCCCAAAATTGGTTCAGATGATTTTTGGTCTTCCATGAGTCCTATGCTTTTACCTGCTATGTTGTCTTTAACAGGAAGATTGTACCGCCAACCTCGTAGGTCAAATTGCGCTGACCCTAATATATTTCTAGAATTGGCAATAAATTCTTGTAATTCTTCTTCCGAATCTACACTGGTTACGCAATTATCGACGTAGAATGAATTCTTCAGCTTTTCAGCTGTATGTCTGAGAGACTCTTCTACTTCGTTTAAAAGATGCAACAAGGTCGCCGCTAACAGGAATGGACTAGCATTAATGCCGAAAACCACTCGACAATGCCTATAAACTTGCAGCTGTTTATAATCACCATCTTTATACCAGAGAAATTTCAAAAAGTTTTTGTCCTTCTCTTTTAAGCTGATCTGAAGGAATGCTTTTTTGATGTCTGCACTGACGCCTATTTTACCCTTTCTGAATCTGTGCAATATAGAGGGTATCAGTTCTATCAGGTTTGGACCCTTGGCTAAGCAATCATTTAATGATAAGGAGTGTTTCTCTTTTGCAGAGCCATCAAAAACAGGTCTTATCTTAGTAGTAGAACTTTGACGAATCACAGCTCTATGAGGTAAAAATTGACCTTCATTTGCACCCGAGTCAGGAATCGTTTCTATGATTCCTTCAGTTTCCCATTCTTCGAACACTTTCTGATACGCATCTAAATTCTCAGAGGACTTCAAGTTATGAACCGTTGACTTAAGTCTTTTTTCCGCTAGTTCTCGATTAGTAGAAAGTGTCGGATGATTTTCAATCCAAGGTAGTGAGACAATATACCTTCCATCTGAATCTCTATCCACCGTGTTATTAAATAAGTCTAAAGCCTCTTGATTTAAATCTTCGGCTTTTTTTCTCTCGATGGGATCTCTTATTCCAAGTACGTCTAGTTCCCAAAGGTCTTTCAATTTTTCACTTTTAACATGTAAGGAAATGGCAAGTAAAGAAGTGTTGCCAGTTCCCCTAGACTCTGGAACCTTCCCCATCAAAGTCCACCCTAAATGAGTCTCAATTGCAGCGAGGCCACTTGATAAAAGCTTAAAATTTCCAGTGAAAAGCTTCCCAATAATATCTGCCCCAATTAGCAAGTGGATTTCATTGTTCCCTGTTTTAGTACTATGATCTGAAAACTCTATTCCGCAGCGTTTTGCTTCTATAATCCAGGGACCATCTGTAATTTTTGGGATCTCTGCGCATATTTTTTCTTGGTCAAACACTTCAAAGTTACATGAAAAAGTTTTTGAAAGATTGCTTAAAAATATTTTGTACCGCTCATGGGTTCTAGTTTCTTCCGACCCCCCGAAAAGACTGTGATTCATTTCTTGTTGTCCCAAAGACTGATAACCAATATCCTGAACTATCTGCTTTGAAAGGTACGAATGCTGACTTCCAGAATCATACAAACATCTTATAAGGATCTCTTTATCATTATTTTTTAAGATTACCGATGAAGTCTGCATTAATACATCTTGGTTGCAAGTTTTGTTAGCCAAGGCTTGGGTTTTATCACTCGCTTTATGCTTGGGAACATCTTCGTGACGTTCAGTTTTGTTGACATATTCTTGGCACATAGTAGAGAAATGTCTTTTCTGACATTCTGAACATCTTACATAACACTTACAGTCTCGGGCGAGATGTCTAGGTTTTAAACAAATAAAGCAACAACCTCGTTCTGATAGAAATCTCTTTTTCTCTTTCATAGACTTACTTTTAAATGTGTTACACTCCTGCAAAGAATGGGTTTCATCACTGCATAACACACATTTATTAACCCTTCTACTGGTATCATTTAATAATCCTGACGCAGTGGGCACATTTTTATTAGGTGTAAAAGAGCGATAGCCAAAATTTCTATTATGTCTGGCAGGCAACTCGAACTCTTTCGTTTTAGCGTCATACGAAGTGGTGTGATGCGAAAATCCTTTGTTATTTGAAAGATGGTTTTGAACCAAAAATTGGGCTTTCTCACGTTACTCTAATTCTAATTTTACAATATCCAACATTTCAGAAACTTTCCAAATATCTTCAGATCCACAATTTTTAGCAATTTCAATTACAATTTCTGGAGGCAATAATTTGATGAGAATAGGGCAAAATAATGCTTCATAATTTTCAGGATTTAATCTGAGCGATTCAAGGTTACGCACCTGTGTCAGACATGTGTCATATAATTTTCGCAATGCGTGAATATCGGTAATTCTTTTCACAGGGGTTAAAGATAAAAGTTTATTTAAATGTGAATTAATCACTAATGTTTTCTTTCCGAAACGCTCTTTTAAAGTATCCAGAGCAACTTGATAATTGTCATTGGTTAAAGAGAAACCTTGAATTGCATGGGCTGCTGATCCGGTTAAATACGATTTTAGATAGTTAAATTTATCGACATTAGCAATATCTCTATTTTTATGGATAACCGACTCAAATTGATCGAAAAATCGTTGCCAATCACCAGGATCATTGTTAAATTTCTCAATAGTGATCGTGGGTAATTTAATTATAGAACTTTCTGGCATTCTTCCAACAGACATAATACTTTTACCTTGAGCCATTTTATTCGGATCAGTAACAGTAGGTATCAAACTTGTTTCTAAATTCTCAATTTTTCTTTTTATTTGCACTTTACACACAATTAGCTTCTCATTGTAGTCATTACTAATAACTATTTCTTCTTCAATGTCCTTAACATCCAAAATTAATGCTTCAATTTCACTGTTTACTTTACTAAGTTCAACTTCTTTAAGAGAAAGTTGTTCTAATAACACATGCAATTCATCCTCAACAACATTTTCAGATAGTTTCCCTTCAATTTTATTAATTAATTTGGTAGTAAGTTGACGTATAACTGAATGTTTCGATTTCGCAAATTCCATGTCGGCCAGTTCCTTTTCACAAAATTCTATACTGGTCGTTTTTAAATTGCGAATATTTCAATTTTATAATAAATCAATACTTCTAATATTGAGGGAGAATTGCAAAAGTTCATACAAATAAACAAAAGACATCAATATCACTCAAATATATTCACTTTCCATTTTGCCCAAGTCCCTGTTCGGGCGCCATAAAATATTGCTTCAGAGAGGTTAAAATTCATCTAAAATATGTATAATAAAAGATGTGAGAAGTTCACTCACCCTTTTTCTTGAATTCTTACCCTCTTTTCTAGGGCTGGGCAAAAAAAGATGGAATTCTATGATGCTTTTGTATTATCCATTCTTTCGCTGAAACTTAGTATACGTATATTCATTCACAGAGAAGCTCAAATCAAATGAAAACACATGGTATAAATTTCGCTACTCTTTAATTGCGCCGATATATTTACATTATATTTACAATTTTAACAGAAACAGGAACAACACATTTTCTCCCGCTCAATCCGAGAGTTCTAAAAAGTTAAAGAATGTTCTGGCTGTTTTTCCGTTTTGCGCATGCGCGATCAGTCCGCAGAAACGATAGCAGGCTCGCATTCGCGACAATAGCATTGAAATATATTTACATTGAAGACAGAATTAACCGGAACTTTTTACAGTTTTTATACGCGCATTCCAAAAAATACAGAAAAAAAGATGGATACTAAAAAATTCTCGACGAAACATTAGCAACAAGAATTCAAAAAAGTCTATATCTGTTGCCATCTTCTGGGAGAAAGACAAATGCAGTCATAGTACGAGTTCGTGGCAACTTTGAAATCATGATCTCATGCTGAGCTCTTCTATGAGTCCGTATAAAATTTGCGTTAAGTCATAAAAATCGACGTACAACTATTCGAAGAATTTTTAATACGAGCTGTAAGGAAAACAAGAAGGATATAGGACATGTGCTATACCCTAGGAACACTCGCGCCCTCTACTTAGCTTTACAGTAAATGCATCTCATAGACAAGTATCTGGGTGTTTCTAGAACGTGTAGCGTAGAAACCTGACACTTTCGAAATTAAAGTTATTTTTATAATTAATCTCCCTCGTATTATATATTGCTCTTCAATCTGAAATGCCAATCACATCAACTTTAGGATGTAAAACTATTCCGGAATTTTTAGAAACTATTTCGGAAATTAACCTTAACGGGAAGTAACCTTAACGTCCATGCGTTTGAGAACAAGTTACTGAACATTAAAATTTTAAGAGTGGAAAACATCTCATATTAGTTCCATAGTATCCAAGTAAAGAAATTCGGAGAATAAGGTGCCAACTCAGGTGTTGTTCTCGTCATCTGAACGTGGTTCAAAATTACGAGGCTTTATTCTTGGATCTTTTCCTTCGGGATTAATCCCAAACCGACGCCAATAGCCCGTTGTGTTCCAGTGCGACGTTAATTAATTACCTACCCATATACTAAAGAAAACGAAAAAGCTTCTACCTAACAAATACAAAAAGAAAACTTGAGTAACATTCACACTATCCAAATCCCGAATGGGATGATCAGTTTGCAATGAAGTTGTTTCATGGTAAAATCATTATTATAATAACATGTTCCAAAACAATTTTGAACTAAGAAGGATCAAATTTCCCACAAAGATCTGAAGCAATCACTGAGACAATCTATTTCAGAACATATTTGAAGAAAGATGGTTTTGTACTGAAAAGGTAATATATATTAGAGGCGATCAATGGTTACGAATATTTAGCTTCTAGAAATATTGTATAGAAATTAATATGACTGAATTTGGGAAAGATGATCCGAAGCAATTAATATGAAGTAGAATATAATCCCCCAAAGGGAATTGTTTCGTGAGCAAAGCAGCTCTATTGTGGCAGTTTCATTAGTAACTTGTTTCTATACGATTATTAACCGTCCCATTGATTATGAGAACGTAAACACCAATCCGTCCTATCATTAATCCTCTGAGCGTCACGAGATTTCCGACTAGTGTAGTGGTGCTCTTACACACTCAATGACTCTAAATAACCATATCTTCCTAAAGAATCCATGGATTTTCTGACTTTTAGGAAGATCCTTTTGGTCTTTCCTTAGAATAGGTTGGATATTTGGGTTTTATGACGCAAGGTCCTTAGAATAGAATAATTCTTTAGAACAACGATTCTATTGACCCTTTTCTTGGAAGAGAATCTCTGGAAAGATTTTATTGGACCATTCTGTAGAATAAACTTCCTTAGAAAGATTCTTTTGGTGTTTTCCTTAGAATCATTTTCAAAGATTCCATTATTCCTTAACGGTAACCCAGTTGGTAGAATCGTGGATTAGCAGAGGAGGGTAGCGAATTCAAAACTCGACTCAATCAAAGACCGTCGTGTACTCAAATTTCCTCACGTTGGCTTGGTGTGGAAGTTTGGAAAGTGGGATGCCAGATCAGGTGTTGACCTCGTCATCTGACCGTGTTTCAAAATTACAAAGTGTTGTTCTCTGATCTTTCCCAACCGAATTGATCCCGCACTGTCACGAATAGCTAGTTGTGTTACTCCAGTGTGACGTAAATTCAATTACTTACCTACCTTCATTGGTCCTTTCCGTATAATAGAATCATTTGCAAAGATTCCGTTGATCCTATCCTTAGAATAGAATGCTTTGGAAAGATTCCATTGCATTATTCCTTAGAATAGAATCCTTTGAAATGATTGCATCGATCAGTAATATCAAAATTGGTTAGTAATGCCTGGAAGACTGCAATTTGCAATATGGAATTATGTTAACCTCTCAGAAGGTGGAAGTTTAATTATGAAAATGCTATTTATATATAACGTGTTCCAAGGTTTGAACACGGACATATTCTGTTACAATGAATAAAACCTTTTCTTGTCCTTCATTTACAACACAGACCTACATTTCTTACTTACTGAGTCATTACTAACAGAGAAAAGATATCCCTCTAAAAGAAGACGAGATACTCAGAGAGAAATAATTCGTCCGTAAAGCCGTATCATTGGAACTCTCTTTATATTAGTATTAGTTGATTCGACTGCATTCGCGATGATTGTCAGTACAGTATTTAATCTTCTAGGATGTTTGCGGAGGTGTATAAATCAGGTTGAATGAATCCATATGTTTCTTTTTCAATCTTGTAGGTTGTTATCAGCTCTTCGCAGCTGTTTCTCAGTATGGAAATGTATAAGAATGACTATAGTGCTTATAAATCACGGATACCTTGTTCATTAGTAGTACGTAATGAGTATAGCTTCCTTTTATGTGCAACTTTTCTATGAATGTTATATTGTGAGCTTTTATAGGATGTAAAGTGTTAAAGATTTTATAGATGAAACTCATATCACTCTACACCTGTTCTGAAGCACATATATTCTGAAATATTTCCACAATTGCATTACTTTGCAGTTTCATTTTATGGAAGTTGTACTTAATTGGAAGTTCAACATATCGATTAGAAAAGATAACTTTACTCTCAATAGTTGCATTATTATTAAAAATATTAAAATAATCGTTTGAAAGCAATGGTATCCAGCTAGTTCATTTCACTCTTATTTCCTGAATAGTTTTTATTCCAAAGAAATAGAATAATTTTAATTTTTCCTATCAAGATAAAAATATCTTGGTGTCAATTTTTCGTTCCTTAAACTTTTCGTGTATTCAAGCCTTGGAAATGTTGAAGCTTGGATTTGAAGGACACTGTTCTAAATTTTTTTGGGGAAATATATGAACGTATATTAGAGAAAACATAGTAAAAATATATGGTATAGTAAAAATATAAAACATATATTTAATTTTGATTATAAATATTATTCATGTAAAAATTGACTTTGTAAGGATTGCAAATTGTGCTATAAAATGTACACATAAAATCAAAAACTATGTAATAATAAATCGCAAAATTAAATCTCAAATACAAAAGTGAAAAAAAACGTGAATTACAGTTTTTTTCTATTGTCAATAAAATCATTAAAACATTAACTCTTAAATGAGATTGTTCAACAAAAAGTTTATATTACGCTAAAGTGAATTACGATCGATAAAGAATAATTCAAACTGAAACCTATTAGAAATATCTGCTGCCGTCTATAGCATTTACACAAATTTAGTTAAGTTTGTCCAAAACAGATTTTTTACTATCCGGCTCTAAACACATTCACTTTAATTATGACCACCCTGTACAGAAATTCATTATAACACACCAATTTTTTACAGTAAAATAATTTCATGATGCTAGAAAAATTCATGCATCCAATGTTTGTATTTCAATACATGGGTATATTTGAAAATTTCAAAATTATTTCCAATGGAAGTGCTTAAAAAATTCAATACAAAATCTACTCGAACTATTTTGAACTCAAGTTTTTTTTTTATCATAAAAACGTAAGACGCGCCAGACGTTCCATCACCAATGAAATAAATACATATTAATTTACCTATACAGTTTATTTAAGAATCACTCAGTCTGGACATGAATTAGGTCATTTTAATTATTTTTCATTTTTTCGATGAGTTGATGTGCTTTCTTTTTAAATGCCTCATCTAAATAAATTTTTGGAGGATCTGTTTAATACATTCAACATTATAAACTATATTATAAAAATATTTTCAGTGTTATAAATATTAACAGTGGGGCGTTATCCCTTAGAGACGAAATCTTTCCAAGGGGTGCTCAGATGAAACCAAAAATATTACTTTCCGTATATTTCGATAGAAATATCAATTACCTTAATCATTTAATTGATCTAAAGAAACAATTATCTTCACTGCAGCTGTTAATAAATACGAAACATTGATCTCAATTAAGCTAAAGAATTGCGAGTAGTATACTTCGATGACACTTCCATTTCACATATTTTACGCTTACCCATACATCCCAGTAAATGCATTAAAGACTCTTTATATTACTCCATGTTTATTAACTAAGATTTTTAATCATAGTTAAAATGTATTCTGCGTTTAGGTACATAAATAGTTATCTTAAGTCTAAAATTATTTACGAGGTTAGATTGTTATGAAAATTTGGAAAGGGATATTTGGTAGGTAGGTGGTAAGGTATATTATTGGTATAAGAAGTACTCCAAACATTCTCTAAAGCGTATTCATGGCTTTGAATTAAAATTTAAATCGAAACTACGAAAAAATTGTGCTGTGCACAAAGGAGAAACTATTGTACACGAAGATATGTGCAGAGCATAAATACGACAAATATTGAACAGCAATAGTGGCAAATTGGATTCCGGATGAATTTTTCTCCAAACAATTTTTAAGGGAACGCATATTCTGAATGAAATTTAACTTCGTAATCACATTTCGAAATAAAACTACTCTATTCAGATTAGAATTACTGAAACCCCCAATATTTAGTCGAAACCTTACTCCATCAGCGATAAATAGAGAAGAAGCTGTTGTGCGAGAAACGTTCAATGCCTTTGTGTTGTAAATCCAGATTACGAACTGAAATGGAATGCCAAAATTAGATTCCGATAGAGAGCGATCCCTTTTATTTGAACTGATAAGATTACACGAAATTTGTCTCCGCTTTACGTGACTTTCGAAACCTGGACAAACAACCTGTTTTTACCTTATAATTCAATTCCTTCTTTCATTCCGTATTTCTGCTCTGCGAGTAATCCATTTTCGAGGTGAACTATCGAAGCTTTTCATGCGGACATATTTACAAGAAAAGTATTTTTAATGGGAATAGCTTTACAAACCCTGTTTTTTTTTACTACACGCTAGGATGTAAAAAATGTCGGCAAATCCGGGAATATAAGAAAAGTATTTTTAATCTACTCAGGAGCTGTGGTTTCTTTGGAAATTCCAAGTTCCTCCACGATGCCTTATTACTTATAAAATTGTAAAAAGAAATATTTAGATTTTTATCGACAAAATGAATAATATATCTAATAAACTAATTGAATAAAATACGTTCTATTTCTCTTCCGTATACCATATTATTAAAGTAATCAAAAAGTTACGATAGAGAAATAGCTTTTTATTATTCCTACCTCCTTTTTTAATTCAAATTATATTTCGATACTTCTCAAAAAGAAAAAATTGCAACATTTATTACTTAACATAAGCATCTAAATTTTTCTCTTTACAAACTATTTTTACATACCATTTTTTATTTGAATTAATTTCATGCTCATATTTCGTAAATTTTGTTGCTATGCAATATATTTTTATCTATTCATCGAAACTATTATTAATGTAACGATAATTTGTTTTTATGCTCTATTAAAAATTAAGTGTTTTCAGATATGGTTACAAGTTGATGATCATAACAAACCTACTTGAAAAAAATTATCAATAGTTATTGTAATGTATGCGAAATTTTTCTGGTAAACGAAAAGTTATCAACATCACTCAGTTTAATCAATGAACCGATTCATAGTTTACTTGATGCAATATGATTCGTATAAAACCATGTGCTTTAATGAATATCATGTGGTTGTAAGAAAAGCAATAAAAAACTATATATTCAGGTTGGTAGGTAATTGAATTAACGTCACACGGAAGCAACACACCGGACTATTGGCGACGGTCTGGGATCAATTTCGAAGGGAAAGATCCGATGACAATATCTAGTAATTTTGAACCTCAACTATGTATTTACCTGGAGATGAAGACTCTCTCTTCTCACTTTACAAGAGATCGGATTACCAGTAAGATTACATTAGATGGTTGTAGATTAGCTTTTCGGCTGCGCACGTTGTAGGAAAAGTTAGACATTTATTAATTAGACCTCGATCTGGACGACTATTCGTTCCTGTCGAATGTGCTACAGAAATTCATATTATTATTGGTGAAGATCTTCACTTAATGTCCTCATGTTGGTATGGTGTGGAAGTTTGGAGAGTACGGTGCCAGCTCAGCCGTAACCTCGTCATCTGAGAGTGGCTCGAAATTACTAGGTGTTGTACTTGGATGTTTCCCTTCGGTATTGATCCCGGATGGTCACCAATAGCCCGCTGTGTTGCTCCAGTGAAATGTTAATTAATTACAAACTTACCTTTTAAATTTCCAAATTAATTTTCATCACATTCCACATCATGGTAACAATTTGAAAGTGCGTAATTAAAAATACTTTTCTAAATGCAATAGTTTTGGCATGCCTAACCCTCCTGATTATTGTTCCGACGAGGTATCTCGTCATTAGCAAAATGTGGCCCTTGCGCCATAAAACCCAACCAGCCCAACCCCCAAAATTCTATAACGCACTTCATACAAAATTATTTTGGCCAAATACGAGGGCTTTATAATGTTTGTTCCACTATCCTCAATTAGACTTTTGGTCAATTTCCATTATGACACTCATAGGAGAATATTTCAGGACATATGAAATCAAGACAAATGTGACAAAGCACCTGATGGAGATCCTAAAAGCGCGACATTGAAAAATGCTTCCAGCAGTAAAAAAATACAAGTGATAAGTGTATCAACTTAACACTACAAGTTTTTTAGACGAAATATCTCGACCAAAGTCTGGTCCTTTTTGCTAAGGACGAGATATCTCGCCGAGAAGAAACTGCCTATTACTCCGAGGGAATGAAGATCCGAGCAGGAAAAACAAATTGTCTCTTGCACAGGACTGGTGAGTGGAACAGGTTTTTGTACCAGAGGCTGAACAATACTGGGCAGTTTTCAACTCGAACCAAGAGGGTTAAAAAGGGTCCACATTTTGAAGACAATGAGGTTTCAACTAAATCTGTTAAATAGCGTTAAATCTCTGTCCTAAAGTTGGATAATTTTTTTTATCAGATCTCGTACATATAGAAGGTTTAGTTGCTGGCTAATTAAGCATACACTTGTTTGCTCATTGCAGAATAAGTAGCGGTAGTTTTTATACGAGAAGCGATTCAGAAAACATTTCTAAAAACATTCAGAAAACCATTTCTACTAAAACTGAAGAAAAATACCCCTGCGATAACATTTGGAGAAGGAAGCATCTTGATAATTTATAAAATGAAAATATTACTTATCGTTGAAGAATTATCTGCATACACCACCGCTTATCCGAAATCATGATGCACAGATATGAATAGTTATTTCAGTTCATGTGAAAAATTCAATATTTTACATCTCTGCAAACTTTACTCATACAGATTTCAGTGCTTGATACTTAAAGCTTTACAAATGCTAATCTGTGAAAAACATTTTACTGATCGAAAATTTTGGATTGAGGGATTGTATAAAACACTCAATTTTGTATTTTTGTATTTATAATTCTTAAAAGATAAATATCTTGTATTTTTTAAAACATTTTTGTACTTGGAAGTATGTACTTGCGACAAACAGTTGAGGAAATGGAGGTACTTTAGGATAGAATACAATGTATTATATGATGCTTTTTAATGAAATCTCGGAATTTTACGCCAGAAATATATCAAGTGTTTGAAAAGTGATAAACTTTCGTCGTCTATCTAAGAAACCTTACTTTTAAAATTTTATGTGTGTATGTCTACAGCATTGTACCTGTGATACATCATCTATATCAAAGAGAGAGAGAAATATTGTTTTACTTGATTACAATTCGAATTCGATTAATTGTTCGAATAAATTAAAGTTCCTGTTGAACACAATTTAGTGATATTTGCTTTACAGATACAGGATTTAACTTTAAATAAATTGAAAAATATCCAAATACATGTGTTTCTTCGAATAAATAAGACATATTGAAGTTTAGAATATTGAAACTTTTATCTCGATACTTCTTTACACAGCTTTAAAATGCTTCCTCATACGTTTGAATAATAAATTTCTGAATTTTGGAATTGCTTTATGAATGCAATTATTACCTATTTATACAAGAGCCATGTAGACATTCGAAGACATATTTGTTTCCTTGTATAATTATTTTCTTGTATAATTATTTGAAGATTTATTCCTCTAGAAAGCGTAAGAGGATTTTCACAACTACTTTGCATCATTCGTTATCGATTCCTTTGAAATCGTATTTAATACGAAATGAATCTTTACCCCATAAGAATTAATAATCGTTTGCAGTGGTATGACCTTTGCAAGTCATTATGATTGTATCAGTGTTTGCATTACAGTAGGAATGAATATAATGAAAGTTATGGAAGAGATAAAACGTACAAGCGTAAATGATTCATAACAGAACTCGTGGACGAAAGCAAGACAGAATTAAACATTTGACAAGATGTAAAGATTTTGTAATTATCAATAACGTATTTAGATATGCATCGCTTAGAAAAGAGGGACGAGTTTGATCGATATCATATTTATTCTTATGTACTTCATTTTAGAATAATAATGAATGTTTGTTTTTACTCTTTCTTTACTGTGTTTAAATGCAATAATTCAATAATACGTCCCAAACTGCAAATTATTTCAGTTGAGATGCATAAATGTATCATTAATGAATATATAATGGAACATGAATGTCAGTTGTATGTAACCATTCAAAAATGAATAGGTACGGGTAAGAGTAAAATATGCATTTGTATTCGGAAGCGAAGAAAACACTATAGACAATTTTCCAATTAACAATGTTTCCCATTAAACTTAACTAGTTGTGGGTAGTTGGGTAGTTAAATTTTCGTCGCACTCGAACAACACAAAGAACTATAAACTTAACTGATAAACTAAGAATATTAATCTTAAGTTTAAAATTAGCATTTCGGAATGCAAGCAGCATTTATATTTAAGAGAGCGATTTTACGTAAAGTATAATTTATTTTATAGAACGATTCTTAAGATAATGAAACATGAATGTCAGTTATATGTAACCTTTCATAAAATTAATAGGTTCAGGTAAGAACAAAATATGTATTTGTATTAGGTAGCGAACAAAGCCCGATGAACAATCATCCAGTTAACAATGTTTCCCATTAAAATTGATAATTAACATGAAAAATCTTTTAAAATTAATATTTAAATTTAATGCTTTAAATATTCCAGAATTAATACAAAACTGTCATCTATGTATAATTATGGTGTGTAACATTTTTCTAAGAGTAAACAGATTTCGAAATCTGCACTTGTAGTGGGCTTGCTCATTGCGCTAGCTGTCTGCGAGTTATAGGCGGCGATGGTTTAATTCTTCCCTGGGTGTATTACTCTCTTCGTGAATAAAATCTTCCTTGTATGTTAATCCATTGCTTGTTGCTTGTCTTGTGCTTGGTGCAGCTTGGTCAAATTTGACATTTGCGCCATAAGAGCCCAATCAAACAACCAACCAACACAGCATAATTCTTGACTATAATGGTCTGTTTTTAGTTTCTGACGTATTAGCAATTAAAAAAATATATTGCATTTCCAAATACAGTTTGATACTTAGATAAGCTTAAGTTGGGAGGTTCGGTTTGGTTTTATAGCAAAAGCACAATATTTCACCAAGATGCGTCAATAGTAAATTAATGAACATTCATACATACGAAAAGCGTTACTAACAAAGGAGAGAAATACACACAGGGAAGAAAAGTTTTAAAAACTTTGCTGTGAATGTTATTTTAATTTTTAACATGCTTTTGTGTGTGCTTATTCTCAGTCCTTTCCGTTTTGGTAATTCTGAATATACTGAATGCGACTTACACTGATCCAGAAGTTTGTATCAACATACATCGTACATTATTATTTAGTGCCTCAAGAATTGTTTCCTGAAGAGAACGAGGCATAGTGGTTTTATCAATAGCAATCATTCCCTCTCAAACTAGACATGGAGAGCTTTTCATGAGCATGCTCACAATGATTACTCTAATAAAGATACACATTGTATCACAATAAGAATCAGTCTGACTGCTTGTAACGTATGGACTCGTATCATTTCCTCGTCATATCTCGATCCATTTCTTTGTGAGATGAAAGTCATTTTGATACTGCTCTTACATACAAAGTTTCTATTGGTAGACTTATGATTAATATGATTACATGTTTTTCTGTTTGGGAAATAATTTTCCTATTTGACTTTCTATTTCCATTTAATAGATTTGTTCTTATTGAATTGTTTGTGTATCTTGTTGAGTGATAAATGTTTAAATATAATAATATTTTTATGTTCTCGTGAATAATTCCTTTCTTTGTGAAGTGGACGTAAGTTTGATGGCCAGACTACGAGTCTAAGCGTTTATGAGAGTGCTTCATAGCATAGACGCTACTTTGATTTTTGTGGGATTACGTTCTTTCTATTTCATTTTCGGGAAGAGAAGAAACTTGGCATGTTTCTCGAATAAAAGTTCAGCTTGTCGCTTACAGAATTAATCATGTTTAATAAATTTTGAGCTCTTTTTGTTTTGCTTAACTGAAAGTATGCACAATACGAGTGTTGAAAATGAAATATGGCTACAATTGTTCTACACGAAAAATTTAAAGTCGGGAGGACATCAAACATAGTCAAAATGGCAAAAAATCCCTTTAGTTCTGTATCGAAAGCGTTTCTGTCTTCTGTCAGTAGTTTGTTTACTTTACATCGGAAATCTCTCAAGTAGACTTGATTGTTTTGGTGTTTATGAGTTTTGTAAAGGCTAAATATAGATGGCCCTAGGTGTTTTGTGGGGTTGCTGTTTCATTCTGGAAGAGATGAAATTTGTCATCTTTCTAGAATAAATTTCTAATTTTAATTGTATACACATGTTTTCTTTCGGTATATGTTTTGATTATCTTTTTATAAATTCCCAATGAATTTTTCCCAATTAATTAATAGATCTGCTCTTTCTACTGTATATTTTTGATAATTAAACATTCAACTAAAATAAAATTTTCAAACAACTGCGTTTAAAATACAGCGAATAATTTAATCCTTTCTATACTATAACCTATAAATAAATCTATTTTCACATACGTATTAAGTAGAGAAAATTCCTACAATATTCCTACATTCCATTTAAAGAATTATTTGTGTTTTCGGGGTACATTTAAATTTTCACAGAACTAGTTTCTCCAATCGATTCAAGTTAAATCTAAAGAAAAGTTCCCGAGGTAACTACACGCACATTTTGCATCTATGCATTTGATTACCCTGAATCCATCTCTTTCCGTATGTCACAAAATTCCTTCGTTGGGCTATTCAATAACTTTGGATTATTTGGATATCGTTCCAGGCTTTTCCCGCTACCGTGATTTATTAAGGGAACTTTTCAGTTGGAAGATCCGAAAGTGTGTGTGTTGAAATGTTTGGCTTTGGGCAAACTACATATTAAAAGGAGACTTGTTATTCAGAAGGATAACGATGTAGATTCCTAGTTGGTTTTAAATCAACAGTGTATTTCCGGAATTTTGAGGTATTAAGAACAGTATTAATAGACAGCGCATAAAATCCTCAGGATATTTGCACGAATGTCTGAATTCTAACATTTCGTTGATTATCTATACTGTTCGTCTTCCTTTAATATGTTTCATGAATAAGTCCACCTTTAACGTTTCAGCGATTTTTAGTATCGTTGGAAATATTGACTTAAAACCGGTAGATGTGGAAATCGAATAAAATGTGCCAAATAAATAGAAAATATCTAACCCGTGAATTACATCTGCACTACAGTGTCTTAGCTTTTCATATCCATTGTGGCAGTGTCGATATTCATAATTGATACTCTATTTAAATCCATTTACAATGAATATGCGCATTTCATATCACAAAATGAAATAAAATTAATCAAAAATATCAAGCAGCATTTCTTGTACTTATTAATCATACTAATTCGTACTTTCATGACGAAAAGTGCATACCTATCACAACAATTAGCTTCTGAACGTCCACTTCAACTGCATCCCATTTACCAAGGCGATTCGTCATAATTTAAAATTTGAACCTATAATTTCATGTTCGCTCGAATTTTCTTTTGTACACTGATATCTGTCTTTCAGATTTTTAATTCCTTCTCTAATCAGACTGTTCTAAAATAACAAGAGCGGTACATTTTTAGCATATTATCAGGTCTTTCTTGTTTAAGAATAGTACTAATTGCTTTGGTCGAGGCATCAAAAACATATGACATAGATAATTAGGATTAAATGTTTTAAAAAATAGGTTTGGAGATTAAGACTTATTTCAATATTTGGAAAGCATCATGACAGTCCGGTGCAAATTTCACACTCTTTTTTCAATAATTTGCTTAGAAAAACTGATTTTAGCATAATTTGGTATGAATGTACTATATACGAGCCATTTGATAAGTATGGTAAAATATCAAGTTAAACACCGTTATTTGGTGCAAATATCTATTTTATTACTCAGCATGTCCCCATTGAGGACTACATACTTGGTCCAGTGAGTTTCTATTTTTTCATCCCGTCGGAAAAGTATCTTTTGTCAAAGGTTGCAAATTATGCTTTGACGAAGGCGATGAAATCCTTTTTCGACGAGATTTTCTTCTCACAACCAAATTTTTAAGTTTGGAACAAGAAGTCACACAGTGTCAAGTCCAGAGAATAGGGTGGTAAATCGCAACTAAAGCAAACAAGACCGTAGAGTGGCAAACTAAGCAATTCCTTGAAATTAGTGCGCAGTAGTGAAAATTAAATGTCATATTTGTATTCAGATAGTGCGAAATCTGTGAAGAAATACCCAAAAAAGTTGCATAGAAGAGAAAAATAATAATGCAGATCAGGGTTATTTAAATTCTGCTTAGATTAAATACTTTACGCATCAGCCCGTGCGGAATTTCAATCTGAAGATTGATGTAAAAAGGTAAACTAAATTACCAATTTCCTTATTTTAAGCGCTCTTCGCAACCATGGCGATGTTTTCGAACGAAGTCAGAATGTTTTTTTATAAAACCCCAAAAAATATATATCTAAGCGTAACTTAATTTCTATCCTCGTTTTCAAGACACCCCCTGAGGTCCAAGCAATACACCTTTCTCATAAACAGTTAAAAAAAGAAGAAAAATGGGGAGCTTGACGGCAACATTAATATTATAACCCCCATCGAGGTAATTCAATAAAGATTTTGAGAAATTCAAGTATATTTTTCTGCAGATTACATTATTTACTGCGACAACCATTGCTTTTTTAAGTTAGGATTGCTGCTTTTCGATGATGGTGCATTTTTATGCTTCAGGCAAAAGAAAATTCTGACTTCCAAATAACCCCTAATATCACAAGTGTTTCTTGCACCTGTCTTGTTATTCAACATAATTTAATTCCCGAGAAATTCGAAGTGAACTTTCCGTCCAAGTTCTGATTTAATTGGAAAACAAGCCAAGGAAAATGGCTGTCATAAGCAGCCTAACCATTTAGTTCTCGGAACTTCAAAGGTGGATCATTATTTCAATTATTAAACGGGCAAAAAATATTCAGATATGAATTCTTTTTAATTTGTCCTTCGAAGCACAAGGTTAGATTCACCGCAAAAATTGCCAATGGACAAGTACATATTATCATTTGCGCCTTTTTTCCTCAAAAACTGTTTTCTTGCCTATTAAGATTTATTTGGAATTTTTTTCTGCACCAGTAAAAATATTTTAAGGAATAATTAATGGTAAAAAGATTAACAACGTAATAAAAACGTTAATTAGTGTCTCGAGGTCAAACACATATCTCATCGTGTGTAGTCTTTTCCAAGCAATTATAATTAAAATATTGATTCTGACTTATTTTCACAAATTAATTTTTCAAGACTAGTTTCACGTGAATTGCACATTGTTGGAATCAAATCAAATGAAAATCACTACGGTGAGTTTCCTTTTTTAATTCTTCATTCAAGAATTTGACTTCATTTTTCCAGGAAAAACATTTCTTCGTATTTTTATTACATAAAGAATAAAATTATTGAAAATAAATAAGATAAAATTATTGGAATCAATCACAGCAGGATTATTTTCTGCTTTTATTAAATGCGTGTTAGATTTAGTTAATTTTATCAATGAGTACTGGCAAAAGATTTAACAACGGCAAGGATATTTCATTCTTAAAAGAATTAACCCACACAAATTATTATTGGTTCATTGATTTTAGAAGGAATTAACTATAATTGGTCTACCCTAATGCAGTATTGAAGGAGTGGTGTAAGCCAAAATCATGCATTACTTTTACGATATTGATCTTCAAAATCCTTTCAATCCTAACCCTAAATGACAGTGATACGATATTGTGGGGAAAATTAACAATTCACTTGAATTATAACTATAATGTATGGAAGAAACATGTGCCGATTATTTTTTTGTCATTAAATATAGCATATTAAAGTTTGTTTGAATTTTAATTATGATTACTTTTCTCAATCTTACTTTTTGCGTCAATTCAAACTTTTATGACTAGAATTAAAGAAACATCCATTTTAAGAAAAATTTTTTGTTTTTAAAATAAGTACTGAAAAAAGGTATCGCTACAATTCTTGTAAACAGATATCTCTATGGTATATCCTCATTGAGAATATCTGATTTTTGAAAACAACTTTTATTTTGGATTCTAGGTATATTTCTTCTCACACATACATGCACCAGAAAAGTTTATAACTTACACTTCATAGCATGATGAAAACTTTAAAACTTATTGCATCTTACTTTTGACAATTAATGCAATGCTATTAATATGATATTTTATAACTGATTTCCACTGAAGGTCTCGGTAACAGAGATAAGCCACAGAATGAAAATTCCGTATTAAAAAAAATAAAAAACAAATATTCAAGAGGACCTAAAGAATTTATGATAGTTTGAATGGATGCGTAATGCTTAAAAGTTTAAAATAACATAGCATCTTGAATTATGAATCAATCATTATAGTTTTGGAATTTTTTAAAACTTGAAAATTACTAGCCTGAAAACTAAAAATTGATTTTGCCCTAAGATCTTCTATTATATTATCCCTTTAATAGATTAAAAATACTTTTTGTTAATTTTTGTGTATATTTTTATAGATTCATCAAAGGAAAGCTAAGTCGGAAATGAAAGGAAACTGCAAAGTATGACTTTTCAAAGCAACATAAGCGAATTGAACTTCCAGATGACCACGTTACTCGAAGCAACATCTAGTCTGCCATCCGATATTCCCTATTACACTGACAATTCCAAACAGTACATTGGAGAACAGCAGAGTGTAATGAACGTGAGTGAAGCTTTGCAGCCCACATTTACTGGTGGAATCGGTACCATATTTACAGCAATAATTCTCGGCATCTTCATATTGCTTACAATCATGGGCAACCTCTTTGTCATCTATGCTATCACAACCGAGAGAAATTTGAAGGGACTCGCCAATTTTTTAATACTTTCTCTTGCCGTTGCTGACCTGATGGTCGCTATACTGGTGATGCCCATGAGTGCTTACAATGAGTTTTACCATCAAGTATGGGATCTTGGACCTGAACTATGCCTACTATGGACATCCCTTGATGTCCTGTGTTGTACGTCGTCAATCTTGCATCTTCTAGCCATTGCAATAGACCGGTACTGGGCTGTTACTAACATCGAGTACGCTCGGAGTCGGTCTCCCCAGAAGATATATCTTCTCATCACTTGTGTTTGGACCGGGTCTTCTGTCATATCTTTCGCCCCTGTATTTGGGTGGAAAGATCCCGATTTCTACCGGAGGTTAGAGGAGGAAAACAGGTGCCTGGTGAGCCAGAACGTGATTTACCAAGTCTTCGCCACGTGCATGAGTTTCTACATCCCGTTGATTTTTATCCTGTTGTTGTATTGGAACATTTTCAAGCAGGCGAGGAAACGGATCCGAAGAAGACCGGGAGCTTCCGCTGTGCTCATCGAGAGGAATAACAGCAGTGCACCAGGTTGCTCCACTTCAGCACAGTCCATAGAAGAACAACAAGCGCCACAAACCCAGGATCAGATCTCGGAAAACGGAGTCGGTAGCAGCCAGAGTGCTAATTTGGGACGCTTGATCGTCTTGGCTAAGCGGGAGAAGAAGCACGTGAAGGAATCTACAGAAGCTAAGAGGGAGAGGAAGGCAGCCAAGACACTCATGATTATTACTGGCGTCTTCGTCATTTGCTGGCTGCCGTTTTTCGTCATGGCCCTCCTCATGGCTATATGCAGCTCCTGTGAACCGAATGACATAGTCTTCAGCTTTCTACTGTGGTTGGGTTACACCAATTCTTTGCTCAATCCTGTCATTTATACAGTTTTTAGTCCAGATTTCCGAAATGCCTTCAAGAGAATGCTGTGCCGTGCTCAGTACAATACTCAAAGACACTGAACCTCACGTGTAGAAGCTTGTGATATACTCTACGTCCGCCATATCTATTTTCTATTAGCAACAAAAAAGATGATAATAAGGAATATAATCGTGAGAAATATCTGTAGAAAAGTCTTTAACGCACTTTGGTGCAAACGGAACTCAAATAGGGTTGAATACCTATTCTATTAAAAGAAAATAACTGAAACTATATTGACGATGACAATGTCTCTTCTAAATAATGATAAAGTGGATGAGTTGACTCTTCATTTGAATGAATTCATCATGAACATGTTCATAGCATCTCTGGCCGATAGTATTTGTAATCGGATGAAATGGAACAAAGAAAACTTTGCTTTGCATTACTTACACATATACAGGGTTAATCATCTAGCAATAAAACACCATTACGTAACAAACTTCTCTTGATGAAATATTCAGACATAACAAGCTTCTACATACTCTATGGATTCATCTGTCTTAATTTATCAATGGCGAACTTTGACTTTTTATTCTAGACTAGACCTGTGAGTTTCAATGTGGTTATGCATCTATTTGTTGTCTATTTGTTGTCAAAAATCAGTTTCAAATGTATTCATAATGCTTTTTATGAAGAACATGGTTACCCATGAAGGTTAAAGAAGTTTTAAATGACAAGATTTAATCAGAATACATTTTATATACTTTACAACTGGTAAAATAGTTTTTAAATAAAGCTGTACCAAATTTCTCACGTTATTATATATATATGTTAATCCGATTACATACTTTTAAAAGCTTTTCTGTACTCCAAAATATCATAAGGTTATTCACTTCCAAAAGATACTTTAATCGAAAGATATATTGAATCTAATGTAACTTTTTAAATATTGCATCATTTAAGTTCATAATTTTCCGTTTAAATACTTTATTTGCGTATTTAATATGTTTGCGTACACAGTATTACAAAGTACTCTATTTTCACTTTATTGAATAAGTCACATTTTAGTAAATAATGTTAAATTTTGCTGTACGAAGGGGCTTTTGTATCACTAACTTTAATTTAAAACTATTCTAAAATCATTTGAGTAAATACTTAGTGGGTAGTCATGTATGGACCTTTGGGTACAAAAGAAAATTCTTCCTTGAATTCTATTCTTACTTTGCGTAAACTATTTTGAATCATACATTCTAATATCAAATGTGTTTTATAACATGCTTAAGCGATTGCTGTGTAATAATTAATCGTTTTCAAAAGAATCGTTTAAAATCGTTATTAATCGTTTTAAAGAAACCAAAACACATAATCAAAAGTTCAACAGTAACAACTTCTGTTTAAATGGTGCTTATTGTTAAAAGGTTTAATCATCAATATAAACATTTTAGATTTGTATATATTATAGATATGTGTTACATGGAGATAAGTATATGTAAATATAGTGTGTTCAATGGTTTATTTTTATGTACAGTATAGATTATTGTAAACAAATTACTGTATTGTGGTTTACTTAAATAACGACGATATACAGTATACCGAGTATCTAAAAGACTGGACCTGTCGTCAGTGGAATCAAAAGGAGTTCTATGTGACTCAAAACACTACTTCTTAATGTGCGTCTTTGTATGTGTCTGCAGAATATCCATATTGGTCCTATTATCATCAAGTAGCAAGTTCTAGTATTTGTGTGGATGTAAGAGTTATTTCTTCTGTTTTCAATTGCAACTGTTCAAATTTAAAGAGAATATAATTCTCTAAACTTAGAACTGTTGGCAGCTTATTATTTTTTCAAGCATTTCATTGCTTCGTAACGCTTTCCGGGAAATTTTATTCAATGAAAATAATTTTAAAAACGAGACTGGCATTTGCTTTCTGCATAATGGGGCTCAGCAGAAAGTTCTGATGAAGTCTACTTTAACATTATTTTAAAGGTAAACTCAAATAGACACGTTTGCTTTAGCGTGATTTCAATTAACTTTTAAAGGAAAGTGTTAATTAAAACTAAATATAAATATCTCAGCAATAATTTTTGAGATTCAGTTTTAAGAATTCTAGAGTGGAAAAGAAAATCAAATTGATAGAAGTTTTTTTTAATTATGCTTTACTTATCTTACTAAGAAAATGACTTACCGTTCAATCAGTATCTCTTACTGGAAAATTTTCTAAAAACATTTCTTAGAATCAATTTTCCATTTCTATTACATACACGTCTCTCAAATTTAAATCCTGGCGTCGACTAAGAAAAACTTGTATAATTTGAAAAATTTAAAACATCTTGGTTGAAAAACTATTTGCCGAATTCTTGGAACGCAGGTTTATTTCCAAAAAGTTTTGTCTGATTTTTCCATGTTTTTTATAATGAACCTTTCAGTTTTTATATTTTTAAGAATAAGTATAATGCATTGAAAATATTTTTTTAGATGTAGAATTACTTCAAGAATATGTTTTCACTATAGTTTTAATTATGATTTTTCGTTAGCATTAACTGAGTGACAATTTTCTTATTTTTTATAGCATGAATTATGACTTTTAATAACTATAAGCGGCGTATTATTAAGGTTTCAAGCTTCTTACTTATCTTTCGTTATTTGTTAAAAAATCGTTAGAAGAAAGTTATTCTTTTATTGGAAATATTCTTATTGTAATACTTAATAAGGATTATTTGTGTTATAATCCCACACCATTTTTAATATAATTATTTAAGAAATATTTTAAAAGCATTCTTAGAAACAAAAGAATTAGATAATATGTTTACATGAAATACTTGCATTTTTAAGATTCTACAAACACTTTTATACTCGCACCTGAATAAATCAGCAGCAGCATTAATTATTTTTTTCTGTAATCTTAATTTATTTTGATCTGCCTATAAATATTCGTTTTATTTAGCATATTCCATTGGATTCTAATTAATAGTTACATTTATATATGAATTTTATATTTTAACTTTAGTATTTCCAAAAAGTTAGAAATAAATTTGTCAACGTTTCGAAATGTTTCTCAGAAGTTTATACCCACATTATTTCAGAAAGAAATTATTTCACAAATTATTAAAAGCAAATGGTTAAACACTTTTCCACATTTTTATGCCGGAATTTCAATTAAATGAATATATTCAAAATTACTTTCAAGTCACCAATGAAAGGTAAATAGTAAATATGTTTTCCACAGAATGAATTACTTGTACAATGTAATACCTCTTGATACTGCATAAATTTCTTGTGAGATTCTCTTTGAAGTTCAATGTATGTCAATGAAACAAGATGTAAGTATACTACATGTAATATTTGTGTAATAAAATTTCTTTCGTGTAAAGAAATCTTTAAAATTTCTTTTCCATCATAAGTAAATATTTCATTACAGTAACAATATAATCTGTATTGAACACATAATTCATTAGGGTCGCTGTAGCCCAGTTGGAAGAGCAACGGATTAGTAACCGGAGGGTTGCGAGTTCGAAACTAGGTCCAGCCAAAGACCATCATGTACACGGGGGCTGGTAGACGTTAAATCTTTCGTGGCCTTAAATGTCTTCATGTTGGCGTAGTGTGGAAGTTTGGAGAGTGGCGTGCCAACAACTGTTCATCTGACCGTGGATTAAACTAACGTGGCGTTATCCTTGGATCTTTCCCTTCGGGATTGATCCAGGACCGTCGCCAATAGCCCGTTGTGTTGCTCCAGTGCAACGTTAATTAACTGACTACATTATTGTTTAGTGAATATTTATCTTTGTAGTGCTAGGGTTTTCTCGTTCCAATATTTAATTTTATTGTTAAACAATAGAATTAAAGATCGTATTTTAAAATCTAATTCTTTTCCAAAATTCTCAAATGTTAAAATCAATTGCAAACAAAAGATAATAAATATTTATTAGTATTTGTAGCTCACCAAAAAAGAGAAATCTATAATTGTGGTATAAGTGTAAAATCGTTTAGTATCTGCACCGAACAATTTTCATTTTATTTCTTCAACTCTAAGTGAGCTCTAGTAAAAAGAATCTAACCATAAAACTTTAAAATTTATATTAATACATAAATGATAATATTGTTTTTATTCAAATAATTTTGATACCAATAAAAGTGTTCAACTTCATCACTTTTTCAAGTGCACCTATCTTAATGTAGTATTTTCTGAAAATAAAAGCTTTTACAGAAGGCATTGAAAAAATAACACTTTGGGCACAATGTACCTCATAAGCCTTTACTCTCACGATTGTGAACATTCTTCAGGATTTATTTGTACCTTTCAGTTTGTAAGAATGCATAAATGTAAAAGAAATATCCTGTTATGTTGCTCCAGGGCGACGTAAATTCAGCTACTTACTTACTATAAATATAAAAATGAAATGTATGAGTAAAAAAGGCTTAAAATTCGTAAACAAAATAGATCCTTTAAAGTTTGTTTGGATCCTAAGAACTTGAATAAAGTAATCGAGCTGTTCCGTTATAGTCTTGTGAGGGTATAACAAGTACAACAAGAGTAGCCTAATGCGTCAATGTTTTATATTCAATTTATCCTTTTTGGCAGTTGGAACTTGATAGAAGTTTGCATATTGCATCCTTTGGAAAATATATATTCTTACGTATTCCTTACAGAATACGTTCAGTTCAGAGTCATTTCAAAGAGTAGTTGTGGAAATGCTTGGAGATATAGCTAACGTAGAAAACGTTTTAGACGATTATTGGATAAGGCTAAATCAATGAGTAGAATTATGAAGCGTTGGGAATGGTTCTATACAGGGACTATAACTTAAAATTCAGTAAAGAAAGTTTCGAAATTTGTAAAACTAAGATTGCTTTTTTCTTGGTTACTGCTTTATTTAGTGAAGGAATCAACATAGATTCTATTCTAACATGCCTAAACATAAAAATATTTACAATGTTAATTAGGCATAGTAAACTATTAAGGAAATGTTTACCCATTTTATCAATGTTTGTGGCAGTATTTCGTAAACTGTTAAAGAAGGACACCGTGGCAATGTAATGAGAGCTATGAACAGTTTTGAAATGGTGGAGAAATGGAAATTATCATCTCGGTATCCCACTTCTTTCCAAATAGTGAAACGAAAATATTATCTCAATAAGAAAACTGGATTCTGTAGTGTCGTTAAGTTGAGCTGACCAGTAAGAGCGCTTGTATTATTAGCCAATGGCATTCGTCACTAGTAATTAATTTAAATTTACAACAATTTAACCCTCGGTGGTTTATCTTTGAGTTGCCCTGTAGTTGGTCACCCCCTGGTGCAAAACCTTGTTCCAAACTGTCACCAGGTCCGGGCAAGAGACAATTTGTTTTCCTACTTTGATGTTCATTCCTCTTGGAGTAATGGGGCAGTTTTGTCTCTTCAAGAAATATCATCGAAACGCTTGGAGTATTAACTCTGCTTCTAATGTCATAATTTTGTTGCACCAAATTACCTCAATATGTACATATCCCCCTTCAACTATAACTGAAGATTTAAAATAAGAGTGGCATTTTGCAAAGACAAGTTTAATACGCATGCTGTGACCCTTACGAAATGCTCATTGTACCATCTAAAGGCGAAATAGATATTTAAATGGTAAAGTATGGCATAGTTAGTTAAACACTGTGGAATTAATATTTAAAACCCCATACATAAAATGTCATGACATGGTTTTTTATATCTTTGATGTTAAAACACAAGTTCTTAAGGCATTATCAAATCAAATGCAAAAAAATTAAATCAAAATTGAAAAGCAAAAATATAGGTGGGTTAACACACGCTCATACGAATTCGCAATGTGGTGTATATTTTCTATAATTCACCACGTCGTCCCTAGAATCTAGAAGTTATGAGCCTTTATTTAATCACCAATATCAAAAGTTATCGATAACTAAGAAAGTCTGAGATTCTCTCCAATATTTTACAACTCGAGGAGTTATTTCAAATATTTCTTTATTTGTAATTATATCCATGATCTGCGTTATTCCTTCCTTAAATGATATTGCTCGAAAGAATAACTAGATTTATTTAACTTTCTTAGTGTATGCTGTTCCTCGAACATTACATATAAATCGCTTGATTTTAATTATACTAGGGAATAATCTTCTCAGTGGTAGTGAAAGGCTGGTAAAACAACGCAAGATTGAAATACTCTAAATTCTAACTTCATTACGAACTTCGAGTTGCAACAACGTTTCCCTAAATAATCGCAGCAGTTGCTCCCCAAACTGCAGGAACTCAGCAGGAACTTGAAGACAAGCGACAACTCCAGAGAACTCGTAGAATTCAATCACAAACAGCCTTCTTAATATTTCTATTAAATTAATCTAACTCCATAGCTTAGCTAGTACCACGCTATGTGTAATTAGCATATGCAATTAATAAATTAATGCAAACTTTCTGATTGCAGTTTGTTTCTGGATAAGATACGGAAGTACATCTAAATTTATGGAATTATTTAAAAGTACGTTTTCGCTTATTTGCAGAGCTAAAGCTTTTGAATTTCAGAACCTTTATAGAAGTTTTGGTTGGAAAACCCAATAGGGGAAATTCCAATAAATTATTTCCGGGAAACATGCATTTTAAATAATGGGACTCATATATTTGTATATAAGTCCCATTATAGAACATCTGTCGTGAAGCCTTGTTTGTTCTCTGTAGTGGGCTTTAATTTATTTAATTCTAGGTATAGCGTTTGCAATAGGCGTTTTTACCAACATTTTGAAAAGGTCTTAATTTTGCAGACTTCGCTGGATCCAATTAATGAACTTTTTCATATTTTTGCCAGTTGCACTATCGGCATTATTTAATCCTTTTATAACTTCTTATGATTAAGTATACTCTAAGTAGGTGATAATTCATTCCTGAATATGTAAGAATTGATTACTTGATTGAAATATGTAAAATGTACATGAAAAACAGCTTAAATTTCTAAAAGATTTATTATTTAGATTTCTTTTAAACATTAATCTTTTCATTGTACCTAAAAATAAGCTTTCGAATAATTTTTATATGTATATATATATATATATATATATATATATATATATCTTTCAATCACATAATGTTAAATATTTATTTGTAAAAAAATTGCTACATTCACGTTACAGAAAATTCTTTCAATAATTTGAGCATTTTTTGCACAAAGTTAAACACATATTTACTTATGAATTTATTTCTGAAAATAAAAAAACTCTTACGGTGACTCAAAAAGCATTGGAGCATAACAAATATTCAAACATTTCATTGAAAGGCAGTAACTATTACACTGAAACTAAGATGGGTTTCTTCATTTCATTCAGTGATTGAAGACTATACTAAATAGACCATAAAGATTAAAATTAACTTAAAATAATAAAGAACTTAAATATTTTACACTTTTTAAATTCACAATGAAAGTGGTGGTCAAAAAAGTTAGAACACAAATGGAATAACTAGGCGAATTTCTGAAACAATCTGTTAAACCATGCTTTAAAAAGATTTTAAACAAGAAATTGGTAAATTCAAGTATGGATGCGAAGAAAGTGAAAGATATCTTTCGAAACTAGAGAATGTATCACTTTTCTCCGGAATGGTGGAAAATCTCCGAGATATATGTAAGAGAAATATTGAATGTATGCGCAAGTCTACTATTCGTAATATAACTTCCAAATATTCGTAGACAATTTTAAATGTCAATACAAATTAAAACAAACCACAAACTGAACTTCCAAAGTGTGTGAAGAACGTGAATGTAATGAGGAATATTCGTTATATCCTTAAAACCAGACAAGTTAAATTGACTTTTTAACCCCAACAGATATTTAAAAAATCCTCTAATTCTAAAATTCTACGAAAATTCTACTTTCATGGTCGAGGTTCTAGAATACACAAATAAAGCATGTCAAAGAGCTTTTGCTAAGGGGCTTACATTAATCAGCTTCGAGAATTCTGTAACTATTACATCTATGGATGAATCTAAATTCAATATTTTTAGTGATGTGAGCTCAACACTGAACATGAACTGAAATCTTACTCCCACAATAAGAAATGATGATCTTGGGCTGAATTAGTTTTTTCCGGCGTTCGAATTTGCATTTGATTGACAGTAAAAGAGTTTAATTTATGTATTTAAGTTTTTTGAAAGAAAAGTTAAGAGAAAGGGCTAAAAATGTGGGGGTATTGTCAAATTTCAGAATAACAATCCAACACAAAATGTCCATATTTGTAGATTATTAAACCCTATACCACGTCTAAAGTCATCGTAACTCCTGTACCAAATCCATACTTCAATATTATTGAAAGTATTTCAGATTATTTGCAATATAGAATTAGCACATTTAAAATTTACTATGAAAACTAACATTGAGAATAACTCTTCGCAGAATAGGGGAAATAGAACGAATAATTTGTGAAAAGCAGTTAAAAGAAATGCCAAATAAATTGAGAGAATGCAACAACACTGAATGGGATCTAAAAAGGTGTTACTTTTATTAACTATCATAAACTATTTTAATCCGAAGTGCTCCAATACTGTTTTGACGTTTATTTGCATTATGAACACAAGATGTATAACATTTTATGTTTTTTATTGTATTTAATTTAATTTTTTTGCTTATAGATCTTTTGCTAATAAATCTTGACATAATACCACCATAACTCAAATGAAAATTCACAGTTAAACTACTATTTATGCTTATCACCAAACTTTGAGATTTTATAAATTCTCTAGTCATTTTAAATGATGTCTCATATTACAGTACATGTTCTGTACTTAGTATTCAATAAATAATACTTAAAAGTCAAATTAATTTTTAAATTTACATGCGCACTTAATAATTCGAAGAATACTTTATGTATCAATTCAAAATCTTAATGTGTAGAAAAGCTTCTGATATGTTATGGAATTTATAAATAAGTTATTAGAACAGAAAAGCATTTGATTCATACTGGTTAAACACTACAGTATAGAAAGAGTGATCACGATTTTATTCTAACACCACAGATACGAATTACTTCCAAGAATGGGAACACGCCCTTTCGCAATAAGTAAAAAATCACTGTCAGTACTTTTAGTTCTTATTCTTTAGGAAATCCATACTTGAATGCTCTAAGGATTTTAAATTAAATAATTTGAACGCAATGCATTCCAAATGTTTAACAGGCCAAATATTTAGCAAGTAGGTAGTTGAATTAAAGTCACACTGGAGCAACACAACCGGATATTGGTGACGGTTCGGGATAAACCCTTAAGAGAAAGATCCAAAGGACAATACCTCGTAATTTTGAACCATGATTGGGTGACGTGGTAAACACCTGAGCTGGCACCCCACTTTCCAAACCTAAATATTTGACATCAGCAGTTGTTAAATGTTATTATTTTCACCAGTTCTGGAGTATAAGTATTTTTACCTTTCGTAAACTAACAACTCCAATCCAAACTGATACCTCAGAAAACTCGATTTTAAGAGTGCATGTTTATGTAAATTTAAAAGAAGTAGTCCTGAGAAATTAAGGATAAAAAACTCATATATGTAGATATAAAATGAAGGCCCTATCAATGGAAGAGCAGCTAAAGACGTCACCGCTCTTAGGGCACTGGTAGACTGAAGCGCTAGGTTACGTGTTTTTAGCTCGTATGAAGGAATTCCCTTCCTACATTTCAGTCGGTGTGGTGTTGTAGTTTGGAGAGTGAAGTACCAGCTCAAGTGTTGACCTCGTCATCTGACTGAAAATTAAGAGGTATTGTCCTGGGATCTATCTCTTAGGACTTGATTCCGGACAGTCACCAATAACCCATTGTGATGATCCAGTGCTATGTTAATTCAACTATCTTCCAGCCTTTCTACAGGTCCTGATGCGTGAGATGTGGCAGCACCTCTCATGGCTCTGCTTGTTAACCCTTCTGGTGGTTGTCTGCACGAGGTATCTCTCCATTAGGAGAAGTGACCAGATCTTGATGGACGAGATATCTCGTCATTAGCAAAATTGGTCAGATCTTGATGGACGAAACATCGAAACCACTTGGAAGGTCAATACCGAGATTGTCACTTTCTCGCCATTGTTAGGTAGTTGAATTTACGTCGTACTAGAGCTGCACAACTAGCTATTTCCAACGGTCCGGGATCAATTCTGAAGGGAAAGATCGAGGACTACAACCTCGTAATTTCGAGTCGTGGTCACATGACGGCTCTCACCATAGTATGCTTAAAGTACTATTCCTTTATAAGCTTGAATTGGAGATAAATAATAGGTATGAAATGAAGATTTTGGAAAGGAATTGGTAACCGAGGGAAGAATTTTTTCTACAAATATGTGTACTGCCACATTACTTCTCATGGACTAATAAAATGATTCCTAAATTCCTCTCGATTGGATTTTTGGTTTTTTCTTGTGACGCTCGGATCATATTTGGCCAAGCTGCGTAAATAACGCGAAGTAAATTAAATACACACGATAGAAAAAATATAAAAGTAGAGGAAACAATGGTAAACTTTCTATGTGCCCAGGGTCTTGTGACCAAACCTGGTAATAAAGCTACCCTTAACATTCATAATTTCATTAGTCCACCGGACGAAAGAGGACGCCAATCCATTGATTCAGGATTCAGGATCTGATTGGTTCACGGGATCTTGTATTAGACAGGTGATTTTACCATTTAGTCACTACTCTAAAAATGCGAATTCGCACATCTAGCCTGTCATAAGAACTTATGTCTCTAAAAGAGGCGATAAGATGCCAAATCAGCTAACCAATTCAATTTTTCACAGAGCATCACGTGACTACTAGTCAACATGTTGGTCATTTTTTGAAGCTCCTGTAAATAACGATGCTCAATTTACTTATATTTCGCGTATATGGTACACACACAATAAAAGTTTTACTATACAGAAGAGAAAAATACACTCAGTGAGGAATCGAACCTGTACCGCCTACAAATCGCAGGTTGATAGTGCAGTGAACAAACCCCCGTAGCCACTAGCAAGGTTGGGAATTCAAACTGTTTGATCGTGTGCAGTGCCATCACGAACTTTACAAGTAAATTTCATAGATATTGATATACCAGAAGGTTAATGGCATGATGTCAAATGCTTGAATTTGAAATTATCGTGATCCAGATAGGGAAATATTGCACTGATACAAAACTCATACATTGAGTACACAGAAATGATGGAACGGATTATTATTGGTAATAGTTCGCTTTCTC
Organism: Meta bourneti; assembly: GCA_933210815.1. NCBI lineage: Eukaryota > Metazoa > Arthropoda > Arachnida > Araneae > Tetragnathidae > Meta > Meta bourneti. The sequence goes on along the minus strand of OW119923.1, from coordinate 75,686,825 downwards.
CTTATCAAGACGAATTTTGGACACACGTCTCGGCATATATATATATATATATATATATATATATCATCTTTTACATCAAGTACAAGGAATACCAACCACAAGGTACCACTTTCTCCAGTATTCTAGCTAACCTCTACCTCCATTTCTATGAAAGATCACGCACTTCTAAATTTGTTAACTCCTATCGCTACATAGATGATTTAATCATTTTTGACTCACCCAGAGTTCACTGACTTTTGGAAAAATATTTATCCCACTGAACTCATCCTCAAAAAACAAATAGCTCACCTTTATCTACTAACTTCATTGACATTCATATTGATGTCAGTTCTAAATCTATAACCGATATCTATGACAAAAGAAATGACTTTCAATTTAATATTAACAAACTTGTTCCCTGGGATTCTAATATATCTTTCAGCATCTACAGAAACCTAATTTATAATCAAATCTATAGAATTCATCATATTTGCAGGGACCAAACTACTATTGATAATCAGCTCAAAACTCTTAAAACCACCCTCTTAAATAACAACTTCCCCAACAATTTTCTTAAAAAGTTTTTCTTTAAAAATGGTTTTTATCTTTACTTTCCTTCCTTTCTTCACAACCAGATGGAGCCAAAACACAACTTTATAATTATTTTTTCACTTTTGCCCTCTTTTTTTCCTTCAGTTTCATCACTGCCACAATCTTTTCTTGTCACAATTTTATTTTCTTGTTAAAATTTACCTTTCTTCCCTCCCTTTCACTTGCAAAATTTTTTCAAGTTATCTCCAAGCCACCCTCTTGCTCTTTTTTAAATCCGTTATTCTGCATAGGACGGATCTGGCAATGTTCTGCTCTCCTGGCTTGCGCGGCAACATTCGGTAAGGTAATATTTTGGCTGTTCTTTTGATTCCTAACCTTGGTAAAAGGTATTATTTTTATGATTTTTTTCTCTCTGGTAGTACTTTGAGTTTTCGGGGGGTAACTTATGTTGATCTCTTCGGCCTGGCCTCACATAAGTACATAAAAAACTCAAAGCATCGCATTTTCAAGTGAAAACCTGGCCTTGCTCCCCTTGAAAAAGTAGGCAGGCTCACCTTAACATTTACATATTTTATTTCATCTTGTTACTCGGGGAAATCTATTCTATTCTTAGGGTAGTTTTACTTATTAAATATATATATCTATATATTTAATCTAATGTAATTTTTCTTCAGGGGCAGGATGATACTAATATGAGTATGTTTGAGAGGATAGTTTGGGAAATAGGGTGAAGGGCGTAACATTTGTGAAAATGTTAACTACTGCTGTATTGGGCAAGACTTAGTACACACATGTCCAAAAATAAAGGATCGTGCAATCCGAGTAACTTAATAGGAAATATGTTCCCTATGCAGATCTCACAGCTAATTCCCAAACTCCAATGCAGACCTCACAGCTAATTCTTGACCTTAATGCAGGCCTCACAGAGAGGAGACATGTTTTCTACAAGGCTTTCCAGGAGTTACTATGGCAATTAGTCCTCTTCACACACTAAAGCACGTCTTTGCTCTTGTGCGGTCTTTGTTGGTGTTGTCTTCAATGCAATGTCTGAGAGTATCCCTCTATTGCAGTAGTTCTTAACTTGGGGTGTGTGCTTCTTGGGGGTGGGAGAAAGCATTTCCAGGGGTACGAAAGAAATTTCAATGGACGACAACGATTTAATAAAAGACGATCTTATTGAATTACGAGCCAATGCAAGTATTCAAGTGGAATTTGAGAAACTGGACTTATAACAATTCTGGTGTCCATAGTGAGAACCTTATACACAGCTGGCAAAAGCAACATTGCAGACACTTTTACCATTTCCCACCACCTACCTGTGTGAAATGGGATTTTCATCACTTTTGCGCATAAAAACAAAAGCCAGAAATCGCTTAAATGCAAGTGATGACTTACGCGTGGCTCTTTCAAAGAAGGAGCCTCGCTTCAAAAGTATTATTATGAATAAACAACAACATACCCATTAAAAATTGAGATATTGTTTTGTATGTATATTGCAAATGTATGTGTCTATTTTTCAATCAATAAATTATTTTCCAATAGAAGTAATTTCCTAAATAAAGAAATAGAAACACATTTTTCATAGGGGGCGAGAACTTATTTTTAGATTCAAGGGGGTTACCGATCACTAAAAAGATTAAGAACCATTGCTCTATTGGATTAACATCAGGTAAATTGGCTTGATACGAATTCAGTATTACCCTTAATTTTGAAACTCTTACAAACATCTATTTGTATATTTTGAAATGCACCGTCTGAACATCAGTAGATTTTCGAGTTAGTGTATTTTCGCTTTTACCCCCACATCACACATAATTACTAACTAATCACATCTATTGATTGAAAGAAAAGACAATATTAGTCAAAAAGGTCAAAATTTGTTTGAAGTCATGTAAGGGGGGAACTGCAGGGATATATGTGTGTGTACCACTCAGAAGGATTATGTATTTTTTAATGTGTCAAAAACAATTAATTAGAATGCTCAAAAGTTAAACAAATTTTTGCTAAATATTTAATATATGGTAAATTGATTATTTAGTGGATTTTTAAAAGGTACATAAAATGCAAGAAGTTATTTCAATGTTCTATTCTATACATTTATGCCAACCTAGATAACCTAGTGGCTAGCCTCTGATCCTGGGTTCAACAGGCTCTGGGTTCAAATCCCGGTCTTGGCAATGATGTTCCTGGTGGCTCGGAATCTATTTTAATCCGTAGACCCCTATCCAATTAACTTTTAACAAGCTTAAGTCTGAGAGGTTGAAGGTAGGAGAGGTGGTTGTCTCAGGGCATTTTACTCCAAAATAATCTGTAGATAATTTCTTCCATAACTATCTGCGTGTTTAAAAATTTGAATTTGTTATAAGGATAGAACAAAGATAATGTAACCCTAGATTCAATAATAAATTTAATAACTGCCAGAGAAAATAAATTTTTATCCTACGCCCGTGTCCAGCATCTCGGCAATTCATGGACGAGCAGTCCAATGGAGTTCAGAAATTAAAAAATACGGCTTAAAAACACTAATAAACAGTATTTGCAATTCTATTGTCAGGAATTTTAGGACAGTACTCGAGGTGGCCTCCAGTTATTTCGTGCAATTCGCAAAGGGGACAGTAGCTGACATACAGCTACCAATAGTGTAAATGTCTTTATAGGTAGTCATGTCTGGTAAATTGAAAACACACGACCAATAACTTTTGGCAAGGAACCTGGAATACGAACTCTATTTCTCAATCAAATATTATTTCCTTACCTGTAAACATCTTTTGTAGTTTGAAAATCTATTAGACTTTATAGACGAAGTGTTGGAAAGCAATCCATGTTTTTTAAGAACTGAGTAATTTTAGTCTGTCAAAGTATTTATTTTTGATTTTCACGGAAGGAAAGAACTAGAGCGTCATTGTACTTTGGAACTTGCAACCGAAATTCTTATTGTCACATTTTATAATCAATATAAAGTTTTGCTTGCATTTTGATTATTTATCGTTAAAAGTTTTTTCTGATTCGGAAACGTAATGAATTTGTTTCTCTCTTGAATAAATATTCAGTAGTTATTATTTGAAGATAATAAGCAAAATTATAAAAGCAGAGTATTGGAAAATGTGGGCACTTCTATGATACCAGAAAAACATCTGGCACTGCAGTTAAAAATAATCGAAAAAGCGAGAAAAGAAAGTGAAAAATTAAAATTCAAATACATTTCAATCTAGTTCCTTTTCTAAATCCTATTCGAAAACAGATTAGTGCTCCAGGGTTTAACAAAGAATAGTACTTTCTACTTTTGATTGAACTGCTGTGAATCAATTGTCCCTCAGAAGGGATTTTTGGAGCACCTTGAATTAATTTGCATAGTTTTTTTTCAACAAGGAAGCTGCGTATTTTCAACATCAAAAAGTCTTATACTTCATCCCTTTCTTCTATTATTCGGTGAGAATAACAATTTGCTTTCGCTAAAGAGTTTTTTGTAACTTCATTTGCATCTCTATAGAAGTTCATTCTAAGGGCAATTTCTTAAGATCTCCAAGGAACTTGAAAAAAGGATATCTCTCTATTTTTGGATCGAAAAGCAAGAACTTCTATTAAGGAATCGTAAAGGTAAGTCTTTAAAATAGGATAATAGGCTCCGGTTTTGTGATGTATAAAATGAAAGCTGGGGACTATTGGCGCTCTAAAGTATCACTTCACAAATTCAAATTTTTATACAAACTTGTAAAATGTGTTCCAGCGTAACGACGACTTTATATCATATCATTATAAATAAAAAGACTATTGTATATGACCAATATTTAGTATAATCACTTTTTATAGACGAACAAAATTACCTGATGTTGCTCAGATTGAATCAATGCGATATGGCTTGTAACTGATCAGAATTATATTATTTTTTCATAGAAAGATGATGTAAATGTAATTTTAATAACTGAACATTAATTTTTATTGCTACTAATGAACTTTGAAAATAAAACTCAGCTTTATTTTAGTAGCTGAAGAATATTGCTTTGTTAGTGAAAAGAAAACAATATCTCTAATTTTTGTGATTTAAGTAAACTATTTTCACATGCTGCTTATATAAACACCTGATATTTAACACCCTCAGGAGCACATCTCATTTAGGTGAGTAAGAGCTTCACGGACCCGAGCTACTCTAGTGATCTTTTCCCATGGGGCTTACTATCTTTAGTAAACATGGGAGTCGCGCTCACAGGTACTCAAGCGATCCTTTTCTGAAATCACCCCACTTCTCGGCTCCCAAATTCCTCTTTTCCCCCTTTGATGACATTTTTTACTTGACCTTGTCTTGTGTTTGGCACAGCTTGGCCCTTTCGCGATAAAACCTCATATTTAACACTGTTCTAAATAATAGCAAAATCTATGCCTTGTCACATGCCTAGTTACGAAAACACTAGAGCTCTCTGTATTTATCTTCACAGAAAAATCCTCATACCTTATCCTTAACAAAAACATCCTAGAGAGGTTGAGCTCTGTAAAGACACCAAACAAGGTTCCCGAATATCATCGAGTGTCAGTTCATTTCACTCGAAATTATGCGGTTCCCGTGGATTAGCAGCAACCCTCCTACAATCCAAATCAATACGCGTCAGGTGTCAGCTGCAAAGAACACCTCCTAGGTGGCAATGCATGGAAAATCTGCATTCACTCATAGAAATTAGGTAGCACTCTAACGAAATCACTCGGAATAGGACTGAAACGACCTTCAAAGGTATTGACAATTATCTGGATGGGCCATAATTAACTAATGCGGGGAATGGAAATCAGGGAAACCTTATCCGTGCCTACACAGCATTAGCCGCACAAATGAGTTTACTTGCGTGCATAAGAGCTCCGGTTTCCAGTGGTCTTGATAGAGATAATAACGAAATTTAGTTCAAAGATTGGTATTTCGCTGAACCATCAAGCGATGAGGATTGTATTTCTAGATGTTTTGAAATATGTTAAAGTAATGCTTTTAAGTATAGTGGATGATACCTTATGCATCCATATATAATATCTAAAATAGCTCAGAAATATCACGGTAGTGGAAAATAAATTATTTCTCCGTAAAACAGTTTAATGTATTTGATCATCGAATTTTTTCTAAATTTGGAATCTGTTTAATGTTTTAGCTTTCATTTAGCAATATTTGCTTTATTTTGGCAATTTAGGACAATAGAATTCTGAAACCTTACCCGAAACCTTTTGTTTTATAATTTTCACTTTAAAATTAGGGAAATGTTCAATGTAAACAAGCAAACCAGACGGTCTGCGAAAGGTTTTGCGAAGCAGAAAAAGCTACTATTGACATAAAATAACTAATAAACGAAATATGGAACACCATATTTTATTTAAGGAATAATCGCGTTTTATAATTCCATTTGTCATATCCTCACCATGCAGACATTACAATTTATCTTACTACAATTATTAAACTTAAACCATATCCTATTTTATTAAAATGTTTTCTTGCATGCAACAAAAGTAAACTTTTGACATATTCCTTACTATCCACCAAATGGCCCAACAGCCAAGGGTGGACGTTGGCTAGCAAGCAAGCACTTTTCAAAATGAATTAAAGTATAGTTTAATCAGCCTAAATAATTAAAAATTAGAGACTTAAGGTAATCAATTTTTTTAAATCAAGGACTGTGTTTCTGATTAATCCGGATAACATCGCTATATTAAGAAAAGCTTATCTTTTTAAAAAAACTGAATGGTTGATAGATGTGTGTATCATTAATAAACAAATCTAAAATAAGGTTATTGTGAATAAAATGTTTTAAATCTAAAGTTTCATTTTTTTAATTTTTTAATTTTACATAAGAAATATATACAGCTTTTAGTTAACTTCTAGGCTGATCCATACTATTTCAAGATGCAATGTCTTTATTTTGTTAATCTTCCTTGTCAATCTTATAAACAAAGATTGTGGTGTTCTGTTTTATCTTAACACTTCTTCCTTCAATACGTTAGTTCATTTCCTTGCTAAAAAACACAATACTCTAGTCAATGGAAATTTTCCCTCGGGCTGAGAGTGACTCAAACTTTTCGTCATTTTTTATCTGTCCCCTAAGGTAGCACACCTTTCAGAACAGTTTTTTCTTCGCATTTAGTTTCTTTTCTCTTGATAGTTTTCCTTAGTATTCCGTACAATCGATTATTCAGATTCTGAAAGTGCAAAGTTTCGTCTTAACTTTCAAAATTTGGATAATAGTGTCTGTCTAAAAGTCATAAGTTCGTGAAATATTTTTCTAAGAATTATTTTACTATGAAGTATTAGGAAGAGAAGAAATAAATGTTCAATGGATCCCCATAGTTACAAATGTTATTTCTTTCACTCACGTTTTATACCAAAAGTGCTTTATCAAAACAAATTGTCTAGAGAAAGTGCAGTGGTACAATTTATTAAAGTGCATTTAAAACATTCACTGTGATATATTTTTGATAGGAAAGATCTGTGTTAGATGAATCAGTGGTGTTCTCGGGAGATGAAAGATGGCGCTCAGAGTGAGTGATCGATTTCTTCCAGGACGTTACCACAAGTTTTTGACATTTGAATGCGAACATCTGGGTTGGAATTGTATTTATTTCTAATTGCATAACATTTTTTAAATGGTGTATTTTACTATAAATGCATTCTCGAATTCAAAATCTCACACCAAATAACGCTTTTACTTGCTTTTCAACAAATTCGTATGAGGGCTTCCTTATTTCTATAATTATTATCCTTATTTAAGGATTTCCTTATTTCCACAAACTTCGAAATTACTGGCACTCAAATTTTTTAAAAAGAAAATATTTCCGGGCAGTAAAATCACAACTTATCTGTCAGGAGCAATTGAGATTTGCATATTAGTATGAACAGCTAACCGACTTAACTAAACCAAAAACCGTTCTGGTATTTAAGTGATCCAGAGGACCATCTAACAGTTTAAACAGGCTAAGACAGAAAAATATTTGTAACATCTTCCTTTAATCATGGCTATAAACTAGGATGTGAAATTTGATGCAATATGAAGAAATAATTTTATTTATGTGAAATTTTTAAATATGTTCATTTGTTTATGACAAGCGATTTTTTATAACGTCAACGGAAGCTACTCGGAGTAGTATTGTTTGTTATTTCCAGTATAGGGTTTGCTTATAAGATGTTCAAATGAGATGGCACCATTTACGAAGATCAACATTCAGCCGAATATTTGTGCTCGTTTGGTTGTGTCCCATACGTGTAGAATATCTAGAAACTTGATCTCGAAATTTCAAGACATAACTGGACTTACATTTTTATTGCACAGAACAAGGCATGCCCAGTTACATTTTTTGCATGGAAGTAATCGATCGCTCAGCGTCCTTAAAACTATTGCATTAGTCAAGAAAGCAAGCGTTGCTACATGCTATTTTTATAAATATTTGCTACCTTATATGCAAGAAAACAAAACGATCCCTCAATCAACAATTGATTGAATAATCATACCATTATCTTGCATTGTTATGTATTAGATACTTTTGTTCGCACCGTGCAATAACAAATAAATCCAAATGACCAAACTTGAAGATAATGTTTTCTTGATTGGAATGACAGAACAAAGTAGTACTCCATGTCCATTGGATGGAACAATTCCTCTGCCCAGGCGCAATGAAGACCACTACAAATATAGATAATCCATTGACATCAGGCACAGAATGGTGCGAGAGGAAACCCCTATCGGTGTGGTGAATGCGAAGTTTCGTGCGATTCATCAGCAAGTACAAGGATGGATTTGCATGGCAAACTGCTTTAAATCACCATTACTGCATTTAACTACCCAGCGAATATGCCGTTTGCTTTTCTGAAGTATACAGACAACATTGGAATAGTCTTCCTGGATTGACTTTTAACAACAGTGGAGCATTAAAACAGGGGTATGCTTTGAATTACAATTTAGTAAGACATCGTCTGTTCATGGCTTAGATCACTTGCTTATTTTTGCTAGGAATTCTCTTAAAACTTTACCAGAGACGTCTTTGGTTCCAATGCATTTGTTAATTCTCTAACAATGCACTAATTACTTAGCATGGCATATAAATTAATAGGTAACATTTGATTTATGTAATTTATATGGTTGATACATATTAATAAGATGTTTAAGGTATATATAAAAAAAGGTGGGAACATTTTTGAAAAATTGAAAATGCATTACGGTGACCTCCTTCATCAGGCGAAGTATCCTTTTTACTACGCATCCGTGTACACACGAACTATTCGACTCTCAAATTTTGAGATGCTGATGCTTTAAAATTTTCTGTAGCATTCTTTGTTGTCTGATCCCACGATTCTGTATCCGTCCTATATGTTCCAAATTAAGTTGTCATGCGTGATGTTGCCCTCGGATCTTCCCTTCGGATTTAATCCCGGACCGTCGCCAATATCCCGTTGTGGTGCTCCAGTGCGACGTTAATTAAATACCTACCTATCAAATTAAGTTGCCTTGATGGTACCAAACAGGGTCAAATTATCTTCAAGCTAAGGTGATATTATTCTTTGCATTTTATGTTAAGAAAACATAACACCATTGATTATATATATATAAAACCACGCAACAGACATCTCCCAACATCAACTTTTGAAAGCTAATGCCCTTCCAGTGTTACTCCATTTTTTACCTCCTGTTCGAAGGTATGAGAAATGGAGAACGAGCGTTCAGATGTACGGGAACAGTATTAATGTGTTGTTGGACACGTGTACAAATCTATATATCTGTCATGTCGACATACGGTAAACGAGATGCATTACTGTGTTCCCAAAGGTACGAGGAAACATCTTTCGAAAGCCATGAAGTAGTGTTACCTCGGATGATATATTGCAAAAAACACGAACCCTTCATCTGTTGTCTATTCTGTCAAAATAAGGCAGAAGTTTTCAGAAGGAAAGCCTGAAGCTCCTAGGAGGCTGGTTTTGACTTTTCGTCCTGAAAGATTTCTTTTTCTGAGATTTCGTTGTTTCTTGAAAAAGTTCCAGGTAAATAAAATTATGAATGACAGTGTGAAGAAGAAATATAAATAATTTAAAATAACTTTCCTTGTGTTAAAAGTATTTTTATTAAAATTAGTCTAATCGATATATTAATACGTGAAGAAAAAACTTTGTATCCCTTTTTAAGCACATTGCGCGCACGGAGGAGTATGAGATTTGGCATAATTAAAGTTCATATCGAGAAGGAGTGCAGAAAGGTAAAATTAATGTATAATATGCGTTACAAATATATTAAATTAAACAAAATAAAACATTCATTGTTTACGTTCATGTACTATAATCTATACATTAATACGTGAAAAAAAAACTTTGTACCCCTTTTTAAGCACATGCGCGCACGGAGGAGTATGAGATTTGGCATAATTTGCCACCACATAAGTTAGTATTGAAAGTTAATTGCATCGTTTTGCTGATCAGAAACTTAAATACAAAGGAAGCATTAGTCAATGGAACAAGAATGCGCATCAAATTTATGCATCGTAATACTATTGATTGCGAAGTTTTAACTGCAACCGCACGCAATAAGAGAATTTTGATTCCACGTATAAATTTAACATATTCCGGAACTATTTTACCATTTAATTTTCAAAGAACTCAATTTCTAATTATACCTGCATTTGGATGACAATAAATAAGTCTCAAGAACAAACATTCGAAAAAATTGGAATTTTATTGAGGCAGCCAGTTTTTACACATGGTCAATTGTACGTCGCAGCAAGTAGAGTTCGATCATTCGATGGTTTGAGATTTTATATTTCAGAATATAACGGTCAAGGGCATTTAGCAAACGATGAAAGAGTTTTTACAAAAAACATCGTCTACGCAGAAGTTTTGAATCATTAAATTCATTGTCGAACTATTTCAAGTTCAATGGACAACATTTATTTTTTTAACCACCCGGTTTTTTGTTTCAATAAAAAATATATTAAAAAATACGAAGCACGTATTCCTTATTTCATTTTTCATTTTTTGGATTTATTTTTTATTTAAATTTTATATAATTTGAAAAAGATAGGCAAATTAACTGTGTAGCCTAGGCGAAACCTGTGGCCAGTATAGCAATAAAAAAACCCAAGAAAATGTCAAACAACGCGTTATAGTTTTTTAGATATGGCTTAACCAAGCTATACCGCATTTTTTCTATGACGTATTTGTACATGCTCGCTGCTTACGTAATAGAACAAAATTCAAAAAATTATATGCAATGAATATAGAGGTATACTCTTTGACAAAAGAACCTTATTAACGTTCAAACTTAAAAATTAAATGAATTATGGTCGAATTTCGATCACTGGGCGACCACTAGTAATAATTAATCTAATTAATTCCAACACTAACCGTTCTTCTGTGAATCAATGGCAAAGTTAAGAACTCTGAGAAAAAGTGATTGAAAATGAAAATACTTTTAATCAGAAAACAAAAAAATATATCTCTTATTTTGCCCATTATAATGAGAAGTGAACTAAAATGGACTCAGAATGAATTTTAAATTTCGGACCATTTGCCCAAACTGTCTTATTTCCCCAAAACTTCTTAACATTAAAGTATCAAATCGGATTAGAAGCATTACCCAAAAGAGTTTCCTCTATTACTTAAGTAAATTCAGCTTCTTTTCATTGACTTGTTCTTTTACAAAATGAATAGGATATTGTATTAAACGAAATACCATGTCAGTGAAAAAGGAAAATTCAAACAACAGAACAACAACGAAAAAAAGTTTAATTGCAAATACCTAATACAAATATTTCCCCATATAAGATAAAAAAGAAATGAGCTGATTTGATAATGTAAAGATATAGGCTAAAATATTAAAGGTTAGATTTTTGATTTCCTAAACATGCATTCTGTTAAATAATTTTAAAAATTGATAGTTCTTCTCTTAAGACTTATTCAATTTAATGTTTAATATTTATTTTAAAGAATATTGCATTGAGATGGTCAAAATTCAGATTTAGTTTTAGTTATGATCTTGCACATTATTACTATTGAAACCAATAATACTTTTAAATGCATAAATATTTAGAATGAGGGGAGGTAGTGCGATCGTGGAGTAAGTGCCTCTCCTGAATATAAAAAACTTGTCCGTGATTAAAGTAGCAGCTAATGTTTAAAGGGGTTCTCTAGATTAGTATCAGAACTAGAGTGCTTCGAATTTCGGAGGAAAGTTGCGCAGACCATAGAAGGGAAAGAATGGTATGCTCTTCCCAGACTCACAACATAAAAACAGTTCATGGCATGCACTTTCCCCATGCGACCCATGAAAAAGTATTGGAAAGCATTTTTGAAAATCAAACCAAACAAAATTTTAAGCAAATGATAAAGTAAACACATTAGTAAGGGGCCTGGGAGAGTGTGGTAAAAATATGAATTTTTTAAAAATTATTGGAACGGAGTTGTAACTGGTTCAATATAAATTTTGAAGATTTGAATTCGTGCATTCCCCACCTTACTCAAATATATACTTTCCAAATATATCTTACACTGGATCGTGGTAGCCAGTCTGGAAGAGTAACGGATTAACAATCAGAGGGGTGCGAGTTCGAAACTATGTCCAGTCAAAGACCATTGTGTACATGGGGCTGGTGCACGCTAAAACTGTCGTGGCCTCAAATTTCCTCACATAGGCATGGAAATTTGGAGAGTGGGGTGCCAGCTCAGGTGTTGTTCTCGTCATCTGAGCTTGGTTCAAAATTACGAGGCGTTGTCCTTGATCTTTCTCTTCGGGATTGATCCCGGACCGTCGCCAACAGCCCGTTGTGTTGCTCCAATGCTACGTTAATTAACTTCTTACCTATCTTTCTCTTGCAATTTAACTTTTAAACAAATTTTTCTTAGTATTTTCAATTGGCTTTTTAACAAATATTATTTATCCGTTGTGCGAAGTCTTAATTCAACACTGATAGGTATTTTTGTACAGTATTTCGCTCTAATAAAGACAGATATATATTGAAAAGGACATGGTGAATTTGCTTTCTTTTCCTGGAAAGCAATACAGTGATATGGTGATTTCGTCCCATCTTTGACTGCTTTTTAACATTGCTATTACCATTCGAAAAAGTATCTTTTCACCGGCACATCTGAGCACAGAATCAACAACATGAATACATCAGATACAATGCACGGATTTCCATATTTCATTCACACTTTATGTGCAGGCGTAATAGGGTTACATAAATTGCTTCATCTTTTTATGAGGAGGCCATCGGAAACTTATTATCGCTTTTTCTTCCGTCGCAGAGCCCGTAAATTTGGATTCCCAGTCTGCAGAAAACTCGCAACACAGCATTGATTTCAGATACAGCTCGTGCTGTTTCCGCTGACAGTTACTGCTCCCGCAAAGCAATATTTAACTTTTAATGAAAAAAGATGAAAAGTTTTTCGATTAAATTCAAATTGGAGCTTCTGGCGGAATAAAAACGTCAGGAGTTGGATTTACTGCTGAAATCCAGATGCGCCTGTAGATTTATGCGCTCGCATTAGTCGTGCGTTTTTGAAGTCTAATAATACTATTATGTGGCTCATTTGTTAGATGAGAAGTATGCTGAAATGTATCAAGCGGTGGCTTATTAAAGTATTTGGTAATTAGGTGTTTTTGTGATATTGCGCAAGTATTTGTGTTGTATTATGAACATTAAGAGAGGAAATTTTAGTAGAGCAAACAAACGAGACGGTCTGCGAAGATTTTACTTCTGCAGTACAAATGCTCTGGCTTCGGGTTACCTTAAAATATATTTCATCGCCATTTTGGCGTTTAATCTAATTGGTGATGATCAATCAATTGTCATATATGTAGATTTTGTGGATGGTGTCTAGGGGTTAATTTTAAAAATAAAACAAACACGTGTGGAAAATTTAACAATTATTTAATGGGTCTAAAATAATTACATCAATCTCATCTCTTACATCTCAATCGGAACATCTCATAGGCTTCCCATAAGCGATACAACCGCCTCCAAGCGTCACGCACGTTTCTGTCCTTGATGTACTGTTACATAGCAATTATGATTTGTTAAATATATAATCAAATACACAGCTAGCGCCATCTAGTAACCAAATACACAGTTAACAGTTAAATGACTCTCGGGATATTGAATTTCACAGCTGCCACCATTTATGTCAGGATATTGCATTATCTCCAAATCGGTTTCAAATTCACCTGGAAATAAAGATTCTCTTCGATTTTAGGGTGATCCAAGTATCGTGATCGTTTTGATTTCTTGGGCAAAATCAACTGTTGCTTTATATAGTAGAGTTTTCCATGTTGCTCAATTCCTTCATTATTTTGAAAGACAACATTTAACTCTTCTTCATTTGCGATAATAGTGATTTATCAAATTATCTTTTGAATTGTTTGAATTCATACTCCTTATCTGATTCAGAAAACTTTTTTTCAACTTCTCTTCTTAATTCTGGTTCTCCATTCCTTCAAATTCTACTTTCTACAAAGCTGCTTCTACAAATATTAGATTATGTTACTCTGCTAGTAACGAAAGTTATTCAGAGTATGTATCATAATTAAGAGCCCTTTCCTAGAGATTTTTACTACAGATAAAACCACCACTAAGTGACTGAGCATCCGAGTTCTGTAGGAAGGAGTTTTGAATAAAACACAGATGCTTCAGTTGATGACGCTAAAATATCATAAGCGAAAAACTGCGCTTTAGAAACTTTTCCATTTTTCTCAAAAGAAACCAAACGAGCAACTTCGGCAATATTGCTTGCATCTGATGAATTTTCTTTATCTTCTTGGCTATAAAGCAACAATCATGCTTTACATAATTTCAAATTTTCTTGTCTGTCGTTACCTTCTTCAACTGAGTTTCTGCTTGGGGATGCACTTTCGTTCGCCATCGTGAATCCTTTTATACTGTTCGGGACTTCTCTGTATTCTTCCCACTATCTTTGCTCTTTACGGAAACTTTCAGTCTTCGACATCTCTTCTTCCCTGTCTTCGTCAGTAACACATCTATCTTCTTATTTCCCTCCTTGGTAGGTTGTTCAACCAATGGTTGTTCCAAGGCGTTTCTACCAGACATATCGGTGGAGACTAACTTCCTTTCAGTACATATTTCGTCTTGACAACCTGCATTTTGGTAGAACCTGCTCTTTACCTCTAAGACAAAAAACAGTTCTGAGAAAATGAAGGGGAAAATTCTACTTACTATCCCATACTTACTAAGAGTGTTCCCGATGAAGAAATTTTATCTAGAAAAGTTAAAAACTTTAGTTTTTAAAAAGGTTCAGAAGCTGCTCCAATTTTACAAATAAGCTAGAGTTAATAAGCACCCTGTAAAATGACACCAGAGACATCCCTATGTGGGAACTCTACCATGAGTTGTTATGAACACTTATAGTTACATGCAGAAAAGTTGAAAACGAAATGAAAACACTTAGAATTGAATACAGAATAGTGCTACGTTCAGAACATGAACAATGTTCTGAAGGTAAGATTATTTTGAGTGCTTCGAGGACTAATATATATGAAATACGAATTTAAATAAATGGATGCACATCTAAAACAAGAATTTACATTGTGGATATACACTATGAATATATAAACATCACCCTACTTGATGAATGTACTAAAGATTCGAATATATGCGTTTAGCATAATGATACTGGTCTAGTATGTCATTCAAGTTGCATATTAACATCACTCTACGTGATGAATGTACTAAAGATTCGAATATATATGTTTAGCATAATGATACTGGTCAAGTATGTCATTCGAGTCGATCTGGTGTTTATAGCACCATTATGAAATTCAATAACTCTGACCAATTGGTCCCGTAAGTAATCACAGATGTGTATGATCCTTGCTCAGAACATAATTTGTCCACTGAACAAGCTATATGATACCGGGACCTCTTTCGCGGGAAACAAATAAAACAATTTATTTATATATAGGTAAAAATTCATAATTTAAATTTAAATTCTAAAATAAAATAATGTACTCCATTAGATATTTCATCCGTTCGTTTTCCTTATTATTTATTCGTTTTCCCTATCATTTCAACGTTTTACAATTGCTAGTTCGATCATACAAAAAATAGTTAGACTGATCATGTTATCAGAGCATCGACCTTCTAATGAAATAGCATGAACGCAGCTTCATGCTATTTCTTCCGATTACTTGGTTTGAAGATCTGTCATGTGCTTGTGGGAAAAAGCATGAATCCTAATGTGGGGCAAATTATTGATTGGTTCAAGTAATAAAAACCAGTTTGATTAAATTTTAGTCTCGCTACGACAGCCAATCGGACCAAGTCGATTCCCAAGGTCATGTCACTACTGAGATCTTACTCCACCCACATGATATTTCATTGGAAGGTCGGTGGATCAGAGTGGCTGATGTAAGATCTCAGATGTGTAAGTCACGTGGGTTTGGGACTCGACTTGGACACTCCTACCGAAAGATGAATGCCTCATAGCTGATTTAGTAGATAATTGTGATGTCACTATAGCTGATGACTTCGACTGAGGGCCGCTTTTATGAAGAAAAAAATAGTCTTCTCCCAACACCTCGTGACATTCTCACGGAGGTCTTCAAACCAAGCGGTCGGGAGAAATAACTTGAAACTGTGCGAACATGCTTTCACTACATTTTTTAGAATACCGATGTTTGCAAAGAATGTGTAAAGAAGCTTCTTTCTGACGCCATTCAGTTCCACGGTATAGGATACAATGCACAATATGTGTGAAGATAAATGGCACATAAATCAAAATTATATGCCTGCTGAGGAATAAAATACATTTTGAATCGACTTATTTCTCCCTAAATCTTATTAATTTTAATTATCTTTTATAATTAATTATAATTTCCAAATCTGTTTATTATTCAACATTTAAATCTGAAATCAGACTCAATGATAAATAACATCATTTGTCACAGTATCTTCCATACCTTTAAAAAACTGTTTTTAGCAGTACCGAAGCAATGTGTGTGTGATGTAACATACTTAAATAAAGAATTAAATACTACCCATTTTTGTGCAAAGCTTTGTCCCAAAAAATTACTATTGTTCAGTTATATGTGCAGTTTCATTGCCTTATACCAACTCACATTTTCTAATTAAGCATAAGTATTCCAAAAATTAAGCACCACTGCTGATTAGGTATCGAATAAATATTTATTTATGTCCTTATTTTCCCGAGGGATTCACAATACATAGATACTCACTCTAATTTTAAAAAAGCTTGTTTTTAAATAGGATTTTCCCTATAAACAAGCCCCTAAAAGCACGCTTTTTTCCCTGTTGATAAAACACGAAACCACATCCCATTGAGTTTTAATTGCACTTTATAAAACTGAAAAAAAAGAAAGTACAATAAATTAAAACTAAGCTCATTACCGCTGTGGTGGCAGGGAAAAGCCGTTTCACGCATTACGGAGCTAAATGAGCACTCAGCGAATCAGGGAAAGAGTTTTTAAACACGGTGATAAGATTCGTATGGTTAAGCTAATTAGAAAATCTGAAAAAGGAACTTAAACGGGTTTTTTCCAAACTTGAAAAAACATTCTCTCCATTTTTGCCCCGCTTCAGTAGACCATCACACAAATGTAGGAACGGCTTATCTTCTAGACTAAGTAGTACGTATGCAACGCAGAAAATTAGCACTTAAACTGTAACACTTTGCTAAGGTGGATAATGCCATTTATTTTTGCTTTATGGTGTTACGTACAAGGAGCGTTGAGTGCCCAAGAGATTAAAAAATATCAAATTGCTTATTTATGATTCTAATCACGCTGCCACTCTTTTCTTTATTCAGTATTGGATTGTTTCTAGTAAAGCTTAAGTAATTAATCCCACCTGATGAGAAATAGTTTATAGGAAAGCAATAATGGATGTTGTACCTCTTTGGGGATTTTAAAGTTATTCTATGAAACATGTATTACATTTAGTTGAATTATACCTATGCATTTAAAAATTAGTTGATGAAATATTTTAAAGTACAAGGTAGGTAGTTGAATTTACATCGCACTGGAGCAACACAATGAGCTATTAGCGCATCTCCTGGATCAATCCCGATGGGATAGACCAGAGGACAACACCTCGAAATTTTGAATCACCGCCAGATGACGAGGTAAACACCAGAGCTGGCACCCCACTCTTCAAAGTTCCACACCACGCCAAAGTGAGGACATTTGAGGCCAGATTAAAAATGCACCAGCCCCTGCATACACGAAGGTCTTTAGTTGAATCTAGTTTCGAACATGCTACCCTCCAGTTGATGATCAGCGACTCTATCAACCGCGGCCCCCAATATAACTGTTTATATCAAAACATTCATCAGCACTACCACCTTTCTAAGGTGGCAGATGATACCAACACGGCTTTAGAGAACAGCACTCTTGCGAGGAGGCAATTAATACTGTAATTAATGACCTTAAAACTTATAGGGGAACTTGCCATCAGCCCTGGCTACCATACCCATCAAAGCCGCCTTTGACAATATGGACTGGCTTCTGTTGATGGACACTGCATCAATATAACATTCCTAAATCATTAATAAGTTTTATAAAATCCTATTTAAATGACAGAACAACCTATAATACAGATAATACTATCGTTAATAGAAAAATTATAAAAGGCTGTCCACAGGGTTCGGTTCTTGCACCGACCCTATGAAATATTAACTTCAACAAAATTTTAAATCCTGATATAAGTGATAACTTTATCCAGGCCTTCGCTGACGACCTGGCGATAATAACGTCAGGATGTACGTCAAGCATCCTGGAAACAAATAATACCCTAAATACAGTATACACAGCTTTAAAAAATTTAAAACTCGATCTGTCCATCGACATGTGCCGGTTCATAGTATTGTCATAGAATAAAAAACTACAAACTAACCCTACTTTCAAAATAGCAAATCACTCTATAAAAATAACTTCAAATCTAAAGTACCTCGGAATAATAATTGACAACGGGCTCACGTGGAATGACCATATTTCATCACTATCTACAAGATGCCTCCAGTTTGGGAGTCTTTTTCCAGAGTAGTTCAGGGCGGCTGGGGAGTCAGTGGCAAGCTCCAAAAGGTTTGGTACCTGATGGTCATCGAGAAGTTTATTACCTATGGAGCTGGCATTTGCTGCGGTCAACTCAACCTGACACAAATTGATAAACTGAAAATCATCCAAAGACCACACACACATTTCTACTAAAAATTACTGGGGCTTATAGAACCGCCCCAACTGACTCCCTAAATACTTTCTGTAGAATACCACCTCCCCATGTGACCCTGTTGGTATTATACAAAAAAAAACACAACATCTGGAAAGGGCGACTGCCTGATCCAGATATCGACGGATTGTCACCACTAGATCTCGGTTACAACATTTCAACCATTACAATTCCTACTTCCTCTTTTCGTCATCTGACCGTGGTTCAAAATTACGTGGTGTTGTCCTCGGATCTTTCCCTTTGGGATTGATCCCGGACCGTCACCAATAGCCCGTTGTGTTGCTCCAGTGTGACGTTAATTGAAATACCCCCCTACTTCCTCTTTAACTTTAAATTTTAAGGATAAAATAGCTGATCCCGATCTCGAAGTGTATACCGATGGCTTCGGCATTGATGGGAATGTCGAGGCCTCAGTGTGCATTTCCGATGGCAACAAACTAACCAAAACTTTTTGCTACAAACTAACCAACAATAACTCAGTTTTTCAAGCTGAATTATCGACCATTTTCAAAGCAATAACCTGGTCCATAAACAATAAGAAAAATAAATATCTACAGTGACAGTCTAAGCTCGATTTAGGCCTTAAAATCCTCTAATAATAAATCATTATCTAACTAACATTAAAAAGTAATTTCTCCTTATATTAACAAATTCGGCCTGAGCTGGGTCAAGGCACACGCAGGGCTAGTCGGAAATGAGTTGGCGGACCATTTCGCCAAGCTTGCTTCTTACTGAGGTGAGGATCTTCATATCACTGTCCCGTATTCATATTTGAAAAGAACAATTAATAAATACCTAGTTGATGAATGACGGGGATACTACAACTCTATTAAGGGCGTCCGGCTGAAATTATTCATGCCGGAGATACCTCTTCGACTGCATTCATGCTAAGGGACACCATCTTGTCAGACCATCTGACAATGACAAACCACTTTGACTCTATGGTGTCTCTCACAATCCAAAATCTATCGATAAATTTAAAATATAAACCTGTGTGCGTGTAGCCGGTGAAGTGTGACTGATCAGCTTCCACCACTCACTTGATTTTGTACAATCCTCTGCATCAATATCTTTATATCACTTCTAAATAACTTCACTTAAATACTTGTCATTTTTAAATGTAGTAAATGCTCACTGTTACTCTTTCTTTTCCTCGCGCGTTCTAAGTTGATATGTGGATGTTGCTCTTCTGTGTTTCGTCTGTCTTGTATATTGTTTCGTTAACGTGTATCAAAATTTTGTTCTTTTTGTTTATATGTATTATTTCGATAATGTGTATCAAAATTTTGTTCTTTTTGTTAATGTATATTTGATGTTCCGACCCAAACTACTCTGTTATGTATATGCCAATATGTAAAATTCTTTGTATATCTAAATTCCAAATTAAAGTCGCACGTGCCCACAGAGGGGGATTTCTCTGTATGATGGGTCGGGCTTTTCTGTTTGGCCCCTTGGCGATGGTGGAGTTTTTCCCAGTCTCTTCACAAAAATAACTCTACACCATTTGGTGAGTCGAGGAGGCGAGGATCTGGAAGGTGGCAGATGATGACAACGCTATCTCATAACGATGTGTAACGTATCCTATACGTAATTTGCTTAAAATAATTGCCTAATGTCCATCCTGTGCTCTTTACTAAATTCATTGAACTGTAATTGATTCTTATTTATGTGCTTCCTTGTATCCTTTTCATCTCTTAATATTGTATTTTCTGTACTATTTAGTACATTCTACTGTTTCCGCTTGCTCTAAACAGGCCCTCAATTCAACAGGCTGTGTATTCAAATCTGGTCCAGAAATAGGTATTCGTAGTGGTTCGATAGATAGTTAATTAATGTCACACTGGACAACACAATGGGCTATTGGCGACGGTCCGGGATCAATCCCAAAGGGAAAGATTCAAAGACAACACCTCGCAACTTTGAGCCACCGTCAGCTGATGCCAACACATGAGCTGGTACCCCACACTTCAAACTTCCAAACCACGTCAACGTAAGGACATTGGAGGCCACGGCAGATTTAGTGCACCAGCCCTGTGTACATGACGGTCTTTGGTTGGATGGAGTTTCGAACTCACAACCCTCCGGTTGCAAATCCGGTGCTTTTCCAACTGGACTACTGGGTCCCCTTGAAGCAATTCGGAATCTAATTTAAGTCGTAGGTGGCGGACTAATTAGTCCTTGTGTAACAAAAATTTGACCAAAGAGCGGCAATCCAATCCAAACCCCCATGCTCTAGAATTATATTACCATGATCGAAAGAATCCCTTCAACCGTTGTAATATCCTTTTACCATAATAGACGTTCTCATAGAAGCAAGAACTGTAAAGTAAGTCTGCCGATAGAAAGAGGGCATTCTGAAAAGACAGAAATCTCTTTATCCCCTGGACTTAGATTTTATAAAACAATCCAATATCCCATCCCTACACCCAATAAAAACCTAAAGTAGTCATGGCACATCTGGTTTCCGCGACACTGCATTCAGCGGAATTTCCGCAAACTAGAGCATCCTATGCTCACTTTACTGATAAAGCTTCAATACCATTTGCACACATTGTAGAATAGTTTTCCATTTTATATACAGGGATATGGTTAAAAGAGTGGTGTATACCTTATATTTTTTTCCTTCCTTCCCGTATCGCGAGGACACCAATCCTCTGAGCGAAATAAGAAAGGGGAGAGAATATACTTGGGGAAAGTCTGCAAACTAAGGAACTGCACTATTTATATGTATGGATCAGACTTAAGTTATATTTTGCATCCGAAAGTGTTTATGGCCGGTGAACTCAAAGGCGTGACAGCAATATATTCAGAGAAGGGATCGATCAGAAATTGAAATTTCGATGGTGTTTGTGGTAGTTGGTGGTCTGTTTGGAGTGGAGATTCTCAAGCTTTATTGTACATAGTAAAATGAAAACTATAGCCTAAAGCAGCAATATCAGGTATAATTCTCTCTTGAAATCAGATGTGAAGATAAACGTTTTGGGACCTGGAGTAAAGAAGGCCGATTTTCCGTCGTTTGCCCAAACCAAAATTAAAGTATTTATAGTATTAATAATTCATATTATTTGAATAGTTGGGTTTTAATGTGTATTAATTAGTACTATCCCGCTCAATGTTGGTTTAAATAAGTGGACTGTACAAAAAAACTCTTACTTACGAAATTCTCTGGACATTAACAGAGATTGTGGCTCCAAACAAATGCTTCCTTGCTAAGCGCTTCCATGCGTCCGTACAAACTTTGCGCTGAGGATAAAGATCGACGTACAATTAGTCGAAGAATTCTTAACACGAGAAGTTCTAACGAAAACCAATAAAGAAAAATCTAAAGTTTTTTTTTAATGTTGCCACAACTGTCGTCTAAAGAATAAAAAGAAAAATAATTATACTGCAAACAATTCTTAATTCTTCGTGAGTCAAGATATCAATGCGGGCGCTTATCTAACACGCTAGCATAGACAAGCATCAAATTAATTTTTAATGAATTACTGCTCACAATATCAATTTTGGATTTCAGTCTTTATTGATTATGTATAAAAACTACAAATGGTCGAGCTTTTAATGACACCTGTTAATGGGTCTTCATGACGAGTATGAAAAGGCGCCCCCGTTTTGTTTTGTGCTCTCGAGACATTTGTGAGATTATATTCCTGCTTCTCTCGTTTGTCTTTCCCGAATATACGATTGCAAGGGCCTCTATGAAAGGAATGATTAAATTTTAAGCGTTGTATTCTAAAGATAGAATGCACGAAAGCATTCATTTCACACGAATAGTATAGTTTCCGTGACATGGACAAAACTATGCTTAAAATATTAACATTTTTAAAGAAAAATCGACACCACCCCTTAGACATTGGACCCTCTGTCGACTACCCTCTGTTATGCCTCTTTCTTTAAATTATATATTATGAAATCTAGAATGGCTATAACAAAATTACAACCATAATATACACCAAGGATTTTGAAATCTCACAAAAACAAAGAGTGTAGCATAGTAACATTGAAACATCGAATCGCAGGAGTCATAATTTTCTAATCAATTGGTACATGTGTTCACCATCTTAATTGCTCATACTTGATGGCAACCTTTTGTGTATTTGTAGACAGATTTATTGCATCAATATCAAATCCAAAGCTCTTCACTATAGAACATTCATTAACATGTGAGAGATTTTCTGTAAAGCTAAATATAGGTGGTGCTAGCGTTTTGTGATAGACTGCTACCTGTCGTATTCCGTATTGGATAGCCGGAAGTAAAACCCTCGTCTTCTGGTGGTTTGCTTGCATACACTGAAAATCCTTCTTATACAAAGAACCTTTATTAGTGAAATACTATCTATCTTGTATTTATGGTATTGTGTTATTTTACTCTGCCCTTTATTGCGCTGTGCTGTATAGAAGATAAATCTTAAGAGTAAAATACTTACATAATTTGTATTAACAACCTCATATAGTAATTTTTACTAGCGTATTACTTGTTATACTTTAAAAATCATTGTCAGTTTGTCATTTGATTTCAGAAACAAGTTTTAGCAAATGGACACCGAAATATTTTCTTAACTGATGAAAAAAGAACTATTGATACTTTCTTCATTCAGGTATTAATTCAAAGTACTGGATTTTAGTTGTACCTCCGTTTGCATTCCCCTTACTATTTGAACAAGCTCAGTAGTTAACTCAAACGAAATCAGAATGAGTGATAGGCTGGTTCAAGTAAATATCAGGAAAATTTTGGCCTAGATTTATTGAGGAAGATTTTGTCATCAGAATGTGTTTACTTAGTAAGCAATGAGGACTTCCCAATGTCACTGTGTTGCTTCATTCCACTTAATATCCTTGTCTATTCCACTTAATATCCTTGTTCATCACGCAACAATTTTTGTCAAAACTCTCATATAAAAATATTTTTCAATGGCGATAGTAATTTATAGATAAAACTCCCTTTACAGATAAATTCAGAGTATATGAGCGTAGCCTTAATTAAATAAATTGGAGGCTGAGATTTATTGCTTTTATTCCTATTAAATTTAAAATGTTTTTAAAAGCATAGCTCTTCAAACAGGAATTCTTCGGATAGTTTGGTTAGAGAAAAAAAAATATTTTTTTCTCTCAAAAACTTGGGATAATAGCAGATATCTATCATCATCATATTCCAATGGGATTTGATATTTATTTATTTTCTAACATGTTAGCATTTCTTCAATAGTTTCGAAGTTAACTGCCATAACGAGTTATTCTCTATTAATTAAATTTTGTTTACATATTTATCAATGAAATTAGTCTATCGCCGATCACCTTTGATTTTCAAGGAACGTAAGAAAATGCTTTTTTCGACTTTACTTCTATAGGTCACTTAAATTATATCTTAATCATAACCTCTAATCTGCAACCTTAATTCATCATTTAGTTCACAAACTTTGACTTCACTCATAAACTACCAAGATTTGCAACTCAAATTCGACGTCTAACTTTTCCCCTGAATTTTTTGGGGAGAATCGTTTCTTACGAATGATTGCATTAAAAAAATCTGATTACGGAGTTTGAGTACCCAAGGGGAACTCACAATGCTTTGTTTGTGATTCTCTGAGAAACTGAAGGAAAAATAAAGTTTAGAATGCCCTTAGATGAAATCTAATATATTTTCTGGAATACGATTTGAAGGATTTCCGAAGGATTTTGGAAGAATTCAAGAGTTAAACCTATCGTCTTTCAGGAAAGAAAATGGCTTAAAAGGGGTACCAGATCATACTTATACTTGGGAATTTAAGGTAGGTATTTTAATTAACGTCACACTGGAGCAGCACAACGAGCGGGTGTGGTCCGTTGGTGACGTTTAGGGATCAATCCCCAAGGGAAAGGAGGACCGAGCACAACACCACGTAATTTTGAACCATGGTCAGATGACGAGGCAACACAGTTGGTACCCCACTCTCCAAATTTCTAGCCAGCGTGATGATATTTGAGGCCACGATAGATTTAACGTGCACCGTCCCCCTTTGTACACGATGGTGTTTGGCTGGATTCGAACTCGCAACCCTCCGGTTGCTAATCCCTTACTTTTCCAACCGGGCCATCACGGCCCAGGAAACTTAAGGATTTAGTTTCAACTTATGATAAATGTGTCCTTATTCGTGTGTTCAAGTATGGAATTCGTATGCAATACTAATTCATAATAAATTTTAACGTAAAAGTAAAGGAAAACAGTGTTACGTTTTTTAAATTTTCAAAGAAAAATGCTCAAAGGTAAACATAACTAAAACTTTCAATTTTGTTGAACAAACTCACCCCTCCAGTTGAAGCCTAGTGATTAATTACTCTTTGATGTTTTAAATATGCCCCTTGCGCCATAAAATCCTATTCGTCAAATCCTTCTGTGATTTAAATATGGCCTTTGTGTGTGCCATAAAACCCAATCCCACCAACACTTCGGTGTTTTAAATATGGCCCTTTGTGCCATAAAACCCAATCCAACCAACCTTTCGGTATTTTAAATATGGGCCACTTTAGTGCCATAAAACCCAATCCAACCAATCATTCAGTGTTTTTAATATGGTCCTTGTGCCATAAAATCCGATCCAAACTATCCTTTGGTGTTTTAAATACAGTCCTTGCGCAATAAGACCCAATCCAACCAATCTTTCGTTTATTTTATTTTATTTTCATTATTTCATATATTAAATTAGAATGGAAATGAAATACATATGAATCTGAAATACTTGATCCGATGTGCTGGTAGACCAATTACAATAGACAAGATATTGCTTTGATTTACGATCCACATACCAGCTCATTCAATCGTTCAGATTAACGTCGTAAAAACTAGATATTTTACTTTTAAGGTCTCGGTACCGTTGCTCAATTCTCCGGGTTACACATCGATCAAAGAAAGAGAATTGTTATTACTGACACATTTTATCTATTGGCTAATGTATATAGTTTTCAAATTCAAATTTATGTATTTTTGCTGGCAAAATAGTGTGTTTTTGTTCCTCGTTTTATTTTTCATAGCTTATTGAATCGATAAACTTATATGGCTCATCATTACTTGTGAAGTGCGGACGAACCGCGAATGTGCGAAATTGGAGCACTTAAAGTTCTCCATTAGCCCAAGTCGTTAAACACTTTTTTATTCGAATTTTCGGTCTCATTATAGAGAATGAGATGTTAAACATCTCTCGTAAACTTCAGTTCCATATCATGGCATTTTTTTTATCATTCATTAATTTTTTTCAACAGGGGAGAATTCTTCCTAAACTATTCTGGGGTTTTTAAGAATGGATCCCTCTCACCTAACTTTTTTACGTGGATTTTTTACATATTTTCTTTGCTGTGAGAACTTAAAGTTATCCAGACAGAGAGCAATTCAGGAACTCGTTTATTTTGCTTTTTTTATTTTTATACCGGAATCTTACTCTTTTCTCGGGCGTCTATTAAACAAGTTACAATGTTTAATAAATATTTTAAGATAATTCTATTTATTTATTTATTTATTTATTTCAATTAACGTCACACTGGAGCAACACAACGGGCTATTGGTGACGGTCCGGGATCAATCCCAAAGGGAAAGATCCGAGGACAACACCACGTAATTTTGAACCACGGTCAGATGACGAGGCAACACCTGAGCTGGCACCCCACTCTCCAAACTTCCACACCACGCCAACGTGAGGACATTTGAGGCCACGACAGATTTAACGTGCACCAGCCCCCTTTGTACACGACGGTGTTTGGCTGGATTCGAACTCGCAACCCTTCGGTTGCTAGTCCGTTACTCTTCCAACCGGGCCACCGCGGCCCTTTAAGATAATTCACATAAGTCATTCGTTAAACGAGCAGCATAAAATGGTTGAAAAGTTAGAATTGCTGTGAATCTAAAGTGTAGAAAAAGCACTATGAAAAGAGGAAATGAATGGAATATGACAAAAGTTTAAGTTCAATTGAATGTTTGAGTTCGTCAAATTAAAAAAAAAGTTATACTGTGTTGAAATCACGAAAGTTTTAACTACCCAAAGTACTACATCTTGAAATCCCTTTGTCTCAAGATCACAACAATGGTTAGAGAAGTTTTGTATTACCTAAAAAAGTCCTGGATAGAGATCACTTATAAACACTTCGAGTCTCGATATTCACACAATTGATAGTGGAAGCTTTAATTGCTTTAAAAGTGAGCGATCTATACCATTGTGGTGGCATCAGTCTACGTATGAAAACAAGTAGCGTGACTGGCAATGGATCAAATTAAATTAGTTTTTCTTTTAGTCTTTCTGCGTGTGCTGGCTGAGAATTAAAACATATTTAGAATGCAGTGACCGGGATAGATTGAAATATTAGAATAAATATTAAGCCTTTTTATTTTGAGACAAGTTTTATGCTGGTAGACTAGTCAGCGTATTATGTTCATTTAATCTTTGATGAATTTTTATTAAAGCTACTTCTTTACTACCTCATTATTCATTGAACCAGTCGACATCTTCATATGGATAAGAAGATGAGCCATATGTGAGGTACGTACTTATCCATATCATAAATGTATTGGAAGGATGCACGTTTGATTTCTATTATGAATAAATTTTACTGAAACTAACGATGTGTAATAAAAGTTTTTTCCCCTATGCCAACTTATGGACATAGAGTACTTCAATTGTTCCGTTGCCGAAAGTGTGGCAGTCTCAGCGTTAATCCGGGACACCCATGGGAGATGCTGCCACACAACCCCCACCGTAAACGATGGGAAAACACGTCTTCTTTGAGGACATTGGAAAAGCAGGCCCGCATTTACTTATCTGCATGAAGAAACCAGGAAACTTTAAGGCAGACAACCCGACTTCGACACATACAAGATTAGAACTCGTAACTAAGCACTTCAGTTCATCAGTTTCTTGAGAGCAACTATTAATAAACGTAAAACATGATTGTGATCGGTTTAGACTGAGATTAAGGTAAAACAGAGAACAGTTATTCATATAAAGGGTTATTAGCTTTATGACTAGTAGAAGTTTTAGCTGTATTTATTTGACAAAATGCACTTGAGAATAAAGTAACCAGGAGGGTAGCTAACGGAAGGGGGGACTGAGGTGGAGACTCAAAGAGCCAATGCCTAAAGTGGTTGCTTTCAGAAGTATTTAATTAAACCTTTTGTGGATTTTCTTGGGAAAAGTGTTTTAAAATTTAAAGCACAGTTTTGTTCTCACGGAAATATTTTTCAGTTCTATGCGTGTAACGAGAGTTCTTTCCTGCATTGCATCCTAAGAATACAACACATACCCCTCCGAGTGGTTTCGACGAGATATCTCGTCCATAAAGATATGACCAATTTTGCTAATGACAAGATATCTTGTCATCAAGATATTGCCGATTTTTTATGATGACGAGATCAAGATCTGGACAGATCAGGTCAGTTTTTTTCTAATGACGAGATATCTCATCCATCAAGATTTAGTAATTTTTGCTGATGGCTTTTTGATACCTCATCGAGACAACCACCCAGGAGGGTTAAAAGTCAAACCTTTCATGTAGCCCCTGAAATCGTATTACTATTCAGAAAAGAGGGGGGAGATGAGACAGCAAGGAAATTTTCTGATCACAAATGTATGTAAAGCACAAAGAAACACAGGGGCTTATTTTCTTGCTTCTATCTCAATATGAGACTCAATAACAGAATCTATTAATAAAACCAAGCTTTTTGATAATTTTTATGCATGGTCAATAATTAATTGCACATAACATTTTCCACACATTAATTTAACAACTAATTTAATCACACAATTAACATGGCACTAATTTGCATATTTTATCAAGACTATTAAATAGAGCTACTTCAT
Source organism: Meta bourneti (assembly GCA_933210815.1). Taxonomy (NCBI): domain Eukaryota; kingdom Metazoa; phylum Arthropoda; class Arachnida; order Araneae; family Tetragnathidae; genus Meta; species Meta bourneti. The sequence continues at coordinate 75,658,278 of OW119923.1, read as the reverse complement.
TTTCAATTTAAATACATTACTTTTTTGGACTGAGGGCGGAATTTGCCTCATTTGCCCCAGGCATAAAAAGCATAGCTCACCGTTGCTTAAATTTTTGTTCAAATGTTGGGGCATTTAAAGTTGGTAAACGAGTTCACACAAAATTATTCAAACTATTCAGTAGTTTGGCTGCAAAAGTTTTCAAATTTACATAAATTCTCTATAATTAATGCATTCATTAAGAGTCTTTTTTTGGTTCTTTTAATATCTGTTGTGAGATCTGCACAAAAGTTTTGCTCATCTCTGATTCGTCCGATGAACCTTCCTGGTGTTTGTCCTGACGAGGTATCTCGTCATTAACAAAAACATTAGCAGATTTTGATGGACGAGATATCTCGTTATTAGAAGAAAACTGATCAGATCTTGATCTCGTCATCATAAAAAAATCGGCAATGTCATGATGACGATATATCTCGTCATTAGCAAAATTGGTCAGATCTTGATTGACGAGATATCTCGTCGAAAACCACTTGGAGGGTTAATATTTATCTGTGTATTCCATAAAATTTTCAAAAGTTTAAGTTCTTCCGAGCGTTACTTTTCAACTGGGTTCCACTTATTCATTGCATATAAGATTGGTTCTGTACCTGCTATAGGTACTTGAATCAACAGAGCAACAGACCAAACTACATCCATGAGAAATCCCTACTATACTTAACAAAACTATTTCCAAGTGTAATTACAGTATTCTTATCACTAAAACGATACATCATGAGATGTATGTTTTATCACATAGCCCCTACTAAAAGAAAGCTGCTTTATCGCTTCAAGAGACATTCATTGTATAACAGTGTTTGCTAAGGAATTTCACAGAATATCGTATTCGCGCACGCTTCAGAAATCTCACTTCGAGAGTTATCCCTCGTTTCTTTATATTAGAGGAGAGATTTACCTTCACTTCCCTTTCACAGCCCTGGAGTGGAGCTTTTTGATGATAGAAACAGCGAGATCACACAGAAGGAAGTTCTATCTCCCTGTAAGACTTGACGTTTGTTGTTACTGGAGTTGCATTTCACAGTGAGGGAGTTTTTTACGCTCAAGTGCTCAGGACGCGAAGCGAAAAGTGGAATAGAAACAACTATTACTTCCCTTTTGAAGAGGATAGAGCTCTGGAGGAGAGAAAATATATAGCGTTAAGCTATTTTTATAGGTAGGTAGTTGAATTTTGGTTACACTGGAGCAGTACAAAGGACTGTTGGCGACAGTCTTGGATCAATCCCCAAAGGAAAGATCACAGGACATCTCGTAATTTTGAACCACTGGTTAGATGAAGAGAACAATACCTGAACTGCCACCCCACTCTCCAAACTTTCACCACGTCAACGTGAGGAAATTTGAGGCCACGACAGATTTAACGTGTACCAGCCCCCGTACACGGCTGTCTTTGGTTGGATCAAGTTTTGGACTCGAGGTTGCTAATACTCTGCTCTACCATCTGGGCTTCCGTTGCCTCTCTTTTTAGAGGAAATGGGAATGTATGTACATTCACGTCTCCTCTAAAAAGTAGTTTGAGTGTTTCAAAGTTTATATTTAACTCTGACAATGTGTAATTTTTGACCTTACAGACCAAAAAGATAGTTCAATCTTACTATTAAGAAATTACTTAGTTATTAAAAAATAAACCATTTTAATCAGTGACTGAGATTTGCGATATTTTTGATTTGAATCAGTTCTTTTTACATAAAAAAGAACTGAAAACACGTATACATTTTTTTATAATTTCTATATAAAAACGAAGACTCAATATTTTGTAAGATTTTTGGCCTAATGATGTTTTCAAGCGTCACGTGCCCCCGATTGTTATTGTTTTTGATTGTGTCTTATATTTTGCCTTTAATACTACTTTCAAGTGTCGAGTGCCACTGATTTTTATTCTCTTTGACTGCTCTACTTATATTTTGTAGGACTTTTTGTCTTTAATGCTGATACCTTCTCGTGATACCGACTTTTATTGTTTTTGGTTGAGTTGATATTTTGTCCATTATGCAAATGGTGATATTCACCACTTGATGTTCTATATCAGTAATGGCGAGCATAGACCACACATTTTTAATGACAATGCCGGAATTAAAATAAAATTCAAATTGTTTTAAGTTTAACACACATTATCAGCAAAAGTCAACACGTTAAAATATGTAATGAAAATAAATACCTAATTTCACTTTGAAACCTTGCTTGGTAAATAAATAGGATTATGGTAGGTAACTTATCTGTAACAGGATAAAACGTAGGAGACAAAGCAAGGAAAAACATCAGTTACAAATATTACGTCTACCCTAATGCATACTAAATACTTCCTTCCTAGCAAACAGCATTTTAAAGAAACAAATCTACAACATAATATACACATGATTATGGTGTTGAATATATTTACTGACTCATTAATAAAGGCAAGAATGTAAAATAAAAAAAAGCTGCCAACCCCTTTATTCATTCCCTAGTATAATTAAACACTTTATTTGATACCTTCATGACCAATTCCAATTTATCAATGTAAATTACCAATTACTTTCTTTTTTACAGCATGAAACTGTATGTTGAGAATTTGTTTCACCTTTGAAAGACAAAATAAATTTTTTTTCTCAAAAGTATTACTTGAAGGTAAATCCTGACTTATTTCATAGATGTTTTCAATGTTATATTAAAAATATCTTCAATATTTATATTAGAAAGTACAGTTGAAAATTTTCCCCAAAATAAAACTAACCGTAATTATAGTAATCAGTAAAAAGTACTTTCAAAGTTTTATTTAAAAACCTTTAATGATCTAACACAAATCGAAGAACATTTCTACTTTTCAAACAACTCGCATTATACTTTTCGAAGAAAACATTCCCTCGAAAATTCATCTGATTGAAAATACCACTCGTTTGTTACTCTAATCATTTATATAGAAACCTTATTAAAAAGAATGTACTATATTTTTGCTTTAGAATAACTATGTTAAAAATAGATTTTGTTTCTCCATCTGGACAGATGAAAACTTAATCAAAAATCATGATCGAAAGTTAAAAGTAAAGACATTAAACCATTGTCTTTAAAATTCCAACAAATATTAGAAGTATAAATTTTTTAATAGATGGATTAAAATTCAAATACATAAACATTAATGGGTTTCTTTCGTATTTAAATATTCAACGAATGTTTTCGAAATAATTTATAGCATGTAATTGCTTTCAATTTATATTTTTTAAACGTGTTAATTTACAAAGGAACTTCCACACACACAAACATTACTTTGAAAGTTAATATCGTTACATTAATTAACATTTGAAAAATTAAGGAGATGGTTGAAGCCTTACGTTCGGCTTTTACTGAGAATGATTTAGAAATGATACCTAAAGAAATCTACTTTAATTTGGTCATAAATAAATTTTTATCAAATATTTTTCAAGCATTAATCATAACTTCTAAAAATCGATACAATTTATCGATTACATAATTTCAGCTTTCTGTTTTATATTTTGTAGTGTGTTTTGAACTTTGTCTGTGGAAATACCCCTTTGATTCAGACCTTTATATTCCAATTCTTATATTTATTCTTAAGAGAAATAGTTTATTATATTATTCCTAAAACATTCTTGCCAGAAGACACTTGTATTTAACGGTTTAAGCTTTTCGTAAAACATGCCTTTAAATACAAATCAATTTTATCAGTTGGTTCAAACTTATTTTACATCAATAAAATTCCTGTTAACTTACCATTCATGATTGCTTTTAACCATTAAACATATTAAAGGTTTTTAATTGTTATAAAAAATATTTGCAGAGAATCATATGACCTAAGAGTAGTGCTTTTGTATACGTTATTATTTTAGTTCTCGTAAAGTTATACATTTTTCTATACTTTTAATTTATTATAGTTAATGTACCTAAAATGAATTATAGAAACGTTATTCCTCTCTGACGTTGTGAAATTTTAAACACAGTAAAATTCGGATTACTTTAACGAACTCGTTTCCACAAGTTTTGAACCCGAACAACTGAGGGGGAACGAAATCATTTCAAATTGCAAAGTATTCTTTTTATATTTGTCCCTTGAACAGAAGAGTATTCTTGACTTCTGCTTCCATCTAAAAAATGTACTTGATTTTTAACAAATTCTTAAGGAAAAGTATTTCATAATTAAATTTTAAATTCGAAGTTGCATCTAATGCTGGGGTTTTTATACTTCAATGTGTAATTTGACCTGTTCGACGTCGTGTAATTTGTATCAGTGGTCCAAATTACTCAATTCTTAATAAATCGGCACATTTTTTCTTCAGTTGTCGCCACACATGACAACTGAAGAAGCTTAAAAAGTGAAAGGAACATATCGTCGGCTTAGAGCACATGCTCATTAACTGACAAAAAAAACCAAATTTTGCAGTTCAGGCCTTTAAAGATTAACTATTAGTTTTTAGGTCAAAAATAAAAATTCTTAACACTTTGGTTATATTTGTGTTCAAACAGATTACAGTGATACAATATATTCATGATCATGATGTAACGGCAGCTAGAGAAACGATCACCACGACAGTGTGGGAAAATGAAAAGTCTTGTTGACTCAGGTGTCGAGAGGAAAAGCCCACACTCCATAACGACCACCCGAAAACATCTTAATGATTTCTTAACGACAGCCAGCCAGCAGGGGTCGGAAATCGCTGTGGTTTCAAAACAAAGGGCAGGCGCCTTTCTGTCGCTCTTTTCGACATTTCGAGACCAAGAAGATTGATATAAATGATGATGAGTTTCCGACAGGGTTTGATGGACCCTTTCAAGTCCGCCGAAGTCTGTCGTAAAAGTTGAGGGGAAAGACCAACGTGAGACAGCCAATCAAGAACGTGAGAAATCTTCAACACCCAATCCAGCACCGACTAAAAGGCGGACCAGAAACGGAAAGGAGGAGTCGATAAGCACCCAACATATAGAGTTTTTGGAGATATCATGAGAGAGAGTTTGAGAGAGAGATCACGAGAGGAGAGACGGAGACAGAGGATCACAGAGGATCAGAGAGCTTGGAGAGAAGCGGTCAACAGAGACCGTTTTTGGAGCTTGAAGTGAATATTCGTTCACTGTTGTGCATTTATCCCACCTTGGGATCCTATACTTGCCGGAGTATTTTAGTGAGAAAGGCTCGACCGTAGCCGTAAAGGAGAACCCTCCTAGAGATCCGTGTAACTGTTCATCCTAGTAGTGATCCTGTCCAGAAAGACTGAGATTTCCTGCCTTGGAACTCTGTACTCACTCGAGTAATTTTGTGTTGAGAATAGGCTCACCCGTAGCCGTGCGTTAGACTTCCCCGAGCGAAATTGTGAGGCTCGCCAGCAGCCCTAAGCGCCTCGATAGAACTTTGGACCTTCCAAGGAACTAATATTAATGAACTTTACATTCATTTTCCGACTTTTTGTACAAATTGTAAAATAAACCAATTTAGTCCAGAATCGGATATTTTCAATGGTAACTAGTCTAGCTACCCGTGAATCAAGACGTTACAGACTAGTTAACTTTCTGGTGGCAGCGGAAGAGATCGACACCCAGTCGTGAAGAAGTAACAGAAGAGATCGACACCCAGTCGTAAAGCAGTAGCGGAAGCGATCGACACCCAGTCGTAAAGCAGTAGCGGAAGCGATCGACACCCAGTCGTAAAGCAGTAGCGGAACCGATCGACACCCAGTCCTGAAGTAGCGGAACCGATTGACTTCGTTCGACATCCAGTTCTGAAGGAGTATCGAACCGACCGACGCCCAGTCCTGAAGTAGCGGAACCGATTGACTTCGTTCGACATCCAGTTCTGAAGGAGCATCGAACCGACCGACATCCAGTCCCGGAGAAGTAGCGACTTCGTTCGACATCCAGTTCTGAAGGAGTATCGAACCGACCGACATCCAGTCCCGGAGAAGTAGCGACTTCGTTCGACATCCAGTCCCGGAGAAAAGGACGCCTGGTCCGAAATACAGTTACGGAAGACGCCGAGTCCCGAAAAAGAAATAGAAGACCAAGTTTTGTGTGGAAAGTGACCGACCAATAACCCTGATCTGAAGTAGATGAAAGTGACGAGATCCTGTGCAGCACGACAGCAGTTAAGGCTTGATTTTACTTTAGAGGCAAAAATTGTAGTAAATTAATGTGCTAGGAATTTAAAATTGTCTTGATGAAATTATATTGTATGTGTAATTGAGTGGTTGCAACATTTAGCAAAGTGCTTGATTTGAAAAATTTAGAAAACTATTGTGTTATCAATTCAGGAAGAACTTTCCTTTGAAATTAGAGTAAAAGTCATTTATTGAAATTAAGTACTGTTGTAATCTAAAAGTTACCGAAGTATTCTGTGTAGAGTTGCGCTTAGTATATTTTGTGAATTTGAGTTAAGATTGTTTTGAAATTTAAGGTACATTGTTTTATAGTGTTGCATTGTGTTTTAAGTATTGGTCACTTATATTAGTATATTATTGTGTGTAAGGGACAGGAGAATTTTAAAATGGCATTTTTAGCAAGGCAACGTAAGGCAGATTTGCAGAAACTCGCTTATGAGTTAGGTATCGACCTAGGACCTAATGATAGGGTGTTAGATATAACCACAAAGATATCAGAGCATCCACAATACGACGAAGAATGGGTGAAGGCTCAGTTGCAGGTTATAGTAGAGGAACGGGAGATAACTGACACTCAGGCTAGAGAGGAACGGGAGATAGCCGAGAGAAATGCTAGAGAGGAACGGGAGATAGCCGAGAGAAATGCTAGGGAGGCGGAAGAGCGAGAAGAGCGAATTCGAATGTTCGAGTTAGAAAAACTCAGAATTACGCAAGCTGCTGAAACAAATAGCTTAGGTTCGTCACAAACGGATAATTCTAGACCAACGAAAAACTTGAAATCCGTAATGCAAAAATTTGACCCAGAAAAAGGAGACATGGCCCTATTTCTCACCTTGTTTGAAAAACAGGCGAAAAAGATGGGAATAGATGAGGTTGATTGGGTGACTCACCTTCTTTACCTACTCCCGATGGATATTGCAGAAATTATCATGAGAGAGCCCCCTGAAAAATCAGAAGATTACGATCATGTTAAGAGTACCCTCCTAAATAGATTTAAATTAAATCCGGAAACATTCCGAACCAAATTTACACAGCATCAGAGACGATCAGGAGCGCCCTGGAAAGATCTAATATTTGAATTAAGGAGTTACTTAGAGGGATGGCTAGATGGAGTCGGAGTGGAAAGTTTTGAGGACCTCAAAAACCTAATGCTAACGGATCAAATAAAAAGGAGAGTTTCTCCTGAGATTAAGGAGCATTTCATAGATCAGTGGGCAGCCATAGTAGACCCCGAAGAATTAGTATTTAAATTAGACCAATATGAAGCCGCTAGACGCACTGTCAGGAGACCTCTCACAGCTAAGTTCCCAGAAAAACGTTTCCCAGATAAGCCAAAACCTGACAACAGACCTGCAGTAGTGAGGAAATTTGAGCCAGAAAAGAGCGAACGCTCGAATTGGAGGAACCCAAATCCTAATGAGCAAAAGTGGAGGAAGCGAGAATTTGAACGGCGAACAGCGCCGGCGTGTTACATATGCCATTCGACGGATCATCTGAGACCGCAATGCCCTGAATTAAGGAGAAACCCGAATCACGAACGCGTGAATCATTTAAAAATGGAGGAGAATTTCGCACCTTCGTTTGTCCCTTATCTGAGTGAGGCTAAAGTTAATGGGATAAATACCGTGATATTGAGAGATAGTGGAACCAGTTTGGACGTAGCTCCCAACCACTTAGTAAGACCAGATGATTACACCGGAGAAACAGTTTGGTTGAAACAGGCTCTGGAAAATCATTTCCGATGTTTACCGATAGCAACAATTAGTTTAGAAAGTGAAAAATTCGGCAAGATAATCACTAAAGCAGCGGTAGTGGATAAAACGGTAGAATTGAACCATTATCTCCTGGGAAACTCGACCCAAGAATTGCTCGAGGAGGCAAAGAAAAACCCACATTTAGTTAATGCTGTCGTTACGCGTAGTCAAAACAGGGGAAACAAAAGATCAGGGAGTTTGGAGAAACTCAAAACCCCCAACTGCGTTAGCGAAAAACCACCTCTTCAATCGAATAGCCAGGAGCGCGAGCTTCCCATTCATCTACCCCCTGCTGAAAAGCATACAATTGCGATTTTGAAAGTAACCCCCGAGGAGTTTTCCAACGCACAAAAGGAATGCTCTGAATTGAGTACGCTGTGGAAAAAAATGGAAGAAAAGCGAACTCAGGAATATAGGGTGGATAAAAATTCGTTGTTTAGGATAACCGCAGATCACCGAGGTGAGGAAAGGAAACAATTAGTCATTCCCGCAAGAATGAGGAATGAAATTCTAAGGTTATGCCACGAAGAAGTCGCCGCACATTTAGGCTCAACAAAAACCAAAGATAAACTATTGAGATATTATTTTTGGCCAAACTGCATTAAGGATGCAGAAGAATACGTAAGAACATGTGACCCGTGCCAGAGAGTGGGAAAACCAAGGGAGAAGAAGAAAGCCCCATTAAAATTAGTGCCGGTGATTAAAGAGATCTTCTCGAAAATTAATGTAGATACCGTAGGACCCCTTCCTTATTCAAGTAAGGATAATAGATATTTAGTAACTGCTATCTGCATGGCCTCAAAATATCCTGAAGCGATACCCGTTCGCGACATCAGTTCAGAATCGATAGTGGAGTCTCTCATGATTATATTTAGTAGATTGGGATTTCCCAGAGAAATACAGTGTGACTTAGGCACTTGTTTCACGAGCAATTTGACCACCACGTTTTTTGAAAAATTTGGCATTAAGGTTACACACAGCTCTGTAAGACACCCACAAAGTAACCCAGTAGAGAGGTGGCACAGATCCGTAAAAAGATTATTGAAAGTTTTGTGTTTGGAATCGGGATTAGATTGGGAGAAAAATCTACCCGCAGCTCTCTTAGCATTAAGAACGGTGACTCATGAGTCCACAAATTTTAGCCCCGCTGAACTCGTGCACGGAAAGAATCTTCGAACCCCCGAAACCTTACTTTTCGAACATTGGGTAGAACCGGAGGAAGAAGAAAATGTCGTGACCGAGTACGTGTTCGAATTAATTAACAGGTTGAAGCATTGTCAGGAATTGGCCTATGAACGAGTTTCAGACATGCAACATAAAAGGAAAACCTGGTACGATAAAGATGCCGTTCGTAGAATTTTTAAAAAGGGAGATAAGGTGTTAGTCGTAGCGTCATCCAAACCAAACAAATTATCTGTTAGTTGGATAGGCCCTGGAGTGATCGAGAGTCAACTCTCAGATACTAACTACATAGTTAAGATGCCTGGTAAAACCGAAAAATCTCAGGTGTATCACGTAAATCTTCTAAAACCTTATAATAAGCGGGCGGAAGCAGTGAACTTACTGATTAGTGGAGAGAATGTCGGAACATCAGATTCGGATTTAGAGATAAATTACCCGTCGTCAAACCCCAATTTGTATGATTTCGAGGAGATAGTGAGGGATAGTGATTTAGCTGGAAAATGCAGCCCTGAACAAATCGCCCAACTCGAGACGTTATTATTGTCTCATAAGAAAATATTTTCAAATGACCCAGGTAGGACAGATTTGGTAGAACACGACCTAGAATTGATCAGTAATCAACCAGTGAGGTCAAAACCCTATAGGACGTCACCCCGACAAACGGAAATTTTAAAAACTGAAATCAAGAGGATGTTGGACCTCCAACTGATAGAGATAGGAGAGTCAGATTATACTTCTCCAATGATATTAGTGGAAGCTCAAGGCAAAGATCCAAGGCCTTGTGTAGACTACCGCAAATTAAATTCTATAATTAGAACCGAATATTTTCCCTTACCTAATATCGACGAAAGAATAGAGAAGGTATCAGCAGCAAAGTACATCACTGTCATTGATTTAACAAAAGGGTATTGGCAGATTCCGTTAAGCCCCAAGGCTCAGAGATTAGCCGCATTTGTGACTACTTTTGGAACTTACCGACCACTAGTCCTTCCTTTTGGTCTGGTAAATGCCCCTTTTTGTTTTTCCAAATTCATGTCACAACTCTTGCAAGGATGCGACGAGTTTAGTGTACCATATTTAGATGATGTAGCCATCTTTTCAAATACGTGGGAAGATCATCTAAAACACCTAGGCCTAGTTCTAAATAGAATCGCGGAGGCCAAATTAACGATCAAACCATCGAAATGTCGGTTCGCGCAAAGCAGCGTAAAATATTTGGGACACGAGGTAGGTGGAGGTCTCAGATCCCCTGCCGAAGCCAAAACAAAGGCAGTATTGGAATTTCCGGCCCCCAAAACGAAAACACAGATACGCCAATTTCTAGGCTTATGTGGATTTTATTCACGATATATTAAAAACTATGCTGTCATCGCGGAGCCTTTAACCCGCGCCTTAAAGGGAAAACATAGAAAGGAAGCGATAGAATGGACACCAGAGCATGAGCACGCATTCCAAACACTAAAAGGGAAACTCACCGAAAAACCCGTACTTTATGCCCCGGACTATAGTAGGGAATTTATCCTGCAAACCGATGCATCAGATAAAGGAATCGGGATCATTATGGCTCAACGAGGGCCACACAATAACGAACATCCGAACTTGTTCTTGAGTCGGAAATTTAGCGAGTGCGAGAAGAAGTTTAGTGCTACAGAAAAGGAATGTGCAGCTATCATTTATGCAATTAAGAAATTGCGACATTACCTAGATGGTCAAAAGTTTACAATCGAAACTGACCACAACCCTTTAGTTTGGTTGCGTACGAACGCAGGAAATAACCCTAGACTCATGAGATGGGCGTTGGCGTTGCAACCATTTGACTATACAATAGTCCACAGAGCAGGGAAAGACAATAAGCACGCTGATTGCTTAAGTCGCGTGGAATAAATAACATCTGACACTTCAAATGAAAATTTGATTGTAAATATTTAATAGTGTATAAATTGTGATCTATGTAAAATGTAAATACAAATGATGCTTGTGTTTGTAAATTATATAATTGAATAAGTTTGTAAAATGTTGGAAGGTTAAAACCATTAGTTATAGCTGCCTCTGAAGTATTGTCAAGACCTCCTGTATGTCTAACCCCTTCCTTTTAGATTTTGCTCTCTAACACATCGCAAAATCTCTCTATGGGGGGAGGAATTCTGTAACGGCAGCTAGGGAAACGATCACCACGACAGTGTGGGAAAATGAAAAGTCTTGTTGACTCAGGTGTCGAGAGGAAAAGCCCACACTCCATAACGACCACCCGAAAACATCTTAATGATTTCTTAACGACAGCCAGCCAGCAGGGGTCGGAAATCGCTGTGGTTTCAAAACAAAGGGCAGGCGCCTTTCTGTCGCTCTTTTCGACATTTCGAGACCAAGAAGATTGATATAAATGATGATGAGTTTCCGACAGGGTTTGATGGACCCTTTCAAGTCCGCCGAAGTCTGTCGTAAAAGTTGAGGGGAAAGACCAACGTGAGACAGCCAATCAAGAACGTGAGAAATCTTCAACACCCAATCCAGCACCGACTAAAAGGCGGACCAGAAACGGAAAGGAGGAGTCGATAAGCACCCAACATATAGAGTTTTTGGAGATATCATGAGAGAGAGTTTGAGAGAGAGATCACGAGAGGAGAGACGGAGACAGAGGATCACAGAGGATCAGAGAGCTTGGAGAGAAGCGGTCAACAGAGACCGTTTTTGGAGCTTGAAGTGAATATTCGTTCACTGTTGTGCATTTATCCCACCTTGGGATCCTATACTTGCCGGAGTATTTTAGTGAGAAAGGCTCGACCGTAGCCGTAAAGGAGAACCCTCCTAGAGATCCGTGTAACTCTTCATCCTAGTAGTGATCCTGTCCAGAAAGACTGAGATTTCCTGCCTTGGAACTCTGTACTCACTCGAGTAATTTTGTGTTGAGAATAGGCTCACCCGTAGCCGTGCGTTAGACTTCCCCGAGCGAAATTGTGAGGCTCGCCAGCAGCCCTAAGCGCCTCGATAGAACTTTGGACCTTCCAAGGAACTAATATTAATGAACTTTACATTCATTTTCCGACTTTTTGTACAAATTGTAAAATAAACCAATTTAGTCCAGAATCGGATATTTTCAATGGTAACTAGTCTAGCTACCCGTGAATCAAGACGTTACAATGAAAACAAGCATTCAGTGTCAGAAAACGCACTTCCGAAAAATTGCAGTTAATGAGTTTTTGTTTGAAGCTGAAGATATGGAAAATTGTTAAGATGACAACTTTATTGTGAGTTTGGAAGCTGTGAAGGTTTGTATTGGAGGAGTCATACAAGGTAAAATTATCTCTTACAAAATTAAATTTGAGTAACTTTTAATAACAGTTGGAACAGCTGGAGGAGGAATCTAATTCCATCTCTAGTTTATGATTCTCTACATGGCTGATATGGTTTTTTTTGCCTACGTGTTCAGCGGTTTCCCTCTGTAGTTTGGGAGAATCTTGTTCTCTGATCTGTCCAAAGGGTGAAAAGGAAGATTATATGTTTAACAATACCCTCGACTTCTGCAAACGGACAGATGCTGCTTTTTTGTGAAATATATTCTGATAATGTCGAAAGGCTCCGTGTTGTGTTAATATCTGGTTTATAAAAAAAATAAAATTCTGTTTTTTATTGACAGTTGGAAAAAATAAACGTATAACTCCAATTTTCAGAGTTTGTCCATCTTTCCTGGCATTCATCTGAAATATACTTTTAATAATGTTTTTCATTTGTTCCGTTGATAATTTTTTCTTTCCTCCTGGATGAAGAATTTTCATCATCCAGGAAGTACTACTCACCAAAAATTTCGCCAAAGTGGTACGTCCATATCAAAGTAACAGCACCTAAAGATGTACCATCTGTTTTGCTGGTTCAAGCCTTTCTCTATCAGCTATTGTATATTACTATTGTCAATTTCACTGGACTTCAGGTAGGTAAACAACAGGAAATTAGTTAACAACAGCAGTCTTAACTTCGTCCTTCGCATGCATCCTAAGGAGTGAATACCAATTACGTCCAGCTACGTTAATGAGCTCCATTCATTCATTAAGAACAAATGATTGCAAGCGAAGATTTTAAAAATTTTGGACTACATCTGGAGTAGTACTGACTGGAACACCTAAAAAGAACTGGAAGCTTCAAAATCAATGGTACTTAAATACAGAAAAGAAAATATTTTTGAAAAATAAAAGGCCATAACTGCGATGTCAGGAGCAATGAATGATACAGGTTTGATGTTTAGTATGATAAAAATGTTATCAGAAACTATTTGTTCACATCGTATTCAATGTGAAAAATACAATTTATTATATCATGGAAACTTCGTCGAATTAAATAACAACAATTAAATAACAGTAGCCCCAGTGACCAGGGCTCCCCAGCACACATTATCGAGTGTCTGGCGTTGTCCCGAGACGACCTGTTTTCTGAATCCCTTTTGGTGGATGAGTTTGTGTGGGTGAATGGACTTGTGAATTTGGTCTAGATGGAGCTAGACGTGGAGATTAGGAACAACTCGTTCCTGTACCTAAAGTACAAAGTCCTTCCACTAGTTTTAGTGAGTAAGAAAAGAAAACTTATATTTGGAAACAATTCAGGTTTTAATTCACATTTACATAGGAGAGACAATCCTCTAAGTATGGAAAAATATCTTCAAGAATTTGAGATCCAATTAATAAACACTGAATTAAAATCAACGATTATTGTTATATGATGATATGTATTTACAATTACGATCTAACATTATTTAATTTAACTATGTGGTTTTCTATACGTTAAAGCTTAAAAACAAACTTGTTTTGAAGTCCAAATTACACGGCCAAAGGAATGAAAATACACGCTTAAGATCAAAATCACAGGACTTCATATTTTGCATTTTTTATTATTTTCCTACAAATTTTTCATGAATTAATGTTACTACTGATAATTGAGCATGTCGCCTACTGCATTTACCCAAAGTACCATCTGTATAACAGAGTTCAACTAATCGGAGGATGTAATTGATGTTTTCACTAAGTCCCCTTTTTCTAATAATATATATTGTGAGAGTTAAGTGACACTTTTCCTTCCTGCTTTCTATGTTAGCTAAAGTACAGTGTGATCAAAAAGTCATGCGATCCAACATGTACAGTAGTGAGTAATAGTACAGAAATCACATTGTTTTTAACACACAGAGAGAATATAGTAATGTTAGATGAGAATGAGTTTAGGACAATGTTCAATGGTAAAGATGATGGTTACAGAATATGATTTATCTTTCATGCTCCCACTTCCACGAAAACGGGTAATCAATTGTACTATTGTTGACTTATTGGGATATTCTATGTGGATATTTCTGTCCAAGTACTTCAATTACTATCGCATTAGAGCGAGTAACAAAATACTGAGAAATAATCAATACACGCTGGGTCTGAGAAAACAACATACCACCTACGACATCAACAATTATCCGACTTTCAACCCACTCACACTGTGCTTCTTGAAGTCAACATGAACGTGAGTCACAAATCATATGCACTGCCTCGTGTTTAGAAAAATATCTGATGGCCATATAGACATTTGAAGATCGCTCTGATTGGTTATGCATTACAGTAAATGAGACTTAAAAAGCTTAAAGACTTTCTCTTTCTATTAAAATATTTTTAATATTTTAAATGATAAAGAACTTACGGAGCATAAAATACTTCAAATGCAAAAACAACAGCACAGTAAATAAATCGCAATGACCAAAATATACGCGGATAAAATGCTTTCAACGACTAAATTAAACTAGTGCACTACGCTGTATTCAAGGTAATGATTTTCTACCTTAGATTTAGATTCCAAAGAAAAAATGACTTTTTTTGTTAAAACCCTACACATATAAACAACTTACTTGTATGCGTGCTCATATGCTGCACTTATTGCTTCATTTATTGTTCCGTGACATAACCTAGGAAATAAGGAATATGCGGGCTACTTCCCTAATTTAGGAGTTGGAGCGTAAATTTCCGTTATTCGAACACTCGTCTGCAAACCCGCAGAAAATTCCAAATTCCAAATGCTATTACCATTCTATTTTTCTGGAAAACGAAAGTAAAAACGACTGGGACCACACTATTAAATTGCTCTTAATGCTTTTATATGCACATTTCAACTCTTCTTTCTCGATTTCTTCTGGAACATTTTATTTTGGAACATAAACGCAGGAATAGATTTCTGATTCGCAAAGGGATAATTTTTAGAATGAGATAAATATTCCAGTTACTGTTAAAAAAACCTCAAAGAATTGTCATTACTTTTTGAGGTTACGATGTATTTTAAGTTATTATATGAATAAATATATTCATTTTACTATATCTGAATGTAGAATTGTTATCAGTTAATATTGTTGTCTCAACGAATTAATTCCTGCAGTTTTAACAGATAATGTGTTTTTAATACCCTACCACTTATCTTTTCGGACTTCGGCACTACAAGAGGCAAACTGGTGGCTGCACCCATAGACGAAACATAAAAGTAGAGTGAGTAATGGTAACCATTTTATGTGCTCACGATCATGTTACCCAAACTAGTTGCAACGTGACCTTTCGACTACCTGGTGAAAACCCACATTCATCATCTGATTGGTCCACTGGACGAGAGAAGACGCACATCCACTGATTCATCATCCAATTGCTTCACGCGACATAGTAGTAGACTTCGTCGATTTCACCACTTTTTTCGCTATTCTGTAGAAATGCACATTCACACATCTAACCTGGCATATGATGTAATATCGCCAAACGAGGCGATAAGGGGCCAAATGGGCCAACCTAATTAATTTTCCTCAGAACAGTCACTTGACTACTGTCGACATGTTGATCTCAATTGTTGTAGCTCCTCTCAATAGCAATGCTCAGTCTAATTATATTTCACGTCTATGACTGCATCCTGTGGGTAAAACACCTCTACTCCTAACAGGGAATATCACCAACATCCACACGCTTACAAACCGGAATTCGAACGCGAGAACTATTGGGTGGCAGACAAAAGATCCGTAATACCATGTAGACGGCTGAAGCAGGAAATATAATTATCTCGAAAAGTAACCAACCACAAGAAATTGATGTATTAAATACATAATTTTTTCGATGAATTAAAAAACAACGCAAGCTATCTGAAGTCTTTTTTGAACACTTATTATCCTTAAGCCTTTTTTATATTTTTGCTTAGAAATTTCATTCATTGAACTGAAAATCAATTTTCTGAGTTGTCTGAGCGATATTCTATAACACAATTCATGCGTTTGTTCACTTGTATAAGAATGAATGCTAATATGATATTTTTGAAAAAAATCTCTGCGGGATGCTAAGTGAAGCACACTCAGATTTCCCGATCTAAGAAATTTTCTTAATTGAAAATATCTTTGTTGTACTAGGAAATCATGTCTTTAGAATCAGTCACTGTGTCTTTGAGACAGAGACTTTGTTTTTCGGTCTGGTAGGCTCTTTTCATTCCTATACTTTGATTTCGTTTCTGGTAATTCTTGAATTACGTGTCTTAGAATATAATGACTCTACTCAAATAATTGTTATTTTTGCCTTAAGTTATTTTAAGAAATAGTGTTGTTCTGTTTTATGGATAATAAAAAATTCTTAGTGCTTTCGTTAATGAAAAGAATTATATGAATATAACCTTCGTCGACAACGGCTTTTCAAAATTTGACCTATGACAGTTGATGTAAATCCATTTGAGTGGCCCAGCATGGAATTTTTTCTTTTTATTGGAAAAAGTTATTTTATCGCATTTAAGTTATACAAATTCAGGGTTCCTGATCTTATATAAATTTGGGTTTTTATGATCAACTGTCATGTTCTCTTTTGAGAACCAGATGCAATATGTCATGCAGAACGGTCATATGTACATGCAGAACTGTCTTCTTGTTAAATTTTTTTATAATTTATTGCATAACAAAATAAATTGTACCAGTCTACTGAATGACATAAATATGTGTGTACCATCTTATAATAATCGCAATAAAGTTATTTTTCGGGAACTTTTTTCAACACAAATTATTAAAAAGAATCTACCAATAACCCAATTTATCAGAATGATCAATGATTTACCCAAACCCTTGATATTTTCTTCAACGATTTTACACATCTTATAAATTTTATTACTTTAAAATGAGTTTCTGACTTTTTCTCTATTGTTGGTGCCTCGAATCGTGATTTTTCTTTCATTTGTCAGTAGTGTTCTATGTAATTTTCGTTTTGTGTTTTTTTGTAGTTCTTGTATAAGTACTGTTTTTCTGTGTTATGTAACTGGAGTGATCTGGATGATTAATAAATAAAATAAAATAAACAAATGGTTGTGACACGTAGAGAGAAATTTACTGATTTAAGTGACAATATTTTTTAATTAAGGACTTTAGAAAGTTCTTACTCTATTAGAGCTATTTCGATAGGGTGAATTAATCTTTAGTGCCAAATGTGTCGCTCTCCATTGAACTCATATCTTCATTAATACTCTGATTTACAGATGACGCTTCGAACAATCAGGACAACAGTTATAGAATACGTTACTTAGACAGTTTATAAATTTAAATCAACACATTTTTTACTAATTTACCTAATAATTCACATACAATACCAAATGTTTGGTTTACTTTCAATACCTGACGAGCTGGACTTTGTAGCGTTAATGATGCTTTGTTCTTACAATCGGGTCCAGCACAATCCATCACCAAGAACAATCTATTCCGATCCGTTTCCTCAGCTTTTAAGGAGTCGCTGTGGGTCATAGGGTTGTCCACTGCGCTAGCAACTTGTGAGCTGGTTCGATTCCTTCCTGGGTGTATTTCTCTCTTCTGTATCAGTAAATCTTTGTGTGTATGTCCGTTTACTTGACGTTGTTCGGGATCTTGACCAAAGTTTGACACCTTGGCCAAAGTTTGACCAAGTTTGACATCTTGGCCAAATATGGTCCTTGCGCCATAAAATTCAACCCAACCATTCTGAGCTTTTACTATAGGTATAGTTTTTGAACTGAACTTAGCACGATTTTGGTTGGTAGGTAGATAGTTGAATTTACTTCGCACTGGATTAACACAACGGGCTTGGTGACGGTCCTGGATCAATCCCGAAGAGAAAAAATTCGTGCACGATTTTGGATGACTTGTATTAGTTAAGATGTCATAAAAATACTTACCTCATTCTTGCCTTTCTTAGAGACAGTCGAATTTCGATTTGTTTATTCGAAATAATCACGTAGTTTGTGTGAAGTTCATCACAAAAAGTATTTTTACTATCATAATTGTATTTTAATAAGATTCTAACTTCTTCCGTTTTATGTTCGTAATTCAACTGAAAATTATTTATGCGAACGGAATTCGTGTATGGAGATAATTTACACAATTGCTTGTGTTATTGTGGATATCAAATCTTACATGTACTAGCAGACCCGTTCATAGCATCTACGTTAATTCAATAAATGGATTTGAAACATCTTATCTTCGGGATTGATCCCGGACAGTAGCCGTTGACGACCTATAGCCCTTTATGTTGGTCCAGTACGGCAAAAATTCAATTACCAACCATCATACCTCTAAATGGAATAATAATGTCGAAAAATAATATTATTTCGTTTACTTTAACTGGTGTTAATTCTTATTTCCAATAAAATGCATGTCAAAGAAATACATCTCATGTTACCACAATTAAATTATGAACGCCTACTTCAATTTCAATCAATTCCCTTGTTTGAAATTTTTTGAAGCTAAACCAATGTTCGTATATATTTTCTTTTCTGCGTTGATTTCTATCTTCAGGATTTCTCATTACTTTCTGTAATCAGACTGCTGAAGACTTCATTAGAGTGGTGAGCTCATCCGTGTAGTTTTAGTAGTATTAAGCAGTTCTATAACTCAAATCAAGCTTATTCACACTAAGCGGCATATGAATCCTGAAACGATCTATTTTTCATTATTTATATCCGCTCTAGCCATTCAATAATAAGCAAATAACATAGATTTCTGTACTACGTACAGAAAAAAAATATATACATAGATTATAATCTTTGTATATATTTTAAATATATACATAGATTATAATCTTATATATGTGGTTGAATGCATTAGAATTTTTAAACACAAAAAGGTTTTTAAACACACTAAACAAACGTCAAAGAAAAAATGGTTCATTATCAACAATGTTGGAGTATCCAATTAATTTTTGTTTTAAATACGTATGCAATTTAGACTCTCCCAAACGAGGTAAGGAAATAGAAACAAATCAGTTTCTTTTCCAAAATGCGATCCCTATGCTAGTCTTAAAAGCACTTGTTATTATGAAAAAGAATATATAAAAATTACAATTTATATCCCCAGGATTAGATTACAAAAGAAAACTATAGAATCATTTTGATGTTAGTGTAATCTTTGTATACTTTGGGCCAGATAGTTGATATAAAAAAAGTAGAACCAAGAGATAAAACTAAATAATTTATCCTCCGGTGATGAAACTGATATTGATCGACAGAAAAACACTCGAGCTTACACAAAAAGTACCGAATTATTAACAATAAAAAACTCTTTTCCATATCTCCTTGCAATGGGATATTGATTAATGAATAAATGATTACGAAATCGATGCTTCTAGCAAGACCCGTTTTGGAAATTGCTGGCACTCTTTAAGAAAGAAAACTATTCGGTAAAATAAAGAAGACTTTTTTATATTCTCATTGATATCACGTGTAAAACTTATTCTCTACTTCTTTGATCGACTACAATCGATACCCTAAAGCATCATATCACCGCAGACAAAGATTCCCTTTCAAATCTAAGAGGAAAGAAAGGAATTAAGTTACAAATGTAATTTTTCTCATTTCTGTAATTCAAAGATGAAGTAGCCATGTAAATGTAGATGTAAATACAAATTACTAGGACTTAAACTTCATTATTACCTTCTTTACTAGAATTTATTTATTTATACGAACCTGATTAGTAGGCATTGCGTTTGTCTATCACTCAGTAGGTCAGGGTTCGAATCTTGGTTAGCAAACGCATGTATCTTGAAGAGTAACGGTCTCTGCCCACTCACAAATCAACTGTCTCTTACAAACAGCCACCAGTCCATCCTTTGTAGTATCTATGGCCGAGGAGATCAGTGGTAGACTTTAACCCTCCAAGAGGTTGTGACAAGATATCTCGTCCATCAAGGTAGGACAAATTTCGTTAATGATGGGATATCTCGTCATTAATATATTGCCGATTGTTTGATGGTGAAGATATCAAGATCTGGTCAGTTTTCTTCTAATGACGACATATCTAGTCCACCAGGATATGGTCAGTTTTGTAAATGACGAGATACATCTTCGAGACAAACGCCAGGAGGATTAAAACATTATTTCCTTCGTTGTAATTATTTCTTCCTCTTTTCTGGCGATCGGTGAATAGGTGAAAAGGTTAGATTAAAATTATAATGTGTTTTAATTATAACTAACTATACAATTGTTTGATGGCTATGCAACTCGTATTATTGAAAGTTACATTCAAAACCTTTGGAAGTAATTTTGGTTTCATTTTTTAAAGGAAAAGTTACTTTCTCGAAAGAGTTGTGCAGAAAATTATCGTGTTGGAAAATCAATTTTCAATTGGCAAATTTGGCGACCTCTGAACAATTAATGCAATGGGGAATTTTTAATAATTCTCAAAATCTAATTTGAATCTCTTTCTAATGTAGATTAATATCTATTGTAAATAATGTCCTAGCTCCACGTGAAATTTGATACTTTTAACTTATATCTGGACTCCACTGTAAATTGTTTAAACTAATCATTTAAAGGAAAACGTGAATAAATCGGATGAATACATTTTCTAATTATTAGAATAATTTTTCTAATAATTAAATATACAATGGGGAAATTTACTCCTATTGGTTGTGTCTGAAATAGCTCCAATGCATTTCCCACTGTAATTATCTTTAGATACTCGTCAAAGAAGCAGTGTAAGCATCTCGTCAATTGTAAATTTTTAAAATCAAGAAATCCTGCATGACTCCAATTTATCTTAAAATTTATTTTCAAACCAGCGTGTTCTGTTCCCGAACAAAAATCATTCTACAGGGTGTTTCAAACTCCCTGAACAAACTTTAAGGGGAGATAAGTATTACAAATTAAATCGCATTCCCTAAAGGACATGCAAGTCCGCAAGCGCCACCTGAATTTTCTGGTGGTGCTGTTCGGCAGTGTGGCATTTGACCAGTTTGCGTATTTTCTTCTTGAAAGGTTGCACGTCAGATTAAACACAATCCAGATATAATCTCACGCACTAGTGCGCATCAGTTTGGTGCGCTTCCACGAGTAACGTGTTCATCCATTTCATCTACAATATGTCCAGTCATTGCAGGCTGAGACTAGTCCCATGAATGATCCGCCACAGGGGCCAGCCTTAAATCTTTCTTAAAGATTTTAAGAAAGATTGAAGGCTATATATTAACCCTCTGAGCGTCACGAGATTTCCGAATATTGTAGTATTGTTTTTAACCTGCATCACATTGAATGACTGAATAACCGCATTTTTTAGTTGAAAGAATCATTAGAAACATTTTATTGGTCAAGAAGACCAAACTGGTTAAACTCATGTAGGTTGCCGAACTTATATATGTCTGTGCACCACTCAGAGGGTTAACGACTTTCTCTCAATCCTCGATTGAATTGTATAATGGTGAATAGCCTTTCAAAAAGGAAAAGTGCTTCTCCAATCTTGTTTGAAGAGAAAAACCTAACTAAATAAACCATCAAGGCAATCTTATTGTGTAATAAAACATCCAATTTGGATAGACGGAAAATGAAGCTTTTTCTTCGGCTATCCATATATTCTCGGTATGATACGTATTGGGATTACCTTAAAATGCAGCTTATCATCATTCTATTATCATTTTGGCGATTCATCTTATCATTTTGGTGGCGTTTGGCGTATAATCAAATTGGTTGTGACCAATCAACTACCCTTATAATTTCGGAATTCATTCTTTGGAATTTGTATTGGCTTAAATCGTATTTGATAAAAAAAAGCCAAGTGACGTCATATTTGAAATACGTTCAGGAAACACGTTCTATAGCAGAAACACTAGCCACACCTACATTTAGCTCAATATAAAATGTCTCTCATAGTTGAAATTCGTATTTCCGTTCCACGACGATTTGCTTTGTATCCCACGCCTATTAGATATTTACATACCCAAAAACTCTTTTTACCTGAACAGAGCAAATATTTTTATGGTTACATGCAATATATCTTGAGAAGAAGTTTGAAAGCACTGCAACATATCTTGGAAACCACTTTTCTAGAGGACTTTCAATTTCCTCATAAATTCCATTCAAAATTTATCTCGTTTCAGAAAACATCAAAATCCATTTTACCGATAGAAGCGACCACATTTTCTAGGGGACTGAAAAGAAAAAAAATATTTTTTATCTCATACGAAAATAATACGTATTATAAAACTGATTTTGATATTTTAGCACTAGAAACGTGAGACAGCTAATACGAGAGAACATTGTCATGACATCCTTATTTTTTCAAGGCTTATGGATTGCAACTAAAATTTAAAAGTTCCAAATAATATTGTGAAAATTTAGTCTATCGAAGTGAAACATGCTTCTCGTGATTTATATAGTTTTAATAGATTTATGTTATGTAATTTCGATATGCGCACTTTTATCCCTCCGTTAAGAGACCGTGGTCCCTTAAGAAGGGATAAAAGATAGGTCAAGAGACCACGGTAGTTTAATGGAGGTCCACGTGGTCACAATAAATGGAGGTCGAAGAGAGGTGCATCTTTCTGAGTGGCGTACTTTTTTCCCATGGAACATAGGTTGGTCGCCTTAGAGAGGTTTTACTGCTTCAAAGCATACACTGTACACAACTTCATGACTAGATTGTAGTATGTATCAACACCAGTGCAACAAAAGTTGGAGGTAAAACGTACAAGATTACTTGCACGAAACGAACTTTTTCAGAACATAAGAGACGTTTTATACGAACTATTTAAATAAAAAAAAATTTAATTTGTTAGGCCAAAGTTTGTTAACACTTAGATAAAACTGTGCTCCAACTCAACTCTCAACAAGTAATGCTTAAAACATCCGACATAGCAAATTCAGGCATTGTCATGAATTTAGAGTGTATGAAGGTGGTCTGATTACAATTTATTATCTATTCTTTTTCTATCAAGCAAAATGTACCTTAAAATGGAATGGGCGTCTCCCTAAGTCGGTTCTTAACCGGCTGTTGCTTCCTGTCTTCTATACTAACACCCCTTCTTACTTAATCCTCCTTATAATACCATAGCAAAATGCCCATCTGAAATAGATAATCCAGACCTCAAGGTGCACACGGACGGCTCCAGTATTGATGGCAATGTCGGTGCGTCCATGTGCATCTTCGAAGAAAGTAAACCAATAGAGATATTTTGCTACAAATTAAACTTCCACAACTCTGTATTTCAAACAAAACTTCTAGCAATGTATAAATCAATAATCTGGGCTGCAATTAATAACAAAAAATAATATATATACATGTTACCGTGAAAGACCGAAATTGGAGAATGTCGACTTTCACCGGTGAATGTCGACACATACCAAATACGTCGATGAAAGATCGAATATTTCATTACCTTGTTGTACATTCGGACCCTCACCGGTGTATGTCGACAATCACAGATATGCTCTGGTGGAGGTCGAAAAGAGAGTAGCCGAGGTTTTTTTTCCGATACCCTAATTTATACTGAATGGATACTGCAGTGAATCGTGATCTTTTTCTTGAAAAGTTAAATGCATTAATTGCGGGTAAACGAGAAGACAATTGTTTTTATTTTTCTCAAGAAAAGTACTCTAAAATACTTTCTGAAATGTTACGAACCTCACAAAAACAATTTTCTCCTGCTCGAATTGGTGATACTGTACGAATACAGGTCCCTGATGTCGACCGTGGTCGTACAGATAGCCGAAATGTATTAGCGGTTGTTGTTGGAATAGAAGACTCCTACTTCTATAAACTGGCAAATAAAAATGGTACACTCAAGCAGCTTTACACGTTATAAGTTCGTAATTTGTAAAGAAAAGTTACTTTCCATAGATGAGATTTCTTTTCAAGAAATGTCGCTGAGAGAAGCAGCTGCAGCTAATTCGAGAAGCGGGGGGCAAGGCTATACACGCTCTCATTGCAAAAGGAAGTGTTCCACAAATAAATGCAGTTGTAAAAGCAAGGGACTCTTGTGCAATTCAAAGTGTCATAATAGTTTAAGTTGTTGCAATAAATAAGATTTGAATCACATAATTAAGTTTTTAATATCTATTATTTTCTTTTCTCATTTAGAATGTACTGTTTGTTTTAAGTTCTTGGTCACTCCTCTCAGAAAGAGAGGCGAAAAAGTTACGTCACCCTTGTGACGTTTTATCGCGACTGAAATACGGAGAAGAAAATATAAATCTCCGACATGTTCAACATTCACCATTAGTGCATGGTGAATGTCGATATTTGCGGGTGTAAGTCAGAAATAAGGGTATTTAGCAAATATTTCGGACATACACCAAGCGACTATGTGAATGTTGACATTATCCAGGTTTCGGTCTATATATATATATATATATATATATATGTTACAGTGAAATATATGTATATATATATATATATACATATGTTACAGTGAAAGACCGAAACCTGGATAATGTCAACATTCACATAGTCGCTTGGTGTATGTCCGAAATATTTACTAAATACCCTTATTTCTGACTTACACCGGCAAATATCGACATTCACCATATATATATATATATATATATATATATATATATATTGCGACAGCCTAGTTCTACCTCCAACAAATCTAAATTCCTAACTGAAGTTAAACAATATATAAATAACAACAGGACATCGTTCGGACTAAGCTGGGTTAGGGCGCATGTCGGTCTGATTGGCAACGAGACAGCTGATCACTTCGCCAAGCTTGCCTCCTTTTGCGGTGAGAACATTGACGGTCCTTGCACCCTACTCCTACTTAACTCACATGATCAAGGCAAATCTGTCTGCCACGTGGTAATCCTATTATAACAATACCACAAGAGGGTGAGGTAAGGGAATTTATACCGACAGTTAACGACGATCGACTCACTTTAAACGAACATTTGATATGGTTCTCACAGGTCATGTTCTTTCGTCAGTTACCTTAATAGGTTCAAAGTTAAAAATTCTGACATCTGTGATTGCGGCTTGGTTGGTCACTACCTTTTCAGTTACCCCACATAGAGGGAAACTACATTACCTAACTCTCAAAAGAAAACCTTTCATTTTGGATGTATAATGTTATTATTAAACACAAAAATTCAATTTTTACAATATCAAAAAAATGTGTGGAGGTGACTGATCTGTTATTATATATTTATCAATTCCAAGTGATACTCTTCATTTTTTTACTATTTCTAATGAGACTTAACGTAATGTATTACTTCGCCTTCTAGGGCTTGTTACTATTTTAATTATTTTAAAGATAAGATTTATTTAAAATTTTATTTTATGAACACTCCCAAATGAGAGTGTTTTCCTATCTATCCTCATAATTCTCTCTCTCTCTCTCTCTCTCTCTTGATGAAACTTTGGGGAATTTAAATTAAAATATATTTTAGCCTTTAAAATGGGGTTTTATTTCCCTTATGTAATCGTCTTAACCATCATAAATTCTTTTCAAATGTAAATCTCCATAAGTAAGTAAACAAAATGTATGTGTTTATGTAGCTGAACGTGCTTCCCGTACGTATTCCGGAACTGACATCACATGGCTTGAATTTTGGTGATAGAAATCCCCAGACGGACACTTGTGATTAGTCCACTCTAGGAAATGTCGAAGTCCGCCTGCGTCTGTCAACATCACTAATAGTAATTTTAAAGTACGAATTACGAATTGATATATCATGCTAAATTAGATTGTCAAACGTCGATAAAAACGGCGTTAAACAACATTTTTAGGTAAACCCGATGTGCAACAAGCGAGAGTATTTGCATAGAAGGAAGTAAAATCTCCGTCTTCCGTCTGGTTTGCTTACACTGAAAATCCCTCTTATCTGAAGCGACGGTGTTAAAATTTCATGAAAATGTTGAAAATATCTCAAATATTTCTGTTAGGAAACTAGTTTAAGCATATTCTATGAAAGGGATAGCTTTTTGCCGTTTTGGCGGCGTTTGGTGTCTAATCTAATTAACTGTCATATATCAATTCGAAGTTCATTCTGTTTCTAACGAACATAATTTCATCACAAAATTATGTTCGTTACTTTTCCATCAAATTTGTGAATAACTTTTAAAATATTTATATATATTTCAAGTATGAAAGCATTTTTGATGAAAAGTTAATTTAGAAGGAGTGAGAAATATTTCAAATCAGTTTTTCAACCATGAAATGCCATTTATGCGATTCTTTAAATGTGTGTGTATGTTAGTTCGTACAATCACTCCCTTAAATTAATCACTGACCTCAACAACTTTCTGTTCTATAATTAAACAGTTCTTGATTTATAATCAATGTATATCCTAAATAGTAGAGTAACCCAGTTGGAAGAGCAACGGTTCAAAACACGGTCCAGTCAAAGACAGTTTTTCTTCCTTGCATTTTTGTAATTATATGATAAATTGTATAAAATGAGATAACTTCGAGTAATTTCTGAAAACATATCTGTCTTTGGTATTGTTTTTCCAATTCGCAAAACCAGCGTGGCAGTGACAAGAACGGATTCGAAACCGAAATGAAAATCCCTATCAAATGATCTTTTGGCATTCTTCTGATAAGTAGGATCACTTTTTAAATCTTCACTCTAAATATAGCATATTGAATTAATTAAAATTTTTGTAAAGCTGTATGCATACATAAAACATGCTCTTTTAAACGAATTTTCTTTCATTGAGAAAAATTACTAGTTTTTTATAGCCTTGAATTTTTGATAACTTCCAAAAACAAAATATTTTAGACCATTGCCTCAAATGATTCAAAATAATTATATTTACGAAATGAGCAACTTTAAGTAAAACTTTATATTTACCTGTTAATAAGGGAGTATATAAAGAAGTGTACCCCTGTAGATTAAAAATCCTTCAGTTTGTATGAGCTTTTAATTTTTATTGGATTTTAGTTATTAGTTTACCCTTAGATGAAGAAAAGAGAAATTTAGAGAACAAAACTCAAAAGACAAGTGCTTTGATAAAATTACTTCAGCATTTGAGTGTAGAACTTTTTAAAAGTTTTATATGTGATATAACATGTGCCAAAACGCCATAAAAACAGATTACTGGTTATATATGTAATATGAATGTGGCCATAAAGACAGTTTACACGAACTTATAGTTCATTATTTGTCTTTTGTTTTTATAATGTAATGGATACAAATTTAGAATAAAAAATTAAACAAAATTTTTTTACAAAATCTTCGTCACAAAACTTTAGAAAGGAAATTAATATTTTTTGCTTTAATACACTTCAGATTTAATATATACACACGTTTGACTTATTTTCATACTTTCTAAGCAAGTTTAACAATGAAAAAAACAGCTTAACAATCTAAGTAAAAAAGTTTCCGTACGCCCTTACTATTTGAAATAAATTGCTTCATTATTTGCAGAATATAAATATTGAAGAAATAAAAATGGAAAACCAGATGAGTATAATTTCATAGCAAGTCTACTGCATTTAAACAAAAATATTAATATAATTCAACGCATAATTCACAATAACACAAAAATGTGGCAAAATGAAGCAATAAAGTCTCCGTACGGTGAAAAGTATTTCACTGGACGTTATTCCCCCCCGCATGTTTCATCATTTAATGGTAAGTTGAACCTACTTTTGCTTTAATGACCTCACTCAAAAGTTTAGGCATGACTCCCACAAGTTGTTTTGTTGTTTCTGGAGTAATTTTGTTCCAGACGTCCAGAATGGCAGTTTTCAGATTATATTTTCTGCTGGTATCATAATTTTTCTGTTCACGACCGATTTCTTCCCGTAAGAGTTCCATGGAGTTTAAATGAGGAGACTAGTCGTGTGTGAAGTTGATGCGACATATGGTAAAGGCATCATTCTTTACAGAATTGTGCAGTGTGTTTTGAATCGTTGTCCTGTTGGAAGATAAATGTTCTTCCCATGGACAGTTTCGTAGCATTAGCAAGGACATTTTGTTTCAAAACGTCTAGGTTCATATAGCTATCCATATTACTTTCAACAAAACAAATTATACACACCAGAAGAACTCATGCAACCCCATACCTTTACATTTCTTCCCCGTGTTTTACAATTCTTCATAAGTTTTTGTTTGCATTTGATGTTTTGGTTTTCTTCATGTCATTCTCGTCCATCTGAACTATAGAGACAAAATTTTGATTCATCCCTGAAAAGTACTGAATCCCAAAAAGTTAACGGCTTATTCACATTCTTTTATGCAAACTCAAGACGCTTTCTTCTGTTAAGTTTGCTAATGAGTAACTTCTTACGTGCAACATGCCCATTGTAGTCACCTTTTTTATTAATTTTCTTACCGTCTGAGGTTGTATTTCAAGATTGTAATAAATTTTCAACAAGGATGCAAGTTGTGGTGCACTAATTCGTGGATTATCACGAACCTTTTGCAGAATATTCCTCGTGTATATAGCTCAGCTTCTAAGGTCTTCCGAATCGGTTCCTATTTTCCAGTTTCTATTTAATTATATCTTACAATAATTTTTACCGTAGATTTAGATTTGTTTTCAATTTCGCCAATATTTTCCTCATTGATAAACCGTCATTTCTCAACTTTATCACTAACACGCGAATAGCTTTCGGAATTCCCATTTTAGGCGATCCAATGGTATAAAAATAGTTTGAAATGATTACTTACACAATAGTGAAGTTCTTTTTCATTCTATAATTATGATAATTGAATGCGGGACAGCTGGACTACGTTCTAATCAATTTTCATAGTGCGAACGGAAACTTTTTGCCTTTCATTTTGTATGTTTTTCTCAGTTTTAATTAATTACTTTTTATTTGTGAAAATTAAGGAACTTTTGTTGCGAACACATTCTCTAGTATGAAAGAAGTTTTTTGTGCAATTTCTGAATCTTTGGTGAGATATATGTAATAATTTATACGCCGTTTTCGTTTCCGTACGGAAACTTTTTATCCACTGTTATCTTCCAACAGGACCACGGCTTCAAAAAGCTACGTATATATGTATATTAAATGGGTGCCCGATATTAGTTCTCATTATGTGTAAAGTTCTAACTATGAAGCCCTATAGTTAATCTTTGAAGATTTTCAATTTTTGTTCACTATTTTTTAAATTTATGCACCAGGAACATGAGAAAATGTCTGGCGTGGTGTGGACGTTTGGAGAGTGGGGTGCCAGCTTAGATGTGACTTCGTAATCTGACCGTGGTTCAAAATTACTTGGTGGTTACTTACCTCTGGTCTTTTCCTTCGAGTTTGATCCATAGAGGAGATATAAAAGTAGAATGAGCTATGGTAAACTTTCTATGTCCCCATGATCATGTGACCAATATCAGTAATAACGTGATCCTTAGACTCCTCTCCAACGCGCATATAGTTTGCGCATTCCTTCTTTCATACCAAATGCATTGAAAATGAAAGCTAACATGGTTCTATTGTGATGTGCATATTGATGTAATTCCAAATTTATTAAAGGCGAAACATTACATTTCACAGGTGAGCGATTTATGTGCATTTTACATTTCTTTTTTTTTGTTTTTTTTTTTGTTTTTCAATATTTGCTATAAAATAGATGTTCTAACTTTGGAATTAATAAATACAACCTGCGGGCATTTCCCGTTCTATAAAAAGATTTCATAGATTTGCAATCAATATATATCCAAAATAATGGTTAAAATAAAATAACTGATATTCGAGTGTGTTTGCTATTGTAAATTGTACATCTATAAGGGCTTAGAATATTAAAAATAATAAACAGAACTTTAAAAACTTATATGAAATGTTCTCTATCTTAGCGATGATTTTTTGGAGTCAACTGAGATCACTATTTTCTCTTGTATCTTATACGATAAAAATTTTATGAATTGATAAACATGAACTTATGTAAATCTTTTAAATTGTTATTTCTTGCTGAACAAAATTGTTTTGTATCCATCCATTTATGGAATTACATAAGAATGATAATTAAAAGAAACGATAAAGTTTGAAACTTTTAAGAATTATATATTAAATAAAATCTATTTGTTAAAATTACGATTAAAGCATTTCATAAACCGTATCATAAATGTGAACCACATTTATACGCTTTAGGGAACCTTTCATGTCTTAAAATATATGTAAAATCTTTCATTATTTTATTGCATTTGACAAAAGAGCTTTACTTTCAAATAATTTCCCTTGAACCTATAACTTTCCAGTGGAAAGGCGAAAAACAAATTTCCGTTCTCTTATGTGAAAAACAGTGCTTGAACGGAAATTGAAATACTGTTTACCTGTTTTGACGTACTTTTTATTCTTGTTAATGAAGCATGCAATGTAGCAAATTGAAAAAGTAAACAATTAGAGAATGAAATGAAACTTCTCGTACTAATTTCAAACACTCCACTCAGCTAGAAAAGTTCCTTTTCTAAAAACATCTGCTTACCACCCTGATTTTCTTTGCTTCGTATTTAAATAAACCTAACACTAAAATTTAATAGTTTCCTTTTTAAACCAGTTTTATCTTCCTTATATTTTTTAATTTTGAGATAAATCATACTGAATTAGATTATTTCGAACAATATTTGTGAACATTTTAATGTTTATATTATTCTTTAACTCGACAAATAAGTGTGGTGGTGATTCACATTCCACAGCGACATGAAATCCTTCTCTTTTCTTTTCTGCCTGTAAAGGGGACACTGATTTCTTCTTTCTTAGTAGAGTATTTGGTTGAATTAAAATATAATTGTGAAAATTTATGCACACATAAAACATGCTCATCAATTAAGCGAAACATTTTTTTTCTACAATATTTTTAAAAGAAAAAAGCGTTTTTTAAAGCACTAAATTTGTGATAACTTACTTTTAAGGTATTGTCCTTCAAACAATAAAAATAATTTTGTATTGATGGCTTTTAAAACTATAAGTAAAAAATTTGCATTTACTTGTAATAAGAAGTTGTAAAGATGTGTACTTATTCATTTATTCAATTCTTATGTATTAAAATTTTTTATTTTGTTCCATTTATTAGTTTTCTCAAAGATGAAGAAGAAAACTGTGGGAAAAAAATCTCAATAGGAAAAATTTAATTCTTCTAAATACACCACATTATGTTCCAAGCATTTCAAAACAAAATGTTTTCTTGCAGTACCTTCAATTAGCAAATTAAGAAAGAATATGCATGAACTCCTTACTCAAATTTGCAAGAAATGAATGCCATCTTTGATTCATTAAATGAACGCACGCTAGACAATCTCCTATTGAAAACCACAGGCTACCACTAATAAAAGCTGTCTTATTTGAATATTTAAAAATAAGATTTTATCATGTGGGAAATGACTGAAAAATTTTAACTTAAAAAAGTCAGAAGCATTAATAACAAAACCACAATATTTAAGGGTCAGTAAAATGCTACATGTTTCTATATGAGTTTTATTCCGTGGATTTAAAATATGAATGTGATAATAAATGTTATAAGTTTATTGTTTCTTATTTATATTTCGTATTTCTAAAATATTGATTGCACACACACAAGAAAAAAAATTACTATTGAAAATTCTGCACAGAACTTTTGTACACACTTAAAACAATAGAAGTTATGAAGAATTATTTACATGATCATTTTGATAATTTTAAAATCTAGATATAGACACACGGGTGTAACTTATTTAGTTTTTGAATGAGAAATCTAAAATTAGACAAAATAGCTAATAACTTTAAGTATATGGTTTAAAAAGTTACCTTAGATCTTGTAAAGATTGCATGCATAACTTTTCATGTTAATGATATTTTTATGAATAATTCTCCTTAAATAATTTGCTTTTACGAAAACATAGGCAATTAAGGATCCATAATATAAATGAAAACTTTCAGTCGTGACCGTACGTGATTTGAACACGCAACCTTATCTGTTTTCACTATTTTTATTTTATGAATCATTAAACAATTTATTGAAGTATTATGAAAATTTTCAAACCATGTGTCTTTATTTTTCAATTTATTTAAACTCGTATTTACTTCATTAATTTTAATAAAGGAAGTTTGAATTATTTTCTGCTTTTAAACCTTTAAGATAATTTCCCCTACATCTAATCAGTTGTTAAAGAAAATGTATAATATATTGAATTTATTAAAGAACGTCAGATTTAGGACTACTCTATATAAAATTTTAACCAGTGATGAAACACTTGTGAACATCCCTTACCTTCTTTGACATGTTCTCATAATATACAATAGGAAAAAGTAGCAGTCGAGCGATAAATCAAACCAGCACTACAGGGACGATCTTGACTGCAGGCTTGGTAAACCTGTGCTGTGGATCATATCTGGACTGCAGGTAAGTTAAACCGATTTGGAGGACTGAGCCTGATAAAAATATTTGGAGGACTGTATCTGGATTACTGGCTAGATGAAACTGTCCTGAGGACCGTATCTGGATAGCGTGCAGTTTGAACCTGCCCGGTACCTGGTCTGCTGTCCTAATAAAAATCTGAACTGAGGTCCTGATAAAAATTTGTAGGGCCGAGTCTGGTATGCAGGCCGGGAAAACATGTCCGCAGGAGGACCGTATCTGGACTGCGGGTTGGTTAAACTGATTTGGAGGGCCCAGCCCTGCCCGGTCTGCGGTCATGATGAAAATATCTGTTGTGCTGTGTCTGGTGTCCGAGCCGGGTCAACATATCCGAAGGTGTGTATTCGGTTTCAGGGCTTGTTAAACCTGTCCAGAGAGAGCCGTGTCTTATTTATCTTATGCGTACGGCTTTTTTGTGTATACGTGCTAGTTAAACTTCATCCCAACGAGAACTTCAGCTAATTATATAACAGTCCAAATAGCTAAAAACATTAAAAAGTAACACAAATTCAAGAAATATTCAGTAGTACGCACGTTTGCATCAACTGACAACGTTAAAATATCTCAAATTGAGGAAATGTTCGGCATCATACATATAAGCATCGCTAACTTTTTATCAGAAAATGTTATATCACCAAGAGGGGCGATAAAAAGCCAAATCAATCAACCAAGCTGAATTTTCACGGAACAGTCACGTGATTATTGGGTCATGTTGGTCCCCCTTTCAGAAAATCTTCTCAATGGCGATGCTCAGTCTACTTATATTTCACATCTATGGTTTAATACCGGACCGTCGCCAATAGCCCGTTGTGTTGCTACAGTGCGATGTTAATTAAATACCTACCTACCAACATGAGAAAATTTTTATTCAAACTCACTGACAAACATGACATTTTTCATATACTTCAACCCATATTTACAAAAAAATTTGAAATTGAAACTAAATTTTTACTGTTATTTGATATATAAGGATATATTATAGTATTGTCTTCCCCTTATATCTCCTCTTCCCCTTATATCTCCTTTTGGGCCGCGGTGGCCCGGTTGGAAGAGTAACGAACTAGCAACCGAAGGGTTGCGAGTTCGAATCCAGCCAAACACCGTCGTGTACAAAGGGGGCTGGTGCACGTTAAATCTGTCGTGGCCTCAAATGTCCTCACGTTGGCGTGGTGTGGAAGTTTGGAGAGTGGGGTGCCAGCTCAGGTGTTGCCTCGTCATCTGACCGTGGTTCAAAATTACGTGGTGTTGTCCTCGGATCTTTCCCTTTGGGATTGATCCCGGACCGTCACCAATAGCCCATTGTGTTGCTCCAGTGTGACGTTAATTGAAATAATAAATAAATATATCTCCTTTTAGGGAAAGTAATTATATTGAATCTAATAAGAAAATCCAATTACAGGGAAACTATTTCTGAAAGATGTTATATCGCCAAACGAGGTAATAAATGCCAAATCTGCCAACCAAGTCATTTTTTTTCACGAGTAGTCATGTGATTACTAGTCGGCATGTTGGTCACGTCTTTTGCAGCTCTTCGCAATAGCAGGTAGGTATTTTAATTAACGTCACACTAGAGCAACACAACGGGCTATTGGCGGCGGTCCGGGATCAATTCCAAAGGGAAAGATCCGAGGACAGCACCACGTAATTTTGAAATACGGTCAGATGACGAGGCAACACCTGAGCTGGAACCCCACTCTCCAAACTTCAACACCACGCCAACCTGAGGACATTTGAGGCAACGACGGATTTAACGTGCACCAGCCCCCTTTGTGCGCGACGGACTTTGGCTAGATTTGAACTCGCAACCCTTGCTAATCCGTTTTTCTTCCAACCGGGCTACCTCGACCCCCTCACGCAATAGCAATGCTCAGTCTACATATACTTCACATCTATGGTCCGTGAGTCGGGTAAATCTATTTATAGAGCCGCACATGGTCTCCGGCTTGATAAACTTATCTGGAGAGCTTTCCGGTTTCCTGATCAGACTTGTTCGGAGGGCCTTATCTGATTTACAGGCTTGATAAACTCGTTTGGAGGATTGTATCTGATCTGCGAAACCTATTCCAAGGGTCCTATCTGGTCTGAGATGTTGTAGCCCTGCTGGTAAAGTCAGATTAGCAACTGGAGAGTTACGAGTTCAAAACTCGATCCAACCAAAGACCTTCATGCATGTAAGTGCTGGTGCACGTTAACTCTGTCATGGCCTCAAATGTCCTCACGTTGGTGTGGTGTGAAAGTTTGGAGAATGGGGTGCCAGCTCAGGCGTTGATCTCATCATCTATTTGACTATGGTTCAAAATTGTGAAATATCCTCGAATCTTTCCCTTCACGATTGAATAGCCCGTGAGTCGCTCGAGTGCGACGCTAATTAACTGCATACATATTCTTCATGATTGACGCCGGATCGTCATCGATAGCCCGATGTGTCGCTGTTGTACGATATAAATCCAAATACCACCTCCACCGCGACGTAAATTCGACTACCAACCTCTTCACATGCAACCAAAAATGAGAATTATTGATCCGTTTTTGACATGCTGAAATTGTATTCGAAAAAATAACAGCGTCCGAAATACAGGAAACTCGTTCCACCACATAAGCACTACTGCCACCTTTCACTATAAATATTTAGCTTGACAGAAAAAACCCTAAATAGGAAAATATTTTATTGATTAATTTTTGATAAAAATTAATAGCTCATTTTGTAAGCTTTTACTCTAGTTATCCTTTCTCAGCATTTAGTTATGAGTAAAGATAAAAAAATATTTCAATTTAATTTTTCTGTGAATATTAATTATTATTCAAAAAGGAATGGCATCACTTACAGTACTGTTTCTTATTGTGATTTGTTTACATTTATCTTCCTCTTACGCTCTCCCTGTATGAGTTTCGTTACAATTCTCTTTTCTCGTCTTTGATAAACTATGTTGCTAGCGTACAAATTAGAACTCATAAAGGTCTTTCATAAAAGCATGACAAGCGTAAACTACAGTAGCATTCATATTCCTTGAACGTTCTTCAATATGTCTTTTTACGGTAATTGTAGGCGTTTTAGTACATATGTTTCAGATTTTGATTATTTTAAATCTGTACATTGCTTCCGTAGCGATAGTTTTATATTGTATTTCTTGCACTTTTTCAATTATATTGCTTCTTTGATTATACTTCAATATTTGCTGATGTATGCTTTAATAGTATCCCCTTATGGTAATTTATCATCTGTTCATAGGTCATTGATTCGAGGAAAGATCAAATCAGATAAAGGACAATTTTCATTTAATCTATATTTTTATCGCATTTTCCAGTGATCACTAAATTCAATCTGGAAATTATACAAAAATTTCATTCTTGCTTCTGCTGAGAGTTAATTACTGATACTAAATAACTTATTATTTTGAGTACCTTTTCATTATGTCGTTTCATTCATACAAACTTTCAGAAAGTGAGTTCTTTTTTTTATTTCTATTTTTTTTGTCGTTGAAATAATCAGGTATTGTAAAAACTAACATCGTTAGTGCCTTTACTGTAATTGAAATTACTTTCTAATAATGCAAAATTGAATATTTTTAATGTACAGCATTTTTTCAAAAAGTAATGGCATCAACAAGTGCTGCTTTTCATAATTTCTTGACATTTATATTTCCTCCATGTATTAGTTTCATTGTAATTATTTTCCTATTTTTGATAAATAGCATACAATTTCGTAACCTGCAAGGTTTTTGTAAAAGCATGATAGGCGCTTTGATATCATACATTACTTGTATGTTAGTCGATAATTCTTTATGGTATACCATGAGTGAATCAAGCCACTTCTTTGATAATTGTTTTAATTGTCAAAACTATTAGTATTAGGTCTACCGGAAAGTTCTGTCCGTTTTTAAAATAAAACAAAATAATAAATTTTTCATACCTTGAATAAACTTTATTGAATAATATAGTTTCCATCATTATTTATGACTTCTTGCCAGCGTGATGGCAATTTGTATATCCCATTTTTAAAAAATGCCTTATCTCTAGAGGCAAAAAATTGAACCAGTGCTTGTGTGATATCTTCTTCGTTTTTGAATTTTTTGCACTGCAAAAATTTTTGTAAGGACAGAAACAAGTGATAATCGGAGGGTGCTAGGTCCGGGAAGTATGGTGGATACGACAGAATTTCCCAGCCTAGCTCTGCGAGTTTCTGACGAGTCCCCAAAGCAGTATGTGGCCTGGCATTATGAAGCAGTATGATGTCCTTCCTGTTGAACATCGCTGGCCTCTTTTCTTGGAGTGCTGTTTTTAAATTATCAAATTGCTGACAATACCTCTGAATTTAGTTTTTCGTTTGGTTTCAACAGCTCAAAATATATTAGTCCTCGAATGTCCCACCATATACGCAACATTCTCTTATTCAGGCTCAACTTCGGTTTAGAGGTGGAGGGGGCAGGTTTTGCGGATTCACAATATGCCCTTTTCCTTACGATGTTTTCATAGGTAATCCACTTTTCATCCCCAGTTATCATCCTGTCCAATAAGGGTTCGATTTTGTTCCGTGCAAGCAGAGATGTGCAAATGATGACTCGATCATTCAAATTCTTCTCTTAACTCATGTGGCACCCCTCTCGAATATTTCCACACCAATCCTAGTTTCCAAATATGGTCCGAAATGGTTTGTTGAGCTGAATCAAGCCTTTCCACAATCTCTGATGCTGTCAAAAAAGGATTTTGCTCTAACATGATCTTGACAGTATCGTCGTCGATCAAAGATGTCGCCCAGAGCGTGGCTTATCAGAAAGGTTGAAATAATATATTTGAAATTTTTCGAACCATCTTCTGCATGTTCTATCAGAAACTGTACCTTCACCAAACACTTTCAATAAATTTCTACACGCTTCTGTAGCATTTCTTACTTGTTGGAATTCGTACGAAATACAGTGGTGTAAATGAACTTTAT
This sequence comes from Meta bourneti, assembly GCA_933210815.1. Lineage (NCBI taxonomy): Eukaryota > Metazoa > Arthropoda > Arachnida > Araneae > Tetragnathidae > Meta > Meta bourneti. Next base: position 75,620,761 of record OW119923.1, on the reverse strand, counting down.
CAGTAGCCATGGGTACACAATCTCATCTCACTTACTAACATGAATCATCTTTGTTTTAGTTCATTTGCTAGGTTAGTATGTATACATTCAGTGATAAAAAGAGCCAAATATGCGTCAAATGAATATGCGGATACTTGTTGAAACTTGTTGTAAAAAGAACGGACAGGACTTTCCGATACACCTAATATTAATTTAGTAATTTATATTTTGCTTCTGTAAGATTTTATTTTTCGGCTTTGGCATTATATCGATTATGATATTAGACCTATATAAGACTAAATCCATCTTGTCAAATTGATTCTAAGCTTTATTTCTAGCTTTAAATTTAATGAGTATTGTAAGCTTATTAATGATGTGTTGTAATGCATGATTCTTTATTTTAAGAGCCATGTTTTAAAATGTTTTGTATTTTGTGGTATATTTTGGCAATGTTGCTAAGATAGCTAGCAGTTTTGTCTATAATGTAGCATGAAATACTAAACTTTAACCAAAGGTTATCTTTTATAGTATTGCAGTTTTGTAATATACATGAACAAAGTATCTAGTGTTATAATCCTGAATGACTTAGAGTTTACTTTAGCATCATCCTCAACCTCAACTATCAATATATGTACATTTTGGTACCATGACTTAGAAATGGAATGTTGGAAGAGTTCTTAGTAAAAATGCAAGCATTTGTTTAAGTATAACTTTGACTTTGATGTTTTTTAAATGATTCTTTTGCTTGAATTTTCTTGCCAAGATAGTCTGTAGATTGGTTTTGTTTAATAACAATTTATGTGTTCTTTCATTTGCAGATGATTTGGCAAAACTTTTGGCTTTGGCTCATTGTTGCTCTTTTCATAGCTACATTTGGATCTCTCACACTCATAGCTACAATTTTTTGTACTGTTGTTCTTATGATAAGGTAAAATTTAAATTTGTACTCACAACTTAGAAAGCTCTAAATTCAAAATTTATTTAATAAATTGATGTAACTAATTTTGTTACTTATCTTTAAGACAAAGTGTTTGAAAAAATGGAAAATAACTTAGAAACAGTTTGAAATTAATGACCGTTAACCGTATTTTGTTCCTTTAAATTTTGTTTTGACAACCCAGTTTTTAATCTCAGTTGTCATTTTTGATGCTCTAATTTGAATATTTTTGTATTTATTGCACAAACTATGACCAATAAATTGGTTTTATGTCCTATCTAATCTATCTAAATTATATAGGAATAGGTACTGTAAATGCAAAACAATGACCCACAAAAAAGTCCTTTAAGAGAAGAAAAGCCCTCTATTTGTCGAAATCCTGGTCCCATGCAATGAATGCCCCAAACAAAATATTACCCTTGTAAAGATTGTAAAATTGCCCTCCCCCAAATTGCAAATGGTCATAACAGACCCTAATCATTGCACCTTGTGTTTATACACAAATATATTTTGAAATTGCACCCAAGTAGAGCATTTTGATGACTGAGAATGTTTCGGTGCCATTGATCCATGACCTGAATTTCTAACACTGTTTTGAAACAACTATTTTTGCTGATTAATATAATGATTATTTTATGCATTATTCTATTATATTTTTCAATTGTGCATTCTGTCAGTATCATTTATTCCTATCTTTATGCTGATTCACCAAATTCTTAGTGTTGCATATTTTACAATTTCTCGAGTAAAGATCTCATTTGACAAGTAGTAAGTATGAACTGAATAAGAATGAATTATCCTATCTTATTCAATATATCTTAAAACTTGCAGAGGTTTATCTGAGACAATTGCATGTTATAAAATGCTGCTATGAGAAGTGTGACTTGACTTCAATAAGAATTTCTATTTTTCTAAGGATAGAACCCATTCCTTTTGCTTCAGAACTGCAGACAGTCAGTTGCATTTACCATTTCAAATCTATCATTGTTCCAAAAGATTTCTGTAATGAGATTCTTATATTTTTTGTTATTGTTATATCAGCAAAATAACATTACTCTTAAGCTGAATTCAAATAGAAAGCTCAAGGTGCAGAGCAACATGTGCAAACCAATCAGTGGTGCCGGCACTACCACCATTCCTCTTGAAGTTGATGTAATTTCAACTGTGAATGGTTTGCATGTGTCACTTTGTGCCTTGTGCTTCCTATTTGAATTGAACTTTACTGGATTGGTTATTTCTCGCATTGAGTTACTAAATAAAGGGTTGTTGTAAAGCAAATCTATTACATTAGTTGCCTATTGTTGATAATATAAATTTTAAGATGAAAAATATAATGTAATTTTATGTAAAAATATAACTGACCTAAAATCATCCATTTTTAAAATTGTTAAATTGAGAAAGGAAACTACAATAGAATCTCAACATCAATTTTATCAAGATCTCAACCTAAATGAGCATCAAAACTATGATTTAACAACGAAATAGAATAATTTTACACCTGATCCTGATTTGCATGCGCATTTCAATCAAGAACATGATTTGTGACTTAACTTTTATCCAGAACATGCAAAAACGATATTTATTCAGGGTTTGAAATTAGAAGCTATATTTTGCTCTCATAAATTTTATTTTGATGACAGTTTATGGATCCAGATGTCATTTTTAACACCTAACGTTTCTGAATTTTCTTGTTTGGTGCCTATTCAGACTGATCAACTGTTTATTCTTCCTTCTAATAATCTATACTCTTACTTTTCAATTGGTGCATGAGATTCCATGCTCTAAGTCATTACTTTATTTGTTTATATGCATCCAAGAAAAAAATAAATATTAAATTGCACCCTCGGACATTTTTTCAATTAAAGAAAAGTGTTTTGGTGACATCGATGATTGATTTTCTACCAATTTCAAACTGTTTTTATCAGATGTATTGAGTACCAAGAATGAATTTTCTGATTAAGCTTTTGTCAAATGTTTATGAAGACATAAAAGCACAATGGTTCACAGTATTAGGCTTTAAGGAAAATACATGCTTTTTATTCATGCTTTACTAGTAGTTTGCCCAATTTTACAATTCCTTTGAAGTGAATGAAATCAGCAGTCCAATATGTTAAAAAATTCTTTCCAATGTATTCGTTTTAAAATTATATTAAATATTTTCCAACTTTTAGTGCGAATTTGATCAATTTATGACAAATAATTTCAGAAATGAATTTAATTAGTAATGGTATTTGTTTTTCATACTTCTAGGCTCAGTGTGTACTAAGTCTGCTTATAAACTCTTAATATAATAGATTTATTTGGCAAGTGTAATACATTCATATATTTCTGATACAGAAGATAACCCACAAAATTTTTGATTCCATGTTGCATATGTGAGGTAATTCTGCTACTGAACATTTCTGTGGCTGTTATATTACTGCACCCAAATATAAAGTTGCTTCTCTTTCAGATCAGAAACTGTTCAATGCTAATTGTTTGACGTATGGACATTGTTGTGTTGTGTCAAACTGTTGATCCTTATTTTTCCCCTTTATGAAACAATGTTTCTTGCTTTAAAATAATTCATGTAATATTTTTGTTTATTGAAAAATGATTAAATATTAAATTTTCTTTTTAGCGTGTTTGTCGTCACCCTTGTTTACAGCAGAAAAATTTTCACTCAGCAATCTGCCTTGACAACAGAGTATCCTAATGCTCTTTTAACGGTAATATTTTAAATACTTGCATTTATCATTATTTTATCATTCAATCACTCACTGTTTCCTAAAGTAAATTAATGAGACAGGAAGTTCTCTTATAGAAATTTGGTGTTATAGATGCAAGTATTTCAACTTTAACTATACAAGTTTGCTTTTTCAGCTACGTTAAGTGTAGGGTTAAACACTTAGTTGTCATGCATCAAATCATTAGTAAATATGTAAGATATTCTTACTTTCCTTCATTTAGGATTTACTGTTTGAATATTAATATCAATTGTAACTCATTTTAATTTCTTTTAAACAGCTGATAAATATATAGTATACTATTATAACTTAAACACAGTAGATGAATGGTTTGAAATTCTATTTAAAATTTGCACTATTTGTGAATGGTGTAAAAATTTGTAATTTTGTTTTGTAAAATAATCAGTTTATACTTTTTTGATTTCATGAACTAAATTTGTTGCTGCTAACATTTATTTAAGTCATATCTTTCTATTTTTTAGATTTGATTGCTTAAAATCAAATTCTAATACTTCATCAGTTACGTATTCCAATACTCCATTAGTTATATAATAAACTTGTTTGAATAAAATTTTGGATTATTCTATTTATTAAAAAGTTTTATTTTAATGAATAGGAACATCCACTACAATATTTCTTAAGAAAGTGAGCTATTATATCATGTAAAAAATATTGTTGTTTGAAACAATAGGTACATTTGCAATTTTAAGATGCTAAAATTGTAAACTTTGGTTTGTGAATTTTTATTTCTTGTAATAATTGTCTCTGTTCTTTTCCTTGTATGTTTGAACTAATTGAATATTTTGTATCTATTCAAATGATTCCTATGAATACTTATTTTTTAAACTTATTAATTGTTTAAAACCTTTTAGGTGCAAAATGAAAGGCAAAAAAATCGAAAGTATGATGAAAGACTTACTGGATCCAGTATCATAGATGATCCATTGCAAGAGGTATTGCATTTGATGTTAACTATGAGTTTGAGCATACATATGATTCTGAGTGTTTACATATAATAAAATATATTTAATTAATAGATGAGCTTAGCCATTTATTCAGAATGTAGTGATTTGGCATTACATTGAAAGCTTAATTATGACGTGTCTTAATATACTTTTCTTGATGGTTTGAGAATCTCAACAGGTTTTTGTAAGTGTTACAGAGTTTTCACATCTAGAATTTGGTTATAACTTTAAATGAACAGCTTCATTAGTATGAGCTGCTCACATACAAACCTCAGCAATCTGTCCCCTCCTCTCAAAAAAAAACATTTGCTTTTCTAAAAAATACTCTTCATCAAGCATGTATTCAGAAAATAATTTTGGATGGCTAGTCTGCTTTCTCCCAGTTCCTTAAATGCTGTCATGTTGAATGAGCATTGCATTCAATGCTCATTCAACATGATTTTTTTCTACTATTTTCATTTGTTGAATGGTGCAGCTTGTCTCCTTTTGGACCTTGTGCCATAAAACCCCAAAATCCAATCCATTTGTTGACTTTTGACATATTCAATTGTATATTTAACATGTGTGATTTACAAAACTTTGATATTCTGATTTGTCTTCAGCATGCGTTTTGATAGCTTTTGAATTCCAAACTCATTTCATGTAAGATTTGAGCCCTGTGTGCTCTTTACAAATATCCCTACCCTTGATGTGTGCTTTTCAAAGGTATTAATGTGAATGAAGCACAAAATATGCTGATTAATAAATACATTATATTACAATCAGAAAAAGAACCTACAAAGATCGAATAAGAATAAAATTAATGAAAAATTTATTTCTGGGTATGTTTATTTAAAGTTGGCATTTTGCACCTGTCTTTTTCAGCCGCCATTATGCAAGTGCATGTTCACCACACCACTGAGGTATGTTCTATACATGAATACATTGTTTTCACACACACAATGGTACAGAAAAATTTCTAAAACTTTTTACAGTTTCAAGTTTTGTGGAAATTAAAATAACTTGTTCACATTACTTGTACTGTAAATAATTCATGTTAGGCTGACAGTAATACTTTAAAACTTTTTAAATGAAAGATAATTTCAATCCTGGAACAAATAACAGTAAAGAATTTTACAATCCATTACTTATGTTTTGAGGGATTTATTTGTTGTGTAAGAAAGATTTTGCAAAAGGCTCATTAAAAATTTAAAAAGTAACTTTTAATAAAAGATAAAGAAAAACTTGTAATTAAAGATTGACCAAAATGAACCATTTTATTACTAAATCTGGCTATCAAAGCTGGCTGGCTGTTAAGTTGGAAACATTGGAAACAATAAACTGCTGAATTAAAATGTTGAGAATATTGGAAAATGAAAGCTGCTAAATTTGCATTTAAAGAACCCTTTTTTCTTATTAACTTAAAAGTGCTTTTTATTTGCTGTCAGGTTCTGCATTATGCATTTCGGGATTATATTTCCACTTGGTATTCTCAAATATCAAATGATGAAGATTTTATGCTGAGTTTAAAAGATCTAGTCAGAAAAGTCATTGTTGCATTTTCTAACAGGTAAGATTTATTTAAAAATATTAAAAAAAGATTTTGATATTATATTTCATATCAAAACAGTCTTGCCTTGGGGTTAAGACTTAACAAAAGCTGATTTATTATGACATAATATGACATAAAGAACAGTGGACCCATGAGTTTGGCATTCAAGCTGGCTGGAGGTTGAAGTTAGAAGACAGTAATGTATGTGCAAAACAGCACGCAGAGCATGGGAAAGATGCACAATTAGCAAATTCAAGAGTCGATTCACAGGCTTTTGAGAGGAATATACCAAAGCACCTTTCTTGTACTCTGCTGTTTCACACATACTTTGTTCTGACTTCAACCTCCACTTTGATCAGACATCTCCCCCTTGGGTCTATTGCATGTAATTCATAGTCGTTATATTATGTCTGAATTCAGAATTTTTAAGTCAGCCACAAAGCCCATGACTGCTTCATTTTGATACGCATTTCCTTAACTATAAGTTTCTTATCATTAGGTTCAAGGAAGTTGAGTGGGTGCAGTACTTAACGACTAAATTAGTTGATGATTTTGCTTCACATCTTCGCCTATTTCGGCAAGCTCAATCAAAATTAAAAGATTTTCAAAAGAAGGGTAAGTTTGGATTTTTAACTTTATGTTTTATTCTTTAGTGACAATTACTAAATTTTGTATTGTTACTTTAGCAACGAAGAATGCACAAATGACTGATTTATTTGAATAAGATTAAAATATTTATTTCCCTATATATATATTTTGGCAATTAATTTCTACCTCTTAATTGTAGTCAATAAATGCTTATTTATGAAATTTCTTCTAAAACAGAAAGTTACATGCTTTACATAAGTGATTATATGACAGATTATCTTATCTGTTTATCAGAATAAAATGAATTTTTCAGATCCAACTGCAAGTGTGAGTCTCTTGTCATTATTTTTTAATCTTGAAACTGCAATGGAAGACAATTTAAGTCGTAGTTTAGTTAGTACTTCAAGAAAGTATGAACTTGGTAAATATATTTCATTTATACATAAACAGATTCTTGTTATAAATTGTTAAAAAGCTCTTTACTAAGGCAATCAATCGATTTATTTTTAATGGTTCTGCCTTCAGTTAATTAACTAACTGTGTTACCTATTATGTTTTGTTAGCTTATGTTTAGTGTAACAGCTAATGTTTTATAAAAATTTTCACTGGAGATATTTTGTGCTTTAAAATTTTTTCTTTTGTTTCAGAAATCACTTTCTAATCAAACCTTAATTGCATATTTGTGTGTTTCGCATGTTAAATTTATTTAGAAACAAACATTTTTTGCCTTTTTAGAATATTTGCAAGAGCTTTGTGAAGTCATTATGTACATAGTTTTACCCCCTGATGACTTCCAAAACCTAGTTTCAAGGCTGATTGTGAGAGTAGGTATTTTTTAAAGGATAATTTCTCTAATATGTGTTTACATATTGTTTTATCATGCTGGATGTAATTTTGCAATATTTAATAACACATATTTTAAATAATTATATGATTTGTACATTAGGAAATCATTGTGAATGCTGCCGTTTTGCCTATCATCAACCTTGTATCAGATGCTGATTACATAAATCAAATTATTGTGTGGTTGGTAAGTATGTATATAAAATACAGAACAATGTAATAGAATTGATTTGGTTTTGATATCATGTATGGTTTATAGTTACATAATGTATTCAGAATAATTTGGATTGTTATGGTAGAGAAATAAGTTACTTTTTCCTATGTTTCATTCAAGAACTGTTACATTTACAAGGTATAAATCATCCAATTTGAAATTGTTTTTTGATTTAATTTTATTCTATTATTTTTTCTTGAGTTTATTTATTTAAAGTAAATTATGCGCTAAAACAATTCCATGTCTCATCTCATTGCTGCTCAATTTATCTCAATGTATCATAATTTTATTTCTCATGGTTACCAAATTTATAATTTGACCATTTGGTTTGTTTGGATTATTAGACTTTTCCAAGTCTGCATCAGTTGATTGAATTGCTTTTTCTGTTTAAGATAAAAAAATCATAATATTGGAGCTTTCTGATATTTAATATTTATCATATTAAAGGCATCTTACAATAAAATATTTTTTTGTGTGCCAGATTTCGAATATGAATGTTTTATAAAATAGAATTATACTAAATGTTCACTTACCCATTGTTTTTTCTTAAAGTTATTTCAGCTTTATTAAAAATTACTCAAAGTTATAAAATTGAATTAATTTAAAAAAAGAGGAAGATGCGTTAGCTTATTTATCACCTTTTAATCATAGGTACATATCATAAATGCTGAATTTTTTTCAGTGCAAGGATACTGTTATTACCAGTGATGGTTTTTTACTTGTTATGAGGTGTACTGATAATATTAGTGAACTCCAAGCAGTGCAGGAAATGGTTAATCATGAAATTGCTGTTCTGAGGTCTAAGGATACAGGCGGTGAAGATGGTAAGAATGAAAGCTAAAATGCAAATATGTATTTTCTTTCCTTAAACATCTTCCTTTCTTCAATATCACTTTCTAAAAGTCCTTTAATCATTCTTATTTGGATTCTTTTTGGTGAATTTGGCCATTAAAGTAATTTTAAATTCAAACATCTTATTTTATAATAATGAAAACATGTGTTGCTTTTTTGCTAAGCTATCATGCAAATATAGAAACAACTCCAGATGGGATTATTATAAAAAAGTTGTGAATACAGCAACTGTTAGGGAATTGTGTATTAAAATGTGTACAAATTCTGTAATGGACTTTGCTATATGACTACTACATTGCAGAAAGTGGGAGTGTTTTATCAAGAAAGTCAGGTGACAGAAAATTTGTAGTTACATGCATAAAATGTTTGTTTGCTCAAACTTCTTATACAAGTTTAATGCAAAACAGATTAAATGTTTTTTAAATACATACCTATTTTAATATTGCATTAGTTATTGACTACTGATTTAAATTTATGAAAGAAACTGTCTAGATGACAGTTCGTTACAAAGTTGTCAAGAAAAAGGACTTAATAAATAATTATCCATAAATATACAAATATATATAGAGGGAGGGATTAGACATACAGTCAAACCTCGATAAGTCGGCCCTCTAGAGATCACGAAATTTTGACAACTTAAGCAAAGTTACCAGAATGTACTCAATATGCATCACAGTAGCAATCATGTAAATCTTAAATTTCGAACAGCATAACCATTAATTTATATAACAATAATATGAATGAATGGAAGTTCTAAAATATTATGTAAATAATAAAAAAGTTAACTCAACCTCTTTTTGACTTTATTTCATCATTCTTTAGGCTTCAATTCTACTTTATATACACATTACAATACATATATAAAATAGTATTATCACTATTAACTATTAACTGAAATGAATATTTGTTTAGAACATACTGGAAGGTTGTTTATATCTAATCCTTTTTTAATGTCGGAAATACTGCATCCACTGTATTTATGATTTGAAATAAGATTAATAGAGAATCAGGGTCAGAGGTCTCATTTCCAACTTCATTTTATTTGCCATCAAACACAAACCTTGCATGTTCAAAGACCTTTTCACAGTGACAAGTTATCTGGGGTAGTATTTGAATTCACGACGAGTAAACTAGGGTTTAATTACATGAGAGCTAGATAGAACTGAAGAAAATGGATGACTTATCCAGAGTGACAGGTGACGATTTATAGGTTTTACTGTATTATTGTGTTAATACAGATTTATTCATTATTTCGTTAATAGGTACTTCCTTCTAGTGCAAGTGCAGAGCTCTAGCTTTAGATTAGTATCTTGATTTTTAGTAAATTTTGTTAAATGCTTGATTACTAAATTTTTGTATAGTGAAATCTAAATATCTATTATTGAGGTAACAATGCTATTGCATACCTAAACATTTTATTTCAATTATAGGATTTTCTTTTCTAGTTTTCCTCTTTTGCTTCCCTGTGGAACTGTAAATATCTGAAAACTAATACTTTTATCACCTTCACTCAATTGATAAATATATAGGCTTGTTGATGTTTTTGGTTTTTATTCTATATAGATACTGATATAAAGCAGCAGCTCGGCAGCTTATTCTATGTTCGCAAAGTTGTTGAAACTCAGTTACGTAGACTTAGTGAAGGTAGCGTTGATACCGATTCAACAGGAATGCCTACCGTAAGTAACCACATTTTAATCTTTTCTGTATTAAAACAGCAACAAAACTTCTCATAATGATTACTCTTCATAATGATTTTCTTAAAGCCCCAAATATAACACACCATCAAAACAAGGATATGTAAAAATCCACATAAGATTTTTAACTTTCAGCTCCAATATAGTAATTTTTAACTCTAAACGTTTTTATTTAGCATTGCAGTCCATGTAATAAAATGTTTCTAAACATTACAAATGCTTTTATTGGTCTAAGTAGTTTTAAACTTTGGTTTCTGGAGGAGTAAAATAAAAATACAGTTTTAACTTAATATGTAGCATAAAAAGTAAAATAGAAAGGAATATGCTAACATTTTAGTCATTTTCTTGATACACGAAATTGTTTTCAATCACCATTTAGAAACTAAGTAGCAGAACTCTTTTGCCTTTTATTCAATTCATCAATAATTTTTGGATTTAATTAACATGTGTATTTGTAGGGTATTGATTGGAAGGTCTTGACGGAACCTGGAACTAAGCTTTTTCCATTACATTTTGATGTGGTTCTCACAAATAATATTGCTTTGCACTATTTTACTGGTAAGTATATTGGCAAAAACTATTAATTTAGTTGTTCCTCCCAATAAAATCTAATATTACTTTCATGCTTTTTTGTTTAGTTTACCTGCATTTATTTTATTATATGTTTTTATTTGACTCTAAACATGCACTTTATGAGTGACTTTGGAGTGGCTAAATCTTGCTTTTGATTAATTAATTATATTTTGTTGCTTTTTACTTTTCAAAAGTAATCTTTTAGAAATATATTTACTGGCTATATTAACCATTACAAAATCCAAAATTATGCATTTGTACATGTAAAATTGTCTTAGAAATTACTTAAATATAAAACCATTTATATGTAAGCACTGCAACTTTTCATATATATATATATATATATAAAGTCAATATTTTTAATCAATTATCAATTTCCTAATTTTTCTTTTAATTTGATTGGATCATTTCTAGGCATTTTTTTAAGGTGTGAATTGGTTCTCTTTTTACTCATTGTGACTGAAATTACTTAAGGAAATTACATCTGATATTTTCTATACATATATGAACGGTTTTTGTTATGAAGTTAAATCCTAAATAATTCAAATGTTATAAGATAACTAGAGATAAGAATTTATAGTTTCATGCATATTTGTATTTTCAAGTACATTAAATCTTCCTAATCATGAAGATTTCTTATAGCTACTGTAAATTCTGTAAGAGAATAGACTAACTTAAGTTGATCCATGTAAAAGAAATTAAAAACATGCACAGCGTGTGATAATTTTCATCAATGTGAGTGCCAAAATGTCAATTTTAATCTCTGAGAAGATTTTTAAAATCGCAAAACATTTTGGACTTTTTGAGAAACATTTAAGCTAACAAATTGTAATGGTTAGCAAGCTATTATTTCTTTCATTGAATTAAAGAATCCAAATTAATATAAAATTTGTTAACATTAATATCTAATGTAGGATAATGTATTGAACTTTTTTCAAAGTGGCCTACACTCAACAGATAAATTATTGTATTTAAAATTTATTGAAATTAAATGTTTTGTTGAATTTCTTCATCTGACCGTGGTTCAAAATTACTTGGTGTTGTTCTTGGATCTTTCCCTTCGGATTTGATCCTGGACTGTAGCCAATAGCCCATTGTGTTTCTCCGTGTGACTTTAATTAAAATATCTACCTACCTTGAATTTCTTTTACTCCTTCAGGACTAGCCATTTTGTTCTGTATTTCGCCAACAGAGGAAGACGCAAGACTGACCACATTCTCTCGTTTTTTAAACATGCTTGTTCTCTAAGGATCAATAATTTTTTAACTTGAAGTTGACTTTTTACTAATAGGAAAATAATGAAATAGTATGTGGGCGAATCTATTCAAATTCAGACAATAAAAATAAAATGTTCGCCTCACCACCTTTGATTTTTTTTATAAACATTTAGTATATAGTGGCCAGTGGCATATATTTAACTATGCCATGTTTATTTTTTTGTAAAATATTTTTTTCATGGAAATAACACCCTTTAATAGTCAAAAATAGTCAATTTTACTTTTCAAGGATGTCGTATAGCACTTAAAATTTTGCTATGCTTAAACTATTAGAGATAAACTTATTTTTGCTAGTGATACTTAAATGTACTGTTCATAATAAGTAAAAATATCTCAAAATTGGATAATTTTTTAACAATTTGTCACTGAACTTGCTGAAGTTTGGTTAAGATTTAATAAAAAAAGCCATCTTTAAAATTTTTGAAACTTTGTGTAAGTTTATTAGAATGTTGTTAATGTACCCTATATAGCTAATGCAGTTTCTCAAAGATTGATTTTTAAGAACCTTCAACGTAAGATATCGAAATTTCAACTGCTAATGTGCGCTGAATGAGCATGGCCAACTGTATTCCTTCACTAGTAAGTGAGTTCTTGAATCGCCTCAACCAGAAGCTCAAGCACCTTTTTCGATGCGATATTTTAACATGATTCATTATTTTTATACATATATCAATAAAGTATATGAACTAAGATTTTTGATAATCGTATAATTTTGTTAATAGTTTTAAAAAAGAAATCAGCCAAGCTTTAATTATTTACCGTTGAACTTATAACTAACTTCTAATTATTTACGGCACAAAATATTTGGGCTGCATATTGCTTCAAGACTTTGTTTGCATTAACATTTTCACTTGGTAATAACTTGCACACATGGTTTCACTTGAACCTGCTGCAAATTATAAAATAAAGTTACAAGATATACTATTCTGAGAGCTCTAGGAGTGTTGATTGTTTATATTCTTCAAACAGCTGCTTTTTATCCACTCAGCTGCTCACATGGGGAAGATTATTTATATAGGGAAAGGGTAGCTTTTTAATATACAAATCGTCATGATTGGTACACTAAAAAGCCTTTACTTTTGTCCGATTACATCTTATTCCAATACATTTTAAATTGTTTAGTATATAATACTCATTTACTCTTAATTCATTCTTGGATTTGGGTATAATTAATTCTGGGATTTTCGATGAAATTAATCTCTCAAACAAATTAATATATTAAGTTAAAAGCAATCTCATGGTTTCAGAAGAGACAAATAAATTTAATTATGTCTTTTTATGGAGTAAGGCACATGAAAAGTTTCCTGCAACATCTAAAAATATTTTTTAAATAACTACCAAGTTCACTCTCGTTGAAAGTTTTACAATAGTTCGTTCATATTACAAAGTCGGCCTCTTATACACAAAAATCCGATCCCTAGTATATGACATGACAGTGCAACTTCAAGAATCGAGAATGATTGAAAGTAAGTTTATTTAATTATGAAGCTGTATTTAGTTATGAATTGCATTCATGACAAGTTCAACATTGAAATAGTTATTTATTGAAGTATCCGTTGAATGCTTTCTTGGAGCTTTATGTGGCAGAAAGGACATATTAAACACTTGCCAAATTTAATGAATCTCTCAATTTATTTAAATTAATGTTTTATTTAATGTAACTAATATTCAAATTAGCAACTTTTCTTATTGCTTTAAGCAAATAAAAATTTATATAATTATTTTATCTGCGATGTTAAATATATTACTGAGCTTCGTAATTTTTCTTATCTATACAATTTTAGAACTGTTTTATGTGGATTTATGGGGTATTACGTTTTGTGCTAGTAGTTTCAATACTGTTTAAATCTTTTAATATAGTTATAGGAATTTATTAATATTTTAAACATATAGTTTATTACTCCTTTCCATCAAAACAATTACAGTATTTTTTTAATTGTGGTGAGTTTGTAGTGAGATGAACAGCAAAATTATATTTGTGAAATTCTGTGTACATGTTTAATGTATAATTTTGTTATAGATAATTTATTAAAATTAAGTAAATACTGTAAATTATTATTCAAATTATCGGTTAATGTTAGTGAAATGTATTTTTAAGCAAATACAGAAAGCGTAGTTCCCACTGGCTGAAAGGGAATCCTGATTTAATTTAGGGATTTTTTTTCTTTTGTCCTTTTATAGGGAATTTGACATGCTCTTAGAGATTTTTCATACTTCGAAAGGGAATTTGATGGTATTTCATTATTTTCTGATCGCGTCGGGTTTTCCGATCAGGGTCATTACACAAAATAATTTATTTAAGCTTAACTATTCAAAAACTGCAAAAAGCGCTCACACACTTGATAGAATATTTATAAACTTAGAAAAAATAATGAAATTTTTAAAAGATGTCTTTTTTGAGAAAATGAAGTTAAAATTCATCAAATTGAAAATTCGTATTTTCAATACTATTTACGTACCACTAATGAAATTAGTATCAATAGTTGCTCTAAAGTCTTCAAATTGTTTTGAAAAAAAAATTGGATTATCTTAAATACTTTAGGAGATATGCGATTTTCAACTAGGTGATGTATGCTAAGAAAATTACATTTTAATTTGTGACGTCACTTTCACAGCCCTGTATCTAAGACATTTTTTTCGGTATTATAAAAAATGTACCTGTATGCAAAATATCATTCCATTCGAAGATGGTGAGGCGAACAGCCTTCCTGGATTTGAATGGATTCACCCATGTGTATTAGAATTTTTATCACAAAGTAATATAGCACTTTTAAACATTAAAAGAAATCATTTAAAAAATTTAAATTTCATGTATTTTTTCCCAAAGATAATTTATTTGAAACATGTTTTGTGTGTGTGTCGTGAACTTTAAAGCTGGGACACTAAACATGCATAATCTAGACTAAATTGACTTGCTATATACATGCCAAAAAAATTAGTCATAAGTTAAAAAGACTGATCAGGTGCTACCATCTTTTTTAGTTAATCCAAAATCTCCAATTAAACATGAATGTGACAGGGAAATTAAAATATAATGTTCATGCTACAGACACCAGTGGTTAGGAGAAAATGGAAAGTCTTGGCACTTTTACTTTTAATTTTTATATTAATATCAAATATCTTGTAATAGAATTTGAATTGCTGATGACTGAGTGTTAAATTTGTGATGTGCATTTATATTAGAAAAATATTCTATTCCATTCTTATGTAAAATTTAAAAAAGTTGTATTTACATTCTTGTTTTACCTCATTTTTTAGATTTTATGAGTGCTTTATCAGCTCAAGGATATATATTTTTTTATCATTCTGTAGAGGTGAGTGTTAATATTTTTTGTTACAATTATATGTAATAAACCCTGAAAAATCATTGTAAGGGATTTTCAAAATATGTTGAAGTATCTTTAACTTTTAGTGTAAGAGAATATAATGATTTATTAAGTGTATTTTGCTTTCTTGAATAATTTGAGCGTACTTGAATTTAGTAATTTCTACCTTTACTACTTAATGTGGCAAAAATAAATGGTAATGTCATAAAAATGTACATTTTGTAAGAATTTTATTTAGCCCTTTTATTCTCCCTAGCTTACAACTTACCATTTATTTGATGTACCATCATAATTCATTTACTGTATAGTTTGGTGCCACTTGGCTAAACCTGGCCGTTGCTCCACAAAAATTCAATTAATCAATCTCATTTACTGTATGCAATTTTGCCACTCAAAAATTGCAATTTTTGCTTCAATTTGCCATTTTGCATCACTGCACCAATGAAAATTGTAATTTTTGCATCAATTTGTATTTTGCCTCACTGCACCATTAATCTAAATAATTGCTGTTTTTGAGTTATTGATGCAGTAAGATTGGTTTGGCGTAAACTTTTCCAGCTTGAACAACATATCTGAGCTAGCAAAACTCAATGAATGCAGTTTCAAGTCATAACAAGCTGAAACAGCTATGGCAATTCAAAACTTTAAATGTGTCACCAGAAAAAGGATTTTGTGTTATGGTATTACAAGTGAGCAATATGTAAATGCATATTATTCTTAACTACATTATGTACGATTGGGTTAATCATGTACAACATTTACTTATCTTAACCTATTGCATTTAACTTTAACCTTTCAACATTGCATTTAACGAACTGAACTATAATATTGTCATAAAATTAAACTATGAAATTAAATGTTTCTTCTAACTTTTTCTCCAATTTTCAGAGTTACAAAGTATCTGCTGAACAAATGCTTTCACAAATTAAACTATCCCAATCCTCTACTCCTCCTGACCTTGAGTGCTTACGTGAAGCTGCTGTACATATTTTTGATCTTTATTTATCTGAAACAGTAAGTTATCCATAAGTTTCTTTCTATTGAATTTTTAAAATTTGTGTTAATTTTAGTTTCATTTCTGTGCAAAAATTTTAATATAAATGTCAGGGTTTGTGCATTTTAAAAATTTTTATTCCTCCCTGGGTGTATTTCTCTTCTGTATTAGTAAAACTTTCCTTGTGTGCATTATAGGCTGGGTCTAGTAATCTCTATCTAGTAAACATAGATGTTAGGCACGGCTACCCTAGCGATCTTTTTTGGCTTTCATTGCATTACTCTATTTTCCAATCCCTCTTTTTCCCCCTTTCACACAACATTTTTTTATTTGAAGTTGTATGTCTTGTGTTTGTCGAAGCTTGGCCAAATATGGCCCTTGTGCCATAAAAATCCAATAAACCTTAAAAATTCCTGGCAAAGAATTTTTTTCAAGGGTCTTGGAAAACTGTATGAATTTACTTACGACTCCTGGAAAGCTGAAATTTACTGCTGGAATTTTCTTCATTTGAATTTTAAAAATTATAATGCAAGAAAAAAATTCGAATTTCTTAATTGTTTTTAAGACTTATAAGGTGGAAACAGAAATCTGAAATTTGTAAATGCACTTCCTTGATGGTACCACAATGAAAATTTTTCTTGAATATTAGTAAACCTTGGATAAAATTTGAAATCTGCTTGTTCGTACTATAAATAGTTAGTTATATGGAATATATATGTTACAAGACAATTACTATGGAAAGCATTGCTTTGATCAGAACAGTGCCTGTGGAACTAGGATGAGGGATTAAAAGTAGCAAATTTGTGACAAAAACCACTTTTCTCTCAATCTTATTTCTTGTTTTAGTTTCTACCATTGTTTAATGATTTGCTCAGAAACAGGAAGGCAGCATTGTGATGGTATTGTCTTTCCATTAGACATGACAAATAAAAAATGTTTGTTTTCAGCAAATAGGAAATTTAGCAGTAAAAACAATTTTCACACCACTTGATATTTTTAATTGAAATGTATGTATAATACTGTATTGAATGGACAGTGTTTTGCTGTGGATTTAATTAAATTGCAATACCTCCAGCTCTACTGGAATTTGCTTTTTCAAAACGTGTATGAGCACAGGTATGCTTTTTATTCATTAAATGACCTATATGTAATCTGATAGTGTATGTTACTATGTTTTTTCATATTATATGTATAATTTTTCTAATTTTTCAGGCTACTCTTAGAGTTCAGTTAGATGAAGCACTTTTAAAGAAAATACTATGCAAAATACGCACAGACTTGCCCTGCAGTGCCTGGTTTGATGAAGCACAATCAAAGGTATATTGATTTTCAAGATTGTTATGAGGTGGAACTTGTTAGTCCTTTCATGAATTAGCTTTAAACTGTTTGCATAAGTGAATTACGAAATTTTAAATAAGATGAGAAAATTATGAGATAATTTGAAGAATTTTTTATTTGTAAGTAGATATTACCCATTGGTATTGTTTTCAGTAACGTTTCAAAGTAGTAATACTAGTAAAGCACTATTAAAAGCTATAACAGCACTTTCATTATTATTTTTATATTTCTAAATCAAAATCATACATTATCTGTTCTATAATGGAATTTTCAAAAAGTAGAACAGGTTATACCAAAAAGGCAGTTTATAAGTCAATAACAGCATGTAACTGCTTTTAGAAAATTATGATTGTGTGATGTATTGTTAATTAAAGGTTCCAAGGAATTTTTTTAAATGCTTATTTATTGCTAAAATATGAAGTTAGCACTTTTTTCCTCTTCGTTTTTATTGACTAACATGAACACTATTTCAGGTGTATGAAATTATGCAAGAAGAACCATACTTTCCTGCTTTTAAGAAAAGCCAAAATTATATTAAACTACTGGCTGAGTTAGATCTTTTGAAAGAAGGAAATACCAAAGCTGAAGAAGATAGTAAGAAAAATATTTTTTATGTTAATTTTGTTTTATCCTTATTCTTGCACTACTCAAGCCATTTCACATACTTTTCGATTGTAAGTTTCCTTTCTTTGTGTTATTACCATTCATATTATGAATTTCTTGTTGAAGCAATGGATTACTTATCTGCTTTCACGTTTGTGGATGGAAATTATTTGGGTGAAGCATGGATGAAAAATTTTAATTATTACAAAAAGTGTATTAACCATATTATATTTAAAAGTTTCAAGAATCTGTTCAGAAAAACAGTAAACCATCATTAATCACTCTTACTTGTTATGGTTTCAGCAAAGAAAATCACATGCTAAAGTTTTTTTCTTTAAAATTAGCAGCTCATAGTGAATTGTTTCAAGCAACTGTCTGAAGTTTTTCACTTTCACCATGTAAAATCCTAACATCAAGTTTGGGCAGCGATTTTCAATTGTTTTCATCTCATGGCACACAAGCTAATTACTAAACTTCTGCAGCACACCAAAAATATATTATATTTTAATTTTTTTGCTATTTTTTGCCAATCCGACAAAAATAGGTGTAAGTTTGATTGATTTGCAAGAAGTAACAGTAATTACTCACCCCCTTTTTGCTCCAAATTGGTTTTTAAACAATCTTTTAAAAATAACTTTTTGATGTTTTATAATAAAAAATAATACTTGGAATTATTTATATGACCATTACTTCAAATTATTTGTAAACACGCCTGTCAGAAATTTGAACCTTTTTTATCAATGCCCAGCCAATTTGAACTTGAAGTGCTTTGGTCATCACATGGCACTTCAAGGGCATAATTGTGACTTGGTGTTACTCTGGTGCACCGTCGGGGTGGGTTTATGTTGCATCTCGCATATCAAAACACCCAGTTTATAGAGGCTATACATTCGTTCCAGATGGAAAAACATTCATGCCTTACTTCAGATTCAAAGCTGGAACCTTTCAATCTAGAACCCAGCAACCTGACTACTAGCTCGATTGGTTGAACAAGATCAAAACTTAGCTATTGAAGTGATGTAAATCTTGCACTGTTTGAAACATTTTACCATCTGTAAGACACCAGTGCAATTCTTTTGGCACACAGGTTGAAAATCGCTGAGTTAGGGGATTGAGAGTCATTGTATCCCAAAAGGCAATAAGGAATTGTATATGTATCCCAAATTGTATTTAGGATCATCCTCACTGTTGGCAAAAATGTTCCATTGCTACCATATAAAATGAAGACAATGTAAGTAAAGGTAACATCTATCGAAGAGAACCACAGTTGGCAGCAAACATTTTAACTGATCATCAGATGCCAAATAAGTCGAGAATAAATCCTTTTTCTATAGCCTTTTGTGCAGTTCTACCATTGCTATTTGTGTAAATTAAAGGTTTTGTGAAAGAATGGGAAATTGAAATCTGAGGCAGGTCTAGGCCTGGGGACTGGTACGAAGAGATTTTGAATGAACAATTGGCTTTGAATAGAAAAGATAGCTTTTCTTAAGTACAGAACTACTTTTCTCAGAAAAAGATTTCAATCTCCCCTGGTGAGAACAGATACAGAACTGCAGGTATTTCTGCTAAATTGCATTTTCAAACGTATTTAGATGTCTTAAGAGTTGAAAGATTAAAAAATATTCTACTGTATTTAGTATTATTTTACAATGTTTTACTTTCAATTTTAAGTTTAACGTAATAAGAAAATGATATTTAATGAAAAATGTAGTAAAGTGTAATTTAATGTATAAGTATGTCCTTTTATTTCCATACCCTTGCTATAACATGCTTCTTTCTTGTCTCCAAAGAAATATGATGTATCAAGGTGTTACAGTATATATATATCACACCTTACATTCAATGTAGAGACTAGATTTGTATCATAAAAATAAAGTTTTGTTACTTTTTCTTTAGTTGGTTGACACTCGCAGGTAAATAACTTAATTCCTTAGTGCAATTGCATTCTTTGTGAATCAAAATGAGTGACTTCTTGTGAGTGATTATAGTGCTTTGATAAGAGCATATTGTCCCACGTGGAAAGGTACATTTTTGTTGGAAACTAGTTGAAACTTTACATTCGGTTTGAGCAGTTATGTATAAGATATACACTGAAGTACCAGAATAACTGGTACACCAGTCTAATACTTCGTAGGCCTTTCATGGGAGTGTAGAATCGCAGAAATACAACAGGGCATGGATTCCACAAGTTTGCAAAAGTATTCTGTAAGCATTGAACACCATAACATCCTGCAGAGTGGTCGAAAATTCTATTGTACTCTGAGGTGTAAGATTTCTGTGTTCCACAGCTCATTGCATGGCATCACAGATGTGTTTGATCTAATTGATATTTGATGACAGGTGGGAATGGTAAGACCCTAAACCCAGATGTGTGTTACTCTAACCATAGCTTGGCATGTCCAGACATGTGGTGTCGCATTGTCCTATTGAAAGACGCCAAACGCAGGACATGAATGGTTGTAACTAATTTGAAAGGATACACATGTTTCTTTTATTTTCAGAGACATTTATAGATGTACCAGGGGTCCCGTTGTGTGAATGCCAGCTAAACAAACCCCATACCATGCATGCCTATTGTGTGAAATGATTCTTGCAACCAACACTATTCACATTAACAGAGTTTTTACAGCTACACTGCTATTGTAGGTTACAGGTTTTGCCAGAATTCTTGTAGTCTCAGTACACCTTTGAAATGGTAATATGTGAAAATCCAACCTTCTACCTTTCGAATGCAATAGCCTATTTCATGAGCTCTGAGTATTAAATGGTGTTGAAAATTGCTTAAATCATGACAACATGCCATTTTTATGGCAGAGAGAGTTCTAGATGTTTCCATAGATGTCTATTGTTTTATATCTGCACTGTGGCAGACAACCTATGATGTCAATTGGTCAAATATGGCCCTTGTGCCATAAAACCCCAACAAACCAACCAACTTATGATGTCAAAAGGTGGTGTTACTATGTATTTTGCATAGGTTTTCCTGTACCAGTGTTTCTAACACTTTAGTGTAAACTTATTCCACTTAAGATTAGACTAATGTGGTGTATTTTAGAATGAGGTGAGGCATACCATTTAATATGTAGAATTTAAGAGCAATGATTACCAACTAGCAGAAAATCCAAAAACAATCTAAACAAAACTGCTGTTTTACTTTTGAGAAGACTATTAAATTGTGATCAAGGATAACAATTTAGGAAGCTTGTCTTAAAGCTTTTCATGAATGATTGATGTGCACTAAGAACAATTAAAATTTGTTTAAAAAACATTTTGACTAATGTAAAATTCTATTCCTAGTCTAATTCTGAATTTTTTGTTTCATGCTTCTATTATGTAGCATTTATTTGGTGCAATATAGTTTATGTAGATGTTTTTATACTTGATAGCTTATTTTTTAATCAAGTGTTTTTATGGGAAATTTAATTTTTTAAATTTATACTTTTTTTCAGGAAATAATTTAATTTCTATTCGTTTTATTTTTAGGTATTTACTGCAGTCCAAAGTCAATAAATAAAGGGGTAAGTTATTTCTACCTTGTTTAGCTACTTTTAGTTCTTTTTCAGAATAACATTGTACAGGAGAAGTATTGCTATTTTTGTATTTGATTTTTGCTCAGGTATGTTTTATTATATGTGAGAAAAATTGCAAAGTACCTTTCATAGTAATAATTTTTATCAAAAATCTGAATAGATTTAGACATTTTATATACTTTATATGTGTTATGAAATTATTTTGAAATTCTACATCAATTCAACTATATTCTATGCAAGTTTAAAATTTTTGTAAAAAAATAATTGATTAACATGGCATAATCCTTTTAGTCTTATTACTTGGTATTTATTTCTTGACATTAATTTAATTTTTGAATAGTTCAAAATGTAAGATAAAATTGCACATCTTTAAAAGTAAAATTTCACAACTTAATATTGATATGAACTTTTGATATCATTTTATGTATGTTTTAAATGATTAGAAACAATTTGCATTATTAAATACTTTTGGAAGATTTGTCAAATCTTCACTTTTTCAAAGCACATTGAAGTGAGAGAGACAGAAAAAGAAAATTTATTTTTCTTCCAGAGTTCAGATGATGTTTCCTTGTCAGACAGTATTAGCCTTAACTCTTTGGATCAGGATGATTATGGAATAGATTACACAGTCTCTGATGCTTCTCAAAGTATGATTTATTCTATATCAGAAGAGATTAGTGCAGAGGAATGTGAAATTACAGCACAGATAATTAACACAGGTGAATATCTTTTAAATGTACTTAAATTCTAATTAATGTTAAGGAAATGTAAGTTTTAATTTTGTTAATGATATTATAAAATAGAGTTAGGTCTAATACTTTAAGCATTAATTAAAATTGCTTTTGACACTATAACAAATATTTTGTATCTTTTAATTTAAAATATCTGAACTAACACAGGGTATGAATTATGAATCTTGCTATTGTATGTGATATTCTGTAACATAAACAAAGTGCTTCCATAACTGGCATCTTTAGCAGATTCTAGTTCTAAATTTATCAATCAGTACTGAAAGCAATAATGATAACGAGTGAGCGAGTGGTGAGAAAACTATCCAATGCCATCACCATTCATGCTTTCACGTATGACAACCTCCTTCTAACCAGCTTACACACCTATTCAAAAATTCACTGATCCAAGGTCAACTGCCTTGTTGGAGCTGCACTATAAGTGTGTGATGTGGTTCTGGTGAGAAGGTGATGACCTTGGGAAGTCCATTTCTTAAAAAGGTAACAAAACTCACGAAGGGAAAGGGCTGCCATACATTTAATCATGTTTGGTGATCCTCATAGGTGATTGTCAGTTTCACCAATTCATAATTACTGCAAACATTGCTACACTGAACAGAAAATCACAGCCAGAATCCGCTCTAGGCACCAATTGCGGGAACACATTGTGTACGGCTAATCTGCTTTAATTTAATGAATACTCATACTCAAAACCATGCGACTCAAATGCCATTTCACCAGGGCTGGACTAGATTTTGTTATTTTTAAATAGATTGCTATTTTATTTGAAAACTTGTTTAATTTCCTTATTATAAAGCGGTTATTGTTATTGTAAAACTAAGTGATTGATATTTATGAAGTATTTTGCTTGATTTTCAAATTAAGATTTTTTTGTTATATTTTGGGATTAAGTTAAATTTTTTCTATTGGTTAAATAAATACTATTTATTGTACTATAGCTTTTATGTTTTGCCTTAATCTGGGGATCTGCATTTAGATTACATAATTATGTGATAATTCAATAGTTTTTGGTGCAGATATTCTTGATTTCATATTTATTCAAAGATTTGCAAGACTGAATTTTATAGAATTAACTAATATGATATGGAGATACATCAATTGTAAATGTATTATACAAAGAGCCTCTGAAAGTTGCTGGTTCAAGAAATACATGGAACTAGAAAGTTACAAAACTATTACAACTACATCCCATACTGAATATGACCTGTCTTTCAATCAACATTAGAGCATCAATGGCTTGTATTTTGGGTTTGGGTTATTTCAGGAACATAAAGGGGAACATTTATTAAATCACATGCTGTTATTTTTAGAAAGGCTACATTCCATATTACTCCATTTACTTTTTGTTTAACATACGGTGGTTTGTTTCATAAACTCATTTTATTTGATGTGTTTGACTTCTAAATTCCCTGCTATGTACTTGAATTTGTTCAAAGTGTTACGTTTAGGACTAAAACAATTTATCATGCAGTACTATCAGATGATATTTTTGCTATTTTTTTATTAATTTTTATAGGTATATATAAAAGAAATGCAAAGTAAATTGTTGATGCTTCCAACAGTTTTATAAACTCTGAATAATGTCTTTAAATTCCTGAAGGTATCACTACTGAAGCAGGCTCGACTTTTGCTGTGTATGCTATCGCAGTTACACGACATGATCCAAATGGTTCTGAAGAAAAATGGAATGTTCTCAGAAGATACAGTGATTTCCGAGATTTTCATTTTGCTGTTATTCAGAAGGTATGTAATAAATTTTTCAATATTTAAGTCTGTTCTATTTTTATTACATTATAAAGATTTTACATTTATAAATAAAAATTGATGACTTTGAGTACAACTTGTCTGTCATTCTTGCCCACTCAATTGATAAGACTTTTGACTGCTATCAAGCAAAACCTCAATGTTTCTTTTCTCTTTTTAATTCATTGGTTGCACTATGAGCATTTTTCTCATGCTTTACATATAAAGAGCACAAAATATTTGGAAGTGACTAGGGGAATAATTTTTACTCCATCTGTCTTTTAAAGTGTTCTAAAAATGGTATGAGTGCTATATTTGGAAAAAAATTGCTTCTCAAAATCTACAATATTATGCTCTTCAATACTATGTTTTAATTACATACGCTTCAAGTTCAGCATTCTTTTAGCATCTCTTTTATTTGTATAATTCCAGGAGTATGCCAATTTAAATCAATTGATTTTTATT
This sequence comes from Meta bourneti, assembly GCA_933210815.1. Taxonomy (NCBI): domain Eukaryota; kingdom Metazoa; phylum Arthropoda; class Arachnida; order Araneae; family Tetragnathidae; genus Meta; species Meta bourneti. Next base: position 75,595,831 of record OW119923.1, on the reverse strand, counting down.
AAAAAAAAAATCACAATTTTTAAATTTAGTTAAAATTATTTTCTTTCATTGTTATAGAGTTTAATAATGATGAAAATAAAATAACCTATGACAGGATGCATCATTCTTTTATTTAATTGAATTAAAAAAATTATTTTATTCAGTAGCATCCTAATGATCTTTTAAAATTGAATCATCTGTTTCCCTACTTTGATATCTCTCTAGCTATGATAGTATTGATTGGGATGACAATGACAACTGTCAACAAGTATTTTTTGTTCACTGGAAACACAAACAAGAGTTGATCAGATATATTTATCAGCAGTTGTCCATATGTGTAAAGTGTTTTGGTTCATTTTAGCATGATCTTTCTCATGGAAAAGTTAGAGATATTTGAACTGATGCCCTTATGAGGAAATTAGCTACTTCTAATAAAGGAACCAGTGCTGTTTTCAACATGAGTTGTCTGTATGTTTGTTACAAGAAACCATTACCTGCACTTCCTAGCTCTTTATTAGACCATCCTTAAAGCAAATCAATGAAACTTAAATAAAAAGTATTTTCATGTTCCAAAGCAATATGCTAATCTAGTATCATGCCCATAAAATTTCAAGCAATAGTAAATACATTTTTTTATCTTGTCTTTGAAAAAATATTGTATCCCAGAGTATCCTTTGAATAGGGAACCTCATTTAGATTTTAGTGTCTAGCAAAAAATTCATTAATAAAGCCCTTTTTCCACCACAGCATCTTTCGTATTTATGGAAAGAATGTTTCCAACTTACAGTTTAGTACGTTTGAAACTTAGAAACAAGTAAAAAGACAGGAAAATAAGAATTTATATTTATAATTATAATTTATAAAATTTATTTAATTCCTAACATTTATTAACTTGTACAATTTTATCTCCTCTTATTTAGATGTTTGCCAATTTTTTAATTTGGTTTTCAAGTATTATGGATTTGTAATATAAACAGAATTTAGATGAAAAGGTAAAGGCAACAACATGGCTCCAGTTTAATTTATTAATTTTTATTGTTTTAATCTTTCAAAATATAACAATATTTTCAGTTTTAAAACATAAGAGAAAATCTTAGAAAATGTAAAAATTTGCCTTGTATTTTCTGAACCCTCATCTATTAATGTTTTATACAATTCAAATATATCTAAAAATTGCTCTATGTACCTCATTCTTGCATATCTAAAATCACAATACTGCATTCAAATGTACCAAATATTTGTATATTTAATGTCTTACAAGTATATTTGTATAAGTATATACTCTTAAGGGCAACACACATTAGTTTAAATGATAAAACTTTGATTTAAAATAAAAAATCCTATTGAAAAATAAAAATAATTTATTTTTAATTCCCTGATAATCTCTTTTTGGAACTGAGGTGTGAGTTAACTGATGTTTTAAGACAATATTGTATCAATAGATGTACACAATTTTTAAATTTTTGGGTCTATATTGGGAATATATATTTGTGAGATTGCAAGATTTCTGCATTTGGGATCTATTGAATAAAATTGTAAATGTATAAAAAATTTTGAAAATGATCTTTATTTACATATAGTTAAATACAATGGGAAAAACATTTAATCCATTACAGGCTTTCTTTAACGTTTTATACACTATAAGAAAAAATGTTTGGTTTCATCTTATTAATGTTTTTACATGCATTTACTTCATTTATAAATATTGTTTCTTTTATTACAATGCCTAATATTATTTTCAGTTTCCTCAACTTAGTAATCTGCAGTTCCCTGGCAAGAAAACTTTTAATAATCTCAGTCCTCAGTTCTTAGAAAAACGCACAAGTCAATTATGTGAGTATTTGCAATGCCTCACCAGTTCGGAAACACTACAAAATAATGTTGGACTAAAAGCAGTTTTGCTGCAGTTCTTGGAACCTAAAGGTTACGAGAAGGGCAGAAAACCTTTAGCAAAAAAAGTAAGTTTTTTGTGTTCCTTGAAAAAATATTTTAAAGTTCACTATCAAATAAAAATAATGCCATTGTATGAAGATTTTGTGGTTGCTACATTATTTGGATTGGCAATTCATGAGAATTAGTGAAGCATTAAATCACATGTAATAAAGGAACATGATAAATGCTATTAAATGTCTGATATAGGAAATTCACCATCCCCATGACTACAAAAATATGTTTTCTGCATCAAATAACTGGAAAGAGGAAACTACATTTGAGTTGATCATCACTTCATAATCAAACATCGTGAAAGAGCATCATAATATACAAAAACATTGTTGTCTGTAAATCTAACTACCTAAAAATGCATCCAATGTTAGTAAACTAGAATTGTCCTATAGAGTGAAAAGATTATTTCTGAAAGCAGGTATGTATATTGATTCAAAGCTACATGGCTATATAATAGAAAAATAATTTTTAAATTTCTTAATTTATAGATTTATTCCTTTTTATTCAGTATGTACTTTATTGTAGCTTTGGTTAAGAGGAAGATGGCCTTGTGTAAGTCCATTTACAGAAGGATAGTTCACCTGAGGAAAAGGCTTTACACAAAGTCGTGTTGGTGGATTTCCATTGAGGACTTTGTTTTTGTAACTCATTTTACTGCTAGTGCTCATGGTACAAATGATAAACTTGCAGCCAGAATCTGCACTGAAGACACTTGTTGTGGAAACATGTCTACATTCAAACTGTCCTGTAACTAACCCTCTGAGCCTCACAAGATTTCTGAGTAGTGTAATATTGCTTTTCTTCTATAACAAACATAATGACTAAATAACCACATCTGTTGGTTGAAAGAATCCCTGGAAACATTTTAATTGACCCAAAAGATTGAAACTGCTTAGAAGTTGAACAAGGAAAACTGCAGATTGCAGTACAGATATATGCATCAGAACTCAGGTTATTCAAATAGATTCATTCAAAACAATGTGATTCAAATGCCAGCTTGCCAGAGCCGAATTATAATAAAATTGAATGCTTGTACACTGTTGGGTCAAAAATTGATTTTGCTTTAGAAATGACATGATCAGAAAAGTAAGCTTTTTAAATTAAATAAAAAAAATTTGTCCATTAAACAAATTTAAAATTAAATTAATCATTAGGTTGAAAATATATTATTTTTGATTTACACTCATTATTTTCTCTTAAAGGTAGATGCTTTTGTCAATCCTTTGTGTTCATCCATGAAGTCTGTTGGACACATGGTTAAGGCTGTGCCTGATTCCTTCATAGATGGTCTCAAAGATGGTATTGTTAAAGTTTTAGGTAATCGAAGTACTTCTCCTATCAACCAATCTTCATCTGAAAGCTGCAAAGTTGCAGCAGGCCTAGATGTTGAGGTATGCTGCTAAGTTATTTTTATAACAAATGTTGATTTTACTTTTGTGAAGTATTGGCAATATGTAATTTTTATGGATTCTAATGTCTCTGGGTATTAAATTTTTGAAGTGTCTTGCTAAACAATAGGTTCTAGGCTTTGGGATATTAAATTATTTATTTTCTTTCAATATTTCATTTTTAGTTTTTTCATTTCTTTTCAACTGCTTGTTATATTTCATTACAAGTGTATTTATATATAATTATATATTTATAATTAGATATAAATTACATGTATTAGTATATTTATATCTAATTATAAGTGTAATTATATCAAAACTATTTTAGGATTAAAAAATATTTTTGTAATTGTATCAAGGAGTCCCTTATGGGCAATCCCTTGTAATTATATCAAGGCTATTTTAGGATTATAAAAATCCCTTGTATGTAAAATCGAACCAAGAATGATATTCAATTAGTCAGAGTAGAAATGTTCATATTTTTTGCTGCATTTTGTTATCGCATTTTGACAAATTAGAACATTGACTTCACTCTTGATAGTAGAAATGCTTATGCTTTCTACTGTCAAGAGAATGAATTGAAATGCTTATGCTTTCTATTGGTAATTTTTAGTGCTATTAATATAGCACAAGGTTTCCAAAAACCAAAACCTTCGTATTTATTACTTAAAATATTTAATATAAGAATAATGCTTTTGATAAAGTTAATTTTCATTTAATTTCTTTCAGTGATAGTTACTTAAAAATACTGCTTTGGGAATATAAAACAAAATAAAAGCCCTTAGAAAAAGTGTAATATGATTATCCTCATAACTCTCAAATGCATAATAAAATATTTTTAAGAATTTATCACAATATAATAAAATATGTGTTTGTTTTCTTCCCAAATGTTGTATTAGTTGTTATATTTTTCTCGTAATTTTTTTACATTTTATTTTCAAGTATATGCAAAAAATGATGTATTTTTCTGGAAAATAATTTTTTCATAAGTCTTATAAATTAATTTGATATGCTCTAGATTTTAATTAGTACTATGTTAGGACAACTATTTCGCGAAAATAATGTTTATTTTGTTTTATTTGTGTTTTATGTGGCAAGAAATGATTCTTTAAAAAGAGATGGGGCTAAGGACTGATACAAAAATAACTTTTAACATAAAACATGGGAGAGCTTAAACTGCATTTTATCTTTTCTTAAAAATTTTTTTATAAAAATTTAATGATACAAACTATATTTTGTTTTTTATTCCTAGTAATTTATTTTTTTATTGATGTGTATGAATTAAAATAAAAAATCTTTTGAGTTTCTGAAAGTATTAAAAAAATGAATTAATGTGTATGTTGTGGGTGGTGGGTGCTTGGATTGCAATTTGTATGTTTTTAATTTCTACCATGTAATGTTACTCTGAGTAACTATTTTTTTAGAAGAAATTGTGGTACAGACCTTTTCAAACATGTAAAACTTCAAAAAATAAAAACATTTTATAGTGAAACTTGATCTCTACATTTTATGTTACAAATTTGTTAAAAACAAATGTTTGTGTGTTTAATTTTGAATAAAAAAGAATAGACCAAAAGTTTTTTTAGTTAGAAAATGACACAATTCTTGAAAGGAAAGATAGCATTAATCATAATTTTATAACAATACAAATGTTTCTCATAGCTGAATAAAAGGAGGCATAATTGCAACATACTGTGAACACTATTATAATGAACGTAAACAGGTTTTCCACAGATATTTGTATTTTTAGAAAATTATTCATTACATATTTTATTGTAAATAAATTTTATTTATATTGTTTATAATTGTTTTTAGAGGTTTTCATTAACTACTTTCAGGGGGATGATAATATTCCTCTTCGGATATTGCTGTTATTAATGGATGAAGTTTTTGATTTGAAAAGCAAAGATCAGTGGTTTAGGAAAAGAATTGTGATTCTTGTACGGCAAATCATAAATGCCACATATGGGGATGCAATAAATAGGTATGTCTCACAGCTTACTTATTAGTAATAAAATAACTCAGTACAATCTTTGAGGACCTCTTCCATTTCCATTGACTGCCCCATATGTCAGACATATCAGAATTCAAGTAATATTCCATTACATGCAGATTTCACATGTAATTTTCCATTACATGTAAAATCTGCATTGCAAATGACTAAGTTTAAAAGAAAATCATTTGCATCAAACAGCACTGCAGTACCTATGTGCAATTGTTGAGGACATACTTCAACAAAAAAATGTTTATTTTGATGCACCCTACCACCCTTTAAAGTTTGGTAAGGGACTTTAAAATTACTGTATAAACTATTTTGTCAACAAACAAGGCATAATTGCCATTTTTTATATCAAAGAACATGTGCCTTTGGGGAGTTCGAGTAAAAGTTGAGAAATTAAGTGCTTACATCTAATATTATATTAGAATTATTTTAGAATATTACCCAATTATTTGAAATTTGATCCACAGACGTAATGAGTTGATCTTTATATTTTCCCCGAGACCTTACCTCCGTGCTTGCAGGTTGGTAGAACGAAAGATAAATAAGTCCGTCTGTGACCATCAAAAGTGTGAGGCCACGGACAAAACATGGAGCAAGCTTTTGTCTGACCCTGTTCCACCTAATTGGCCACGACATATTACTATGGCAAATTTTTGAATTTTAACTGGACACAACTTTTTAAGAGGACACTTATACTGCATTGGTCATGACTGCATAACCAATGACTGCATGCTTCTCATGACTGCCCTGTTTATTCGACAGGGAGCTTTATGCATTTTTGTCATCTTTTACCTTGCACTTTTTTATCTGATGATCACATCAAAGTTGATGACCTTTTTAGACAGCCTCATTTGAACTGGGCTGCCTGTAGGAAATTTTGGTCCCTGGTCTTTTCCTGACGTAGGAAAATATATTTGTATATTTCCCCGAGAAAGTCCTAAAATGTAAAAAGCAGCATAAATTGCCAATACACCCTTTAAAAAAATTCTCAATAGAATGGTAGCTTGATTCTTAATTCTTCAATGAATATATTATAATGCTGTCATGTCGAAATTTGTTGTCAATTTTGTGTATATCCCTGACTAACCTATTGGTTTGATTACAGGTATTACAAATTAATACTGGTGTAAACAAATTAATGAGAAGTGAGAACTTGATAAATATGAGGATTACATTTTTGAAAGTTTTATTAGATATGCAGTCTTAGCATAACATTTTGGTTTGATATATGAAGTGAAGCTCTGAAAAAGCACTAAGGGCTGAGTCTCCAGATCAGATAAATCACATTATGTGGAAAATTTGAGCAATGAAATATTTAGATCTTAATTTGTTGCTTTTATATATTCATCAGTTATATAAATGTTTTTCATTAACAAGAATAACATTTCAGAACATTATTTTTATAAAAGAAATTAAAAATAAAATACACCAATTCTCTTTTCCCCTGAGAATGACCATCCCACTACATTGTAATTCTTTGAAATGGCTTGAAGTTTTGTGTCACTGAATATAATATCAATATTGCTTCTATTTCTCTGCAGGAAGATTCTTGATTTTGTTCAGAAAAGTACATCAGCAGAACAAGTTGCAGAATATATTAAAGCTTTTAGGTGAGTAAAAACTTTCACTGTCTGTTAAAACTTCCAGTTTTAAAATAAATAAAATCTTATTTGTGCTACATTCTTTTCAGGGAAGCATTGTGGCCCAACGGGTCCCCTGCTGTTCCGACTCCAGATAGAGAAATAAAGACTAGAATGAGAACAAAGGTAGCTGCCAAGCTGCTGATGCTATGTTCCATACCTGGTAAGAAGCCATCATTTACTTTTACTAACCCCAGTTGAAAGGCTTCATTATTTAGCATTCTTTATTATAAAAGGGAAATACAGGTACTCCTCACAACGTCCTACCTGTTTAACTGATCAAACTTATGATCAGCTCTCTAGTTTGGGGAATCCTCTTTATTAACACATTGACTGCCGATCACGCGCCAGCGCGCGATTTGGCGTTACCACTGAAGTGCCAATCACACGCAGGCGCGTTGTGTGGGGTGATGTCTCAGGTGCCAGTCACGCTCGGGCGTGGGAGAAGCTACGCCTCATTGTTTGTTCTCCAGTTCAATCGGCATTACGTTTTGGGTATGTTTGCTGGTATTGGCTTGGAGTGAAGGTTATAGAAACTAGTTGTACAGTTATGTGGTTTCTGATTTATTGCTTTGTAATATAATCTTATAACATGAGTTGTACAGACGATAGTTCTTCAGGGCCTTCACGTGCATAGAAAAGAAAATTGCAAAATAATAAGCTAACGGCTGATGAATTTGCAAATTTGTTGACTGAGCTATCGGTCGAGTACCCGGGTGATTTTAATTATGACAGTGATGAGGAATTCTTTCCTCCCAAAAATGCCCAGGTGTCGGATTCGTAAGATGAAGATGATGATCATAGCTTGCAAGGGGCGACATGTCAACAGTATGATTCCGCTATGGAAGAAAACATAATTTGGGAAAAGAACCCAACATCCATGAAACAATTTCCTTTCATAGAATCTGAGTTTGCTGCAACCTGTTTCAGGTGACAATGCTATAGATTACTTTCGCCACTTTTTCACCGACAATATCTTGGATGAAATAATTGCCGAAACCAATGACTATGCTCGTAAAATACACTGCTGGCCACCCAAATTGCAACACCAAGAAAGACAAGAGATATCACAACAAAATTTATTTTGTAGATAACATGTTGACCAAGTATCAAATGATTAAATTTATAGACTTCTGTGAAGTGTGGTTCCTGCCAAAATCAGTAGCCAGAGTAGCCGCCATTGTTGGAGATCACCGCTGCCACACGCCTCGGCATTGATTCAAAGAGACTTTGGATGTGTTCTTGGGGTACAGCAGACCAAGCAGCTTCCACACGTTGCCAAAGTTGATCTGGTGTGGCAGCTGGGGATGTATTCTGGGTCAATCGTTGAGCAACCATGGACCACATGTTTTCTATCGGCGAAAGATCCGGAGAGCGAGCTGGCCAGGGAAGCAATTCAATCTGGCGATTGACGAAGAACCCTTGGACAATGCGTGCCACGTGTGGTCGCGCATTATCCTGTTGAAATATGGCTGTGGGCAAGCCCTGAAGGTAAGGAAGGACAACTGGCTCCAACACCTCGGAGATGTAGCGCTGGCTGTTTAAAGTACCGGCAATGCGTACTAGAGGAGTGCGAGAGTGATATCCAATACCGCCCCATACCATAATACCCGGTGCGGGACCAGTGTGGCGGTGCATAACGCAGCTGTTCAGCATCCTCTCTCCACGGTGTCTCCAGACTCGAATCCGACCATCGTGGTGTTGCAGACAGAAGCGTGACTCGTCAGTAAAGACAATTTCATTCCATTCTGCCGTTCACATCCTTCTTTCATCGCACCATTGGCGGCGGAAACGTCTGTGGTTCTGCGTCAAGGGTAGACGAAGCAATGGACGTCTTGTGGACAGACCACTCTGCTGTAAACGGCGTCGAATGGTACGCGCAGACACTGGATGATGCGGTACAGACTGAATGTGCTGTGCTATGGTTCGTGATGTGGCTGAGCGATCCGTCACTGCCATACGCACAATATGCCTGTCATCACGTGAAGTGGTGCACTGAGGTGGATGCAATCGAACACGTCGGTCCGTCGTACCCTCCTGCATCCAACGATCACATATCCGCATTACAGTTGTTTGGTTTCGTCCAACACGACTACCGATTTCCCTGAAAGATAATCCACAATCTCGGTAGGCCACTATCCTTCCTCTGTCGAACTCGGATACTTGATCAAAAGATGATCGCTGTTTTCTACGAGGCATAATTGATCGTTTTTTTGAAAAAACCACAAGAAAAACACAATTGCCGTACTTGAAATCGTCGAAATCTCCAAGCCTTAAATAGCGCTTTGAAGTGGCGCCACAGGCGCGCGTGATGTGCGTCTGCGCTGAAATTCTAATCATTTGCATATCTCACCTCCGCTAATGCATGTTGTAAATTTCATATTATTTGCATGCTTCCTTCAGGGTGTTGCATTTACGGTGGCCAGCAGTGTACTTTGTCGCCATGAAAAAAAAAGGAACATTCTCGAATTAATGCTTGGAAGGACACCACAAAAGATTGAACTATTTGTATTTGTGGGAGTAATTTTACATATGGGAACTATACGAATGAACGGAATACAAGATTACTGGAAAACAGATACACTGTTTTGGCTTACGTATATTCTCAGATAATATGAGCAGGAATCTGTTTTTTATTATTACTGAGGGCATTGCACTTCGCAAAAATCCCAAAGCAGAATGCAGAACTACGAAAGGCCGGTGCAAAAGTTGTTATTCCTAAGGAAAAAGTAAAGATGCCATCTATACCTGCTAAGTTTGTGAAGGATATCCTGGCAATTGTTTAGATTGTGCATAGATAATACACAAATAACATTTTGAAATATATATTTTATAATAATATCATTATAATAACGTGTAATTCATTTGTAATATATATATAATAAAAAAGTAATTCCTCCTCTTCCTCCAGATCACGTTTTTAGGGTACGGGTGTGAGGCGGCGAGACATTGGGGGGAGGGGGGATGAGTGAAGTGAGCAGGGGCAGAGCCCCTAGTATACATATATGTTTGTTTGTGATAGTTTCAAAAAAAATAATGCGTGTTGTAACTTATTTTTCTTATTTTGATTTATTTTTACATGTCACGCGCCAGCGCGTAATGTGGCATTTGGGAAATAATTTTACCTCTAGTGCCAATCACGCGCTGGTGCGTAGTGATAAAATTATATGATTAAAGGCTTACATAATGCTTAGGAATCAGTGTGATACACATAATCATCTTTTATTAGCACTTTTAAATCATTTCTTATAACAAGTAAGTCGGCATATGGATAAAGTCTTTCTTTAATGTTATGGCAAAACCATTAACACAACCTCACGTGACTGGCAGTCAATGTGTTAAGCTTTTTTCACACACACTGGTGAAGCCAGTGTTGCTGGAGTTTCAGGATGCAAAGTAATCAAATGAAGGTTTCCACACATGATGTGGTGTGTCTGCTGACATTGGCAAATGCAGCTGCCATTGAACTCAGCAAATTGGATGCTGTAATATTTTCATTATGTTTTCTTGGTGGTAGGTGCCCCTTGCTTACCCTGCACCCTTCATGAAGGTTCTGTTATGATTACTCAGTGATGCCAAAGCTTTGGATAGTGCCTTGAAATAAACTAGTTATCAACATAGTCAATGCTACTGTGGGAAAACCATTTCTTTATTCCCAATAAATAAAAACGATGAAGCTCCTTACTTATCGACCAAGTCCCAAGAATGAAGCTTTTATGCTAGGAGTGCAATTTTTTTTCTTTACTTTAATCAATGCAAAACTGTTTCAATTCTTTGTGGTGCTGCAGTCAAATGTTCAAAATGAGTTAACTCAAAAAACGTTTACCAATTTCGTTATTATTACCCATCAATGATAATGCGGGGCTTTTTAGATATTTTTCTGAAGTATTAAAGTTAAATTATCTTGTGGGTTTTCTTATTGTGTCTTTTGCTAATCTTGCAAATCTAAACATTATTCTACATTTCAATCAAGAATTTCACAAAAGTGCAGCTCATAAAAAGTTTAACTATTATACCATTATCAATTGCATAAGAAAAACCTAAGAGTTCAACAACATTTGGGATTTAATGTAAAGTTATATAGTTATGCATTCACCACAACATAAAAGGCTTATAAATTTTAAAATTACAGCTGAATTACTGTCATAAAAGTAAAATTGAACCCTGACATACGTCTGACTGGTAACTTGAGGATATATAGAACATAAAATGATAAAAAAAACTGGTGATTTTAATTTTTAAAGGTGGTTTTATTAATATTGTGAGCAATAACTTTCTCTTCTATGCAAGATTAATATTCAGTATACACACTCTAGTATGTAATCTTTATTGAGATTTTACCTGTTTGTAGAGACGTGGGCAGAAATGTGTATCAAATATTGGTTGAGGCTCCCTGGGGAAACACTGAACTTCTACCCCACACATGCCACCCACCAGCCTGCAAATTTTCTGTGCATGTACCCAATATACAAATTCCTTGAATATTTCTTCTGTGTCAGTAGAATTTTCCTTGTAAATGTATGTCTATTCCATCATATTGTCTGTCTTATGTTTGGTGTAGCTTTGCCAAATATGGCCCTTGTGCCATAAAACAGTACCAATCTAATATACAAGAGTCAGTGGCACGTGAAGTTTCAAATGTTATTCTCCCACCTATTTACAGACATTGCAATTTTCAGACTTTCCAAAATGAATACATATTTGTTTTCCATTAACCTTTATATTTTAACACTATAGCACTTTTATTCTGCTATCTGAATATGGGATGATCCCGGACGTAGTCAAAAGGTTAATATATCCTTGGTCACTTATTTTTGTGGAGTGATTCAGTGGATTTGTCCATTGCATTAGCAACCTGCTAGTTGCAGGTGACGCAGGTTTGATTCCTGTGACTAGATGTATTTCTCTGTCCGCAAAACTTTCCTGCACATTGTTTGTCTTTTGTTTGGCTCAACGTAGCCAAATACAGGCTTGCACCCTGAAACCCAACCAACTGTTCTTGTGGTCTTAGTTTACCTATCATTAACATCTACTACAGTCATTTGGTAACATTATCTCTTATCTGATGATTCTAATATTGGAACCCTTGGTACATCTCCTTTAGGTGTGTGTGAGCTTCACAGACCCAATGTACTGTAGTGATCTTTTCTTTTCGCATGGGGTTTACTGTATTTATAGTAAACACGGGTGTGTCACGCTCCCTTGATACTCAAGTGATCTTTTTCTGCTTTCATCACACTACTCTGTTCCTCAATACCTCTTTTTTCCCCCTTTCATAACATTTTTTACTTGACGTTGTCTTGTGTTTGGTGCAGCTTGACCAAAACTCTGCCATAAAGCTCCAAAACCACCAACCAACGTGGTACTGGAACAGAAACTAAATTAAGGAAGTTTGGTGTGATGTTTGAGAATGGTTTTGGAAAGTTATGAACAGTAAAAGTATAGAAATACTCTTTCAAGTTTTTTTTAAATTTTCTTGTTTTCAGATGAATTAAAGCATAGGTAATGAGCTTACTCAAAAGGGAATGTTGTGGTTTTTTTGGTGTGATGTTTAAGAAAAGGTTTTGAAAGTTATGAACAGTAAAAGTATAGAAATACTCTCAAGTTTTTCAACACTTTCTTGTTTTCAGATGAATTAAAGCATGTCATAGGTAGTGAGACTACTCGCAAGGGAATATTGTGTGTTTTCGAGATGTTTCAACGTCCCGAGCTGAATCGCAGGTTTTTTCATGTGTTGCTGGAGGGAATACTTGAAATGCTATTCCCTGGTAATAACTTGCATACTATTATTCGCAGATTGCACTGCAGATCTCCTCAGAATACATTTAACCAAATGGAGCACTTGCAGGTTAGTCCTGTGATTGAGAGGAAAAATCTGCTGAACAGATGACAAAATCCTAATCAGTATTACATTCAACCATCAGTTTTATGTACATAATGTAAAGTGAGCCTGTTAAATTTGCAGATTTTATGTAAGTGTTAACTGGTTTTGTGTGATGGTTCTTAAACACCCGTCGTGTTCCTTATTTTGTTGTATATTTATTTTTACATTTTGCTAATTTATGAAACCTATGAACTGTTTTTAATTTGTTCTCCTGTTCTTAGGAGTGTTTAGAATTAAAAAGTAGCTATAAGTGTCTTATTCCAAAGATATAAATTATATATTAACTGATCTTTGTTAACGATGCACAGTATGATTAACATTATTTGGATACTTTAAATTATAAAATTGTGTTACCCAGCTTAAATTTGAAATTTAGAAAATTGTTAATTAAGTATTCGTACTATTTGCTTTAAATTAATACTTAAAGTTTGAGTTTCATGGATAAATATTTGTTCAATCTAATTCTTTAATTAATTTACGATCATATAGACCAATTGATTTGATAATTGATTTTGAATTTGTTTCTATTGTGAGTTATAAATATAAAAAATATAAGGTATATATTTTTTGTTTGCTATCAACTTTGAAAACAAGAGATAGTATTCCTTTTTTGACCAAGAAGTTTAAATTTATTTTGGTTTTGCTATTTTCATAGTGTACCTGGAGGCATCTGTTTTTTCATTACTTAATTTGTATACATTAAACGAAAAACTTAGATGTTTTTAGTAAATTGGTAAATCAAGATATGCATTCAAGTAGAAACAATTTTTAATTTGAAATAAATTTCCTTTTTTAGCTATAATACTTGTATGTTGTAAAAACTATGTGGATAGTGATATATAAAGAGTGTATTCCTAAGAGATGCAATTTTGATTGATTCTCTTTTGTAAGTCATCACCTTTTACTGTCTTCTAACTTGTAGATAAACTGTGATATTCTTTCTAATGTTTTATGTGAATGTGAAATCCTACTGATTTGCATTGTGATAAAAAGTGATTATGGAACTGTAAAAAATTTTATCTATATCTCAACATGTATTGTATATGATGTATAACAATTTTTAATGCAATTACTTCACTGCTAAAAAGTTTTTTGTTAAATTGATCTGATGAGGTGTTTCTTATGGTATTTTTTGTGCTCATTTCAAATCTATTTGTCATATATGAGGAGAGTAATATGAGTAACAAGCATTCATACAAAAATTGAAATTGACATATTTAGATAATGCAGACAGATACATGTCTATCAGTATACAGGATCTGATTATTATATTTACATCATGCAGATAGCATATAAAAGTACATAAATACAGTACAAAATCAACTAAAATTGCATTTAATTTTAGTTGATTTTGTACTGTATTTAGCTTTTCTTTCTCAATGTCCAGCAGTAAATTGCAAGTATTTGTGAGTCTCGGTTTCATTGGTAACTATTTTCCATCGCTGAGATAGGTTTTGGGAAGAATTTACCTGATTCATCATGTCTAACGTTTTGAAAAAAATTTGAAGTGTTAGCCAGAAATTTTTAGGTTGCATACTGGGGTCGCCGTGGCCCATTGGTTTATCCATTGTGTTTTCAACCTGTGAGTTGTAGGTGGAACAGGTTCGATTCCTCCCTGGGTGTATTTCTATCTTTGTGTGTGCATGTCTGTTTACTTGATGTTTGATGCAGCTTAGCAAATATGGCTTTTGTGCCATAAAACCCAACCAAACAGATTACATACTAAGGCTCTAATTTTTAAGTTTCTTTATCCTTTCTCTGAAGTTCTTGACTCATCCACGTTTTACAACAATCATAGACTCCCTTGTTTGTACTCCAATAAATATTGTTTTGCATCACCAACTTCAGAGAATCCATTTATTTAGGAAAGTGATACTCAGCGTAGGTATTGGGATCATCACTTAATGACAAAAATAAATTTGATATGCAATAGTAGAAAGTACTTTCTTGGGGCTCCCAAATAGCTATGTGGAAAGTTTTCTCTTGGGAACTGCTTTTTGAGTAACGTGTTTTTCAGTCTTAGTGTTCCACTCATTTAAAGAGCAACATAATTTTGTGATGTCCTATTAGAGATATTAAGTTTAGATCTCCACAATGTGCCAAGAATACATCTTATACTGTATCATAGTACAAATTTCATATCACATGACCCCTTGTTTGTGGTTTATGGATTGATTAATGCTCTTTTTCATTATGTAGAATGCAGGCTTTCAAACTTGTTTTTTGGAGACTTTTTTTGCTACTATTTTAAAAAATGATGCTACTATTTCACCAGTTCGTTGACTGGTAGCCCTGTCATTGTAAATGAACGAATGTGAAACAACATTCTACTGAATTTCTAGTAAGCCACATCAGGCAGGATTATGTTATCTTGAACGATCAATAGAGTGCTTGAATTTTCAACTTCAAGGTTGTTAATAGTTTTCCAGATTTTGATTGGACTGTTCTCAGCAAAATCCAATTAGCAGTGTGCATCTGATTCTTTCTCTTTTGACTGTATATAAATCAATTATTGATGTAGCTAATGCATTTTGCATTGTTTTTTCACTTTTAAGAGACTGAAAAAATAAATTTCATAAAAATAAAGAACCATATCATACTGTTTTGAGCAAACTTGGTACCTTTCAAAAACAACTATGTTGATTAGAGAACAGTAGAGCCCATAGGACAAATTGTGATCTCACTTTTGGAATCGGCACCAAAAAATACATAAGAACCAAACAAAATTATTTATATAGCAAGATTATTGTTGGCCTGTGTTATATCAGCATTACTGGATTTTATGTATTTCTACAGCTTGTATACCTGCCAACTACTATTGAATCTACTTAATATATTCCAACCAGTGCTTTTAGAAGGCTTTTTAAATGCATTTTATAATCAAACTGGTTCATGTAAAAAATCGATATATTCCTCTTGTAAGCCTATGTATGCAATTTTAGTTTCTTTTGCGTTTAAGTCCTGCATATATGTTCCTGATTTATTAACAACTCTTTTCTCTTTAAATGATTTTTATGAACGGTTTTTAGCCTCTTTTACAGATATCTGAATTAATGTAAAGTATATAGGGGTGTTAATTGTGCTTGAAGCTGCCCAAAAGCATTTTCTAGAAAATTTGCACCAAATCCTAAGTTTGGATAAAAAGGTCTATAATTTACCAAAATCGAAACAATTGCTCGAAAATTAATCTATATTTGTCTATACAATTGACATTGAAAAACTCAAACAATCAAATGTTAAGTAAGTTAGAGATAATTTTGCATTACATATCACCAAATCCTCTTACAATTTACAAATGTGTACTTAATGTCACATTTGTAGTGTGAAATGGGTAATGAATTATTTATATCTCAAAATTGCGAGATTGTATTTGTTTACATTAAAGAGGATTACATAACTAAGTTTATGGCAAATAGGCTCATACCAATGAGTAAAGCATTTAATATCAGTAAAATTCTTGTAATAAAATATTTTCATGAAACTGCTCTTAAATGCAGATTCATGAAAATTCCAAATTTCCAAAATGCTCACTCTGAAATACATCCATAAGCTCCAAATTTCCAAAATATCTGCTTTGAAAGAAACTCCAATTCATACTTTAATAGTTAACACCCCTGAGTTAAGAACATGATGATTGCATTCCATCTTGGTATGATTATATTTAATGATTTTAACTATTCAAAGTAATATATTTTTGATTTACTATCAAAGCTGTATGTAATGTAGTTATATTTTTATTTAAGTTTAGAATCAATTTGACGAAATGTATATATTTTTGAACAAGTATGGTACAGTTTTTTTTGTTTTAAAATCTTAGATTTCCTTCAAATTGACAAGCATGAGCACCAATTATATCTACATTTATTTTCAAATAGCATTGAAAACATGAATTATTTATTTTACATATGTACTTGTTCAAAAGATTAATTTTATTTACACAAATGTTATGCATGGTTTGTCTAATACCCGAATTTGAAATGACTGTTTTCATTCCTCATCTCTTGTAAAGACAAATAATTTATTACATATATAATGGATAATCCATGAAGTAATGTGTTTTGATTCTGGTTTACTGTAAATAATATTTGCTTACATGGGAATGCATTTCCTTTTGTTCATGATTTTGTAAATTAAAAAGCGTTATTTAGGCAATGGAATAAACAAATGTACATTATTGCTATTATTATATGAACTCTCCCATGTTCTCACAAAATTTAGCAAAAAGCTATTGTAAATACGAAAAGAAAAGCATGCAATGAACTCAACTTTTACTGAGATTTACTTTTGAACTGAAATGTTAATGCTTATCATTTTGTGTAACAATCTTTTTACTAAAGAAGAATGAGCTCAAAACTATGCAAAAAATACAGTATTTAAATAAATAATATTGTTCAAGTATGGATTTTGTGATGAAATAAAAACCTAATGTAATTTAAGTATGAATGACCTGGTGATTTGAATAATTAATGGTGCTTTTATTGTAATATTTAAAACTGCATACTGACTATTTGTTGTTTATTAAAAATGAAGTTTTTATTGTGATGTAATTTTGATTTTCAGAACAAACTTCTATTTTTATTTTAATTTCATTACACTTTATACAACCGACACTATGACGTTATCTATTATTCACTCTTTTAACATTATATGGTTACATTTAGATATTTGATTTGTATGAGAATAATTCTTTTATGCTTTTCATTTAGCTTAATTTAAAAATTGTTAAAATTATCATACCTGTGACATGATCAAAGATTATATTGCTTAATATCAGAATTTTTTTATATTGATATAATCAATCATTTCATATTTCATTTTGGTGATTGCAAGACAAAAAAATTAAATATTGAAGTTTATATAAATTCTTTATACTTTTAAAAATTCTTATGTTTTATAGTTTTTCTATTTGAACTATAAAAATGCAATTGTTTTTCTGAAACAACTATTCCATAAATGCAAGTATTAGGCATATAAATTAAGTATCTTTAACTTTTTCAAAATTAGGTATCTAGGATTGCCTTTCAATATAAAATAAGTTTTCATGGTGTTAAACACTTATAAATATTTATTTTTACTTGGCGTTTTTGTTTTTAAAACATAAAAAGGTAGATCCAGACATTGTTATTACATATGTAAAAGAAAAAATTATCTGACACCAAAACAGTGATCTTATGGATGCAGATCTTTGATCCTGAAATTTTTTCAATCATGAATTTAAATGTATGAAAAAAATAATGTTTTGACTGTATTACAATGTCATTACATTTTTAAGTTATCTATGTGTTTATTACTATTATATCTTTTATTTTATCCACTTGTTGAATTTTCTTATTAGAACATAAAAATTATTAAACATAAATTTTCTTGTGTGCATGAATGAATAATTGAAATCATATCAACTTTAGATATTTATTCAATGTTACAGTTTCTTGTTTTGTGTAGATTTTGTAATGTATATTATTACTGGTTCGATGTTTCATAGACTATTGAAAATATTTATTGTTCCCTTGATTTCCAGCGTGTTTGTATGATATGGTCTTTAGGTGCTGACATCAACTCTTTTCTATGGTAAAAAGTTTAATTCAAAAGCTGCTTTGGGGGACCAAATGTGAAAACTTGTAAAGAATGGGGGAAATTGTTTCTAGTGCCATAATGTTATTACTATCTCATTGTATTCTCATTTGTGTATGCTCAAAATGTGCAATAAACACTTTCACTCAGTTGGAAGTTTTCTTTAATGGTTTTGACTTATGCCTGAATACTTTAATAATGAAATTTTGTACCAGTTGCCATGAACATTCTTATGTGTCTTGATAAAACATGTAATATGTTTTATCAAATAATATAATTTTGTACTCTAGGCCTTTTTTAAGCATCTATATGGACATTTTTGAATAAAGATACTTTTAATTAAATAACATACTAATGGGAAATACCTTAACTAATGTAAAAAAGCATTAATTTAAACATAGGGAATAAAGTAGATAAATACTATCTACTTTACATTCAACTCATTTTCTAAGCTAAGGATATTAACACATATTCTGATGCTAAAGTTACTTTTATCGTGCACTTTAATACAGAGATTGGTAGTCTTGTCACAAATTCCCAAAAGTTGCACATTTTAGTTGGGGCTTATCAAAATTATTGCTTATATTTGGATCAATGAATATGAATACATTATTTGCATTACTTATCAAGTTAAAGTACAGATCTAAGAAGGTTCATCTCATTTGTAGAGCTTGCATGTACATCGAATTCCGGTATTCACCAGTTTTTGCAGTTGATCATGAATTATGAAATATCCCTTTAAATTCCATTACATTTTTAATTCAAACAATTTGCATCTGATATATTATATTAGGTCTACTGGAAAGTTCTATCCGTTTTTAGAATAAAACAAAATAATAAATATTTCATACCTTGAATAAACTTTATTGAATAATATAATTTCCATCATTATTTATGACTTGCCAGCGTGATGGCAATTTGTATATCCCATTTTTAAAAAATGCCTTATCCCTAGAGGCGAAAAATTGAATCAGTGCTTGTCTGATATCTTCTTCGTTTTTGAATTTTTTGCACTGCAAAAAATTTTGTAAGGACAGAAACAAGTGATTATCGGAGGGTGCTAGGTCCGGGGAGTATGGTGGATGCGACAGAATTTCCCAGCGTAGCTCTGCGAGTTTCTGATGAGTCCCCAAAGCAGTATGATATCCTTCCTGTTGAACATCGCCGGCCTCTTTTCTTGGAGTGCTGTTTTTAAATTATCCAATTGTTGACAATACCTCTCCGAATTTAGCTTTTCGTTCGGTTTCAACAGCTCAAAATGTATTGGTCCTCGAATGTCCCACCATATACACAACATTCTCTTACTCAGGCTCAACTTCGGTTTAGAGGTGGAGGGGGCAGGTTTTCCGGATTCACAATATGCCCTTTTCCTTACGATGTTTTCATAGGTAATCCACTTTTCATCCCAGTTATCATCCGGTTCAATAAGGGTTCGATTTTGTTCCGTGCAAGCAGAGATGTGCAAATGATGACTCGATCATTCAAATTCTTCTCTTAACTCATGTGGCACCCATCTCGAATGTTTCCACACCAATCCTAGTTTCCGAATATGGTCCGAAATGGTTTGTTGAGCTGAATCAAGCCTTTCCGCAATCTCCGATGTTGTCAAAAAAGGATTTTGCTCTAACATGATCTTGACAGTATCGTCGTCGATCAAAGATGGTCGCCCAGAGCGTGGCTTATCAGAAAGGTTGAAATAATATATTTGAAATTTTTCGAACCATCTTGAAATTCTTATATGGTTAAAAAATGAATAATTTAGTTATATAAGTTAAATGCAATAAAGTTCTGAAACATAAGTTAAATAGTAAGTCGGAGTTAAATGTTTCAATGAGGTAATCTTTAATTTTTTGTTTCAAGAATGTATCTTGATTTTATAAAATAAACGTGTTAACAATTATTTAAGCTATCCATGTAATCTTAGTGGATTTGCTTTTATAAAGCAACCTCATAACTACCATTTCAAAATAAGCCCAAACTAGCTTCTTTAAGAGAGAGCTGTTAGGTGGGCATGAAAAGAAATTTAATTAACCTCACTTTCTCTAAAAAATTTAATTAAATTTGAGATTGTCCGTAGGGTAGTAATTTTTATTTCTGTTATACTCTTTCTTTTTGCATAAAGTTTAAAAGTTTTAAACTGCATTATCTTATTTTTTCTACATAAAATCCAGAACAGCTGTTAGAAGATTCTTACGTGGTATACAAAAAATGCGTAGCCATAAATACTAATTGTGCATGAATGTGACGCTCGTTAATTGTTAAATATTTTGATTAGTTTTTGTGATCTTCCAGAGCATATATGAATACAAATTTTTGGCATGTTTTTCATTCGAAGATAAGTAGTTTTAATTCATAATTTTAGTAGTCATTTTCAGAAGAAAGTTTTAAGCGTCTACATAATAAATAAACACGAATATTTAGAATTACTGTCTGTTTTGAGATTAATCAAGTGTAATAAAACTGATTTCAATTTTATAAGCATTGTTCTAAGTATTATTCTTAATATCGTTATGGTTATCTTACTTGCTTTTAAGATTCTGAGCCTTGATGGTGCCGCGGTAGCCCAGATGGTAGATGTGAATTAGCAACATCGAGGGTTGCGAGTTTGAAACGCGATCTAACTATAGACCGTCATATACGTGGAGGCTGGTATACGTTAAATATGTTGTGACCTCAAGTGTCCTCACTTTCAGCGTGGTGTGGAACTTTGGAGAGTCGGGTACCAGCTGAGATGTGGACTTCGTTATCTGACTGGTTCAAATTTACGAGGTTTTGTCCTCGGTCCGGGATCAATCCCGGACCGTCACCGATAGCCTGTCATGTTGCTCCAACAGGATGCAAATTCAACTACCGCCTTTGGTAAGTTGATTAGATATTTCTCGGAGTATACTCTAATACTAAACTATTAGTAAAACTAATAACTCTAAATATCTAAGGTTTTTACTTATTAAACCAACAAACTGCAGGCACAGATAAAATATATGACCACACATTTAAATAACGATTGAAATAAGCATTACCCGAAGAAAATCAGAACATCTCTACAGCGCAATTTTTCAAAATGAATCTAATTCTGCATAACTGTCGAATTTCATAATAGATATTTCTGTGAATTATTTCCCAAAGAATTCGTATTTTGTTCTAATCGTTTCTGTAGAAAATGCTTTATAAATCGGAGGAAAACAGTACGCAAAATCAAAAACATGAGGCGTTGGAATTGTATGGCCTAGATATATTTTGGAGCTAACACCTAAAACAGCGAAAAGGATTTTTAGATGGAAACACATTTTGTTCCTATAAGAACGGCTGTGATATTCGTGCACCATTATGTAGAATAACGGATGAAACATCTATTCAGATTGAATGAGTTTTATTCCATACGGCAAAGAATGAGTAGTACAACAAAAAAGAGTCAAAATAGTAAGAATTGCGAATATCACAATACATTTCCCAGGGAAGTCCCTAGCCTACCGATATCTGGCCGCCTCAGAATCCGTTCATTAGTTCCTTAACAACAGGTTAACTCCAATAGGAGCCACATGGATTCTAAAGATGCTGCATACGAAAATATATTCTTTAGCGGTCGCAGACATTGTCCTGGGCCCATCACTAGGGAAAGATCTAAGTTGCATTCTTTGGAATGAAAGTATCTCATCCGAAGCATTCTTGACCAATTTATGAATAGCAGTTTTACGTTATCATTTTTAAGAATGTGTGATGGGACATTATCCAAATAAATGATTTCGGTATCACAAGCTCAAAATGGTTTGAAGTTACATTAATTTGCCCTCAAATAAAACAATTTTAATTAATTATTGCAATAGTTTCGAATGCGTCAACCTTCTAAAATAGACGCGAAGCTGCATGCTATTTCTCCAGATCACTCGGTTTGAAGATCTGTCCGTGGTATTGAGGAAAAACACAGGGGGATTCATATGTAAGACTGATATGGATTCGTACCCCCGCTATTCGTATGTTTCAGTCAAACCTATTGGTTAATGTAATTATGCGATGTGAATAAAAACATTAGTTTGACCTTTGACCTCGATAGCCATCACCCCAAGTCGATTCCCGAGCCCGTGATCTACACTTCTGAGATCTTACGACAGCGACTCCGACAATATTCGAAGGTCGATGTTTGAATGTGTGACGTATATTCTAATCACAAATGCAGACTAGACAAGAAAAAAAAGCGCAAAAAGGTAAAATAGCAACAATTTAAATTCTTAATAGAAGAGAAATACAAAATTGAAAGATTTTTTCTTTCTCAATTACATTTTTGAAAATTTTTTTTTATTACGGTAAGTAGGTAAAAGTAATTGAATTAACGTCGCACTGGAGAAACACAACGGGCTATAAGCGAAGGTGCAGGATCAATCCCCAAGGAAAAGATTCGAGGACAATATCTCATAATTTTGAACAACGGTTAGATGACGAGGCCAACCAACCAGCCTATTAACAGAAATCATGGGTGCTAAAGTATTGCTTTGTAGTTTCGGTTAAACAGAAACTTTATAGTCGTTGATATCAGTCTTATTTATTACTGACAGATGACGTTTTTAGTTTATTAATCAATATTACAATGTAAAATTACTCAGTGTTGGAGCAGGAACTGTTGCATTTTAGAAGTTAATCTCCAGTTCTCTTCCAATAATCGTCTGTTCTCCAATTTAAAAACAGTAAATTAAATTTGAATATTCGTGACAATTAAATTGCTTCTGAATGAGGTTCAATTAATCGTGTTCTTCCATTTACTTCAATATTTAATTTCGCACAACGTTTCAGTTCCTTATTCCGGCCGTGAGGCTTTATCAAAAGAAATATCTAATTAATGTCTTTTATTGCCTCTGATAATTTATTTATGTTCATGGATATTTCTTCAGGGTGTATCCCCACAAGTCTTCAAAGCATCGTTTCCCACGCGAAATGTAAATAAAGCTAAAATTACAAGCCGCAAAGTCACGAAATCTCAACAGAAGACAGGACTATTAGCATCTCGTATCACGAAAATGAAAAAAAAATTCGTTAGCCAAGTCAGGGTACTTTGTGAGTGATGAAACTATCAAGAAATTTGCTTTATATCTGATAGAATTCATTATTTTCTTGATATGGGAATATGTCGAAGTAAGAACATGCTGTTCCCTATTATATACAGATTGTGCTAATCAGTTTTATTTTTAGTCAATCGTGGCCAAAAATAGCGTAGGTTTGGTTTTTTCAAAGGTATGGTTGAATAATTAACATTAAGAGACTCAAGGTTGGACGCTTTATTGCGATTCATATTTATCATATTTGACATGCACTTTATCATACATTGTCCAAAAAAGAGGCTAATTAACTTTATCTTTTATAAACATTTTGTCGTTTCTAACAGAGATAGAAATTAGGTAGGTAGGTAGTTGAATTAACGTCGCAGAGGAGCAGCACAATGAGCTATTGGCGACGGTCCGGGATCAAACCCGAAGAAAAATATCCGAGGACAACACCTTGTAATTTTGAACCACGGTCAGATGACGAGGTCAACACCTGAGCTGGCACCGAATTTTCCGAACTTTCGCTCCACGCCAACGTGAGGACATTTGAGGCCATGACGGATTTAACGTGCACCAGCCGAGGACCGAGTTTCGGACTCGTAACCCTCCAGTTAGTAATCAGATACAGTTCCAACCCGACTATTGCGGCTTTGACAGAAATTGGAAATGAAAATCAGCCGTCAACGGCACCCTCGCATTTTTACTCAGATGTTAAAATTCAATTTTAATTCAATTCAATTTCAATTTTATTGTTTACTTCAGCGCGTCGATCGCGGTTAACGTTACCATGGTCACAGAGGAATGTGTGAAGAATAAACGGTCGATCAGTTGGAATTTGTGTTATAAAAGTGAAAAAATCAGAAAAATTCGGCGTAGAAAATAACGACCGATTCGAAAAACTGAAAAAATTTTATTCCCATTCTTGTGAATTTGATTATGAGTTGCTTATTTTATAATTACTGATTTTATTTACGACGGTCACTAATAATGACCAAAAATAAATTTAATGTATGGTTGTGAAAAGGAAAGGTTCTAGTATCCTTTTGGGTTGTTGGGCAAAAGTTCTCCAGAGCACTTGTTTGGCGATATTTATATATTGGGTCGGTGCGAATAAAATGTCCGATGAGAAATAGCTTTGGAAACGACCCCCATACAGCTACCTACAAGCTTCCGGCATCTTACGTCACAGAGGTACTATAAATAGCTATCATGCGTGTGAAGTACAAGTTCCAGATTTAATTTGTTTGGGCATAAGGTGCTTCCAAATTCAACCTGGAAAACTCAGATTTGAGAGTCATCTTCCTTTACGAATTTAAACTGAGACATTCTGCTCAGTTGCTGCTCGAAACATTAATACAGCATTCGGGGAGAATACAGCCAATGAACGAACCGTTCGGGGAAGGTTTGCGAAGATGGTGGATATATGGACCTGAAAAACGAACCACGTGGTCACCGAGAAGTTGTAGTTTCTGATTATGTTCTGCTAAGTGTGGTTGAAGCTGAACCGCGGGAAACATGTCGTGAGATAGCAACGGAGCTAGGTGTCCACCACACTGCAATTGTTCGCCGTCTGACTGCACTGGGTAAGGTCATAAGGATGGATTCTTGGGTGCCTCATGAATTGCCAATTGCCAACAAGATGAGACGTTTGGAAGTCTGTGCATCGCTCCTTTCCAGGAATGAAAGAGAACCTCTACTGCAGCGAATCGAAATGTGCCCTTTATGACAATCGGAAACGATCTGCACAATGGATGAACAAATCACAGCCTCCTGGACGACATCCCAAGCCACCCTTACATCCCAAGAGGGTTATGCTTTTTGTATGGTAGTCTACAGCTGGAATAATTCATCGCAGTTTCCTGCCAAGTGGCCAAACCATCACTTCAGAACGATATTGTGAGGAATTACGACAGATGCACCGGAAATTGATGGTGAAACAACCTGCCTTGGTAAACAGGCATGGCATTCTCCTCTTACAAGATAACGCCCGTCCTCATGCAGGACAACGGACGATGATGACACTACGCGAGTTGGGCTATGAAGCGATGACCCATCCCCCTATTCCCCTAACTTGTCACCTACAGATTTTCATCTGTTTCGTCACCTGGATCGCTTTCTGTCTGGCAAACGGTTCACCCAAGATACGGAGGTTCACCGTGCAGTTGATGACTTCTTCGCATCCCAGGCACAAGACTTTTCGTTCGGGGATCATGGCCTTTTCAGACATGTGGCAACAGTGTATGAATTTAGAGGGAGATTATTTCGAGTAGGTCAGATACTGTATTTTTCAGTTATCGCCATCGTAGTGTGATAGTCATTTTCCGGACATTTCATTCGCACCGACCCAATAGTTTAATGGTGAAAAATAGATTTATATGACGGAGAAATTGTTTAAGTAAAAAATGTTACTAATTTGAAAGTGCATTGGTACTTATGTTCAGAAATTAATTTTACAAATGTATTTTGTGTTACATTTGAGATAAGTGATTGCTGAAAAGTATAGTGTTCAGTTGATTTTATTAGACGTATGCAATAAAATTAACACTTACCATTTGGTGTTCTTTCGATTCGCAGGAATTTGAAATCCTACATAATTTGTTCAGTTAAGTGGTAAATGATAAGGCTTAGTACAAGTATAATCAAATAGTAAATCTCACCATAAGATATTACTGATGTGTAGATTCTAAAATAGGAGCCATAGATTGTAGTGAGGTAATTAACTGAATGAAAAGCGATAAATTACAGGTCTAATGCAGATGATTCTAGTTAATAACAGATTTATGGAACCGCAACCAACAATATACAGCTTTAATTAGATTATCCCTCTTAGTGAGAGGGAATTGTTAGAATTATAACAATGTCACTAATCTATGTAATAATGTAAGATGACGTAGAAAATTATTTTTCTTTCATTCAATCAAATCTGTACACAGGAAAAATATATTTTTTAGAAAGATTATCAACAATTTATTAACTGCTTTAAATATTGCGATTGGTGCCAAATACATATAACGCATTAAGAATACTTAATCTGTTGTAGCTTTCAAAACTTCATACTTGCAACGCTGCAGACGTTCTTGCAAAACAAAACATTTTTTCGTCGGATAATTTTTTAGGCTGTAAATCTCTAGTTGATGGTACGGCTTGGAAAGTGGAAAATGTTTTCGTAGCCATTACGGAAAGAGGCGGTCGTCACGTTTTGTTATCTTCCCGCGTACTCGGGGGGTTACCAGAGTGGAGAATGTATCACCCTCGCAATCGCCAAACTAACGCCAAGCTCAAGGCTAGTCAACTAGAGACTTACCTTTTCGTCTTTATAAATGGGCCGCGGTAGCCCGGTTGGATGAGTAACGGATTAGCAATCGGAGAGTTGCGAGTTCGAAATCCAGCCAAAGAGGGTCGTTTACACGGGGGTTGGTGCACGTTAAACGATCGTGGTGGCCTCAAATGTCCTCACGTTGGCGTGGTGTGAAAGTTTGGAGAGTGGGGTGCCAGCTCAGGTGTTGACCTCGTCAACTGACGGTGGTTGAAAATTATGTGGTGTCCTCAATCTTTGCCTTGGGAATGATCCCGGACCGTCACCAATAGCCAGTTGTGTTGCTTCAGTGCGACGTTAATTAATTACCATTACGTTTATAAATTTTTTCGATTTCACAAATCAAATCTTGGATTTGCAATGAAGCTTTGGTCGAATTCAGAGGAAAATGATATGAAACACATAAACAAATGAATTATGCGAATATTTATTTTAATTTTAAGATTTAAAATAAATTCCATGTCATCAGTGGTTTTACCAATACAATAAGATGAAAGTGGTTTGACTAGAGATTAACTTGACTCAATAGATTACAGTTCTGCAGGTTTGTAGGTAGGCCCAGATATGTCTATCAGGTGATACATTGGGGAAATAGGCAAGTTATGTGGCGTTGTGTCTATTTCCTGAAATTGTGTCCATAGGAATTAGTTGCATTGTTTAGGGTTCACACTTCATTCTTATTTCGAGGCAATTCGCTAACACCATGAACTCTACAATTCGTTATAAAATTTACTTGATTTCTAGATATACGAATAAACTGCGTTGTTCTAAACTCACGGAGGGGCCTATCCGCATATATCCGTTCTGCAATCTGTAGTCCTATCTGCAAGATTTCTAACCATTTATGATTTTTTCGACCAATAAAATGTTCCCCAGCATTCTTTCAACCAATAGGTGCGGTTATTTAGTCATTAAATGTGATAAGGGTAACAGCAGCACCACACAACTCAGAAATCTCTACCCATCAGATGGTTAATAGGATAATTTTCATCGCGCATTTTATTATTTCTTTTTGTTTAAAAGTATGTTATAACAAAGGTTACATTATTACTTCAAACTCTGCATCATTCACATAAAATCACATAAATTCTTGTGCGTTTGTGATATCTAGATACAATTTCCGCAGGGTAATTTGCAAATTGTTAGTTAGATTAGTGTATTTCAATCAAAGAATTGCAGGGTAAAAACTAAAGAAGCGCACTGATTGAAATTAACGATTCATCGCATTCTAAAGTGGAGAGAAGCTTCGAGCAGTATTTCATATTTTCTGTCAAAAATGTGATTGATATATCTCTTTTGGATTGAGTTAGTACTCATTTGGTTGATTATAGCCTCTTTAACGGAATGTTCTCTGTTTAAATTATACTCAGAAAAAATAACTCAAACCTTGCATTAGCTATTTACTCTATAAATTTAAAAAGGCTAACTTTTAAGCAATTTCTACTGCCTTCAATCATTATAGCAATTTAGTAGTACTTTAGCCATAATTTCAACAGAAAATTAAGAGTAATTTCTGTAATTGGAAATTCAATATTATTTACATAAGTAGAGTTGTTTTTGAGATATATTACGTAATTTGTACCAAATGACAAGCTATTTGATGTCTCGTTTAATACGTATAATATATCAATTTAAAATCTTAAAAATGAAAAAGCGAATGGGGAAAGTGAAAGACGATTTTCCTAGGTAATTGTATTTTTGGCAAATTTTTCTCAACACTTATCTACGATACTAGACCTTTTAAAGTAAGTACTCTCTAAATAATGTTCCTGGAGCTTTTGAAGCATTCAATTCCAGGGAGAACTCAATGACTTGAGAAATGAATCATCGTCAAAAGGTTCTTTTGTTTTTGTTGGAATGGTTGTGAAAAGGAACCTTTAACTGAATGGGAACTCTCTTTGTTATTAGAAAGAGATTGATTGCTTCCAGACAAGGGGTCTATTTTCTTGAGTATTTCTTTCCAATACGTACTGCCACTTTTAAACCGATTTCAGTAGGTTAAAACAAGAAGAGATGATAGATTATGAAATCCGAGTTCCCTCTTATTTCTGCCTATGAAAAATTTAATATTCTTTTAAATATAATCTTCTTTTCGTAACTGAATCATGTGAATATTTTCTAACGAGTCGGGAAAGTTACACATTCTACTTTAAAAATATTTATGCATAGCTTCATACTTTAATTGCTATTTGTTTTGGAAGATTTTGGAATTCGAAATGGCGTGACTGCGTTTAGTTAAAAAATATATTATGGATAGGCAAAATTTCACCTGTTCTCACTAATTTTATCTAAAGTTTTGAGAAATCGGGAAGAATTATTTAGATGTATCAACTTAATTATTTTCTGAAAAGTTATCCTCAAAAGTTTGGTCATCAAAAAAAATAATTAATGGATTATTTTGTAATTGAAATGAGGATGTCTTTAACTGAATTATCGATAAAGGATAGTTTATTTAATTAGAAAATTAAAAATCTAATTAACTGGCTTCTATTGAGTCTTCAGGAACTGCATTCTTAAAGCCAGATCAAACAAAAATTTTTTCGTTAATAAGAATTGAAATAAAGAATGGAATTTAAATGAGAGTCGTGATTGGAAAGGAAACTCAACTATCTCATAAAAATGGATCCTCTGAGTTTTAGTAATTGATATAGTGCTTAGAAAATTTGTAAATAATTCTATTTATTTCTAAGGCAGATAATATTAATATAGATTTCTAAATCATTACAAACGACTGGTTTGGCTTAGCTCAACTTGGTTTCGGCCGGAATCCCTTTCCTAACAATTATTCGATCGTGGCTGTTCGTCTCTCCAATGGAATATTCACAATTTAATTAATGGGACCAATATGTGTAGTATGAAAATTAACCAATTTTTTAAAATTTTATCAAAAACTGTATTTTACCACTTCTATTTTCCTTATTCATTTATTAACCCTCTTGATGGTTGTCTCAAAGGGTATCTCGTCATTATCAAAAGTAATCAGATACTGACTGACGAGATATCTCGTCCATCAAAATCTCATCGTCTCTCGTCATTAGAAGAAAACTGACCAGATCTTGATCTCATTATCATAAAAAATTGTCAATCTCGTCATTAGCAAAATTGGTAAGATCTCGATACACTCGAAAACACTTGGAAAGTAAAGTCAAGATATCTATTTTTCACTGCAGAATTTTATTTTCCCGTTTACTCCTCTACAAATTCACTACTCCTTTACTATACACTACTTTTAAAGCACGTCTTTGGTTTTAATTTATTATTATGCTGCCTTTATATTAGGAGAGCTCTGTAATAGGAGATTCAAAATTGCTTATTATACATATGCCGAGTTGCAGACCGCTCACACCGTCTTCAGCCAAGTAATGGGTTAATGTTGAGCTTGAAGCGAGCAAAAGGAGCTGAGCAGAGCTGAACCGGCCGTTTGTAATGCGTTTCCTGCTTAATAGTTATACCCTCCGTTCTGGTTACCAAATACTTCACTTTTTAATATCTGCTTAATATTTTACTGTCTAATTGGTTAGAATTCGAATTTAGTATAGAAATATGCAAAATTACATGGAGACATTTCCCAGAAATTAAACCGAGATTCTCTATCAGACAATCAAGGAAGTTGAAATTATAATTGTATGCCCCCAGATAAAATGTGTAGGTTCATTGGTTCAAATAGCATTAGCACTTGAGTACAAGACTGAAATGAATGTTCTTATTCATGAAAAAAATAATATAAAATCTTTTGCTAATTTAAAAAGGAACAGGATTGGATTGAATTCATTAGGTACTGAATTTGCAAATTGAATTTGAGAAATAAATGAATGGGTATATATGGGCAAACAAATATATCCTTACCACCACGCCAAAGACACCGATCTGCATTTTGGCGATTTTCACCTAACTGCATTTTTCGAGTCACCATTTCATGTTTTATACTATGACAAAGCCACGAATCATCTTGATTCTTAGTGGAAATGCCTATTTTCATGACAAAACAACCTTTGAGTTGTAACTCGATTTTTCCCGAAGTATCAAAACTTTGAACCCGTTTTCATAGAAACATCAGTTTTGCAGATTGGTGTCTTTGGCGTGGTGGTAACAATATGTAACAATTTATTTTTAAAATGAGCTGAATCGCCTGTTTTGTCTCAGTTCAGTTATTGTGGTATAGTAGTAATTAATTTAACATTGCTTAAAGGTTTTCAACAGGAATGAGCCCTGTATTAATTTATTTTAATAATGAGCTCAATCACCTGTTGTATATCAGTTCAGTTATTGTGGTACATTAGGAATACATCTGATGTTATTTAAAGATTTTCAGCAGGGGACATTGTTCAATAATTAGTACAATAAATACCTCACATGTAAATTGATTTTATAACACAAAGTTTATTACCATTTTAAAAGACTACGTTCCTTGTAAGATAATTCCAATTTTAGAACAACATAATTTTTACACTAAAAGCTTATTTTATGTGATTGAGTTGGAATTCTACTTCTTCAGAGAACCTAAATTACTCTACTAATGTAAAATGAATAGTAAGTTTTTTCTAACATAAATCACTAATCATTTGGTCGTAAGGAATATGACATTGCATTGATTTTAGTGAAACTATTTTTATTTGCGCTCGTTTATATTTTTAGTTTTACCTGTTAGAAGAAATATTACTTATTGAATTTTAATTAACAACTCATTTTAAATTATTGGTTTTGAACAGAAAAATGATAATGATTAAAAGACGAATAATAGTTAATAGATTTTGAAACTAAACATTCATTAAATGAGGCTATCAGAGCAAGAGTGGCCTAATCCACAAAACCCCGAAAATGCCAAAATATTTATTTTTAGCACCTACGGCGCAATTTCTTGGCATTTAATGCATTTGAAATATAGATTTTAACTCTCCTCAAATCATATTGTGGATAAATAAAAATATATAAAATATGGTGCCAAGAAAATCGCATTTATCTCCATTGGGTATGTTGGTGGTTTAGGTCACTCTTGTTGGGATAACCTCAAATTATACATAGGATCTCTCAATACTGAGTAGAAATAAATAATGAGTTTCCTTTGAAATTTGTGGCATCATTTACATTTTAATGTTTCAATAGATTTTTCGCATAACTGTCTTTTCTGTGATTTGTGACAAGAAAAGTTGGTCTAATCAATCATCAATAAAATTAAAAAGTAAATTTCAATTAAAAAGTAATTTTCTGTTTTATAACAGCACGTTTTTATAATTCATTTTTCTTATATATAGTTTTAGTTAACATTTTATGCATTATTTGGAATTTATTCATCCAAACTAAGGAAGAATCCAGAAAATACTGAGGTTTAAATTTTTAAGCAACTATTTACTTTTTAGAAGTAAGTTACTTGGCTTTTTAAAATAGAAATATAATCGAAACCTATAAATCAATACTCATATTATTAAGTTTTTATTTTACGTTGAGCTCAGAAATTTCAACGCATTGTATCATTTACATAGCATCGATTTGTTAATGTCAATATGATCTCGGACAAACCACATTATCTGCAAATAGGAAATAATTCTACAATGTTCAAGATGTATTTCTGAATAATTTATGAACAATAAATATAATGTATTTGGAAAAAGAGCAACGTAAGATATATGTATCCATTAGAGAAGGAAATGATTTTTTGTCATTACAGATTTAGCAATGCAAAATAAATTGAGCGATGTACAATTTTTTTGTCAATTATTCATGTTTTCTTTTACAACGTGGTTTTCAAAAATATCCAATGAAAGTTTCATGATTAATATATGAAAATTACTCTAATTCTTTTTACTTGGTGAGGCAGCGTTTTAACGATAAAAGATTAGTTTTCCTATAAATTCTCGTTGCACTGCAGAACCACTAAATCATGTTCTTCTATTGGTTTAGGTGGAAACTAACCACTGCGCCATGGAACTATTTGGCATATGACTCTCAGGACCAATGAAAAATAACTAATCCAATAACTATTTTTTACCTTATGAGAGGGATTTTCAGTGTAAACAAACAGATCAGACGGAAAGCGATTTTACTTTCGCTACTCAAATGCACTCACATGATACATCACAGGGATACCTTAAAATGTAGTTTATCGCCTTTTTGTCAACGTTTGGCGTTTAATGTAATTGGCTTTGACCAATCAAATATCAAAAATCAATTCGGAATTCATCCTTTGGAGTTCAAATTAGCGAGTTCTGAAATAGAATTCGAAAAACAGGTCAACAAATGCACTTTCAGAATACTTACAGAATACGCGTTCCACCACAGAAACATTGCCATCTTCATTCAGTTTGACAAAAAAGCCTTTTATAAGTTAAAAAAATTCTTACTCTGTTCGATTCATGTGAAGTTCTATTTCCCACTGAGTGTATTTCTCTCTTCTGTATCAGTAAGCCTTTCCTTGTATGTGTAGATAAATTTACTTCGAACTATTTGGCACAGCTTGGCCAAATATGGCCTTTGTGTCGAAAAACTCATCCAACTAACCATGATTACGTAAGTACTTTTAATCTTAAAAATAATACTATTTATGAATAACGCTTTTTGCTTTAGTACTCTACGCAATATACAAAATCAAAATTTTTTTGTGTGCGTGTACGAGAAATATACAGGATCATTCACACACATTTGTAAATTGAATTGATTTTATCACATATATTAAATTAGACTTGCATTTAATAAAATGATAAACTGCATTTTCTATCCATAAAAAACTATTATTGTGACCTATATAGAATAATTTGATTGAAAATGCATTTTGTCTTTTCCAATAAGATTCAAAGGCATGATGTACATTCAATCCTTTCATGCATGAATATAAACTTTATTTATCTGATAAAATATAAGACAGTTTATAATCTGTGTC
This sequence comes from Meta bourneti, assembly GCA_933210815.1. Taxonomy (NCBI): domain Eukaryota; kingdom Metazoa; phylum Arthropoda; class Arachnida; order Araneae; family Tetragnathidae; genus Meta; species Meta bourneti. The sequence continues at coordinate 75,562,200 of OW119923.1, read as the reverse complement.
AAATCAGAAATTTTTGCTATAAAATAGAATTATTGATTGAGCGAGTGGAGAAGTATGCTAATATGTGTACCATAAGGGTTTTAGTAGGGTACCATTAGATAAGAAATAACATAAGTCTCAAAAATATTTTATTGAAATCGAAACTTATAGAAAAATTCGAAAACCTTTTAGGTAACTTAGAATATTAGTGGTATAAATATATATAACTCGGATGAGAGAAAGAGCGAAATACTCATATATTCAATCTACATTCAGTGCATGCTCTTAATGTAACGTATTTAACTGCTAGGAGGGATAACATTAAACCGATATACATATTTAGTTTGATAACCGTTGCATTTTCGGAGAATTTAATCTTTCACTCTCATGTCTTACGTTTATACCCTTTTCAGTGCTGTATAAATATTCAAAAAGATATTTAAAGTGTATCAAAATAGCAAATGTGTCATTTTAGGATTTAACCATTGAAGTAGTTGCAGAAAAACATGTCAATTTCATGTAAAATTTTTTTGTTTGGGTATGAGTAAAAATATGGGCTTTTTCAATCTATGGCATTTTAAGGAAAGCAACTGACGATCTTTGAATTCAAAACCTTTTTGGAAGATAGCATTCTGATAAGAATGATGGAAAACATGTTATACACTTCATTAAAACCATTCACTTTTCTTGTTTATAGATAAGATATTACCTCGAACACGTTTTATTCGATACGTTTATTTACTTTTTAAAGGTGATCGTGATTATAGATTATTTTAATAGTCCTAAAAAGCCACCTCAGGAAAAACTAAAAAGCTTTAATTACAATATTTAACCACCCAAGTGGTTTTGTCAAGGTATGTCGTCTATCAAGATCTGACAGATTTTGCTAATGACGGGACATCTCGTCATCAAGATATTGCCGATTTTTTTATGATGATGAGATAAAAATCTGGTCAGCTTTATATGACGAGCGACGACGAAATCTTGATGACGAGTTATCACGTCTATCAAGATCTAATCAGTTTAGCTAGTGACGAGATAAACACCAAACCACCAGGAGGGTTAATATGAATTAGGCTGTTTTTTAAATTTAATAAAACCGGGATAATGGTTAAAATTAGAGATCAATGTTTCCAACGTGCACTAAAGGTACATGCGAACACGGGACACGTATATTAGTGTATCTGAAATCCGTGTTCTTAATACACGGGTACTTAATACACGGATACAAGGAAGGCAGGGGTGCCTATTTGGAAGAGAAGCAGATTAGCAACCGGAAGGTTGCGAGTTCGAAGAAAAACCGTTGTTTACACGGGGGCTGGTGCATGTTAAATCTGCCGCGGCCTCAAATGTCCTCAAGTTGGGATGGTGTGGATGTTTGGAGAGTGGGCTACCAGCTAAGGTGTTGACCTCGTCATCTGACCGTATTCGAAATTAAAAGACGTTGTCCTCGGTTCTTTTCCTTCGGAATTGATCCCGGACCGTCGCCAATAGCCCTTTGTGTTGCTCCAGTGCGACACTAATTAACTACCTACATACCGGGTACACGGATTTCCCTTAAATATTCAGTTCCGAGTAATTAACTTCGAATACTATCGCAACCATTCAACTCCTTACGATTTCTTTCGTTTAATAAAACGCTTCAAACAGAAATTTACTAAAATTTGTGAGATTGAAAGGAAAAATGTAATCATTTCCAATGGAGTTTCTCACTGATTTCGTAGATTTAATGGAGAATTGTAATAATTTTTTTTGGAATGCTCTGTCATCAAACTACCCGTTTGTCTATCGATCTATGAAATATATACAGTCCCTTTAAGTTGTGAACTTTACGTCATTGTCACAAGTATAATCGTATAGTTTTCTTTCAAGTCTAATTTTAAAGTTAGAAAAAATTTACTTGACTAAGATAAATAAGAGACGTATCCTTAAGCCAAGGATATTTAATTTTGCAGTTTGAAAGTAATGAATTACTAGCTCTGCACATTTCTCATTTTAGTATTTCATGCACCAAAATTTTTTAGTTTAATTAAAGGATTAACAAGCGGCTTACAGAATTTTAAAAATTGAATACTACATTCAGTTACGCTTTTATGTTTAGAAATCGTATAAGCTAAATAAACTTTAAATTCTACCCTTAAAATGTTGATTCTTTCCTGGCTGAAAATTTGTTTTGAAACTTTTAGTGTCGTGTGTTCTCTTATTTTACTTTTCCAGTTGCAACAAACAAAAATAAAAAGTTGGGAGATGGAATTGAAAAATTGAGACGCAAAAGTACAGGAATTATTTAATGAATTATTTTAATTTTGTCTGATGATTTCTATTTACTCTAATTGCATCGTGAATGCAAAAACAACTCGCCATTAAAAATGGGATTTCAGGTTGCATAATCCTTTCCTCCGTTTTTTTTCTAAAATAAATTAATTGCATGACTTAATTAAATTATAATTATAAAAAAATTTCGTATTATGAAATTAAAAAAATATTTGTGAAATACAAGTTTGTGAAAACTACGAAAAAATATGACGAATGCAAACCACGAGTCAGTATTTAATACTAACGAAATTAGACTGATCATTTTTTCTGATATAATTTTTAAATTCTTTGAATGCCTTTTTGAGGGAGTTGGTGCACGTTAAATCTGTCGGGACCAGATGTCCTCACGTTGGAGTGGTGTGGAAGTTTGGAGAGTGGGGTACCAGTTCAGGTGTGACCTCATCATCTGACCGTGGTTCAAAATTACGAGGTTGACTTCGGCTTAATCCCGTATCGTCACGAATAATCCGTTGTGTTCCTCTAGCGGGACTTTAATTCAACTACCTACCTACCTTGAATGTTTTATGAATGTGATTGCGAGTTGTAGATGGCGCAGGTTCGATTCCTGAAACTTATCTTGAATCATTTATTTAAAAATCGATTCATTATTAAGATTTTTTCTGTAAGTTGATGGTTGCAAGGAAGTATCATGGATATTTGATGGTATTAACAACTATAAACTGATAGAAAGAGACAGATTAATATGTAAATCGTAAATCTCGATTTTTATAACTAGAATTTTGTTATGGGGTACGTATTTTAGGTCACGTAAATGTAATTAAAAATTCTAAAGATGGAAATTTAAAGGCTCATTTGGAGAAAAGCAAAGCAGCCAAGCATAAACAGAAGTAGAAAGGAATGATGAGTGAATAGTAATCAACCTTATATAAAATAGTAAGCACCGTTCGATGCTTTAGGATTGATTACAAGAAGCTTCTAGAAAATTCTATGATGCCATTACCAAAATTATAAAAAATGGCATTTTTGAACCTGCTACTCTTTTTGTTTTCTTTCAGATATTTACAGTTCACGTGGGAATATTGTTATGTGTAATGTCAATGTATTATTATATTAGCACAATTGTATAAATATATTCATATTTTACATGTGAACTAACATCTCACTTAAAACAAGTCCTTAGTATTGACATAGTAAATTTATTCTCCAGAATTACAAAACTTCATTAAATAGAAATGCTTTAATACATTTTATGTAAAGATATCTGATGTTAGAGGTTTTATGGTTCATGTAATGATAAATATAACAACGAGAAAAAAAAAGCAGTTTTAATAAAACTGTTGTAAAAGTTTGTTTAAAGAGTTAATTTCTAGTCTAACAGAGTCGTAGAAGTATGAGATCGATTTTCTGTATGCTTGAGTTTTTCTCTCTACGAAAAGCATCTTTCTTTCCTCTAGTAAAACTGTATGAGGAGATTGATTTTCTATAACACGAATACGTTACATAAATATTTTTCACGCTTTAATGCTTTAAAACATTTGATGTACTCTATAAAAATGTATATATTTTTAGGAAAATATATAGCCGAATGGTTATTTTTGAGCCGTTAAAGTGAACATTCAATTGAATAAAATAAATACTTTGCTAAATTTTCTTTAAAAAAGCATTGTTAAAATGAATGCTATTTCTTTTTGTATGCGTGAAATATCTGAGAAAGAAAAAGACCGATGAACACCCTGACACAAAAAGAGAATTAAACCAATTTGAATAAGCCAAACTATTTAATGCAGTAAGCCTAAAATTTGAATTTCTCCACTGCCATCACATTGAAATTCACCAAAGGATTTTAGGTGTTAAGTATGCAAATCAGATTCTTGCCAGATCGATATGCTAAATCTTGAATTTCAAAAGCTGGAAGCACTTAACTGTAACGTGTTTATGAAAAACGTTGTAGTATCGTTTTATTTCGTATGGTGGGTGTTTTATATTTTCTTTCACTTTCACATACTCGGGAGATGAAAGATTATTTTGATTTCTTGTATCACTTTAGAAACCCTTCAATACGTGTGAGGCATGAAACTTTGGACACGATCGGTGATTTTTCACTTACTTTAAGAATGTTCTTTTGTGGAGTTCTCTTTTACTTCTGAACTTTGGTTTTTGTTTCTTAATTATAAACCAGCTCTGAGTAAACTTCACACGGGTCTGGGCTTCTGTTTTGTTTGTTTGTGATGCGCGAGGTGAAGTGTCAGTGGCCAATTTCTCGTAATAAATCAAAGAACAAACTTGCACTTTTTTGTTGAAGAATTGAATTGCAAATGAAGGACGATGCTGGGCAATCTTAAACTGTGAATTAGTAACTTGCGTTTTACAAATGGAGCAGAAACTTTGTTTACATAAGGACAATGGTACAAGATCTAAGTACGAAAGAAAAAAGAATATGTTCATCTAAGATTTAAAACGCTATGAAACTAGACGATATAGACAATAAATATCATAGTTATAACATTGTTCGTAAATAGTAAATATGTTTATTTAACCTTCCTTGTTGTCTCGACGAGGTATATGGTCATTAGCAAAACTGATCAGATCTTGATGAACGACATACCTCGTCATTAGAAGAAAAGACCAGATTTTGCTCTTGTCATCGTCAAAAAATCGGCAATATCTTGATGATGAGATGTATCGGCAAGACATTGCCTAGTTTTAGATGATTAGCAAAATTGGTCAGATGTTGATGGACGAGATATCTCATCGAAACTCCTTGGAGGGTTAACGTTGTAATATTTGAGGACATAGAACCCAAGAATAAACAATGAATGCATTTACAGGACTAAAAATAAAAATATATCATTATTTTTTGTAAATTATACAGGATAATTCTTATTTAATATCTGTTAGACAAAATAGAAAATAAATATCACGAGCTGTTAGTTTTGATAATATTGCTCATAATGGACTTGGTAAATATATTTATTTAAAACTGTTATATTTGAGGATGTAGAACCCAAGAATAAACAATGAATATATTTCCAGGACTAAAGATGAAAAATCTTCAAAGCATTACCAATCGTAAATTTTACAGGATAATTCTTATTTAATAATTGTCAGAATAAAAAATATTACTAATAAAGAAATAATTTTTCAAAGTTATCAGAATTAGTTTTTGCTCAATAAGAAATATATTGTAAATATGCTTTCAGTATAGGAAAAGGTGTTACATATTTCTCAAAATATACACTATTATCTATTTCCTAAAAGCTTTATAGGTTGCAGTTATATCGCCTCACTCCATTTATTAGAAGGATTGAAGAAGATAATATTAATATTATAATTGAAGTAGGGTTTTAAATTAGGAATATTTTTATTGGATAGAAGCATGCGAAATTTAGTCACCTACATAATTCATAAAAATGAAAATGAAGCACGAATTTGAAAACGACTGATATAGTTACATTTCAGAAAACTGGTAGGAAAACTCATTTAGTGAGTTGTGTGAGATACTATACTGTTGTATTTATCAAGAAGGCAGTTTATCAAAGATAGGTCTTTTTGAGTTGAATTGTTATATGCTGCATACATAGTTTCCAATCTTTAGTATGATTGCTCAACTAACTATTGTTTGAGTGAGCTCTAACTATTTCCAAGCATTATGGAACATCAGATAATTTTATACACAACAGTTCAATAAACATTAGCTCTGTAGACCAAATTTGGTGATATTTCCTTCTTAACTAACTCGGCGAAGTAATAATATAGTTTTCAGGAGTACTATTTAATTTTCGAACTAATTTTTTAAAAAGAATGAAAGGTTATATTTAGGTAGTTTAAGAAAAAGGAAGAAAGGTTATATTTAGGTAGTTTTAACATTCATAACATTAAAACTGTCGTTTAATTTAAAGAAATAAACTGTATTTAATAAAGATGACAATCCTTACACAATTAATAACAGAAGTGGAAAATAATCTAGAAAGATTGTCATTTAGGTAGAATTAACGACAAGACTTCGTTTTGCTTCCATATATTTAGACTTACATTGTGTAAACATTAAATAGAAGGCTGCACAATAATTGGTGAATATACAATTTAAATGAGATATGCCAAATCCATAATGAGTTTTACTCTCGCTCCAGCAATATACCTTCATTAAATCCTTTTTTAAGAGATTTGTTTCTTAATTGATAGCTGCATTTCATCATTAAAGATTATTTTTTTTTGTCCCAGTAAATTCATCTTCACTTAAAAAATGGAATATTTCTGATAATACCATTGTAATACCACTTCTATTTGGGATAACGAAAGGCAAAAACAGAAGATTCTTATAAATTGAAAGTTTATTAGATCTCGCTCATACAAAAGATATAATGATCAGAAATACGTATCTAATTTATCTTTTCCATTTGGGAATATCTACAGAAAGAAAAAAATAACACCATTGTGATGACAACGTTAGAAGATGAATACATCATGCAGCCATCTATTCTAAATGAACCACAATCCATAATTTTTTTCAGTAAATAATGAATGAGGTACCAGAATTAGTGAAAATATAATTCATCAGATTTATGGCTAAAAAACTTGTTCAACTAATGGACTTTTTAATTTTAATTTCAATAAATTAAAACGCGCGACCTTTCGAACTTTTTACTTGTTTTTTTCCATTGTTGTACCAAAAAGAATGGAGGTTTAGTAATTCTATGCTGAAACTTTAAAAGCATCTCCATTTTTTACCCGCAATTTCGAGTACTTTATGTTGCCATCATGTAAGATTAAATTCATAAATTTTTAGACAAACATTTTTTAATACTCTCCAGGGTCAGTATTTCCGTTGATGATTATTACAGAGATCTCCTTTGATTTTTTAGCTAAACAGCAGACTTTCAGCTTTAAAGTGTTAATTAAGTTTGAATTAAATAGGTGCACATCAGTTTTTTAATCGCGGAAAAATTAATTATTTTAATACTTTATTCAAGGTTTTAAACACTCAGAAATGTATGAGAACTTTTTACGCGTCTATCGAATAAAATACGCTTTGAAATTATTAATTATCGTTTGAGAGGATAATTTTACGGATTAATCAACGCATGTCAATAAATAACGATATTGCAGTTAATCATACGGCAAATTAAGTTTACTGCGTAATCAAATGAAAATGCATTCTAATCCGACAACAAAAGAATGTGTACTCATCGTAGGAACTGTAAAAGCTTATTCATAAAAGAGTAAGTTTTTTAAAGGAGAGATTAATTTCCAAAAAAGTTGCTTTCTATTCTTTTTAAAGAGATGTGCTTTTTTCATGATATTTTTCAAACGAGTTGCATTTTAAATAGACTTATAACTTCTTAAATCAACTATGGGATTATTAAATTTTCTTACATTAACTGAATTGCGCAGGTGAAAAATATACTGTGATAAGCAGATGAGAATATGTTTTAAAATTTAATATAATTTAAGATATAACTAATTCAGAATATTTTACGATCTTTTATTTATTTACTCTTTAGGAAAGAAAACGAACGTTATAGTTGAATTATATTTCTTTTAACTGACTTAAATTAATCAGTTCTAGTTTCTCTCTTATATTCAAAGTTTGAATCTTGTTTATAAATACATAATTCTGAGTATTTATTAATAATAATGTGAACAAGTATATCAAAGAAAAAACACAATGGATTATTAAAATTTTATAATTCTTTAAATGTTGAACCGGTATGTACAGTGACTCCGAAATTGAGGAAAAGCCATGATCATATTTCTTTAAAAGCCTAAAACTTTACATTAAATAAAAATTAAACTTAATTTTAAAAGGAAGGGTAAAGTATACATTTAGAAACACATGAGGCTAAAAAACAATTCCATATTCACTATAATATTTGTAAAAGTAAGTTTTATCTGCCAAACTCATAAAATTCTGTGTCCCATAATTGAGTACACACAAATAAATTTTATCCAGAAAAGCAATAAAAACGTAAAATAAATTTTAAGCACATATTTTTGCATACAGAACAGTTTTTAAGCCAAGGGGCACTGAATTAACAAGAATTGGTGTTGTTTTCTTGAATATTTTTGACAATTTGTCTCATAGAACCATTCTTGCATTCTGTGTGCTCTGAAAATCGAAATTTTTAATCATTTTTCTATTAAGACCTGGGGCGCGGTAGCCCAGTTGGAAGAGTAGCTAATTAACAACCGGAGGGTTGCGAGTTCGAAACTCATTCACACCAAAGGCCGTCGTGTAAGCGAGCGCTAGTGCACATTAAATCTGTCGGCCACAAATGTCCTCACGTTGACGTGGTGTGAAAGTTTGGAAATTGGGGTACCAGCTCAGATGTTACCTCGTCATCAGACCGTAATTCAAAATTACGAGGTGTCTTCGGATCTTTCTCTTCTGGATTGATCCCGGACCGTCGCCAATAGTACGTGTGTTGATCCAGTGCGACGTTAATTCAACTACCTACCTATACCTATTAAGTACACAACTTTCTAAGAAGCCCTTTGATGTCTTGAGGTTATAATGAGGTGTATAAGTACTGTTTAAGGTGGTAAAGAAACTTTAACTGAACTATTTTACTCTGTACCTCTTTTCTTTTGTGGGGATATTATCTACAGACACAAAAATTTGATTCTGAATCCAAATTTTTAGCACTTTAAATAACTGTTAGTCGATACAGTTAAGTGTTTCACTTTTCCGTAATTCCATCAATACAAATTAAAATTTTCAACTCCCCATTCAGCATACAACCGAAAAGCATCCATGCTTTGGAATGGGAATAGTGTGCTAAGGAAGTGATGTATGTTTAGGGCTCTGATAAACATCATTGGGCATTGCCGCCAAAACATAAAGCATTTTCTGGTATGATAGTAAATTGAATGTTTCTCGAGGTGATTGCCGATGATATGTTTATAAGAAGCCTAAAAGTGAATCGCTTACTCAGCACACCATTCCCACTTCCGAGTATGGATGTGCTTCGGTGCTTACATGAGGTTGTACGCTGAATGGGGAGTGGAAATTTAGTTGGTATGGATGAAATCATGGAAAAGTGAAGCTTTTAACCATATCAAAGAACAATTTTTTAAAAGTGCTCAAGATTTGGATTTCGAATCAAATTTTGGTGCGAATGTAACTTCACAAGGAGAAAAGAGGTACAGAGCAAAAATAGTTAAGTTTAAATTTCTTTATCACCTTAAACAGTATCTATAAGTCTCACCGTATCCTCAGGATCTTAATGGGCTTAAAAGTTTGAGGTCTTCGTAGAGAAAAGTGGTTAAAAATTATTATAGTCAAAGTTCTATAGTTTACGGTCTGTGAGACACGGGCAAAAATATTCAGAAAAATAAGACGAATTCTTGTTAATTCAGTGCTCCTCACCTTAAAAACTGTTCTACATGCAAAAATATTCTCTAAAAATTTATTCTAATGTGTTTTTGTATGAAATTTTATGGGTGTTTCTCTAATTTGTGACCAAGTGTTTTGAAACTTCGGCATTTAAAATCAATTAAAAAATATTATAAAGAATATGAAATTGTCTTTTGCCTAATGTGTCAAATATGTACGTAACCATACCTATAAAATTTGGGTTCAAATTATAATTTATTAGTTTCGGGCTTTTAAAGATACTTCTTCATGGCGTATACGTAATTTTGAGTACCACTATAAATAAAATAAGGATTTGATTTGAGCTTCCTTTCGAGGAATCAAATATCAAGAAATAAGACCCCTTTATAAAATATAATGTAATGGCATGAATTATGACACATAGATCAACAGCGATGTAATAAATATATATGAAGCTTATAAACACTTTATGTTATTTCAGTATTAACTACTATATTGAATTCTCAATTTGCAATTATTTTTTCTAAATGATGCAACTTTCCATGTATAGTGGACAGTTATTAGTAACCTAATACATTGTGTAATATTACAACTATATTATCATAATTATGTTACATAAAATTTTATAGTCACTTTTCCAAGATGATAAACAAATCTTAAATTTTCGTTATTAAAGGAATTTAGTGAGTCAAAGTGAAAACCGGACACCCGAATGAAATTGGGTAAAACAATTCTAAACTAAAAGTAACAAGGAATATTAAAAATATGTTAGACTAAATTAAGGGCCACATATTGTGCTTTTTAATAACAGCATTCACAAATTTTAATTTCAATTATTTTTTGTCAAAAGTCTTTTAGGTTTTGATTAAACAATTTTTTTACAATAATCAGGGAGAATCGTTACCCATACTTTCATTTACCCTCAGCGACACGGGATTTCCGAGTAATGTAGTATTGCTTTTCCACCACAACACATATTTTTGATAACTCAGTGTTAATTCAATTATTTTTTGTCAAAAGTCTTTTAGGTTTTGATTAAACAATTTTTTTACAATAATCAAGGAGAATCGTTACCCATACTTTCATTTACCCTCAGCGACACGGGATTTCCGAGTAATGTAGTATTGCTTTTCCACCACAACACATATTTTTGATAACTCAGTGTTAATTCAATTATTTTTGTCAAAAGTCTTTTGGTTTTGATTAAACAATTTTTTTACAATAATCAGGGAGAATCGTTACCCATACTTTCATTTACCCTCAGCGACACGGGATTTCCGAGAAATGTAGTATTGCTTTTCCACCACAACACATATTTTTGATAACTCAGTGTTAATTCAATTATTTTTTGTCAAAAGTCTTTTAGGTTTTGATCAAACAATTTTTTTACAATAATCAGGGAGAATCGTTACCCATACTTTCATTTACCCTCAGCGACACGGGATTTCCGAGTAATGTAGTATTGCTTTTCCACCACAGCACATATTACTAAGTAACCACATTTATTGGTTGAAATAATACTACGAAAGATTCTATTGGTGTATGAGGTCAAAACTGATTAGAAGTCTTACAGGTTAGACTGTAGGTTGCACAGAATGAATACTTGCGTGTGAACCCCTCAGAGGGTTAGAGCGAGAAATACGATGCTTTCGAAACTTTTGTTCCTTTGGACTTGATAAATTTTCAATGAAAAAGTCTGAACTGAGGAGGTTTTACTATGCCATAGAAGAAGTTGTATAGCCTCGAACACCTCACAATACAAGTTTTATATTTGGAATCCTTGTATTGATAACAATTAGGGTCGCTTTTAATCCCGATTTTTTGTACTTCGTTATTTCTTTTCAGAATGTCAAAATGCATTTACTGATCCACATTTTCTACCATAAAATACAGTTTACCCAACTTAATACGGGCCGCGTAAACACAGTTGGAAGAGCAACGGGTTATCAATCGGATGGTTGCGTGTTCGAAACTAGGTCCAGCCAAAGACCATTGTGTACAAGGGGGTTGGTGCACGTTAAACCTGTCGTGGCCTCAAACGTGCTCACGTTTGTGTGTTGCGGAAGTTTGGAGAGTGGGGGGCCAGCTTAGGTGTTGTTTTCATCATCTGACCGTGGTTCAAAATTACGAGGCGTGGTCCTTTGATCTTTCCCTTCGAGGTTGGACCCGGACCGTCGCCAATACTCGTTATATTGCTCTAGTGCGACGTTAATTAACTACCTACCCACGCTTAATACTCTGGAGTGTGATATACATGACGAAACTATTACGGAACCTTTGTCACATTTCGCAACAGATTTTAGGTTCTGATAACCTTGCTCTTAGTTGAGTTTCCTTCAGACAGTAGGTTCGATTCCTGCCTGATGTATTTTTCTCTTCTGTGTCAGTAAAATATAGTGTGTATATGCCCATTACTTAACGTTGTATGTCGTGTTTGGCACAAACAATGTTTTAGACGGATCCAGACAAATTATATTTAGTTTCGTTAGTAAAAAAATTGTTAAAGTGAAAAAACTCTTTTTATTCAATTTTTATAATTTTAAGTTTTCTCTTGTTGACAGTTCTGTTGCAGAATATGCATCTAGCGATTCTTCCAATCAAATTGTTTTTTGAATGACAATTAAGATTTTCTTTGGGTTGGTTTCCCTTTCTAAGTACTCAAAGGTTTCACCCTCAAGTTTTAGTAGCTAAACATTGTTTATTGTTTTCTTACGATAAAACATCTATCCACATTATTAAAAAATTTTGACTTCCTTTCCATCGTCTTTTTTTCAAATTCATTATTCTTTTTAAAACGTGTAATGATTTCTAATACAATCTGTAAAAATTTACTTATTTTCCAAATCTTTCTTTTTCAGATTTATAGGAAAATACAATGCACTTGCGGTTATAAATGCTGGTAGGCTGACCCATCGCGTGGTAAAATAATTTAAAATACATGCTCAAAAATTTCTAGGTACATTGCATTGTGTTTTATATTACATGGCTGTATATTTACTGGACAGATCTCGTATATATGCAGACTATTTTGATTTTTTAAACGTAACGATTTGAAAACAACATTAAATTCTTCGCTTTTCAATTGTTCTTTTCCTTAACAATACTAGATTTATACTCCTCCTTTTGCAATCGACTTATGACTACCTTTGTTTAGGTAGTGCTCATTATTGCTGATGTAATATTTTTGAAAACAATTGAAAGGTTGAAAAAGCAGTACCAAAAAAATTCTCTAATTGAGTCCTTGTTCTTTACAGAAAGTAAACAATAACTTTCGTTTACATATGTAAATAAAATTTTATGCTTTAGTCTCTAAAATTATGTTTTCGAAATAGAACTCAAGATATGTTCCCTGGTAAGTATTAGATTTGTGTGTGTGTTTTCTTGCTTTACATTCTCCCTCAGTCGTGATGATAATCATGTTTCTCAAGTAAGGTATAAGACAAGAATATTTTACTAGGTTATTAACAGTTAATGATTACGTATAAATTGTCGTTGTTCCTTTATTATTGTAATACATCAATACTTTCACGTAATATTCTTACATCCTTCTTTTTAATACTATTATACTCAAAATAGTTCATTGATTTGGCATTATTATCTTCAGCAAAGTTAATTATTTTGAATCACAAAAAAAATTTCTAACTTGAAACTCTCTTGCAGTTACTGCTACTAGAGCTGTCATAAAATGCATAATAATGGAATAAACGTAATTAATTCATAGAAATAAGTCCCCAATACTACTTTACATCATAAACATAATAAAAGATAAAGCATATTTATTAGAAAATTGACACACGTTAAGAGATATTGAATGTGCTAAGTAAGCATACGTATATATTCTATTAGAATATTATTGAAACTGCCTTTTTTGGTTCTACTACTTTCTCCTTCAAAAAATTATGATTTAAAAAATACTTCACCAAACATTTATTTTAATGACTTAGATTTCAATACTTATTGAGAACCCAAAGCAATTATTTCGCAACGCAATTTTTTATCTGGATGTTTCTATTTATTTGTTACATTGAATGCTCATTTGTATCAATACATTTATTATTCATACAATTTTCAGTTGACAACTTCATTTATGTCGTTGCCTTACGTAATACATATTTTATAGCATTAATTTGATAATAAAAAATTAAATTATTTATAATCAAATAGTCTATTCTTTGAAATTAAAACAGAGACCGATAAGTGATGCTTCCCTATTTGTTCATAGTACTTGACTCTGGTACACTGGTACCTGGTACTTACAAATTCCTTATGTTTTACTTACTCTTAAATTTTAGTAGAAAGCCTTTCATGCATTTTACATTCATATCAATTTAACGACATTTATAGCTAAAATCAATTGACAGATTAAATTAAAGTGGTATGGACTGGTCAATTGAAGGGCTCCCGGTACCATAGTGATAGGCAGCCTTTCAAAAATTTCAGACATACGATTTCAAAGTTAAAAGAAAAATCAAAATTAAAAAATTTCAAATATTAAACACTTGCTCAATCAATCACAAATTATTTTGATCCTCTTGAAAATTTGGTTTTTAATTTTTTTCATTACGGATATTTCGTACTGCGACTTATCTCAATGTTGCTCAGAATCCTGTAATTAAATTTTTAATAATTTGAAATTTTAATTTTATAAAAAAATGTATTTCAAAGATAGGTTATGCCATTGTTGAAAACTTGTTAAAATGTATGCTTAATATTATAATATACTGCACGTGGCACGTTTTGATGTGAAAAATATTCATTTCTATTTGGCCAACCTCATCCCAACATACTGATTGGTAGCTTTAAAAATGCCGTGAATTCGCGTTAGATGAAACTGAACTTGCCGTTCTTCACCTGAAAAGAAAACAGAGCACTGCTCATTTGGGATTCTGGCCGCAATCACAATTCAAGCCCTGGGAACTTTTGTCTCTGGAACTCTTTGGAAAGTACACAAAGGACCTTTGAGAGAAACTTTATAACGGCGAATACTTTCTCTGGCCCAGATTCTGAATTCTGATCAGATTTCGTTTTTGTTTGTTGTCTTTTTGTACGGATTTTCGTGGTTAGTGCAAAATTTATTTTTCTTCATACTGGTACTTGTACGTAGAACTCGGTTAGGGTGAGAGAATTAGATTCTAAACTATTTCATTAATGGTGTACGAAATGGGAAGATGCGTCTTTATATTTACTTAGAACATGATTTAAAACTATTAAAATTAATATTGCAGCAAACGAAACTTCCATAAAAAAATTTTGATACATTTTTTCTTGAGTTTCGATATGCAATGATTGTAGGGATTCAATATATGGCTATTCAAGTTCAATATATTGAATATATAGGGAATATATAGGGATTCAATATATTCAAGTATATGGCTCACTGAAATATCTTAATACTCAATGTAATAAGTAGAAAAAGTAATATTTAAATTAAATTCAGTTAAGACGGATCGCAAATGTGAGTGTTCTGATAAGAACCTAGGGTCACCATGACTCAGTAGGTATACCACGGCGCTAAAAACCTGCGAGTTGTTGGGGCGCAATTTCATTCCTGTCAGGTTGGATTCCTTCCTGGGTGTATTTCTCCATTCTCTGTCAATAAAGCTTTCATTTTGTGCATGTCCATTTATTTGACATCGTCTGGCGTAGCTTGGACAAGTGTGGCCTTTGCACTATGAAACCAAACCTAACCAACCTAATAGGAAGTAAGAGTTCTTTTTGCGTATAATTATGCGAAATATAAATGCATATTCAAAAATCTATATAAATAAGAATGTAGTGATTGTTTGTACATTGAATATTTTCGACCCATTCCAAGTTTTCTATCCGTTTTGGACCCTTCTGATGCAAAATCCGTCTCTTGCGAGTTTGGTGTGCCTGCCCACCTGTCTATGTGTGTGCCCGTACTACGTCCAAAAAGTTGAATCTATTTTCCTGAAACTTTGCATACTGTGAGTTCTTACATTCATTTAGTGACTGAACTTGATTGCGTTAGTCTGTCTGTCCGTCTTCCAGTTCTATGTCTGATTTTGTGTCTATGATTGTACAAGTACCACACAAAAGTTATCTAACATATTTTAGTGCAATGTTCTATATTTTATACATTGTATTTTAGTTTAGTGCATGCATTATTTAAAATTTCTTTGCTTGCATATTTAGGCAAGTTTCACGCTAAAACATCTGAGTAACTATACTTAAATCAACTATAATTTGGTAGTTTTAGAGTAGCTGGGAAGTATATTGAGAAATGCAATTACTTGGATTGTTTTACCAGTGCTGTTGAAATGTCAATTGTTTTCCAAAACTATTTTTACGGAATTTAAATTCTAATAGTTTATTTCGAGCCTTATTTTTTCTTCACGAAATAAAAAAATTATGAATATTTGGGGCAGACGATAAAGAAAATAAAACTATACAGAACAAAACGTTTTAAAATAGGACCGGTAGCTAATATGGCAATCTTAGTATTTTTTTAATCGTTTGCTTTTTTAAAATTTGTGTCCGTTATATTCCAAGAATGTATTTTGTTGTGAAACGAACAGATACATTCATTACTTTTCGTTCGATGCTTTTTTTAAAATCTGTTTTAAGATGTTTTTCCGGATTTTGAATTTGATCTTTTTCGTTCAATAACTGCACTGAAGGTAAATAATGGTTTAATTAATTTTAAAAACATTTTTAAACATTGTATGATAATTTGGGAAACACTTTTGTTTTCAAATGACATGCAAGTCATTTATATGCATACTCTGAACTATTGAATGCATTCTGGGTAACATTGGCACTCTGGAGACTTTTCTTTCTTACAAAAAATTTAAATTCTACAAAAATGTAAAATGTTAAATATGACATTTATTTACATTTGTGAAATTGGGTATTTAACAATTGTGTTTCTTTATTAGAGTATGGCAGTTGTTACATGGAATTACAATTTATTAACGAAAACGGAAATTAGTTTATAAATTAGTAATTATCAATTCAACCCGAGTAACGCCGGGTTATTCTGCTAGTTATGAATAATTCTGAATTTGTATTAAGCAGGTCACTTGATCTTATTTCAATAGAGCATGCTTGGAAGGCTCTCGAACGTCTTGGAATGCAGCCTACACTACACCAACAACCACAAAAGAGTAAATATGTCTTCTAGTGCATAAATGGGATTCCTTGCCACAGGAATTGGATAGCCTTGTGCAAAGCATGTTTGCACATTGTGAGGCCTGCATTAGAGTCAGAGGTCAACACATTCCCTATTAGGTTGATTTTAACACGGAAAAATGTCTTTTTTGAAACAACTAAAATCTAAAATATGTTGCACTTAAGTATTCTACTTTTCATTCCTTTAGTTCTCACTATTACCATGGGACAAATGGGGTTCTTATTTTACTCCACATAGCCTGTGGAATACTCATTTGTCCTTTCAGGTATTTATGTGCAGGTACTTGGCATGGTATGTAGGTAGTTAAATTAACGTCTCACTGGAGCATTACAACACTATAAGTGACTGTTCGGGATCAATCCCGAAGGGAAAGATCCATGGACAAAACTTCGTGATTGCGAACCACTGTCTGGTGATGAGTACTTGAAATAGGATTGTATTTCGGATTGCAATGTCCTTAATTTTTGGTTATGTGTGTACTGAATCTCTTATTGAAAGATATAATTGAACTTTTTTAAGAATTATGAAAGTGCAAAAATAGTCTTCAAATGATAATTCAATTGCAAGTAATTCAAAATAACCAACGTTAGAAATCATGCTGAAATATAAAAACATTCTATTGAGGAATTTTAAAATTAAGCTTATATTATCAATTACTTTTTTACAACTAGCACTACACTAGAAGTAACAATTACACTACTTCAACATTGGCTACTATACAGGATTATATTTTAGAAATTATTTTTCAAAAAACAAGATTAGATATTTAATCACATAGCTTAATGCGAGAGAAAGATTTTCAAAAATAAGTTTCATCTGATATTCAACCTTGTAACAGGTGAAATACACTCCCTTTATCTCAGTCTGAGCAACGTTTTTAATTACGTATAATTCCAGACTATTAAAATCATTTTTCTCAAACACTTTCTCCATTATTGCAAAATTCAAGTTTTAATAATGCAAAGAAAGCAATATTTACTTTGGAATTTACGTTACTTGCACCTTGAAAAATGCACGGATACATTTTTACACTACATGGACACTTTATTAATTAGAAGTGAAAAGAGCGCATTCGAAAAACAAAACGCAATAGAACTTTTAAGGTAATTGTGTGTGCTTACAAACTACTGAGCCAGTGTTTAATTACCTTAAGACAAAGGCTGACAATTATTAGATGTCGACGTGAAATTTAATCGAGACATCAAATATCTTAGCGATAATCTCTCAGATAAAGCTGAATTTATTGCTACGAAATTTTTTAATATAGTGCGCAGCAATTCGAATTGAATAATTTTAATTTTCAATGGAATTTCCATGGCTATGAAATGGAAATTAATTCCTGCGTTGTAAAAACTACTTCTGCTATTAATTAGTTTGATCACATTGTTGCAAAAATATTCTAATCTTTAATTTCCTTTTAATAATTAATTATTCGAATTTCCTAATCATGAATGCGTTCCAAATGAAGTGAAGTTCAAAGAGATTTGGAAAATGACGACACTCAAAAAATTGTTGAAATGAATGAAAAAGTATCCTGTGGCTATAGAGAAAAATTAAAAATACGTGGAATAAAAAATATTACGGATGTGAATGGAAATGTGTTTAAATTAACTGCTACATGTCATCTTGTGGCTTTTTTAATCTTACAAAATGTAAGACCACATTCGTTTCTTGAATGAAACATATAGCAAAATATCACATCGTCGACTTAGAGCAAAATTCATTAACCCTCCTGGTGGTTGTCTCGACGAGGTATCTCGCCATTAGAAAAAAACACGATCACGATCATTAGAAGAAAGCTGGCCAGATCTTTATTTCGTCATTATATAAAAAAATCGACAATATCTTGATGAAAATATACCCCGTCATTGGAAAATTTTGTCATACCTTTATGGACGAGTTATCTCGTCGATACCACTTGGAGGATTAATTGACCAAAAAAATTTAAAGTATAGCGTTTTTAAGACTAATTACTAGTTTTTGGACGAAATATAAAAATAGCAACCATTTGATAATGTTATATCTTTTTTTCAAGAAGATTATATAATATGACAATGTATTTTTCATCATAAAAAGGAACAATTAGTGTCTCCGAAAAATATCAGTTAATGAGTTTCTGCTCTAAGACGACGATATTGATTATAAGTCTTTCAGATTTCAAGTTCCAAGATTAGATAAAATTTTGATGATATTTATACATGACGTATTTATCTAGAAGCTACCAATCCTTTAATATTTTTGAATTTTATTTGGTCATCATTTATATTTTAGGTATGTATTATTCTCTCTCAGGTCAGAAAATGTTAATAATTTGAAAGAGCTAAGGCTAGTGTACAGAAATATTCAAGGTGGCTAAAGGCGTCGCTCTTAAGAAACTGGTAAACTGAAGTGCTGGGTTACGAGTTCGAATCTCGTATGTGTGAAAGTCAGGTTGGCTGCTTGAAGTTTCTTGGTATCGTCCAGCGATACGTAAATGCGGACTACATTTCCCAGTCATCCAACAAGGCATGCCTATTCCAGTTCATGCTGTGTGCGACGTGACAGCACCTTCCATGGTGCCCCAGGGTAAATCCTTTTAAAATATTCTATTGTTCCTTTCCTTAAAAGATTCTATTTGTCAAGAAGTTCAAAATTAGTTAGATGTCATACAGGGAAGACTATGGGTTGCATGGTGGAATTATGCATGTGAACCCCTCAGAGTTAGAATACTTTGAAAATTCTAATGAAACAAGCACTGTAAAATATTGTATCATTCATTTTGACCAATAAGAAAAAAAAATCGCATTTCTGATGGGATGATCTAATCAAAATTATATCGATTAGGTTTCAATACAGCATTCAACGACAGAATATTTAATAGCCCAAAATTTAATTGTTCTGTAAAAAAATGGATAAGAGTACCACCCCTCAAATAAAACGATCAGAAAAAGTGCAAATAACCTAAGGCATGTGAGAATTAGCGCCTTAATAACTAGATATTTAATGAGGAGAAGGAGAATGTAATTAAATGATCTCCCATTGCATTTCAATGTAATTAAATGATTTTAAGAAAATGGTACTTTTATTTCCTATGTATGTACCATATTTATTTACAATCTATAAAATATGAAAAACGTTAACGTTCAAAGGTATAGAATTATAAAAAAAACATATGCCTGCTCCATTTAAGATAAAAAACATTTTATTTGAGCGTGGGGATATGACGTAATAGTCTAAGTAAATATGGATTTTTTATATACCAAGAGAAATTTCTTGTTGAATAAAATATTTGTTATTAAAAGTAAATATAATTTCGGATGAATGACCACAGAAATGTTCTGCCAAGTTCGGAAAATTAATATTATTCCATAAAGTATCATGATATAATGATTTAATATAAAAGTGATTTTATAGGTCGTTATAATATCTATATTGCTTGGTAAGCTATTCAGCTTTGAACTTATGCTGTACCACGCAGTACATAGTACATAGTACATATTAGTATTTTTAGAAAATATTATTACTCAAGGGGACTTGGTGCTTTTATGACCACAGTGTATAATACTAGATCACATCATTCAAACTAGATTTGAGTGTTAAAACTAGATTTGAGTAGATTTGAGTGAGACCTTTTCTTCAGTCAGGATAATTTTACTGTGTACATATATACATTGTTTGCTAATGATTAATATTTAACTTTTAACTTGCTTTTTGTATGCCTTTGTCACATAATACCAATTCAGCTTCTACTAGAATTAAAACTATTTATGTGTCGGTGATTCAAATTGCACTCAAGAAGTAAGATTTAGAACAAAAGTTTAATATGTGTTTAGAAAGAATGGGATGTTTAGTTTTTTAATTAAGTAAACACTTAATGAGGAGGTTCAGAAAGAACGCGATAGAAAGCTAAGGAGAAAGAAATATATCCAGAGAAAGAGTTTCAAAAAAGATATGGAAAAAAAGATGTAAGGATAAAATTCAAATAAGTTTAAGTGGAAAAGCAATGGATGTAAATGCTTGTACATGTATTCTAAGGAATACTCAGTATTTATCCTAAGGATGAATACTGAGTATTTATTCCACGACGGTGATGTTACTGAAAAAATACCAAGTTGTTTTCATTTATTGTAATATACTGCTATATGATTCATTTCAATCTTGTGAATAAAAACGTGAAATAACTTTTTCATTGGACCCGATAAGGCAGTAGTTACTACTCCTCCTTTAAAAATATAATCTGAGCGCTCCCACTTTATATCATAAAGTAATACAGACACATTTTTAAATGATAAAAATGTATTAATAGAAAAAATGAAGAAAAAACGTAATTGACAGAATAATGAAATGGTTTTACTTATATACTTATATTCAAATTAATTTATTTCTAATGCGATGGATGTGCTTGTTTAATTAGCACAGTTTTTCAAATCTAGGTGTCATTGAGGAGAGTGCTACTCGTAGCTCTTCTTCTAATACTAAACGGGCTCGATATTTGGATTTCATTGCAGCTAATGTAGAAAATCCCATTTCGCATAAATGCATGTTACGAATGGCAGCAGTATTTGCATTGCTTTGCCTGACAAAATATTACATTCTTCACTTTGATTCAACCAAAATTGAACTAGGGTTTCACTCTGAAATTTTTGTTTCAATGAAGTATCGATGATAATTCTATCAATTTTTCCTTTTCCATAGTTGTCAATCCAAATTCATCATCGTATTCATCGACGAATGGATTCTGTATCCCCACGCGAACTTTGTAAAATCCAGATCTTCGAAATAATGTGAAAAGTGCATTAGCAAACCATCCAAGTGTTCAATAAATATATTTTTGTTTGCTTCAATATTAATTCTGGCGCAGAAATAATTTAAAAGAGGAAACATGTCGAACTTATTTTTTTATAAATTTGATTTCCATAGCTCCAATTTTTTTATGAATGCTTTCACTTTGTCTTTTTGAATCAGTGAATGCATTTGTTATCCTTGCATTGATTTATTCAAAACACTCAATTTTCCAAAAATTTCAACCAAATAGGCAAGTTTAACAACAAAGTTATCATTCTTAAACAAATTTGCCTCTTCATTATGATTTTCATCAAGGAAAATTGCAATCTATTCTTTGAGTTCAAACACCCTTTGACTAACTTTTGTACGAGATAGCCAGCGCACTTCACAATAGCATAGAAGTGAGGCATAATTAGCTTCCATATATTCACACAGCTTTGCAAACAACCTAACTTTTAAAGGACTGCTTTTTATGTAGTTTATAACTTTTGTAACTTTTGTAAG
This sequence comes from Meta bourneti, assembly GCA_933210815.1. Classification (NCBI taxonomy): domain Eukaryota; kingdom Metazoa; phylum Arthropoda; class Arachnida; order Araneae; family Tetragnathidae; genus Meta; species Meta bourneti. Next base: position 75,540,190 of record OW119923.1, on the reverse strand, counting down.
TTCTACGCTCATATTTTTGATACTAGAGCTGCTCTATGAAGCATGCAGTGCGTCCAGATAACTTCGGGTGCTTTCTTTTTAACTAATGCTTGAAGACTTGCCTTGTGTTTTGACATTGACTGTACTCTGTCAGTACAGAGTCCTATGCAGTTATTCCACTTTAAGTCGTTCTAATAAAAAAAGTCAATTATATTAAAAATTTCTTTGGATGTGGCTTTTCCACAGGAATGGGATTGCAAAATAATATATCTTCTATTACATTACTTTCTGCGACATATCGAACATATGCAATTAAATGAGCATCTTTAGCTACATCAGTTGCCTCATCTACTTGTATGGCTAATTTCGAAATACGCAGTCGAGAAACTAACTGATCGCAAATATCTTGAGATATATCATCGATTCTTTTGCCAATTGTATTATCAGCAAGCGGTATTTGTCGCAATTGTTTCGCATGATTACACCGAACATTATTTTAACCATATCAATAGCTACTGGCAAAACTAGAGTTTCTCCTATTGTGTGTGTTTTTTTCATTTCACGATTCTGTAAGAAACTTGGTACGACGCTAGCAATGCATTTGATGGAACAAAAACTATGTTTTGAACGTTTTCTTTTGTTTATTAAACTCATCTAATTTTCTTTGAAAAAATTCTATGGGCTTACCAACGTATTCAGAATGCATAGTTTATACTATACTATGCAATCTACTTCTATGTGTCATACATAGTACGCACTAATATATATTACATCATACCAATCACAATTCATCAATCTATTTCAACAAAATATAATATTTTTTCCAAATAAATGTTTATTTCATGTTCATATTGGAGTTAGAGTGAGATCGGTGGCGGTAAATGCTTTAAAAAATAGACTATAAAATTATGTTAGGTTATGAAAGTTTATATATATGTTGTTATGAAAGTTTATTTATATATGTTATGTTATGAAAATTACATTTCTGTTAAGCCCTTCGCGCCTCCCTTTGCACTAGTCCGCGCCTCCCCAGAGAGGTACGTCTCTCAGTTTGGAAATCGCTGCGATAAAGTAATTAGGAGTGTTTAATTTGAAATAACGCTTTTGTTAGTCATTAAATTTCCCAAATATTTAAGTTTCATGAATGCTATATCAATTACAGAAACACCTATTTACTGAGCATAGAACATATAATTTTGCATGGTTTTGTTTATTTTACTTAAAGGCTTACATATCAATTCGATGCATTAATTTCGGAAATCCATTTATATTTTTCAAACGTGATTTTTAACAATCAATTCACTATTTATAATGCTCCCGAAATCCTTGTGACTTTCAAATTTCTATGCATTCATCAGTATTTTACAGATACATTCGTTTAGTTTTGAATTTGGAAAATTAATCTAAATTATTATAAATTGAGACATAATTGAATTAACTTTTCTTTTGTACTCTAAGAGGTGTATTTGACTAACTTCAAATTTTAAATTAAACATTTTTAAAAGCTCCTGAAGAAGTGTTTTATATGCGATATTGTTCTTGTTTCTATTAATGAATGAAATAAAGTATGAAATTTTGAAACATATTTAAAACATTGCCATCAAATAGACGTATGCAATGATCCAATTCAGTGAAATGTGCTTACATAGTTAAAACATGTTTCGCAATGGATGAGAAAAGAGGTAACTATAAGAACAATAATTGTATGCATAAATATACTTCAGCCAATGCCTGGTTTATTTTATTCTATTGTATTATTTTATACTTTTATAATACCGAGAGAATTAGAATCTAATAGATGTTTTGTTTGATTTGAATAATTTTGCTTGTAAGGGGAAAGTCCATAATTATGAGATGTAAACATAAGTTCAGCTCCGGAACCGGAACAAATATTTTGTATTGGAACAGTTGTGATTAGATCAATTTTATTTTATAAACTTACACATTTTAAAGTGTTATTACCTGAGCATAAGTTAACATCCAGTTGATTCTAACTAATTGATTGCTCATAAACTCATTGAAGTTTTTCTGAAACTTCAGTATCCTTAACATTTGGCCTCGGGAGTTAGTAAATACAATTATAAAAGTGAAACCTAACCTTCAACAGAAAAAAGTATGCAATTTTGAAAGCTTAAGACAACGCTTAATATGCCCCTAACTGATTTACATGGCTTCTTAAAATGCGAGCGTTCTCTCTCATGCATATGTATTTAGCTTTGTATTCATAATGATACGTATTTGAGTTTGCGAATTCTGAAATTCAAATTCGATCTCATAAAAGCACAGTGAACTTTCTTAGCAGTATTTTCCCGACCAATTAGCAAACAAAATAAAGTACATTCCAAAGACATTACCGGCATTATTTTTTATAAATTCTTAATTGTCAGCAGTAATGGATCATCTCAGAGGTCCCGCACAAATCATGCTTATTAGGAACAAAGAAAACGTAACACAAATATATTACACCAGACAGAACCCATTTACCAACAAGCTTTCCAGATCACACTGGCAAACACATTGAAAGGAAAATGTATGGCCTTTAAAAGGAAAACCTGGTTCAAATCCTATAGAGGAAAGTATGGGCATCGTGTGAATGCAAATGCTATTTATTCATTACTTTCATTTTCAGTAATTATAATACTTTTCATAAAGTTGGTTGTGACGTAGATAATTGTTATGACGATTCAGAAAGGGTCCAACTTTTATTTTTACTAGAGTTGTTAAGTGCCCCTGAAACATATCTGGTGCATCTTATTTCAATAATTAAAATGGATTTTGGGATACTTCGAACGAAATTATTTGCTTAGGTAAAATTCGATTGAGGAATAGGAAGGGTGGTTTAAAATTAAATTCAGCAGTAAAGGTTTTTTCTTGTATAAGAATTTAACAAATTGCTTCAGAAATCATTATTAGGATGTTATTTGATAGTCTTCTACATTGATCTGTCTCGTTATAGGACTTATTAAAATAAAGTGTGGTTCTTCAAATAAAATATAATCAGCACTTTCAAAAATTATATTTCATTGATTGACATGTTTACAACATTATAATTTGAAAGAATAACCACTTACCTGATATAATTACAACGTTTGTCTGCTATCTAGTAGGTACCGGTTTCGAATCTCAGATATTAACTGAGATTCGAAGTCAGTTTTGAAATTCAGGGACTAATAGGACAGTTCAGGATGTTGAGGATTGTCCCGGTTAGAGCAACGTCGGCTTAAACACTAGGTGCTCTTTCACAAATAGTCGCCATTTCGGCCCTTGTAGTGCTGAAGTCCGAATTAGTCAGTGTGATCGGGCATTCAAAAAAAATAAACATTTAAAACAATATAATATAATTTGCTAGGTAATGAAAACTTAATCGAATACAACATGCAACTTTCAGGAATTTAACTGCACAACTAACCCCATTCTCAAAATATTTGAGTATGTGAAATGTATTTGTAAAATGGAGAATTACTGAACTAATGCACCTTTTCTCCTTGCTTTCATGCAACGCATGCAGTAAATTGATGGATTGAAAGCTTAATTTACAGAGTTCAATCACATCATCATCACCAAAAGATCTATAGCATGATTACTTTGCAAAAACACATATTGCAATATACAATTGTAAACCAAACTTCTACAACAATCTTTGTAGATTTCATGTGCTCCATAAACTTTTGTGTCTATGAACCCATGTATGCAAATGAAATAAAGTTTCACATAAAAATGGAAAAGATCGTTAAAATGCAACACCTCAAAATTAGAACACGACCACGATTTGAACCACCTCGTCATCACGAAAAGATCTATAGTACGATCACTGCAAAAACTATTCTTGCAATATTCAATTGTGAACCAAACTTATTTATCAGCCTTTGCAGATTGCATACGCTCCATTGACTTGTGCGTCTATGTACTCGTGTATACAAATAAAATAAAGCTTCATATAAAAAAAATGAAAAAGATCGTTATAATGCAACACCTCAGAATTAGAATACGGCCATGTTGGTGATTATGAAATTTTGCGTTCTCAAAAGTGGCACCAACAGTTTTAAATGGTTTTTCAATCTGAACCCCTTCCTACAACTGTAGGGCTTGGAATGCAGAGTAATAATTGTTAGTATTTGAATCTTACATAGCGAAGAGAAGACAAGGAAATGGCTCCTCCGTTATCAAGCGAGTCAAGAAAAAGTTTAATGAGCTTTTATTCACGTAAGTTTTCAGCTAAAATATCTTCCGTCATAAAGAGGCATGCGAAAAGATGAAGTATAGTAATTAATATCCAAGAAAAGTGCAAGCACGATACCAATTAAATAATGCATGAATCATATTTTAAAATAACATGAAAAATAAAATGCAATAATTTCAGGACACATTTACATGCCACCTAGCACAAAGCATAGAGAAAGAGTGGAAAGCAATCTAAGTTGGAAAAATTAGAGAAAAATGCACAAAGGTTTTAATTTTCGCTCAGTTTCATTCCGAGATATGCGGAATGTAGTTTCGTGATATGTAGTTTTGTTTCAGTTCGGAACATTCTACATTATTTTATACAAAACTAAACTGGCAATTCAACTCGAAAAGATTACTTTTTGACTTTGCATAAAATTTTGTGTTGAGTGACGGAAAAGGAGGAAACAAGATGAGAAAGAGAGAAACCAATAGAAGTGGTGTGAACCATTTAGAAATCTAGGACTATCAAAGTATTATACGTAAATAAATATGTATTTTATAAACTATATTTTAAGATTTATTCTAAAAGCTTGTTTTATATTTGGATAGTTAATTATTTCTACTACCGGTTCTAATTATTTCCTCCGGTATTTTGAAAAAGCTTTTTTGTAAATGCGCGATCTACTGAAAGTTAATCGTCATGCACTAAAAGGGTGGAATCGTGAATTACTTGGTGCACCACGGGGGGTTTTGGGTTAACGTTACATCTCACATACTACCATACTTTTCAGGTCCAACCCGTTTATAGATAGGTCACGTATTCACTCCAGATGGAGAAACATCCATGCCTTATCCCAGATTCGAACTATGTATCTTTCAATCTATAAGCCAGCACCTTGAAGAATAGTCGCAGTTTTAAGAAGTTAATTTAACTACTGTCCCAGAACACATACACTTGATAAATTTTATTATTTTTCAAAATGGCCTAATCGTGGGTACGAAATTGTTTAGAAGAGTATGACTCTTATATTCCGTTAATGGAAACGCAATCGATGTAGTACCAAGCTCGGGTCCAACCAATAAGAAACATAAGGTTTATTTTTAATTCGTAATTTTTATGATGAATTCAGAAAGTAGATGTGTAGTTTTTCTAGATAAACGTTTTGACATTGAACTAATCATAAACATTTTCACTTTATACAGAACTCGAACTTGCTTACACATAGATCGAATAGGTTACCCTTTACAAGAGTCATTCAAAAAGTAAGGAGAATGACGCCATAGCTGAAAACAAAAAGCATTTAGAAAAATGTAGCTGCCTGTCGAAACTCTGAACTTTCTTTTACATGCGATGTCGCATTAATCAGATTCGGAGTAGAGCTTCAGACTTGTATATGCAACCCAAAATGGACGAGTAAATGCAAGCTGTGCAATTTTCACGTCAGTTTGAATAAAACTACTACGGAAATGTAAGAAAGGATCAAAACGGCCCAGTAAGATGTGTTTTGTCCCTTGCATGAGTTTATGAGTGTTTGGTCTTCCGCCTCTGACTTTCGGAAGTACCAACTCAAATATTGGCTAGCAGCAATCATCAAATACTCGATGTTGTTTATACTTGCTCTCAACTGCGCAAAAGCACATAAGATTGACAAAGAAATACAAATTAATCGAACATAACAATCTACAACGATAAAAAGCAAAGATTAAATGTTTTAACGTTACTGCACTTGGACTTTGAAGAAAGATATTGAACTGATAACTTAAATTTTAAATGAATAAAGAAACAGCGAACGTGCGACTTTATATATAGTTTCGCGTAGAAATATTGGAAGACAGCGGCGTGCGTACTTGCTTGAATTTGGTTAAGGATGTTGTCACAGGTGAACTGAGGAAATCTGTAATTGAGGAAGAATGTCTGAAACAGCATCACGCTCTGGAAGACCTACAATGACTATAGAGGGTAGTATCAAAGCTATTCGATCACTAATCCACAAAAAGTGCCATATGACCTTTCAAGAAGTCGCTAATGCGATGAAAGTGTCTTAGTTCCGTTAACACTATAGGACTTCGGTTGAGGCAAGATTGCTGAAAAGTGACTTATATATTTCGTATTTATTCAACTCCCACCCTTGGAAATAAGTCCATTCTCGGGCCAATAGAGCTTGGAGTGTTTGAAAAAGTTACTCCCTTTCATGCCCATCCTGTTCAAGTGTTGGGAAATAGAAATGCTCCAATCTATACGTACGGAGCTGCAGAGCGGACACTCTTCTGTGTTGGGCATGCCCATGCGTTTCCGATGGGTCTGAAGGTAGTTATTTCCAGTCCCCCAGGAAGGCTGCCACACTCACAGGGCGTGAATGGTCTGGGAATGAGACTAGAGTTGCTCAAACGTGTATTATATCTTAACTTATGGATGAACACAAGGCAAATTGCGTGCTTAGCCAGCAGATTACACAAGATCTAGTCATCGAAATGATACCGTACCTTCTTTATTTTACAGGCAAGGTTAAGTTAAAAACAACTTCATTGTTATCACATTTTACCAGTTATTGAAAGAAATGCCGTAAAAGTACAACTCGAACAGTCAAAGGACTTCAAACACTCCTTCCACCGGTGGAGTGAAAAAAAGGTAAATTTTGATGAGTAATTGTTAACCCTCCTGATAGTTTATCTTCGTGTCAAAAGCTGCCTTGTTGTGACCAGTCCGTGATACTAAAACCTGTTCGAAATTATCACCAGCCTTGGGCAAAGGATAATTTGTTTTTTCTGCTTAGATCTTCATTCCCCTCGGAAAAAAGGCAGTTTTGCTTCCACGAGGTATTTCGCCATTAATTGGTCAGATCTTGATGGACCAGATATCTCTCGTCAAAACTACTTGGAGGGTTGATTATGATTGGTTTTATAGTGATTTTCGTAGAAAAATCTTAATTGGTTATTGATGCTAGCTTTCCTGGTACGATAGCAATCAACTAGGTAAACTATCGTACCAGGGACCATAACCTTTTCCTGTGTCATAGTTTCACTTGATAAAGTTACATTTGTTTAACTAATTTATAATTATAAGTCTGATACACATATTTTGAAACAATAAAATAGAAAAAGGACTAGTCTAATAATATAAATGCTGATATAAAGATAGTTTGTTCAATAACTCATTCCAAATCTTTATTTGAGGCACGTATACTTAACTCAAATACAAATTTATTATCTAAGTTCCTTCAATGAATGTTATTAATTTGAGAAAAGAACTTCAATGTTTGTAGAACACATAGGTGTGATCTCACTTAAAAGAAAAGTAACTACCTTCAAGAGGTCGCGTGCTTTACTTGAGGCTTGAAATCTAGTATTATTTGACAACGTACCAATTCGTTGTAGCTATTTACTTTTCGAAATGATTGAAATAAGAATTATAAAAGCACTTCAAAGACGTCCAGGAACAAATGTTTATTTAATTGTTTTTCACTCGATTTAGTTTGATAAACCCCGGGTTAACACATTCTGAACCATAACAGCAGTCTTGATACGATTTGATCTTAAACAAATAGCAGAAGTGAGAAAATAGGATCGCTCAGTTATAGAAATCCCCAACAATATACTACAAAAAATTCTCCAATAAAGTAAACAAAGCGAAATAAAAGTAGAAAAGACAGCATCTTTTGCAAGAAGACATATTACACCGTATAAATATTTAATGTTTCTCACTTTGTTGGTAGATCAACATTTCAAAAGAAGACTATATTGAGTTGACACCTAAACACAAAAAGAATGTTATGATGCACTTCCATTGAAAAGTCCTATCCTTTATGCATGATGTCAATGGGATGAAATAGAGTTTACTTAGCGATAAAAAAAGCGACGTTGTGTACGAATAAATGCTTCATTCCTTTAGGCTATATCTAGAGGAATGGAATATTAGACACACAAAAGATAGGACGTGAACAACCTTTCTTGTATATTGATTCGTTGAGCCTTTCGGCTAAATGTGTTTTCTACGTTATACCAGGGCCAACGCTCATACAGCGATAGCATTCATTTCGTTAAAAGGGTGGCTATTAAGTTGTAAACTGTTTCTCATAGGCTTCTGGTGGGGTAGTGAGTTGCTTAATCTTGAATTAAACTTTAGTGGCGGGTGCCAATGTTTACGAACTCTTTCATTGATCGGTGGTATCTTAAAGGTTTTGAGAAATAATTTCCTGTTTGAAATGATACGATTTCACTAAAGAGGAGCTCTTTGTATCAGTAGTAGGGATATATACGTATCCTTTTAAAAGTTAAATAATGCTTCATCCCTGCGAATATCTTTGGCGTAAATAAATGTTACCATAATGGCGTTTATATGTTAAAAATAAATGTTAGTTGTTGGAGATATCTTCAATCACTATTTTATATCTGAAAATCAGATAAAAATGATTCTATGTTTTTATCTCTGACAAGTTAAAAAAAACATCTCCCATTGCTTTTACAACTTAGATACAAAACAACGGTGTGGCAATTTCTTAATGCAGTAAAACGATATATTATGTAGGTTTTATCTAAAAAGATAAGGTGGAATGTTTGACTTATTCTAAAACAGAAAACAATCTATCTCAGTCAATAAATTTTTATTTCTAATGATAATTACCAAAGACTGACTAAAATCAAACAACAGAACTTATAAAAACAAATGGCAACAGAAGAAAAAGTCTTTGGTTCCTTTTGGTCCCTCGCTACCCTGTATCACACCCAGAGAGTGTGTAGTACATTGAAATAGTGTGTGTTCATATCCTCCTGAAGATCAAGGACTTTGCAAAAAGGATTGTTCATTATAGATATGCAATACAGGTGTTTAGCAAGGCCGTTATGACCAGTAGTAAGGCAGAATTTAGCTAGGGCTCTCTTCCTTTTGAAGGTCTGAGATGTTGTTCCACGATATTTTCATGGAATTCCTCCCAAAAAACTCTTTTGCGAGGATATTCAACAAAATTCATCATAAATCTTTTTGTGAATACAATGTGTTTTTTTTCAAAATGTGTGTAAAAATTGAAAAATATTTTTACAGAACTTATAACTTAAATCTTAGATGCAAAGTTGAACGTTGTAAAGTTTTATAAAATATTTTCAATCTGTGTTATATACTTTCGAAAACATCATGGATATGTTTTAGGGATTATTATGTTCCTTTTCATATATACTCAGTCAAATTGAAATTGTAATACCAAGAAACGAAGTGCCATTCGCCTGAAATTTACATAAAAGACCTGATAAGTTGTAAATAAAACAAAACTAGACCACATTTATTTTGTACAACATTGTTCAAATGACCATACTATCATGGAATGATTTCTCCCATGATAGCGCATGTTTCACTAGCCATCACGGCATTGGATCGTACAAACGTCGTACAGTTTTGGGTGATAGATGTGTCTGTTGAAAAAGATCTTGCGTTGTTGAAATACAGGCCCAAATTGCATGTTTGCAATTACCATGTTAATACAAGTTTACTAGAAACTTGGATTCCAGGCAATATGAATTGTTCAATCAACTTTCAGGATTACGCTTTTCGTTAAATAAATTTTTTCTAAAGTCGTTCTATAGAACTGCACGAAACTTCAGTAGGATAACTCGTAAGACAACTCTCGTATTGACATCTCTCTGCTACAGCTTCTGCCGCGATTGCTGTGAAACATGAATTATTTGCCTTCGTCGCTGTGACGTTCTTGTATGCACAAATTTCAGACAATATCAAAAGAATCTAACTGCTATCTAAAGGCATGGACTTGTTTTTTCAAAGTTCTCTTAGCAATATTTATTTTTTCCGTGCTTGTAGGTTAAGAAAATGAACTCACATCGGCGTTGCTATGCCATTAAGTCTTAATAAAGTGACAAGATTTCCAATTTCAAACAGTAAGTTTTTGCCAAAAAAATTATATAGAATAAGAGCTTCGCATTATGACGATGGTATGTATTTAAAAATTGCTTTTCGTCTATTTTGATTACCACCGCCTATGTCTCAGAAGCGCCACCTGGTGATATAAGAGAGGAGTAGTACATTCAAATAATCAAGCCCATTAATAACTAATTTAACGTAACTCGTGAGTTTGGTCAGTTTGTCGCTCTATTTTAATTTTTGATATGTGAGGGCTAATCAGAAATAACTCGTGGAGACGGAATTTCTATTTGAAAAAAACTACTATTGAATTTTAATACCATTTTATATATTGCCTTATTTTAAAGTTATTTATTCAGTAGTAGGTATGATTGTGTAAGAAACAATTATTGACTCTATATAACAATTTAATGATATTTATATTCAAACCTTCAAAAATTTGGAAAAGCGTTTTAAAAACTGATCAAACACTAAAACGTAAGTTTAAAAATAGAGTTAAGAACTTTATCACCTAAAATTGAGGATCTAGTTAGCGTGATACGAGTTCCAAACAAAAATTGTTTTTAACTATGAGAGACAAATAATAAAATTTGAAACCCATTTGGCAGATAATTTTTTGATACAAATATTTCCGAACTATTATTCACAACAGCAATTCTAATGTAAATTGTCTAATTATCATTTTAGGAAAAAATGACCATATAGTTGCAAAATAAAAATTTAAGCCTATCTAATTAGCCCTTGTCTCACCAAAACTAACCCTATATAGCGACAAACCAAACAAAAATTTTCGAATAAACTTCCAACCTGATGGCCGATTCGGTAGCTTTTGAGCTCTTGTTCGAATTTGAATATGGGCCCAATTGTTCTTAGTGGTTTGGAATCTATTAGAATACTATCTAATTTGTCGGACTGTAGCAAAAGGTAACTGTAGAGCTCAAAACCAAACAAATCGTCAATCAAATAATTATTTTGTCAACACATGCTTACCTGCTAGGTAGCATTTATTAGCAGGTAATAGGTATTGTACTGAATACATATTTTATATAAATGGATGCTTTAAAACTTACATTAAGCCGTTTAATTTTCAAAATGTTTTCAAGATTTTGAACGATTATAAATTATAATCTAACAAATAAATGTAAACTAGAGTCTGGAGAGTATTCTTCTGAATGGAATCGAAACTAAAATAGAAGTATACTTTATATAAATTAATATTTTAAAACTTATATTTATTTGAAGATAAGTACAGTCGAAGGAATTCAATGCTTTAAAAATTAATATTTTATAAATTTCAAAAATGATAATGATGAATATAATTTATATTCTAGTTACTTAGTCTTGAAATATTTCTGCTTATGTTGTTTATGAACTAACTATTCATGTGATCAAGACTACGACTTTGAGCAAAAGTTTAAAAATCAAACTCCAAAACAGGGTTCTATTAGAAAGTAATAACAGAGAGAATATGTTATATCTACATGCTTCTAATGATTATAAACTCTTACAAATTAGCTAATCATGACAATCAAGGATTAACCACATAAAATAAATGAACATTAAAAGTATTCAGTCATCGTACGTAATTGTAATCGTATAAGCTAAAATTAGAAAAACATAAATGTTTTATTCAGTCTACATAATGAAAGAGACATGATTAAAACGTAGTCTTTACTGCAATTAAAATATATAAATATATGTTAAAGCTTGCATGAAAATGCTCAATCATTTCTAAAGATATATTTTTAACTATTTATAATCTATAAATACTATTAAATTTTTTCCATCTAAATATAATAGTTAATCAAAGTTAAATATGAAATTCTAACCTCGCTTTTGCTTTGTTTCTTTTATTTACTCTACAAGTACGTCTTTGTCACGTTCTGCAGAAAATTAAATACATTATTGTGACCAAAATAGGTAAGTATATTCAGTCATTTGTAATTGTGATTCAAAAATCTAATTATAGGTTCTTTAAGGTTCGAAATCTTACATTTGTTTCCTTTGTTCCATTTAAGAGCGTAATGCTAATTTTAGTGGTAAAAGTTTCAATAATAAGTTCCATAAAAGTATTACATCATATAAGAATAAATCAATTGACGCTTAAAAACAGAATATTTCATAATTTGTCTGAAGAAACTTCCAAAACACCAGAGTTTCAATTATACATAACAGCGATATTTTAACTAAATATTCATAATACTAATTGCGTAAAAATAATCTTTAATTCCAAAAAGAAATTAACTTCAGTATGTAATAGCACATACATATTATGTTAATTTTTTTGTTCTAATGCCTGGCCAATTGAACATTAGTCATCATGTCACTACAAGAATGGATTTGTGAACCTGATGCACCTTCAGGAGTGGGTTCACGTTATACCTCACATACATACCATACATTCAAGGCAAATCCGCATATAGAGAGAGAGGCCACTCATTCACTCTAAATGGACAAATATCCATGCCTTACTCCAGATTTCAACGAGAAACCTGTCGATCTAGAATCCAGAACTTTGACCAACAGAGGTAATTCGTTGGCTACGGTAGTAATTAAAATTAAAAGGAATATATAATTTTCAACTAAATTTAATTTACACCAAAATAAGTAGTTTTTATGCTTAGAGTATTGTTTTATTGTTGAAAATTTAATTCCTGCGAATTGTAGGCGGCACAGGTTTGATTTGTGTAACGTACCCTGGATATATTTCTTTCTTCAATGTCAGTAAAACTTTCATTGTGTGTATGCACATTAATTGATTGTGTCTGCCTTGTGTATTGCACAGTTTGGCCAAATATGGCCCTTGCGTCATAAAACTCAACGAACCAAATTTAATTCCACAGTTTGGTTTTAATTCAAAATGTATTGTTATGCAGTTTCTATTTAATATATTAATCCTATTCCTCTGATATGGTATTATAAATTGCTTACATTGGATAAATCATGACTTAAAACAAAGCGGATATTCATTACACAAAAAACTTTCATTTTAGGTTTATCTATAAATACATTTTGATGGTATATGTTACAATAGATCGCTTTAAGTACAGGATATCACTTTACATTGTCTGTGCTATTTTAGAAAATCCACTAAAGCGGAAAACTTTCCTTAAGACTCCTTTAATTTTAATTGGGATACTAGAATAGAAAGGCATTTTGAAGGGATTTTTTTCATCCTTGTCATCGAGAAACGACAAATTTAGACAAAGACAAAATAAGTTAAAATAAATAGTTAATACCGTGGAAGGGTATACGCAACGTGAGGTAGGACAGTAAAATGTATTTTTATTTAAAAAATTAAATTAAAATTAATTAAAAAAATATTAAATTTTTATTTAGTTTCCACTATGCATGTCAATTTGTTATAGAGTTTAGTAATGTTTCAAGTGAAAAATGTTTCGTCTTAACCAACCAGAAAGGAGTACAACCAATGACTCGACGATACGATTACTCTGTAACAAAATTTATAAATTTTGCTGCAGAATTCAAGTAAATATCTTCGTATAGTGAGATAAGGTCCAATAAGGTCTTAAATTGAAGTAATACCTTTTGTTCTCCCAGTATATTCGGCGATTTATAAAGCTAATGTGTAATAAAGTTCCGTTTAAGTGTAGACAAACTAAGTACATACTCATGTGGATAAAAATGGATGTGTAACCCCTCCCCAGTATAGAAAAGGTATTTGATTTCAAGATTTCATCATCAAGCTTCAGTTGGAAGCTTTTGAAGTCAATAATGAAATTATTTACCGCTTGTTAGCCCTCTGAGCGTCGCAAGATTTCAGAGTAGTGTAGTATTATTTTTACCCAACAACTCCCAAAATGGCTAAATAAGTACGTTGAGTGTTTGAAAGAATCAAAGGAACTATTCAATAGGCTGAGGAGGTCATAATTAGTTCGAAACCAAGCAGGGAAGACCGCATTTTGCAGAAATTATATATACGTATGAACCTCTCAGAAGTTTAGATGAAGTTGGAACACATGTATAAATGAACGCTCAATAAAATAAAGTAAAGTAAGGGTTTTGGAATTACACTTTTAATCTTACTTCTTACGCTTTATCAAATATAAATACGTAAACTTAAAACTAACTATTGATTCCAACTCCAATTCCATGCGATTGAATCACTTAAGCCAGAGTAGATAACCAGGAACCTAACTGTTCATTTTCACATGCACATTTGAGTATTCAAACTACTATCGGATTGCTGTTATTTAAAATATATTATAAGTTTTAAAACCAGATGCAATAAAACATTATGTGTTTTAAATTTCTTGATTTAAATGAAACTTCAAAACTATCAATAATTTTTTTAAATTGCAAGCCAATTACTTGTACATTTTAATGTTTAATTTTTAGAAAGGAAATTACAAAAGTTGATATAAGCACAAAAGTAAATAATTAAAAAATGTAATTTAACTTACACAAATTAAATTTGATTACCTCTAGACACACTTCTAAATTCTTTGTGAAGACAAATATTTTTACTTAGTGGCAAATACGAGATTCCAGTAATCATGGTATTTGTGTGACAAACCGATACGATTACAGAATATTCAATGACAGTAAAAAAGCAAGACCCAAGAGGGGCTTGGAGAGACGAGAATTTACTTCTTAAAAACTACTATTCCAAATGTGAACGTGATTAAAATATAAGAGATTGTAACTGAACAAATATTTAAGCAAATTGGCTCGAAGCTAAATTCAGCTGCTTATAACAGTTCGAAAAAAATTCAGATCTCATCTTTGAGAAACTAAATTTTATTTGCTTATAGCATTGAAAAAATAAAATTTCATGTATAATTTCACATCAAATTACTCTTATCTATTAATTTAACTATTAATCATTAAATTGCTGATACTCTTAAATCATCGAAATTTGAAAAGATGAAAAAATAAAAAAAGAACATTAAAGTACTTTTAAATATATTTTAGACAAAAATAAAGCAAAGTACATTGAATTTACTTTTAGCAAAGTACATTGAATAAATATTTTTCAATATCAATATCATAAGATAAAGCTAATCGTGATTATATAGTGACATGTAGCAATGTCTCTGATTTTGAATGATAGTTTAGTCTACAAAATGGAATGGCGCAAGTTTTCCGATTTTGAGCCTTGCACCATAAAATCCAAACATCCAATCCAATCTATCTTCAAAATTTAAACAGAACATCGAAATTTGTATCTTAAAATAATTGCTAAGACCTAAGGATAGGAAGAAAAGTTTAGATATGTAATAAAACGTATTCTGTGTGTTCATAGATGTTTGTGAACTGACACATAATTATCTTTCCAAGTAACAATGAAACTTAGGGTTTGCATGGATATTCTGATTATTTTAAATAAATCTATCTTATTACAAACTATAACAAAACCGAATGCGTAATTTTTACATGTAATAATTGTTTTTAAATTAACAATTGAGATATTCCATTACCTTGAAAAAACCGGTTTTGTGTCAAAATTCACATTTGTTTATTTCTCATATAATAGGCCTATTTATTAGCTCTAAAATAATGAATTATTATAAATATGATAAATATTCAAGTGGAATTTTTATTACTGACTAGAAGAAAATGAAATCGAAAGTTTATATTTAAATGTGTTTCATAAAAACTGAAGTTACTCCAATAAGTTTATTTTAACGTAAACTTAATTGCTAAAGAGTAGTATTTTCTGAAATCTGGCATCACATTTTTACAAATGTTGCAGTTTTTACTTAAAGAAGTTTTCTTGAACTTTAAACTTCCAAATTAGGCTTGCATACGGTAATTGTGCAATTCTATGATGGGTTTCCTGGACACGACCATAATTGAAAAGTTAGGCAACTACTGCAGGGTATGATAAAATAAATGGCCTTGAGAATATTGAAAGGCAAAGAACTCTCGATTTGAAGTGGTACTCTTTACTACAGCAAAACTGTCTAGAAAAAAACGTAGGGTCTCAAAAAAGAGAAAGTTAATATGTAATGAAAACAAGGGTGTGCCTTACAAATGTAGGATTTTAAGATATTCAAAGGCGTAATTCATTTTAAAAAGGTTTATTAAACTTTAAATGAGTTTTCTGAAGAATCAAAATTTGGATAAAAATTATGGTTTAGAGGGAAAGCTCCACTTCAAAACGATTTTATTATTTCCATTCGAAACTTTGTATCGCTCTCTCTCGCCTTACTTTTTTTATAATAATTAATTTAATTAACATCGACCCATATAAGATCCTATTTGATATTGTGTTTTGTAAAACAGAGCCCTTTTTCTTTGGATGATCGATAAAAAGTGCGCGTTAGTTATGGGAGCTTCTTGAAAATTACATTTCTTTCTTATTACGTAGCAATTTTCTTAAATAACAATCCATTCCAAAGACAATAGATGTATTTACATAAATATTGTAAAACAATTGATCGAACTTAATTATTTTTTAGAGACGGCTTCCACCATAAGAGTTAATCGTATTAAAATGTTATCAAAATTTATAATTAAAAAAGTTGAAAATCAAAAAGCGTAGAAAATCAAGGTGTTTCTCATTTATTTCTTTTTAGACTACATTAAGACCAAATATGCAAAAAAATTAATCAGTTATACGTTTATGTTTAAAATGTGTCCCCAAGCAGTGGGATACCTTAAATAAAATTAATATTAAAAGTAGAGTTTTACATAAATACTTTAATAGGGATTAATTTCATTACGAAAGGAGCATAATAAAAATATCGAAGACGAGAACATATGATTAAATTATAACACAAGAACGTTAAAATATAATGTTGAATTCTAATATAAAATCTGAATATGAGTTGAGAACCATAGACAGATAGAACTAATTCCACCAAAATGTCCATTGACAACTTTTGCTTTTCATAATTTTATTAACCGCTTTGTAAGTTTTATAATTAACTAACGCATGTATTACAATCATTTCAAATTTTTGCATCACATTTTTTTTCAGTAGTGTGAATAATGATATGATCCTTGGGAATTAGTTTGATTCAAATATGTTGTAGCACAATTTTAATTACATTAATTCAAAGATTTCACGTTAGTTCTTCCTTTCTAAAAATTTGAATTTATGATAAAATTAAAGATTCATACTAACTTCCTTTAGAGAATTGAATAATACAAACTGAGTACCACAGAAAAGTTTATTCATAGTCTATTTTTGAAAAGTTACGAAGTAACCAAGAGACTCAGCACCAATATTATCTTTTAATTTTATTGGTTTTCTAAAAGGAGAACTTATGATACACGATAGCACATTTCAATTCATATTTAAGCACATTGTTTAAGAAATTGGAAAACATCTGATGCCCCTTCTGTTGTGTTATTTCTTTTTAGAAATATGAATGGTTAGAGAATAAAATATAATATATTCCCCTTTTCGGTCCAATACCAATTGCGAAACACACTGTTGACTCGGGATATTTGTATTAGAGAACTGACATAAAATTCAGAAACCGTTTACTATGCTTATAAACGAAAAATGGATCGAAAAAATTCGAGTAATATTTGGAGGAAAAGTGTGTTATTTTTCTTTTAGTACTACGATTGTTTTTGTTCTGGAATGATATAGTTAAGAAAGAGTTAAGAAAAAGTTAAGTAAAATTAGCGGAGTTAACGGAAGTATAGTTTGAACTGAAATAAAAATTGAAAAAAAAAATACTGCAAAAATGATGTTCGGTAGGAATAACGTCGTTTTGTGTGATTCTTCACAGTTACATTAGAGGATATAAGCCAGTCCGGGGGGTTAGGGTTAAACGGTTAAACGAAGATAGAATTTTAAGTTTTGTACAATTATATTAGATTCAGCAATATATATATATATATATATATAGACCATCACCACAAATCAAAAAGGAGTTATATATATATATATATATATATATATATATATATATATATATATATATTGCTGAATCTAATAAAATTGTACAAAACTTAAAATATATATATATATATATATATATATATATATATATATATATTGCTGAATCTAATAAAATTGTACAAAACTTAAAATATATATATACACATATATATATATATATATATATATATATATATATATATATATATATATATATATATATATATATATATATATATATATATATATATATATATATATATGAAAAATGATTACAAATGGATTCAGTACTTCAATATTTATTCCTACAATTTGACCACCAGCTCTTCGAGTAATTGATCTTTTAGAATGGTGATAGTTTAAAACAAGTGAATGTCATATCATCTTTCAATGTTTGTTGCATCACAACCGCACAACTTTGATACTTTTGCGATGGATCTTTCTGATTAATCATACGAGTTATTAAGTAGTTCTGAAAACATGCAAACCATTAATTTCACAATGGCGGCACTGTAAGTAATTCGATTTGATTGTTGTACTATGGTCATTTTGGTATATTAGGGTTAATTAGACCGAGACCTAAGGCTTAAATTGGATTTCGAACCATTGTGAATATCCATGGTCAGGTAGGAATTCTAACCCAGAGCACACTGTGAACAAGTGATTCTCAAAAACATATTTTAGTTCGAAATTAAGTTCAAGTATCGTTATCTCTCACTACGATATGAATATGACGATACTTGTATATGTACTCTTCTATGCAGATCGTAATTCTTCGATGATCTATATTTATCCATCCACTCCATTGCCTTAAGTGTGAGATACATTTTTGTATTTTTTTACGAGATCCTTTTTATTCAGGTTTAATTTTATTAGGACCTTGAAAAAATATGTGATCGATCTGAGGATCAGTGGTTTATATCGGATAATGAATCAATGACGCTTTTTTAAGTAAGCAAATTTATCTTCCTATAATTTATTATTTCTTCAAACGATTCAGATGCAGTGATGTTCCCCTTATGAGCTTTTTCAAATATTGAATCAGAAAGTGTAAAATGTAAGTTTTTATAAAGTTTGGCTCCATGTTTAGCTATAAATTTCGATATCATCGATCACGTGTGATAAAATAATTTATTTAAATTTTTGATCCTAGTAAAGATTGTGTAAAAACAGTTTATGGTCTGAAGTATGTTAAAAACCATAAAAAGAATCATGTTTAAAAATAGACGTTATTTTCTCCGTTAAAGGATTTGCTTTCAACGTCTAATAAAAACAAATTTAGGGTTAATGAGAAAGAAAAATTATTTAATCTTCTTAAGAATATCAAATTTAAACATAACAAATTTGGATTCAGTATTCAATTTATAAAAAGCGGATATAATGTTGAAAGGGGAAGAAAAATGTTTTTGACAACTAATCATAATTAATCTGCACTGATTGAATTAATATGTGTATTACTGTATATAAATTCCATATTTTGCATAAATTTGGTTTTTTAAGACAGAATACGGAAGAAATTTTAAATAAATAAATGAAGAAAAAATTAATTAAAATCATATTTTCATTTTAAACAGATTTTTGAAACAGCTTTAAGATGGAGTTATTTAAGGAAACATGTAAATGAAATATTTAAACTACTTAGGAACTTCTGTTGAGGTGATATACGTTTCAGTTGATGTTTTGATAAGTCTTACGCAGAATATTATGCACATCACACGAAAGAATCTAAATTACTTCCAAGCAATTTAAACTATAATTGAATAAATAAGTTATAGTTCTATGCAAATAAGTCAAAACGAATATATTTCTCCATGCAAAACTTGCATTCTATTGTGAATTTTGACACATGTATTGCATTAGAATTGGTGAGGTCAGATGGATATGTTCAGGAATATGGAAAGTGTCAGAAAAGTAAGTTTTTATAATTGGCCTTAATTCATATTAACCTCTAATATTAATTTAAACCAAATGTGAATGAAATTTTCTTTGTATTTCTTCTTAGTAAACAAATTGGCAATTCATTTTGTTCCTGAAAACTACATGTAGCTTGTTTGCTACTACATGCGAAAACTGTAACTTGCGTCACTTCTACTCGCGTTAGCAAGGAATATTTTTCGAAGTCTCTTGGAAGGAATATTCATTGAGCATATATTTTTGATGCCTGGGCTATCGAAATTTGCAAAGGAGTATTCTAAAAGAAATATCTCAAAAATATGTTTGAAACTCTTCAATAGGGAGGGAATATTTGAAAGGCGTGCAATGGGGTGTAGAAAAATACAATGCATATTTCGAACAACGAAATAAATAAAAGAAATATGGTACTCTACAGCTTTCAAATATAAGATTGGTTTAGTAGTCAACACACAGAGCTATGATGCAAAATTACGAATAGGTGCACGATTTGACATATGAAATACGTTTTCATACATTTTCACCCTGAAATAGTTCCTCTAAAAATAGTTTTCAAGTGCGTACCCAAATCTTCAAATTTCATAGTAAGTTCTACTCGCTCCAAGTAATTTTTAAAATTTTCACATATTTACCACAAATACCCAGACCCTTTACTAATAAGTAGATGTTTACACTTTGTTTTAAAAAACCATTGATATAACTAAAATAATATCTCCTAATGCTATTTCATGGGTTTGCACTTACAATATATGATGGAGCAAGTACATACCATGTATTTCTTTCCGATATGAGTGCAGCAAGATCATATCATTTCATTCCTACCCTTCTTTGGTCTGATCAACTTCACTGCCGAAATTTGCTCTAGCGGTGAAATTAATCTTTATGACTCCTTCAAGCATTTCGAGCTATGTGGAAGCCCCTAAATTTGCCACTGACACGTTTCATATTCAGTGGAAGCACTTATCCTACCTCACCAGATTATAAGTACACTCAAAAATTTAAAAAAAATTTGTTTATAAATTTTTTGTACTGTATCATTGAAATTTACTCTACTACAATTTAATCAACAACGATAATAGGAAATAGTCTTGTGAATAAAATTTAAGACCTAAAGGTTTTAATATGCCCTTGTAGGCACATCTTCTTTAGGTGTATAAGGACTTCAAGAACCCGAGGTACTCTCGTGATCTTTTCTTTTCCTATGGGATTTACTGTCTTCAGTAAACAAGGGGATCGCGTTGTCGGGATATAGCTCTCCAAGCGATATTTTTCTGATTTTATCCAAGTTAACTGTTCCCCAATCCCTCTCCCACTTGCACAACATCTTTTACTTGACGTTGTCATGTGTTTGGCAATGCTTGGTCAAATAGGGTCCTACCCTATAAAAATGCAAAACAACCAACCAACTTAAGGTTATTATTGATGTTATAAGTTTTGAACAATATTTATTGTTTATTGAAACCTACATTTACTTTTTGTTTGATGATTGGATGTTATAACACAAGATCCATATTTGGATCCAAGATCCAAGCTACTCCAAATACAAGAAATTAGATACAAGATAGGAAAGCAGTAAAAACTATATGAGCAGACGAGGTAAAACGATAAATAAGGTAAGGTATTAAAAATCAGTTGGGTACCCAGGGGTCTAATTTGAGGAAGAGAATCAGAATTAAAGAATTTGTGTAAGATATCTAAATAAATAAGTTGAGTGAGAATTTCCCATGAAATAATTTTATTAATGAAAATTCCATTATCCTTACATTCAAAGTATCGCTTTATTATTCTCCTTTTTGAGTCTGAGTCACAGGTATTCTCTACGAGCAGTGCATATTAGGTAATTTTGGGATATACGTTTCCTAGAAACAAACTGCAGTAGGATTCGAAACATAATTTCATTTGATTACACAATTAAATTTAATTACAGTCACTAAAATCGAGATTCATTTCATTTTCACGTTGTTTTTGAATATTGATTTTTTATTAGTTAAGCTTTAAATAAAGAGACGATCCCGAAAACCCCTCTATTAAAGGGAGACTCTTCAACTACATAATTCGAGCAAAGAACTTCGAGAATATACAGAATTGCATTAAACAGCACCATGTCTGTAATTATCTCAAAAATTATTACGAGAAATTACTCCTCTTCTCTCGCCTTCGATGGCTTAAAAAGAGCAGCTAAGTACTACAACAATTAACCGTGAATTAACAAATGCGCTAAATTGGGAAAGTTAGTTCCGCCGGCTACTAACAATTGGTGGAGGCAATTTAGTTTGCTTTCAGAGTCTTCTTTTTCCCCACACCTTTTACGGCAATTGCCTCATGAAATAAATCCAGCTGGAATTGCCAATTTCAATTACGGTCTTGCTGAATGGGAGCCGTGTTTAACGAAGAACTTTGGAGGAGGAGGGAAGATGGTTCTGAATGCCGAGAAGTCAGTCCTTGTTGGATATAATTGGAAAATTAGGTCTGCGATGCAGCTTTACGTTATTTCTGTAGTGGATTTGGTTTCAGACAAGTTGGCCATCGTAAATGTCATCATTAGTTTACTTATTTCCCATGAGAAATAAACTATAGAAATTTGTTGCAAGATAGTACGTTTGTTTTAATTCGTTTGATATAATAATAACATGCATAAAAAGTTTTGAACAACTCATCAGAACGACGAATCAAAATTGAATCTATTCAGTGCTTTGCTTACAATCCACTTGTAACCAACTTTTAAATCCTTCAATAAATTTTTCTCGCCGGGGATATCCATTAAGCTCCGAAAACCTCTCTGGAGGATAAGTACTTTGGAGTAAGTAAGATAAGTACTCGTTATATATGTATGCAATACTTAAAAGATATAGTCAACTTTTTATCCTATGCTAGACCACAGTCTTTTCCTCCATAAGTCCCTGTCTGACAGTTCAATATAGTCTTGAAACAAAAATAAAATATGGAACACTATCGGCAGAATTATTCACTGCAATGTCTGTAAGATCAGGCTAATTATTGAGGTGAGTTCGTGTAATGTTCGAAAGACCACACAGAGGGCGAGTAGGTGAATCTGAATTAGGTAGAGATGATTTTGCAGGTAGTCGTGTCCAGTGAGCATACGAAAACAAGCGACACTTATTGCTATATATATTACTCCTATAGACTCGGTAGATACTGTGGCAACTGAGACTTTGACAAGGAGTTCCAGCCTTTCTCTTTAGTTATATCTTTTTAATATTCAATTAGGAAATGTCTGATTTTTATATTTATAATCCTTTTTACTGTACGGTTTTCAATGGGAAGACTTGACCGGAGTATTTCAGAATTGGCCATCGATAAGCCTCCGCCAATTTATTCCCATGAACACCACAGTCACTGAACACCACAGTCACTAGTTACACTGCAATGTGATATGTCAGCCCTAATAGAATTTGCTGCAATTTGGCACTTCGAAATCGATGCTGAACTACTGCTAGAGGCAAATGTAATTGTCTTCATTGTGGCTTGAGTCAGCACAAATGACAACATTAGGTTCGTTTTTTTCCCTGATAGCCTCTAGGGCCTGGAAATAGCAACTACTTCACCATCAAAATTATTGCAGTACATTTCAACAGCGCTACTAATTGAGAAGAGCCTCGAATTCCCAATACCAGTAGTCTTTACGGTATCCATAACAAAGTATGGAAAATTAGTATACAAGTATTTACAC
The DNA here is from genome assembly GCA_933210815.1 of Meta bourneti. Lineage (NCBI taxonomy): Eukaryota > Metazoa > Arthropoda > Arachnida > Araneae > Tetragnathidae > Meta > Meta bourneti. Next base: position 75,516,718 of record OW119923.1, on the reverse strand, counting down.
ATAAAATGGATAGAAAGCACAGCATGAAAATGAATTGCGGTATTGTGAACTCAAGGGTTATGACGTCTGAGCTGCACAGAATCTATCTAAAGTCAAGATAGGGAAATGTATGTGCCATGCCTCTATCCAAGGGAAAGCGCTGCAGGATCATCAGATTTAGATATTAAACTATATGATATGAGACAGGAATGAACTGATGTTGAATTAATGGTATAGGAACTCCATGGTGGAATCAATAGGAAGCGTTTTGAGGATTTTGTCACATGCATGTATGTTTAACTGGAAGGATATAAGAGCTGTCATAGAAATTCAAAGGTCATTAGCCCTACTTTAACCTTTAATCACTTTCTAGTTCCCCTACATGTTGGCCTCTTGGTTCACTCATTACATTCTTCTTCATCTACGAAGCCTTACCTTATAATAAAGTTCCGGGGCCAATGGTTAGCCCAGTGGAAGAGTCGTGGATTATCAACCGGAGGGTTGCGAGTTCGAAACTCGATCGAATCCAAACCCGTCGTATATGACGGGGCTGGTGTACGGTAAATCTGTAGTGGCCTCAAATGCTTCACGTTGGCGTGGTGTGTAAATTTGGAAAATGGGAAGCCACCTCAGGTGTTGACCTCGTCATCTGACCGTTATTCAAAATTTCCAGGGCTTGTCATTGGCTTTTTCGCTTTGAGATTGATCCCGGATCGTTCGCCAATAGCCCATTGTGTTGCTCCAGTGCGATGTTTGTTCAACTACCTACTTACCTAACCTAGTAAAGTTCCCCGAACTATTTCCGATATACTTTTATTCCTACTCGCTTTTCTAGCTTTTTTCCTGTTCCCAGTCAATAATAAATAAAGAATTCAAACTGTGTAGCCTTTCACTTGAATCTTACGAGAAACCATTTCTGAATGTTTAATGTTGTCAGCGTTTCTTATAAAGATTTTGCTCTAAAAGATTTTACTTTTACCCATGCACTGTGGCGTGACGTTCAAGACTATTGACGTGTCCCAAACATGCGCAGCGTCAGTTTTCAACACATTCCTACCTAGAACTGCTGTGAGATCACCACCCCTAACCGAGGATTTGCAGTGGGATGTGGAGAGAAAGAGTACGGATGGAGAGAGAAGACATTCTGTAAGAACTTGTGGCAGAGTAGACCTGCTGTCCCCGCTCTATGTCATGATAAGCCTTTGTTTTATATAAATATTAAACCTTGCGTATTTGCCCTATGATGTTCTCGTCTATTGTAAATAAAAAAGTATTCGTCCTTAAAATGCTCCCTTTTTAATCTGAAAGCATGAATCATAAAATCTTAACTATATTTTGATCCAACTGCTTTGCTATTTTTAATGTACAGGTGCATAGATTTTCTGTGTTAAACAAGTCTATTTGAATAAATTTTCTTTTAAATATCTATAGCGATCTAAAGAATTATATTTCATTTGTTTCATATTATTTAATTACTTGCTATGAATTGCCACTGTTAAATTAATTTTTTAATAGAATTTAGAACTTTTTATTTTTCTCTTTATTACTTATCTTTTATTGTTTTTATTACTTTTTTGCTGTTTTATTATTTCATTTTGCTGTGTTTTATTACTTCTCTTTTACTGTTTTTATTTCTCTTTTACTGTTTTTTACTGCTTTTCTGTTTCTGTGATTGACCATCATGTTTTTATATTCAGAGTTTTCACATACAGGGTTTCTAATGTATTTTTGTTGCAAAATCTTGAGTTTGTCGGAGTAAAATTGTATTGTTCTGAACCTTTGCTATCGCGCTTCTTACTAACCGGATTTGCATTGCTAATATTAAGAAATTCTGTGTTTCCGGATGCACCAAGAGAATTTCATCCGTATAATATTATCTGTAATTCTTGAAACTTCTTGTGTTTACTTTAGTGGGATTTTGTTATCATCATCTCCATTCCACGAAGGAAAATTATCTTTGGAACCTTTGTGTTCACAAACTAGGGTGTCTTTTGGCGAAGCAGAATGGTAGCATCTGTATGCCATTTGTATAATTTAAATTGAATTAACTTTACTTTTCAGTCATAGAAATGCTAAATATGGAAAGAGAAATTTTTAGTTCTGAATAAGCTTTCTGATGGAAGTACATTAAAAACGCGTGTTTCGTGGTAATAAGAGAGAATAATGTGGAATTTTTTTTGAGGATCTTTTGCATTTGTGAAGTAACGTGACATAACGGAGATTTTTTGAGAATATAGGATATGAGTGGTCATGTAGGGAAGGAAAAAGTATTCATACAAATGAAAGAAAATAATTTAGTTTCATGAAATATTTGCTCTTTCTGAACAATTTTTACTATCAAAATAACTATACTTTTCATATAATTAATAATTTACTGTGAAAAACATGGACACATTGTAAAATAATAGGTGAATCTCACATGTAGTTGGATATTGAAGGGAAAGTAGAGTTATATAAATTGTATTATACCAGCATTATTTACATATAGAAATTTAATAACTATGTACACAATCATCTACCTTCATACGAATACATAATTCCTTCGGCATTAAATTTATGAACTAATGTCATTTGACGGGACAGGGATTTAAAATTGTCATAATCACTCATCAATAGAATAAAACCCTGTGTTTAGAGCCATTACTTTTCTATTAAGAAATAAGAAATACATCAGTAAATATATTTTAAAAAACTTTAAAAATATTTAAATACCCATATTAGATCCAGATAATAATAATAATGATCTACAAGGTTTTATAACATAAACAATATAATTGGTTTTGACTAATTTTTGATACTGATTTCAGATCTGACCTTAAAAACAGCCAGCATTTCAAGTTTTTTTTATTAGAAATTTAATATTTGCTATTTTTCAAAATTAGGGTTTTTATAGTCATGTTAAACGACACTTGATCTTTCTATTTTCATAATTGCTACCTGGCATTTTATGGGTGGCAACACTAATTTTTTCGCTGGTGGAGAATATGTGACCACCACTGAACCGCTATTGTATTTTCCATAGAAGGAGAAACACGTGTTGCTTGTTTGTGAGAAGAATTTGGACACAAATTGAAACAAAGGCAGCGTTGAGTATGTGTTGACGTTCCATATAAGTTTTGCTATCTGTGAGGGCAAAATATTTTAAAATCTCAGAGTCGTTCATTGACAAAGACTGAAGAGATCTAGTGATTTCTACTTTGGTTACAATATTGAAGTTCAAAATAAATTGTGGATTCCACATGTATGCTCCACTTCCTACTTTGTAGGCCTGACTGGATGGTTGAAAGGTGAGATAAAATCTGTCTTTTGCAGTTTTGATGACTTGGGGTGTCAACCAGTCACGTGGAAGATTGTTATTTTTGTTTAACTAAAGTGAATGACTTTTCTCCTCATGGGGAAGATCTTCCCATACCAAAACATGCAATGAACTATGAAGAGATAGATTCAAATTCATCAGTGGCACCTGAAGATCTTGTCCCTATATACAATCTTGAACATTTAAACGAGTCTCATTTTATTGATCAAAATCAGTTGAATGATCTCGTTCAAGGCCTACATCTTTCCAAAGAAGCTGAACGTTTAGTTCCAGACTTCAAGAGTGGAACCTTCTAAGAGTACACGTGTTTTGTGTTAAGGATAAGAAATTGGGTCTTTCTTCTTTCTATGAAATATAGGAAGGTTTGTGATTTTGCTCAGATTTTGCAGGACATGTCTCCTAGCTAAAGGTCTTTAGGACCTGGTTTAGCTCAGAGTAGGCCAAGTGAGACAAGTAAAACTTTTAACAATTTGTTTCTTATCTATTTTATTGCATGACACAAACATGTTTTGTGTAGATTAACTTGAATTATTGTGAATCAAAAAAATTGCATGCATGACTATATAAATAATTTTTTCGTCACTGATGCCTCTGTAAACACTGATAATGATGTTTGTTGGATGAAAATAAAGAAAGATTTGCATTTAATAATAATTATACATAAAAGAAAATTACTGCATAATATTGAAATTAGAAAACCCATTTCCATTTAAATTTGGGAAAATTAAAATTAAAGATTGAGTAGATGTACTGAAAATTATTTAATAATATTTTAAAAGAGTAAAGGTATCTACAGAGATATTAATTTAATTATCTTTACATCTGAGTGATGGCCAAAGTGAAGCTACTTGAACTAAATAACTGTCTGAAATAAGCTTCATTTTTCATTAACATCAGTTGCAACAATAAACCAAAAGAATATAAGTGATATACACTGTTTGGCAAGGACTCATGGATTCGTAAATTAAAATCCTTCTTCTGTCTGGGTTCACCAAGTGTTTACTTACTTCCTAAAAACATTTTTTTACTATTATGAAGTAAAGTAAACAACCTGATATCGACTTTTCTGAATATTTTTTTCGAATGTGTGTGATTATTACTCCTATTTGAAAATGCGGTAAGATAATCTGAAATAATTGTAACAATTTAATAATCGACATGTTCTTCGGGCATCGTGTTTTTACTCCAATAGCACACGCTGCAAAAACTTACTTTATAGAAACAAATTATCTAATTTAATAAAGTCAGCAAACAATGTAAACTAACCCTATTTTGAAGGCTTTCTAAATTGAAAAAATTAGAAGAAATCTATGACATCATCAAGAAATGGTGGATACAAATCAATATATAAGCAGGAAAACATACGTGAATTCATACCGAATAACTAATGTTATGTTTGATAATATTAAGGATATGTTTCAGTTTTATATATATATATATATATATATATATATATATATATATGTATGTATGTATGTATGTATATATACAGGGTGATTCTACGGTCATGGGACAAACGGAGGGGCGGTACAGCTTACTAAAACATACATTTTTCGTTTAGGAATGTATGGTCGGAAGTGACGCGTGGAAGCACGAACACAAAATGAGACATGAACAGAAAAACATTGTTTATTTACAAAATCCTTGCAAAGTGCTTCTTTGAAGCAAAGTTTAGAATAAATGCTCAAAATGGCGACCACCAACAGTAATACATGCTTGGTAGCGTCGAAGGAGTGATTGGCGAACAGTTCCAAAGATGCCAAGCATTTCGCACACGCTTGCAGCCGCAATGGATAATCGAGCAATGAGGTCCTCAATTGAGTCAACGGGAGTCCCGTAAACGTTGGTCTTCAGATGCCCCCATAAGAAATAATCGATGCTCGATAAATCTGGCGATCGGGGTGTTCATCGGACTGGTCCACCACGCCCAATCCATCACCCCGCAAAACTGGCATCCAGGTAATTGCGGACAACCACGTTGAAATGGGCTGGCGCACCATCATGCTGAAACCACATGTGATTACGAACGACAGTCGGAACATCTTGCAGAAATTCTGGTAAAACCTCTTCCAGAAAAATACTATAATGTGAGCCATTGAGTCGCGTTGGTAGGAGATATGGGGCTATGAGGAAATCGTTCACAACACCCGCCCAAACATTCACAGAGAAGCGTTTTTGGAATGCATGTGGACGTGTAGCTAGTGGATTTTCTGTTGCCCCACATGAGTATTGTGCACATTGAAAACACCTTCCTGTGTAAAAGTCGCCTCATCTGTGAATAGCACAGAAGCTGGGAAATCCGGCTGCAACGCACACTGCTGCCAGAACCATTGGCAGAATTCTACGCGCAGCGGGTAATCACTTGTCTGCAAAGCTTGAACTCTGAATATGGAATGGGTGTAAACGTTCTTCATTTAAGACTCTCCAAACGGTGGGTTGACTCACATGTACACGACGTGCAATAGCTCTTTTACTTGTGTGGGGTGTTTCATCCACAATGTTCAAGATGGTTTCTTCCATGTTTGGAACTTTTCTTCCATGTTGGATGGTTTCTTCCATGAAGAACTGTACGATAGTACAGTTCTTGATCCAGTTCTTCCGTCAGAGCTGGCGATGAATGAACCATTTTCACAAAGGTGCCGATGCAACCGCTCAAACATTTTGTGGTTCGGCATACGCCTGTTCGGAAAACGTTCCTGATACAGCCGTAGCGCTGCTCTGCCGTTCCCATTAGCAGCACCGTACATCATATGCATGTCCGCCTTTTTACTATTTGTAAAATCTTCCATCACGGCCGACAGCACAGTTGCAAATGACGTTTTCCCGCAGATGCATCAGATCACGGATGGCCAGGCGCACTACTGCCCTCAACCCACATCTGCCGAGTTTGTATTACTGTTGGTGGTCACAATTTTGAGCATTTATGGTAAACATTGCTGCAAAGAAGCACTTTGCAAGGATTTTGTAAATAAACAACGTTTTTCTGGTCATGTCTCATTTTTTGTGTCCGTGCCTCCACGCGTCACTTCTGACCATACATTCCTATACGAAAAATTTATGTTTTAGTAAGCTGTACCACCCCTCCAAGTTTGTTGTCCCATGACCGTAGGATCGCCCTGTATATATATATATATATATATATATATATATATATATATATATATATATATATGAGAAATGTATGTGAGCAAAATGTTAGACCTACTACAGGTATATCGAGAACATGCAACGCATATACACGATGTTTTCTAAGTACCAATAAAGGAGTGAACGAAATTTTGTTGTCAAAATGTGGATATTTTACCTGTCATGGTCATACAAGGTAGATGAAAAAATAAATAAGCTATGATATCATTTTTGAGGATAGATCAGAAACAAATTAGAACTAGAATTGAGAAGAAAATAATTTAGTCAAATATCAATGAAGAATAAAGTGGAAAATAAGTGTTTTAGAGTAATCTTGAAGTTTTCAACCATCAATTGTGTTTTGTTTACATTTGTTAAAAATATTACAATTAAAATGCAAATTGTACGTAAATCTTTAAAATATTCAAATTTCAGCAACTTAAACTTAGAACTTAAGTAATAATTTTATCACAAGCTTATTCACGTGTTCTTTCTAAAAACAGGAATATATGTTACAGGAGTTATAAAAGTCCCAAAACCTCTTTTGAGATAGTCCCTACTCGACTTTATCTTATAGACTTTAAGTGGTTTAATTGCTAAATAAAATTTAAAAAATATTAATTTGTATGAACTCATGCTATGCAGAAAATTTCATACTTTTAAAATAAATTATCGTAATTTTAAAATGAATTCCACTTGTTTTATGCTGAAAAATCTCTTGAATGCTAGGTCGGTGCAACTTTGAAATTAAAAGAGCAGTCATTTTACGCTATAATAAAAATAATCTGGTGAGCACAGCCTTTCAGGTAAGCAAATTAATAAACCGTACACTGAAAAGCTTCTACTTGAATCTGTCGACAATATTTCACCCACTCGCTAAATGAACACATTTGCATTTTAAGATGGCAGTAGAAATATTAATATGTATGGTTGAGACCTCAATAAATATTTTCTATCGAGCGAATCAAATGCTAAATTTTAGGGCCGCAAGGGAATATGCAAATTTTGATGCTGGAAAGTAAGTTGACATTGAATAAATTTCACAGGAAGTGTACCAGAAATGATGTTAACTATCTGAGTTTAGCGTAGTGGGAAATTAGGACTACTGCTCGAAACAACATTCACCAATTAAATTGTCAGCTAACCTTAAACCAAACATAAGAAAAATATTACATTGGAATAATTTATAAAGCAAAGTCTGTTTACAATTATGCTATTTGAATTCCTAACAAATGAAGACACACATTTAAAAGGTGGAATCTACACTCTGTGGAAAAATCGAGATACCACAAAGTCCACAAGTCAGTGTTCGATAGGAATGAAACTTAGTATGTCTTAGATGTATACGAAGGAATAAAGGAACGAATGTTTTCGAATTCAGGCGTTTTAGTCGCCGCCGCATGGAATAATTCCAGCAAAAGGTTTTTCACATGAACAGTGTTAAACTGACCTAAAACAATGGTTTCCAGTCGTAGGAACTCGTAAAACCTTTCAGAAGTTTCTATTCGAGTGAAACATTAATATCAAACTTGGTCAAACTTCCGCATAAGTGACCACATAATGGGTTTGTCTTAGGATGGTATTGCTGGACTAATACTGTTCTATGAAAGCTACTACCCATTTTATTGAAGATATTTGCTATTTAACTCTCCAAATGGTATCGACGAGATATCTCGTCCACGATTTGGTTAATTTTGTAAAGGACAAGATATCTCGTCTACCAAGATCTGTCGGTTCTGCCAACAACAAGATATATCGTTAAGACAAAACTGTCCTTTTAATCCTAGGAGGATAAAGATACAAGTAAGCAAAAAAATTATTCGTTGCCTAGAATTGGTGACAGTTTTGAACGCGTTTTTGGATCGGAGGCTGGCCACTACAGGGCAGTTTTCGATGCAGAAATAAACCACCAGGGGTGTTAAAGTGCAATCTGCAAAGTAGAATTCCTGGAAAAATCAAACAAAGGGTGTACAGCATCTTGGATATAATGGAAATGATGGAAAATTTACAAACGAGAGAAGCAATGGAGAGAATTACCAGAAAATTTAAAGAATACGTGGACCTTCAATTACAATAGTTTCCGGGCCCCTTACACTCCTCACACGACCGGCCTTTTAAATCACTGCTTATGGATCTGGTTGCTGGAATAAGACCCTGATAAAGGAATACTCAGACCCCATCGGAAAGTCACCATAATCGTGAAACACTCCTCATTACGAAACTCAAAAGCATCCATTAAAAATATTTTTATTTGAAAGGGCATCCTGTAAGAGTATACATGCAACGCATCAACCCTCTTACAGGATGACTCTTACATGATACACTCGCAGACACATTCTACCTTACGATAAAAGAAATAACAGTGCTTCCTCCCATTCAATGTCTCCTCGAATGTCATTGATATAAACCCCACTTCAATTCAGCGTTTACCGTCGATGGATACAAGCCTAAAATTTCGATTGTTTTCCCACGGCATTAGAGGCCTATGCTACATTTTAAATATTTTAAGATATCTGTATGCCTTTTAAACGCCATTTTCATTCAAACTTTACATATTATACTACAATTAGTTAGCTCTTCAAATCACTTCGGATTTCACTTCTACGTTCATTATAACTGGATATATAAAATTTAAAAAAATGTTAACATCTACATTTGGCATGGGGGTTTATATTGTTTTTTCCATTTTCTCGAAATGCAATTTTCGCTAAGCCTTACTCTCCGCAAAACACAATATCTCAGGGAATGCATCAATTAAATTCCTTTGAAATTTTTATATATGTTCCGAAGGTTAAAATCAGGATTTTACGTATTATTATTAAAAAATTTGTATTTAAAAAATTGAGCAGGATGCAAACCTGAATATTTATTGTATTTTGATCTTTCATCATGTTTTTGCAGAGATGACTGACGTTAAAGTCTACAATTAATTTAAATACAACAATATAGTAATGATTGTAGTTCAATACCTGAACCAATGTTTTTAGAATATAATTCACTTTACAAACTGGACAGATTTTAACTATTCTTTATAGTATAGCGTCTTGCGTAAATGGTATTTTTGGCATTTTATTACACTTCTTACTCCCTTTTTATAAAAAATGTATTTAAAACACAATATTTTTTGCCCTAAAATGCTTTTTCTACTAAACATCAATAACAAAATCTATAAAAATCTAAGTTTCGTGATAATTTCAAAAATTGCCTCCGAAGGTATAGATACCTTAAGCATAATATTTAATAAATATTTGATTAATAATACAATATTGAAATATAAAGACTTCTATGTGGTAAAATTTTAAATCGTAATTTTTACTACATGCGTATGAAATTCGAGAAAATAGTAAGAAACGTGAAGTGGACGAATACTTTGTGACCCACTGTATATGTTTCGCGGTTGCTTCGGCATTTCTCCTCCAATATAACAAAACTTTCTCGTATACGGTACAAATTTTGTTAAGATATAATGCAATTTTCTATTAGAATGATAAATTTTGCTATTGATTGTATTAATTTTAAAATATTTAGGGTAGTGTAAATTTATAAGAATAATTTTAAACTTATTTGGAAGCACGAACACATTGAACATGTAAAAAGAACTAATTATTCGTACACTGACCTTAAATAATAGAAAACTAGAGAATGTGTTGCATAATAAAAATTCCTTAATTTTCACAAATAAAAGTAATTAATTAAAACTTTGAGAAAAACTTACAAAATGAAAGGCAAAATTGTTTCCTTACGCACTATGCAAATTGATTAGAACATACAGTATAGCTGTCCCTCATTCAATCATTATTACTATCGAATGAAAAAGAACTTCGGTATAGTGTAAGTAATCATTTTAAACGATATATCATTGGATCGCCTAAAGTGGAAATTCCGAGAGCTATTTCCTTGATGATAAAGTTGAGAAATAGAAAATATTGACGAAATCGCAAACAATTCTAAATCTACGGTAAAAATCATTGAAAGATATAATGAAGCAGGAACTGGAAAATAAGAACCGATCCGAAAGATCTCAGAAATATAAGACATACACGAGGAATATTCTACAAAAGGCTTGTGATAATCCAAGAATTAGGGCACCACAACTTGCATCCTTGTTGAAAATTCGTTACAATCTTGAAATATAACCTAAGACTAAGAAAAGTAATTAAAAAAGGTGGCTACAATGGGCATGTTGCACGTAAGAAGCCATTCATGAGCAAACTTGACAGAAGAAACCGTCTTGAGTTTGCAAACAAAAGCATGTAAGTAAGCCCTTAAATTTTTGGAATTCTGTCCTATTCAGGGATGAATCAAATTTTGTCTCTATGATTCAGATGGACGAGTTATGATATGAAGAAAACCAAAACATCAAATGCAAGCAAAAAACTTAAGAACTGTAAGACGCGGCGCAGGAAATGTAAAGGTATGGGGTTGCATGAGTTCTTCTGGTGTGTATAATTTATGTTTTGTTGAAGGTAATGTGGATAGCTATGTGTACCTAGACATCTTGAAACAAAATGTCTTTGCTAGTCTACGAAACTCTCTTGGAGGTCCACTTATCTTCCAACAGGACAACGATTCAAAACACACTGCAACTTTCTGCAAAGAATGATGCCTTTTCCATGTGTCGCAGCAACTTCACACACCACCAGTCTCCTGATTTAAACCCTATGTTATACTTATGGAAAGAAATCGGTCGTGAACTGAAAAATTATGATACCAGCAGAAAAGATAACCTGAAAAGGACCATTCTGGACGTCTGGAACAAAATTACTCTAGAAACAATAAAAAAATTTTGGGAGTCATATCTAAACTTCTGAGAGAGGCCATTAAAGCAAAAGCAGGTTAAATTGACCATTAAATGATGAAACATGGGGAAGGAAATAACATTTAATGAAATATTTTTCACCGTACGGAGACTTTTTTGCTTTACAATAGCTACATTTTTGTGTTATTGTGAATTATGAGTTAAATCATATTAATATTTTTTGTTTAAATGCAATTGAAACTTTCTATACAATTATGCTCAACTGTTTTCCATTTTTATTTCTACGATAATTATATTCTGCAAATAATAAAGTCCTTTATTTCAAATAGTAAGTGTGTATGTAAATTTTTTTACTCACTGTAAATGCCTTGTATGTAATTTAAAAATAAAAGCGTTTCCTAAAATTATCGTACAGGATTAAAAATGTTTTCAAGAAATTAAGCCATTTACTCACCTTGCCTACAGATATTCAACAAAAAAGATCAAATTGAAAATACAGATATATCTTTAAACATAGATTAAAAATGAAAACTTCGAACGGAAAGCAATGCATGTATCTATTTTTTCACTTCAAAATAGATTCCTGGAATATAAGCTAACAGATTACAGAAATTTTAAAAAGCAAACGAACTAATTCAGTTGCGCATGCCAAAGACAATTTCTTGAAATAACAAGGTTGCCTTTTTTGCTACCAGTCCAATTTTAATAGATTTTGTGTTGTATATTTTATTTATGTTTCATTACCTATATCGTCTGTCCCAGATATGCTAAACTTTTTTATATTTGGTAAAGAAAAAGTAAGGCTCAAAATAAAAAGTATTAGAATTTAAATTCCGTAAAAATAGTTTTTGGAAAAATAATTGTCTTTTCAACAGTACTGGTAAAACAATCCAAGTAATCATAATGCTCAATAAACCTTCCAGCTTCTCCAAAACTACCAAATTACGGTTGATTTAAGTATAGTTACTCCAACGTTTTGTTGTACTCGTATAAATATTATAGCAAAGGAAATAAAAATAAAGTTTTGACTAAATAAAATATGATTTATAAAATGTAGAACAGTGCATAAAAATATGTCAAATAAATTTTATGTGATAATTGCTCAAACACAGGTACAAAAACGGACGTAAAACGGGAAAATATACAAACAGACCAACGCAATCAAGTTCAGTCACCATATGAATGTAAGTACTCACAGTATGTAAAATTTCATGAAAATATACACAGCCGTTTGGACGTAATACGGGCCTACACATACAGACAGACACCAAACGCACAAGACACCGATTGACAGCATCAGAATGGCCGAAAAGGATAAATAACTTGAAATGGATCGAAAATATTCAATGCCCAAACAGCCCACTTTTTTATATAGAAATAACACTTTTTTAATTCTCGAACAATAACCTCTTCGGCCTTCGACGCTACAAGGGAGAACTGTCGGCTAATTGTGAGGGCCCAGAGGATAAGCCGAAGTTGCTTCTAACAGGAACAATCACCAACAACCATGCGTTTACAAATCGGGGTACCAGTTCCGCGCCTACTGGGTGTCAGACAAAAGCTATGACTATTTTTCACTTAGGCAGCTATAAACAGCAATTTCAACAATAGCATCATGGAGTATTCAAATCAATACTGGACCGAAGTGAAAATTTGTTGACCCACTGGTACTTTGCATTTTATAAATTTAGTAGATCCATGCTCTCGGATGGGAGTGTACGTTCCGACTCAGTGTTCTCCGGAAGTCAAGCAATGTACTAATGCAATCTTTGGGTTCATTTCAATGATTACTAGCAGAATTATCTCATCAATCAATTGATTAAATGTTGATTAAAAAGTGATCAGACTAATCACTTCTCTTGAATAACAAAATGCAAGCATCATTTAAGTGTGCGGAAAATAATTTTTTAACGTAGCTTTAACTTTTTCATACCTTCTATAATTTACTTTAGATGCAAATATGTATAATTATATGATATATCCATCCATATAATCCATTTCATATTCATCGCACTTCTGCTGTAAGAGAAACTACGAAACTACTTTTTTCTGAGATGTCGACAACAGAAGTCTATTTTGAGTTTTGGAGTGATTACAAATATCTCCATTTTCAGTAAAAATGGCGAATTTTCGGCGTATAGTCTTGCACTCAGTTTTCCTATGAATATTTCTTACTCGTGCCATTCTTGCACCAGGTATGCGATGTTTTCGAATTTCAACATCAATATGAGATGATGGTAAATTAAATTGTTATGGCATCCGTGATTAATTTCTTTTAAAGCATCACCCTTTTTTCTTGAAAATTCCTTCGTCATCTGACCATGGTTCAAAATTGCGTGGTTTTGTCCTCGAATCTTTCCCTTGGGGGATTGATCCCGGACGTCATCAATAGCGGCCGGTGCAAATTTAATTAATTACCATTACCATTACCTTGAAAACTCCTTTTAGTGGCACGCGGAATAACGGAGCTTGTTTTAAAAATAAATGTCAAAGCAAACTCCATCAATTATAATTTTTCAAAAAACAGAGGGTTGATTTTTTCAGTTTTTCATATAGAGAATCACTGCTTTCAATGAATGTTTCACACGTATCTAAGTTGAGTAAGAACAGCTTCAATTTGTGCAGTAAGCAACCTCAACCTGTTAATTAAGACAGAAAATTTCAATTTTTCAAAATTCCTGATATTGTTCCAAGATCAGCAGTCTTATTTAAAATTCGCTTTACTCCAACATATATTCAATTTTAAACCGAATCCTTATGGTACTTTTCTAAATTCAAATTTTTTTTCTAAATGGAAATCACATACCTATTTAGAACCATAGATGTAGATACTTAACTATGAAGTAGTTTTCAATACCCATGAAAAACAAATGTAAATTTAATTGATTTTAATCGTCTTGTAATGAAAATATATGTCAAAATTTTGAAACATATTTGAACTACACTTATGGCTATCCGTTTTAATTTAACGTTACTCATCTAATTTTAAAGTGAATTTTTTTGAAATTTTACCGGTCATTTTAAAATAAGAAGTTACATCCTTAATTCTAAAGTTTTGTTTACTCATTTTATTTATTTTCAGGAAACAGCATTCTACGAACCATTACGTATTCAACCGAAGATTTAAAGAAAGTTGGTCGAAATATACATATACCAACAAGAAAATACTCTTGTCTACTGATATTTTGCAGAAAATATAAATAAACAATTTAAATTTAACTACTAAATAATATATCTGCGATATGTAAAATGCTGGAACACAAATAGAAACAGAAACGAAATTCGGTTCATTGAAAAAATGCAGAATTCTGGAAAAAGAAAGATATGAGTAAACGTGTCAAATTTCTATTTCCTGAATATATTCTGAAATAGAACAATTCGTAAAAACAATATTGATAGAGAAAATAATGATTTATTTACAAAAAAGAGCACATATTTATAATACTTGGAAATGATCAAAAATGACCGCAATATTTCGGTGTCAACTCAAATGCACAAACACAGAATTCTAAATCAAGTTAAAAAATGAAACATTAATTCTGCCGTTTCCAGATACCCAGTAGCAAAATTACGCTTTTGGGATGATTGAGTTTTTCATTTGAAATTTTCGTGTTCCATTACAAAATTTAAATTGCATTAAAATAAGCATTTTAACTATCCATTTTTCATCAATAAAATAAAAATTTATAAATTATTCATATTATGGAAAGAAATAAAAATCATTTCAAACATAATTAGAATTTTAAATTGTTTAAATATAATTTTCGGAAAAAATTGTTTTTCGTGTAATACTTGGTAAAACGATTTTATTGGAAAATTTGATTTTCGATCAACACTGGTAAAACAAACGGAGTTGTGTACAGCAATTGTTTTATGCTCAATATTATTCCTATGGCAATTTCGAATTGTTTTTAGCCCCCTCTGCACACCTAGGTTAAATAGAACGGGGTTAATATGTAGCCTACGTTATCCGCAGAGTTCTAAAGATTATGTGTACTAAATTTAGAGTGGATTGGCCAAATAGTGTAGCTTTGTATAGAGAACAGACAGACGTCCAACTTTGCTTTACATAGTATACGTATATACTAGCAGAAATACCCGGCGATGCTCGGGGGGAATTGGTTAAATTTTGATTCTATTACATGGAAAAATGCAAGCATCATTTAAGAGTACAGAAAATATTTTTAACATCATTTTACCTTTTTCATAGCTTCTACAATTTACTTCGGACGCAAATATGTATACATAATATATCCATCCATATAATTCATTTCATATTCATCACACTCTTGCTGTAAGACAGACTACAAAAACTTTTTCTGAGATGACTTCAGAAGTCGATTTTGAGTTTTTTGAGTTTTGGAGTGATTACGAATGCCAATTAAGTTCATTTTCAGTAAAAATGAGAAACTTTTAGCGTTGTCTTGCAAGCAGTTTCCCAATCACGCAATTTCCCAATTTATGATACCCTTGCACCATGGATTTGATGTATTCGAATTATATTATCATTGTGAAAGGATGGCAAATTAAACTGTTACGGCATTCGTGGTTAATTTATTTTGAATAGAGAGCCTATATAGAATAGAGAGGTGACATAGGGAAAACGGCAGCCATGTTTTTCGACCGTTGTTATGCCAACGCGGACGCTATGCAAATGGCCGGTTTCACTATGGTTGCTAATCAGGTTATTTTGATACGAAGATTTCGGGTTTGGCGTTGGGTTTTAAATATTGATAGATTGGATTTTCTTACGGCATAAGAGCTACTCATTTAGACCACAGACCAGTTTATAAACCAGTAATATACAGGACTTAATATGGTGTGCTTGAGGGTCTGAATAAAAAAAATAATTTTTTTAATTTCATGCATTGAGTTAGATTTGAATTAGGAACACTTTCATGTTATTCCAATGTGGGGCAACGTATTTTGCACTGTAATTTTCCGAATAAATTATTCATTTAAAATATTTTTTCATAAGATAAAAGAGCTCTAAATGCTTAATAGAAATACGGTAAGACTCCAATTATCACGACGTAATCCGGATATGGAAAAATCCGGAGAATTGGGGCAGTCATAAAAAAAACGGTTATGTTGTGAAATAAAAGAGGAGAACATTGATCTAAAATATTTTTTGTTTATTTTTATTACGAGAATACAGTATATTTGAATGGCAACTTAATAAAAAAGTAGGCCTAATGTACCGTATTTTGAAAATAAAGTAAATAATTATTTTAAATATCCATTTTCCATCATTCAAATGTTCAAAAATTATTTACATTCTAGAAAGAAATAAAAAATAAGCTTAAACATAGTTCAAATATTAAATTCTTTAAATATAACGTTTCGGAAAAAATTGTTTTTCAAGCAATACTAGTAAAACAATTTTATATGCTTTCCATTATTGGCGGAATGTCGCATCGTTTGGCGAGAATGGTCGACGGAATTTTACACATGTACCTTTGCTTCTTTTTAGTTGTCTAAATTAACGTTCTCAACAGTTTACACCTTATTTCGTTCATTAAGTGGGTAGGTTGATCTATATTAAATAAAAAAAAGCGTTCTTACCTTCAAAATTATGTAAATTACAAGTGTATCCAAACAAAACTTCCAAAATAGCAATCAGCAACGTACAACCGCCATGTTGAACTGACCTAAAAAGGAAAAACATGGCTGCCGGCCGCATCAGTCATTTTAAAATAAGAAGTTATACACCTTACTTAAAAAGATTTCCATTATTTTTATGAAACAGGATTTTACAAACGGTAAGGTATTTAACCAAATACTTAAGGAAAGTTCGCTGAAACATGCATATATCACCAAGTCTATATACCCATGTCTAGTGGTATTTGGCAGAAAATAAAAATAAATTTCATTACAATTTAACACCTAAATAATATATTTGTAATATGGAAAGTAATGGAACACAATACAAACAGAAAGGAAATTCTGGTCATTAAAAGAAGCAGCAGAATTCTAAAAAACGAAAGATCTGAGCAAGCGTGTCGAATTTCGACGGCATGAGAATATTCTAAAATAGAGAAATTCAAAAAGGACGCTTGAAATATATTGATGGACAATAATGAATTGTTTACAAAAAGAACACAAATTTACAAAACTTAGAAATACTCAAATATGACCGCAACATTTCTGTCTTAACTCAAATACACAAACACGGAATTCTTAATCTAATTTATAAAATAAAACTTTAATTCTGGCGTTGCCATATACCGAATTGCAAAATTACGCTTTTATCATCAATGAGTTTTGTTTGGCTTTTCGTGTTCCATTACAAAATGAAAATTGTGTAAAATTAAGTATTTTAAATATCCATTTTTCATCATTCGAATATTCCTAAATTATTTATATTATGGAAATAAATAAAGAATCAGTTCAAACATAATTAGAATTTTAAATTGTTTAAATATAACGTTTCGGAAAATACGTTTTTGGAGCAATACTGGTAAAACAATTTTATTAGAAAATATGATTTTTGATCAATGCTGGTAAAACAAACTGAACAATCCTTTATATTCAATGTTTTTCCTATGGCAATTTTGAATTGTTTTAGCACCCTTTTCACACCTAGGTTAAAGAGAACGGGGGTTAATATGTAGCTTGCGTTACTCACAGGGTTCCAAAGTATAAGTGTACGTATTTGGCGTAGGTTGATCAAACTGTGTAGATTTGTATAGAGAACATACATACAGACAGACGCCAACTCTGCTTTGTATATATATACTATATATAGATAGATTAATGAGGGTAAATTAGATACAAAAAGTTTTATTAAAATTTTACGGATGGTTGCAAAAATACATTTTTATATATAGTAAGGTGTGTGAAAGGGACTACAAAAATACCGCACGCACCTGCCTTGAATTAATTGAAAATACTGACCACACAATAAAACGTAAAAAATTCTAGCATGTGCTGCTTTTCTGTTAATGAAAAATTAAATTCTGAAGGTTTTGAAGAAAATGCAATTGTAGACAATTTTTTTGAATAGTTGAAAACTAGGTCAGAAATAGAAATATAAAACAAACTAATTAAGTATAAATTGAGATATTTAATAAATAATTTCAATTTAAATATTTAATGCCGATACGACACAATAACGCATTAAATTGTTCTCATTTATAGTAAAAATTTCATATAAATTTTTACTTGGTAGAGCAAAATTTTAGTTTTAAAAGTTTAAGAAAAAATATAATCATAGCTGACGAATTTTATACTTTTAAAGAGAAAATTACAAGAAATAAAATAAATATAAAAGTTTGGAAGAAACAGAAATCGGCAGATTTTTATAGTTTTGAAGAGTTGAAAATTACTGCGAGAAACAAAAATAAAATAATATTTAAGGACCTATCTGGTATAGGATTATATTCGACTTGTTCGAAGGGCCATATGTAGTTTAAGGTAAACGGAAAGCCACATCTTGTCTTTCGATCATGTAAACCTATTCAGAGGGTCATGTAAAAGTGTTTGAAAAACTGCATCTGGCCTCAAGATCGGGTAAACTTGGTCGGAGAGCCACATCTGGACTACGGGGTAGGTTGAATCCGTTCTGGGGCCGCCTTTGGACCGCGGGCTGCGTTAATCTGCCCAGAGATCCGCTTCTGGTCTGCGGGCAGGGTAAACTGGTTCAAGTGGCGGTATCATATCTGAGAGCCACCTAAGCTTTTACAGAGGGCCAGGCAAACTTCTCCGGAGGGCCGTGTCTCGTCTTCAGGCTAGGTAAACCTATCTGGTGGGTCGTACCTGGTCTGTGACCTGCGTTTTTGTGGGTCGTATTTTGTCTGCGAGCCGGGTAAATCTTGTCGTGGGGCCGTATCTGACCTGCGGATCCGATAAACCTATCCGAAGGCCGTATCTGGTCCACGGGTTTGATAAAAATATTTGAAGGGTCGGTTAAATCTATGCGGATCCTATCTGGCTTAACAGCCTGTAAACACTATCCGAAGGGCCATATCTGGACTTTTGGCCTGATGAAATTATTTTTTTTTTTATTGAACAAAAGCAAACTCCCCGTGCACCACAGAAGTACAACACGGGCATACAGAAGTAAGTTGATTTAACAAAGAAACAGTGGAAAACAATTTAACTAATATTACAAGATTCTATGAACTTGACAAATGAGTAGAAAAGCAGATTAGATTTTACAAAAACACTGAGTTTCACTGGCCATGTTTTACCTAATTTTCTCAAATAATTTTTCAGGCACATTCTTGAAGTTTTAAATGCAGGACAACTAAAAAGCAAATGCTCTACATCTCGTGGCTGCTTTTTAAAACACTCGCACAAATCATTAGTCCGAAGATGAAACCTATATAGATATCTAGCAAAATTTCCATGGCCAGATAAAAATTGTGTAATTTGGAAGTTTGTGAAGAAAAATAATTCTGAGTTCAATCTATGCTTAATAGTAGGAAAAAATTTTTTGGTGTGGCCAGCTTTCTCAGACGAGACATACTCTTCGTTCCACTTAGCAACAAGCTTGTCATACATAATATGAGCCTTTCAAGTAACACTTAGGAATGTTACAATTTACATCAATTGCTAAATTCAAAGCGTCTTTGGCTAAAAAATCAGCTCTTTCATTCCCGTAAATTCCAGTGTTCACACACATAGGCAAAAAAATCTCAGTTTCTCTATTTTTAAGAGAACTAATGGTTAAAAGCGTTTCAATAACCAATTTTTCTGTGCTTGTAACATTCTTCAGTAAATGTAAAGAGGAAAGATAATCGCTACAAATAAGGTACTTTGAACAAAAATTTCCATTTTCTTTAAACCACTTAACTGCGAGATTAATACAAAGCAATTCTGCTTGAAAGATAGTGTATTCATTCCGGATACGATGTTTATAAAAGCCGCATTCGAAGTTGTTCTCAAATAGAACAAAGGCAAGGCCAACCTTGTTGTTCATCTTACTACCGTCCGTAAAACAGACTTTCTGAAAACGCTTCTCCACATTTTTCTCGTTTAATTGGATGAATTGGTTTAAAAGCAGCCGGATGAGGGATGTCGCAGAGAGGCAATTTTCCATCAACACAGTCCGTCGAAAAATCATTTAGAACCGAAGCATACAATTCATTTTTGCACTTAATTTCCAAGTCTAAAGGTGGAACTCCAGCTATAGCAAAGGTTTGCTTCGTAACTTAAAGTTTTATAACCTCTGATAAGACGCAGAAGGATTCTCCACTGAATCTTCCTCAACCTGCGTCTGTTAGTCTTAGTCTCCAAAGCCTGTCCCCAGATCCGGGATCCATAAGATATGAAAGGCACACAATACCTTGTTTATACATAACTTTTAAAAGCCCATAGCCTACTCCAAATGCATTGGCAATACGATACAAGCCAGTAAGGAGTTTTTCGCATTTATTGGAAACATATTCAATATGGTTTTTCCATTTGAGTTTACTGTCCAGGAAAACACCAAGGTATTAAATTGGTCAACAAATTCGAGAGTTGAACCCTCAAGGATCAAAGGCGAAATAACATCTTCATCCAATTTTCCACCGATAATCATAGCTTTACTCTTGGAAGGGTTGAGCCCTGAGGACAACCTCTCTCTAAAGAACAAATTTTGCCTTCCGATAAAAAGTTCTGCAGTTCTTTCATTCAGAAAACTTCTGACAAAGTTATATAAATTTTTCGGAATATCAGCGTCTTTTAAGATATTCAAGATAGAAGGCCACCACGCATTATCAAAGGCACCCTTTATATCAAGAAATATTAGCACACTTGTCAGCCTCTTCTTCCCATGCTGCAGGATGTCACACAATCGAAGCAGATCGTCTTCAGTAGATTTTTGAGGAGTAAAACCAAATTGGGCATCACTAAAGAAATTATCTTTCTTCCTCAAAAACCAGTTAATTCTGTTAATAAACAGTGCTTTAAGGCATTTTCCCAATGTAGACAATAGACTAAAGCATCTAACATGATCAAGGTGAGGAATCCTTAAATCCAATGTCTTAGGGATCAAAACAACACGCGCCTTCTTCCATGGAGCAGGAAAGACACCCAAATTTAAACACAGATTGAAAATCTTGAGTAAAATGTCAGGAAAAATACCATAGAATTTCTGAATTATTTCATTAGGCAGCGATCCGGTCCAAGAGTTTTATTTCTTTTAAGTTTTTTAATGATGGACTTTATTTCAGAGGTAGTAAAAGGACAATCTTCAGTAGACGAATATGGTCTTTGCAATTCAGAACGCATAGTTCTGTGAACATTATCATAATCACTTTCATTATCAGCTGGAAAACACTTTGTCATCACAGCAGAAATAGTTTCAATCAAAGACGAGGTAGCAAACCCATTTGGAAGTTTAATTCCAGAAATCTCTACTTTCTTCATGAAGTTGATTTTAACACCGTACTTATATATATTCTTCCAAACATTGTGGGAATTTATAGTTGAAAGAAATTCTCTCCAAGAGTTGAGTTTGGCATCTGACAATTTCACCTTATATTTGTGCTGCAAATCCATATACATAGCTTTACAGATTTCTTTCACAATAACATTTTGCTCCCTTTGATATCTACGTCTTGCAGCATTCACATGTTTTCTCATACATTCAATTTCTATGGACCACCAGGGAACTCTCTTGGTTACCTTTTTTTATTTGGGATAGATGCTGTGGCAATTTGAAAAAGTACAGAAGTAAATTAAGTAACTATCCTTTCCAAAGTGAATTTATCGGAACACTCTCCAAGAAGGAGATATAAATCACGCAGTTCACTGATACATAAGTCAGCAAATAAAGACCAATTTGCTCTATTAAAATTAAAAGAACACGAAGGATGAAACATATTTGGAATAGACATATCAAATTGAAAAGTAATCATTTTGGGGTCCGAAAGAGAATCCTCCTCAGAGATATCCCAATTCTGAACGTACCGGAGAAGTCCCAAGCTACAAAAAGTAATATCAATGTAACTAGAACCCCGTGTTGAGCTGAATGTAGGACCACGATCTTCATTAATAACAAACATCTGATTTGCACTTAAGAAATCAACAATCTTCGTACTCTACCGTCAGAAATAGGGCTATGCCAAATTTCTGACTTGCTATTTGAATCCATTCCACACAAAAAATGTGTCTAGGCTTCTTTGAAAATAGAATATTTGAGACTTTCGATAAATCCATATCAATATTGGTTTTAGGTTCGAAATAGGCTGAACAGGTAGTCAAATTCATATCACCAATTTTAAGATCAAGAACAACTACTTTATAATCGGTGTTATTTATATCCAGGAAAGAGGAGAAACAGTCACCACGAATAATGATAGCAGCCTTAACAGGTTCTGCTCCACCATCATAGTAAACTTTATGTTCTTTTGGATAACCAGGAAGAGTTCCCCTGTAGCAGTGCGGTTCTTGAATTAATGCAATGAAGATATCATTTGCCTCCATGTGAAGAATAAGTTGCTGGGTAGCATTTTTGGATTTGTGTAAATTGATTTGAACACACTTAAACGCAACTGATTTATCAAACCTACCCATAAAATATTTTTGAAGAGGTTTGTTTCATCATAAAGGTATGACTAGGGCAGCATGCTGTAAAAGGTCACGTCGACCTGAGCAGCAGTATTCTTTGTCTTTTTGTTAAATCTAATGCAATTCACACACACTTGAATATTTTTATTGCATTCGGAACTTTTATGTTCGCCAGCGCAGTGATAGCAAGTTAGTGTATTCCTACACTCAGAAGCTCTATGATTGTATCCCAGACATGAAAAACATCTATTTAGCACAATAAAGTCCTCAACCTTACACGCATTCCACATAACTTTCATTGAATTTTTTAAAATACGTTTGCGTATAGCAGGATGTACTTCAATCACCACACTTCTCTCATATTGAAATTGCTTCAAAGTGAATCGAACTTTAGTGTCCCTCCAAAGATCATCTGAAACAATGATTTCAGGATTTTGTTCAGCAATAGTCTCTAAAAGTTCTTCATTTTTTACCTCATTTGAAATATTTTTTAATTCTAGTGTTGGGTTTCTATGCTTTGGTAGAGAAGGTTAAAGGACATTTGAATAATCTTGTATAGCAGAGAATAATTTCTTTTATAAGATCCTGAAACACATTTAGAACTTTATTGTTACCAATAGTCTTCATTTGGTGAACTCCAAACTTATTTTTAGAGGATAGTTTCTGGTCTCCGGCCTGGAGATCAGTCTATTCGCTTTACGGTTTTCTAATTCTACGTTTTTTTAGTAACAGGTGCTTTAACCTCATCCCGACGAAAACAACATTTCTCTCTCAAATAGCTAATAAATTTATGTTTACTTTATGAAATCGCCGAATGGGTATGACGTCATAAGCACGGGTTCACGTCGTTATGCAGAAGTAAAAAAATAATTACAAAAAATTGCATTTATGCCATGAATAATTGTGTTTATTAAGCATAAGCATATATTTTTCTCTGACATACAGTCTAATTATACTCAGACGGAATTCTAGCGATTTACAATTTTTTCCTCTATGTCTAAAGAAGTCTATAAATTAATAAGTTTTTAACTTTTTATGTAGCAATAGTTTTATCATTTGGAGACGCCATTGTTTACAACATTTTTTGTATGAATATATTGTTTAACACTGTTTTTTATAGTTTTATTTGATGAATTTTGCTTTTAGATTATATAATGGACATAATGAAATCGAAGCTAATAATCTAGACTCACATAATAAAGTTAAATTGTATTGCTCTAGGTTCTCTGTTATAGAACAAGTTTATCAACAATTTTTGTGGAGAATAAACTATCCTTATCAGGTGCACTTCCAAAGTTCTATATGTGTACTATGAAAATTAATTCATAAATTAGACTCCTGACAGTTTCGATCAGATAACACTGGGAATTCCACTGTTAAATATAGGACAAAACCTTACATATTTTTGGCATGGAAATCCTTTAATCATTTATTAATCTTTATTAATTAAAAATTTTCAAAGCTTCTTTAACTCTCACATTTGGATTTTTAAATTTTAAAATAGTTAAGAACATTATTAGGTAGGCCACTGCATTTTATAATTTTGCGTCTAGTTTAAAAATTATGGTCTGATTTCCTTTTCTTCGTGAGATGTCCTCACAATATATCTTCGGCTTACAAATGAAACACTAAGTCAAAATTTTCAAATATTAATTTTTTAACTTTTATAGACAAGAATGGGGGTGATCTTTAGACTAGTGATTTTTTAGTAAGTAATTTTTCTGCATGGAGATTATACTTTTTTAGAGAGAAGCCCTTAGTGCGTTTAACTTAGTGAGTAGAATTCCCCCCCCCCCCTTCGTTTTCTAGGAACTATGTTTTTCGACTTCCCTTGTAAACCAACGATATATAATCATTTGAAAAACTTTCTACCTAACCAGATCAGCAGTAATGTTAAACGAATATTTAATTCAAACAAAAATATCTTTCTCGACACTGATTTAATTGTTGTCTTATTGTACTGGTTTTTTGACTTATAGATCAAAACTTGTAATACAGATAATCCATATTTTTTAGTTCCTGTGTAAACAAAGCAAATGGAAAATGTTGGAGTTTTATCATGATTTATTGCAAGTTTTCAGATAAAAAGTTCTTGAAAATAGAATTTCATAAAAACTTAGTTCCGTATTACCGTATCTTTCGTTTTCAAGTATACCCCACCATTCCATGTTTATCATACATCTTAGTATTTTCTCTCATCTCTGTTTCATCATGTCTTTATTTTAGAATGTCTCGTGATACTTTGGCTAGAAAGGTGCGAAAACTGATGGCTTTTATGATTGCTGCTGCATGCTTATAAATTAGTAAATTATGCTTTGGTACTAAAAAGTATGAAATGAATATGCAAACAACGTATTTAAGTCAACATATTATTTTTAAAATATCGCTAGAACGCCATTTTATAACAAATTTTCCCAGTTATTTTGACGTTTTTAAGTATATATCACAGTTTATTTTATGTGGAAGGCAATAATAAATAAATGTTGTGTTCCACTATACGCAATATATTACTTTGTTTCCTCTTGATTAATATATTTGACACTCATTTCATAGGTTTCGTACGATCATATTCAACAACTTTGACTTCGCAATTACTGTTTTCCATTTTTACTGCAACAGCTTTACCTAAATGATAAGACATGTATCTAGCAAAGAAAAACTGAAGTATTTACTACGTCCATGCGTTGAAGAGACTATGTATAGGTTGCTTTGAGAATCTTATCGACGAAAGTACGAAACCATCTGTCCTTAAGCGTTTTAACCGATTTTTTTCTACTTTACATCGATCGAAGCAGCGAATTATTCATTGTTCCTTCATAATTTATGGTATATGTAACCACAAATTCATTAAATAATATATCTGTTTTCTAGAGTTTATTTAGTCATAGACAGTCTGAATATAAATATTATTTGGACTTGTCCACGCATTTTACTTTTCGGTTCTTTATAGGATGGAAAAATAAGATGATCGCACTAAAGAAAATACTTGAAAGGTATAGGCTCGATTTTGGACGATGCAGAATCCACCAAAAACCGGGCTTTATAAGTTGACCTGAATGAAATGGTCTTTTGATGTCGCGAAACCCTTTGAATGCGTGGATTTCTCTAGAGTTTTTGAATCGTCTGCAAAACACGGGGGTGGAGAGATATAAAGTCCCTTATTGTAACATACTGCGCATTGAGAAATGAAATACTCGTTTTGATGGCTTCTGTGGAACTGATGTTACTGGGAATATAGTGTTAGCTTGATTTGCGTATCGCGAGAATTTGGGTGCAGCGTTGATATAAGTGAAGAGGCTGATAATCTTTAATAATTCAAGTCCTGTATTTTCTCAGGAGATTGAAGTTGCAATTGATCTCCATCTCACTGTAGTATTGACTGAAATGAGATGTCGGACCAACTGGCCACAAAATCCAAGAACAGGTCAACCTAACAGTTAATCAGCATGTATTCTAAGTGAAACTTCACGCCAGTAAGCATTTGTAGTGTTCTAGGTTAGTTAGAGTTGTGTCCCTTTCAATGTTTCTTGTAGTCAAGATTCTCGCAAATATTTATTTGGGATAATTACTGGCGTAATTATATTTGTCCGTAGTAGTTAGATGTTATCGGTAACCTTTTGTCATAACACTGCCTGAATTTGTAATACTATGGGCTATTAAGTGTTAGAGTCGTGGGCAATAATAGTCCAGATACACTTTCCAATGGATAAAACCCAAGATGGGTTTAACAACCTGAAGGCTATTTTGACTTTATCTAACGTATTTTTGATCAGTATGAAATCCAATTACTTTGAAGAACGTGAATTGGTAGAATAAAAAATTTGTCCCTGCTTCTCAAAAACACTCAAATATAATCTGAGAATCATTAAAAAGAGCGTTATTCTGCTGAAGAATAACTCTTTATTTTAGAAGTCCTAGATAAGTTCTAGCTAGACAGCCTTGGCTAACAAGTCCTAACTGGAGTCCTAGCTAACAAGTCCTAGCTAGACAGACCTAGCTAACAAGTTCTTCTAGCTAGACACTATTCTGCTTCATCTTTTCATTGGGCTAATTAATTAATGATAATCAGCTTTATCGTCAGTTATATCAACTCTTTTCGTTTCAGACCTCCCTCTACATGATCAAAGGCCCAAACATTACCACAAAAATATGACATTTACTTACTTATGATCGAAAAATCACAATACTTCAAGAGTCAGAGGAGTATTTTCAAATCCTTAACCCTTTAATCCGTAGAATATAGTGGAAAACACGGCTATTCTAGCATTAACCGTATTCTTTCATTTGCTGTAAATTTCGTTAATTCCTGTGAAAACTATAGCAGCCTGCACCATTTTAAAGCATTTGATAATAAAGCGATAAAAATGCTGTAGTTGGAAATGGCTTTAACTTGAGAAAAATTCCAGATTTCCAGATTGTCTAATAAAAATCAATTTTCAATGCATAAAGATTACTTAGTTTTCATAATATTAAAAAAATTTTAAATACAGCTTACTGTGGCTAATTTTAGATTTTCACTCATAATGAAAATCTTTGATAAATATGTTTCGTTTAAAAACAAGCAGCATTTCAAATGTAATCATATTATAAGGGAGTTAAAGGTATACTATTGAGATAAATGTTAGAATTAGTTGACTAGTCTACATAGGTTGCCACAAATCTTAATTCGAACGCAAATGAAATTATTCTCTTTATATAGGTGTAGAATTTACTCATTTCTGTCAAAATAAGTATTAAATAATATATGCATTCTAATTAATGGACTGACTAAGGTAGTAATTGTATTTTAACTTTCGTTTTGAAAACTGTTTTATCAATTCCGAAGAATATTTATGGTTAAATTATTTCAAATGGGCTGATATCAAAATGTAAGTTATTGTATTAAGCAAAAATCTTTTAATGACTGTACATTTACAAAATATAAAGGTTGATGTATCTTTGTCTTGCTTCTCTAAAAGGTTTAAACTATTCCAAATTAATTTCAAAGTACTTGAAATTGAGTGAAATTGCTTGTGGTTTATTATAACTATCTTAACCCTCTAAGCGTCACGAGATTTCCGAGAAGTGAAGTATTGTTTTTCCCCACAATACACACATAAGGACTGAATAACCATATCTATTGATTTAGAAAGTCCTAGGAAATATTCTATTGGTCAAGAAGGTCAAAACTGATTAGAAATCACTCGGGGAAGACTATTGGTTACATAACGGATATATACGTGTGCACTCCTCAGAGGTTAAAGCGACGTTTTAAAATGTAAACAAAATTTTTTTCCAATTTTGATATTTATGATTTGTTTTATACATGAGATATTAAAACCAATTTGAATCTATTATATTTGAGTGTACAAGTTTTAGAAGATTCCAGTATAAAAAAGAATTGGAAGCTATTCTTTGAAAATATTATCTTCAGTAAGGGGGATGTTTACGTGTATCTGCGAGGTTTCTGATTGCATCCCTTCAAACGGTGATATAGGTCTTCAATAGTAGCAAGTTATCTTTTTAGAATTTCAAAACATCGATGTTCTATGGCGTCTACTTCCAAGTAAATTCTTTTTGAAAAACGAATTTCTCTCCTAAATCAGCCTGAATATCTTTTTTTTCATAAATGTTTCCTTCCAAACACGTCCTGTGACGCGTTTTTTGACATTTCTAGCATCCCGTTTTCCATTAAATGAAACGCTGAGTTTTATTTTCAATTGCCCTTTGTCACAGCTCGAAAACTGACATTTTAAATAAACTTTAGTAAACAAGTATCTTTGTAAGATACAAATTTGAGGGTTATTTTCAGCTGGAAGTGTAATGGTGTTTTCTTTTATTCGAAGCCCTTCATTTTTGCATTCACTGCACATCCATAAACAAACACATGAAACAATGATTTAGTACTTTTTGTACCTTTTTGTACCTAATACTTTTATATACCTTCAGATATAATTTCGATTCAAGGATCAGATTCAAAAAACAAAACTATGATTAGGAGGGTAATAAGTGTAATATAGAACACAGTAAAATCTCAGCAGGAAATTATCAAAATATCTTAAAATTTGTATACTTACATGTGTGTTGGAAAGCACTCATGTTCTTTGCCTTTAGCAAGAATTCGGTTTTTAAATAGAAGCATTTTTGTATATCAAGGCGCTGAAAACATTTTAGACTCATTTAAAAAGCTAATTATTAAAGAGAAAATAAGTTAAAATGATCTTTATTGCGTTATTCGTCATAAAATAAGTTTGTTTTTGAATGATCACTATAATTTTCCGTTACATATATATTTTTTCCTAAAACAGGTGTAACTTTTCCATCGAAGCACACACTTACGTAACCTCAATTGCACGCAATATGAAACATGTTTCATATGGTGCTTATCTATATTGCGAGCAACAATATCACTTACGTATCGGGATTCAAACCCAGGACCTAATGGATGGCAGACAAACCTTATCCACTATGAGATGCATTTTCTATGTAGGCGTGAAGTACGTGAAGGAATTGTTGCTACGGTAATACGTGTTTCCTGAATGTAAGACATCAGTTTGTTTTTCGAAAACGATTTCAGCACTTTGCCAATAAAAATTCCAAAGAACAAATTACGAATGGATCTATGATAGTTGATTTCAACACTAATTGGATTAAACGCCTAACGTTGCCAAAACGGCGATAAACTACATTTTAAGGTAATCCCAATATGCATCATGCTAGAGCATTTGAACAGCAGAAGTAAATTTTTTGAAAATATTCGCTTTTTAGACCGTCTGGTTTATTTGAATACTTTGAAAATCCCCTTATACCAAGTAAGAAACTCAGATATTAATATAACCACAGTATAAAAGTAGATTATAACGATCATGCTTTTTTATTCCTTCTATATGATCCTATATTAAAAGTATCTTCCTATTATTTTTTCTATATTAAAAGTATACACTTATTATTTTTTTTTTGCATAAGAAGTATCCAGTGATGACATATACACTATTTTCACCTTTACAAGCAAGAGCTGATTTAGTTTCATAAGAATTACTTCAGATAGACCTAAACCGGATCTTTGTCATTAGGGCAAGATCTCCCGAGTATAAGAAGTTTGATTTTTACACGACACTACACTAGTCTTCCGAATATCCTAATCGGAAGAACAAGCTCACCGAGGTAGAAATAGCCTCTTTGAAACATTTGTACTAAGTAAGAAGTTTTGTACTACTATTTCGAAACACGGTGAATAAAAGCGTTCTTGGGTTTGAATTATGGTTGATAAATTAGTGTGTGTTCAACGTATTTACTAAAAGTTACAAATCTGGCTTTAGTCATATCGATTTGGAATTACTTGGATTCCTCTTATTTTGGAGTTTTATAGCTTAAAATATAAGTTGCAGTCCCTTTTTCTACTTCAATGCTACGTGAATTAGCTAATTATGTTTACGTAATGACTAAATAATTCGAAAGAATCCCTAGGTTCTTTCAACATTTAGAAATATTCTATTAGTCTTTTCCCTGGAATAAAATCCTTTTGAAAGATTTGACTGTCCATTTACTTAGAATAAAAGCCTTTGGAAAGATTCTATAGGTAGAGAAGGTCAAAATTGGTTACGATTCATGCAGGGAATTGCAGATTGCATGGTGGAATTATTTATGTGAACCCCTCAGAGTATTTACTCGCAATGCCCAAACTTGGAAATACCTTTTTTGATTAGTACTTTGACTATATTTACCTTTTCTGACAGTATTAGCAATCTATCCTCAACTTATTTTTATCATAATATAATTTTAGTTTACATAATTTAGTTTTGTAAAGACAATTATTTAAATCTGAAAAATAATTGGGCTATTTGAAGACACAGTTCTACGTTTAATAAAATATGTATCTGGAGTCACATATATTATTCTTATTAAAGTTGAAATCTCTCCGCGTTATTGAGCCAACTCTAGTGACTGGGTTATAGTTTACATTTTCAATGTCCGGTCTTAATGATTATTTCCAGTGAATTTTAACTGTCGATTCACACGATTGAACACAATAGAACTCAAGTATCCCAAGCGACTACTTTAAAATTCATTAAAAGATTTGGTTAAAATTTTTAAGTACTTGTAAGTTAATATTATTGAAATTTAAAAAACTAACCATTTGAGCGTTACAAGATTACCAAATCGTGTAGTATTGCTTTCTCCCCCACAGTATACTTAATGACTGAATAACCACATAGATTGGGTGGAAGTCAAAGGAAAAATTCTGACCTACCCTTTTGCTTTCTGCTTTTTTTCAACCTCGTTGTTGTTTTGTGTTTGGGGAAGCTGGGCCCTTGCGCCATGAAACCCGAAACCAACCAAAAATATTATATTGGTCAAGAAGGTGATACCTGGTCATGCAAAGAAGGCCCAGGTTGCAGAATAGGTATATGAGTGTGTGTCTTTCAGAGGATTAATACAATAAATTTAGAAACGTTTTTATGACATTTATAAGGTAATTATTAAGTTGAGTGTATTATATTACATCGATATATTTACATGCATAGGGAAAAAGAATCTTATATACGATTAACCAGAATACACATATATATGTAGCTTAAGTAAGGAAATAAAATACGCACTCATCTTATTAATTTTAATTACTAATCGTTGATCGCCAGCAATAAAAAATACGCTGCAGTTATGCGTCGTCTGATTCTACAAGTAGCATCATAAACAGGCTTCGATCCACCCAACTTAAAAACTATTTAATTTAATTTCTTTCATGAATTCAACCAAAGCTTAGATCTCAGCCCAAAGTTAATGAAATACCGCATCTTAGCAAGGAGCCTCTTTTACGTTTAAAATTAATACATCGGAACCGATTTTACGGTGAAAAATAAATCCGATATCAAAAGACCGGAATGCGATTGCACTAATGAAGTCAACATTGATTTCCCGCTCAACCATTGAGCCATTAGAAACAGCTGCTCCCAATTTTCAAAAAATGATAAACCTAATGCGTTTCTGTAGTTTGTTTTACGATGGGTAACCTCTGGATGTTAAATAAATAGAAAGGAACAAAGGCCACCAATGGCTTGAAGAGCAAATCATACATTGGTACGGATGTCGGCTTGTTATTAGGGGTAACACAGAGTTCATTAAAGATTCATGTCATCTATCCAAGAGCTGTGTGTATACACATCTCAAACGGAGGATGGTCCTCCGGGCTATTTTAGGATTCATCTGGGTCGTTAGTGAGTAGGTTTTGCCATGTCTGACTGCCAGGGTGTTTCTGTAGTGTCCAGGTCTGTACGTGCGGAGTAGATTGCGGAACCAACTGTCATAGCATTCATTCAGTTTAAATGTGCCGAGCATGAATGAAACGAATTCCTGCAATTTATCGGTGCAATGACGTTTCTCGGATATAATTAAATAGATACCTACAGTTGCTGTAAATAGATCTTTTGACGTCATTATATAACACATATCTACGATCTTGCATCATATGATTTAAAGATACTTTTACCAAGATTTTTTTATCAAATACTATACTCGGGTTCAATTTAACTTGATTATGCAGAATACCATACAGCGTAAAAGTCGCGAACGTGAATGAAAACGCATTACTGCATTTATCAGTGCACTGAGGTGATTGTTTTTGGATTGAGTTAAATAGATACCTAGAAGCACTGTAAATAAATGTTTTGACGTAATTATGTAATCCTCATCTACGATCTTACCTCACACGACTTAAAGATGGTTTTACCAAATGTTTCTATACTTGGGGTTAAGTTAACTTGATTATGCAGAATACCGTACAGCATAAAAGCTACGGAAATGAAAAGCATTACTGCGATTTATCAGTGCAGTGACGTCGTGTTTTGGTCATGTTTTGGATTTCGTTAAATAGATATCTAGAAGTGCTGAAAATAGACATTTTAACGTTATTATATATTCTACATCTACGATCTTACATCACACGATGTAAAGATGCTTTTACCAAGCGTTTTACCCAATGCTTCTGTACTGAATGTCAAGTTAACTTGGTTATGCAGAATAACGCACAGCGTAAAAGTTACGAACATGAATGAAAACGCATTACTGTGATTTATCAGTGCAGTGAAGTACTATTTTGGATTGAGTTAAATATATGCATAGAGGTGCCGTAGATAAATTTTTTGATATTATTATATAACCCACATCTACTATCGTACATCATGCAATTGAAAGGTTTTTGGTTTTTTAACAAGTATTTCTGTACTCGGGGATCAAGTTAATTTGATTATGCAAAATACCTTAAGCGTAAAGGTCACTAGCGTAAATCTTTCACTCTGATTTTCTGAGTGAAATCATGCACTACTTAAGTCACACGGGTGAAAGATTCTATTCGTTAAAAGTGTGAGCAGTAAAACAAAACAAAATTAAAACATTGAAGCTTAATTAGTAAGCATAATTTAAAAATAAATATTCGAAATTTTCAATTTGAGTGTATTCATAATTTTATTCAATATTAATTTGTTCTAAGATAAATTTGTAATGTTTTGAGAAATATATTTTATCTAGAATTTTCCATTTCTAATACAAATACTATAATCAAGTTAAGTTGACCAGAAGATAATAGGTTGAAATATTTCATGTACGCTTTGAAGGACATTTATATATCTTTCTGAAGGAATCTTGAGAACTTTCAAATCTACTTGAAATGTGTTAATTTTTGTGAATCACAAAAGTGAAACTATAATTTTCCCGAATGAATCACATTCAATATTTATCGACTTTTTTGTATGAATATTAAAACCCAACTTTAATTCGAAAATAAAAGAACAGAGAATTACGCATTCCCCATCTAAAATCTAACATTTGACCTCTCTAATCTAATATTAGCCATCTAATCAATTTTATTTGGATTATATTACTTTTAAATTTGTTATTAATTTAATATTTCAGCTACTCATGCGCATTCCTTTTTGAATCGGATAACGATTAACTTAACATATTTTAAATTCTAGTTAATGTAGGTAAATACTTTTATATTAATTAAACTGCAATTGAAAATTGATGAAAGAAACGTCAAACGTGAAGAAATAACAAGTGTCACATATCCTGCTCTTTTACATCTCTGCTTGACTGTTGATATTTCATTACAAAAATATGATATTGAGATATTATTTAAAAATATGCTTGTAACTTTATATTAAATTCCGCAATTTTGCTCCATCGTTTGAATTAACTCTGATTGTCACGAGACTTTCGAGTGGTGTACCATTACTTTTAATGGCCCGTTGCTCCATTGCGACGCTAGTTTAAAAAAATACCTAGCATTACTTTTATCCTACAACACACATATTGAACAAATAGTCACATCTATTCGTTGAAGGAATAATAGGAAGAATTCTATTGTTCAAAGTTCAAGATTGATTAGAATTCATATAGGGAAAACTGCATAATACATGGCGGAATAATGCGTGCATGACCCACAGAGGGTTAAAACAGTGTCATGAGAGTGTTACATGCACTATATAATTAAATAAATCCCTAAAAATATGTAATTAGGGTTCTTCTACACTAGATATTTTTCATTACGCAGGTCTGCAAAATTTAACTTCAGTTAAATTTAAAAATATTTTGTTATTTACATGCAAAAACATAATAAAAATGTTTTTCCGATATTTCTGTCACATCACATTTGGGCGCAAAACCGGTTTCAAGTTACATATTCAATGTATGTGGTGAAAAATGTATTATTCAAAATGCCATTTCTGTATTCTTTTGGTAAGTATCACTTGTTTTTTTCATGCCTAATAGGGATAATTTTTAAATTGATGAATATCTTGTATAAAATACGTTATTTTTCTCACTTCTTGGTTTATAATATCCAAAAACGCGTAGCGGTACGACGTTTGTATACTGTTTCAGGTACATCTCTGTGAATCACTCAACCAGTAATCCCCCATCATGATAACATCTCAGTGTCCTTGATGGTGTTTCCTATGTTCAAGATATTAAGGACATGTCCCTTCCCATGCACTTAATATCTTCGTGAAACCTTTCGCCCTGATCCTCTCTCATTGCTAACCACCTTGAATGAAATCTAAGCTTCCCATTCTCTGACGTCCATGACCACTTTGAAATCTGAATCAGATATAAGTTTAACCAATGATGGCTCAACACTTAGACACGTGCACTGTACTCAATAATTTTAGTAATACAATACAGGTGTATTGGGAAGCCAGATGGCGAATGACGTAAAGTCAAGTGCCTGGCATTTGTTTCATTCATTCAGATATAAGTTTTCTACTATTTAGTCCAGTAAGTATTCCCTTCAATTTCACGTTAGTTAAGGCTGGAAGCTTGCTTAATAGGTACAAAAGCAATTTCCATTCTTCCACACAACCTCTAGAAGCCATTTTTGCTGTTTACCTCATAAAACGCTACACAACACTCGGTATTAAGTTCAGAATTTTTAAACAACTAACACAAAACGAAACCTTCACTAAAAATGTTATTCACACAAGTCAACTGCTAGGCTGATACGAAAATGTTTCGTTCCTTAATGAGGGAAAAAGGCGAGGGCTCCTGTTTGGATATATATGCTGCTGAGCGACAAGTTGGCACTTGCTATACTCATAGTGAAACTTTGATACTTCTAATAACTACTTCATATGTTTATTCATTAAATTATTTACATTTTTTAAATTGTATAATCTAACATTTCTCTCGCAGGTAGATATTTTGGTATTTTAATTAACGTTACACTGGAGCAATACAACGGGCTATTTGCGACGATCCGGGATCAAACCCGAACGGAAAGATTCGAGGACAACACCACGTATCTTTGAACCACGGTCAGATGACGATGTCAACACCTGAGCTGGCATCCCACTCTTCAAACTTACAAACCAAGCCAACGTGAGGATATTTGAGGCCCTGACAGATTTAACGTGCACCAACCCCCTTCGTGCACGACGGTTTTTGGTTGGATTCAAACTCGCAACCCTCCATTTGCTAATCCGTTATACTTCCAACCGGGCTACCGCGGATCCAACCTTTCTCTCGCACAGTCAAATATTATCGTCCTAATCTATATGTAAGAATATATTTGTAAACAAAAACGCAAATGAAGAGGGCATGTTTCTAATATTTTTCCTATTGTGAAAAGTTTTGATGTGATGGGAAAAGTGGATTGCATTTTAGAATTTTTTATTCAAAATTACATTCAAATCACTTTAGAAGACGACTCTTGCATAGCAGACCTGTATTATAGATCGTCATGAAAAATATTTAAAAAAATTTACATGCAGAATATATTCTCATTCCTGGAATATTAAAAATAAATTATCTTCGTTTTTCTGATAAAATGCAATAATTGTTTAAGATGAAGTTAATCCTCCTGGTGATTATCTCGACGAGGTATCTCGTCATTAGCAAAAACATTAGCAGATCTGGATGGATAAGATATCTCATCATTACAAGAAAACTGCCCAGATTTTGATCTCTCTTCATCAAAAAATCGGCAATTTTTTGAAGACAAAATATCTTGCCATTAACAAAATAGGTCATATGATGAACGAGACATCTCGTCGAAACCACTTGGAGGGTTAAATAAAGCAGAAACTAATGAATCCAAATTTGTTTCGATAGTATTTTTTACCACTATTGTAAATGAGACGGACTAGAAATTGTCCAGTATTATAGACTACACAGCTTACATTTATTAATTACGTTTTCTCAATTACGATCAAGGTAAACCTCTTACAGTCAACTTATTTTATGGAAGTACACTCATTCATTCTCATGAAACGCCGCACAAACTTTTCAGCACAATCTGATATCAGGTCAAAAACAGTACATTACTAATACCAGATAATCCCAAAGCTCGAAATCTCTACATCGATGGACATACGTTGGTATTAGCATTCGTGGATTGAAATGCCCTCTGTCTGTTATGGTAGATATTTCTCATGCATTTTAAACGAGGCTTAATGAATGCCTCGCATGGCTTTGAATATCTCGATGAGCATTGCAAAGGCAGGTATAAAGTTTAAATCAAAGTAGTAATAGTTTGTTTTATCTGGATAAATAATTTAAAGATTAAATAAAAACGATCGTTTAGATCCGATTATTACTTGAGATTATTTATGATTTCCTGTGTTCATTCGATTATTTAAAACGAATTTTACAACCGAATTATGTACGTACATTGTTAGCGTAGCATAATGTCAAATAATCACCTATATTAATATTAAATGATGATGATGTAACACTACATGATGAATATTATATTAATTTACTTGTAATATTCATAATACCAGGACTATGCATGTGCAGAATGTATCAAGTTATGTGGAACGTTGAGGCTGACCTTCAAAATATATAGCAAACCTTTTAGTTCAATGTTACCTCTAGAAAAATTTAATTATTTCATTGTTTTCTTAGTACCATAAGTCATGGCAGTGCTCTTATAAAAACGTATATTGTACTTAATTCAAATACTTTTCATTTCTTGATAGTTGATTATTTTTTGCAAAACATTTAAATTCCTTAAAACAAAACAAATACGAATTATTTTAAAGAAACTTTCGCAATTTTCAAAGACAAATAGATTAAGTACTAGTCCCAAAACGAGCGATTTTATTGAAACAAATCGTCCAAAAAATAAATTTTTTGAACAAGGAAATCTATTTGAACATGTTTCGGTATTACAATATTCCCACATTCGGGGACAAAAAGTAAAATATTTAGTCAAAAATGTTAATTTTATTTCTTCAAGCTACATACGCAAACTGCATTACCGCAATGAATGAAACTGATTGTTGAAACAATAACAGTCGTAAATAAACTTTTGTAAGCCTCTCTCACGACACTTGTATTTATTGATAAGTGTATGTGAATAATAATAATTAATAAAAATATGATTTACTTGAGATTACTTATGATTGCCTGTGTTCATTCGAGCATATAGTAAACACATAAAATTTGATGGTAGCATAAAGTTCGAAGCTACTCGAGTTAACTGGAGTGTACACATTTCTACCAGCATCATCTGCTCGAGTTAATTCGAATGTGCACATTAAGGTGTTAATGATTTCTATTATAGATAAAAAAATCTGAACAATGATTACGACTTATATTTTGAAAGTGGAAAATGTTAGACAAGTCAATTTTTGTAACCATAGTAAAAATTTAATAAATAAATTCAATCGCATCTAAAAATGATAGCACTGTTCCCTGTTGTGTCTACTTTGATTTTAATTTACTAGTTCATTAAATGAATGGACATTTCCTATTTCAGGATCAGTTAAAATACTTAAATAGTATGAAAATTTCTCTTTGACAAAAGATGTAAACATTAAAATCTCAATGGATTTGAAAAACTGCGACATGTATTGTCTCTAAGTTGCTCTTTCTTTGGAATAATTAATTAATGCATCTAATTAGACGAAAATGTTTTCACACTTATATTATCAGCTTGTTGTACTAAAAAACTACTCTGTCTAATTCTCCAAACAAGTTTGGCACATAAAAACGCGTTTTATTTTGTCTTAAATATCGTCTTTTGAAGTCCCTTGGTTATAAAAGAAGCAGATTTCAAACGATTGGTTCGAGAGAAAAGAGTATTTTTATTGTTTGACTTTTTCTTTGTAGGACTAGAAATTCTCATTATTGTTTGATAAAAAGCTGTTTTCATGTAACTTGAGATCTCTCAACGCAACTAGTTTAAGCATTGTTTTTGTTCTAACACAATTTAGATATACGACAATTAGTGTTTGAAGAATATATCACGTATTGCACACAGTTTTTGTACACATCATTGTATACATCTATCAAATGATTGTTAATATTTTATTAAAAGTGCATATGATTAATTAAGAATTTATGATTATGGTTGGTGTTGGGTGGTTGTGACATAATAACATAATATAATATTCAGTCGAATTAACAATTATCCTCTTAAGAAAACCTGATAGATTTCATTAGTTTAGATATGTCATAATAATGTGTAACATTAAGCACAAAATTATATGTATTTTCTCGTGCAAAGATTTTATTCAGTCAGAATCGTAAGTAAAGAAATCAGAAAAATATAACATGCGTATATGAGATTTAAACCACTCTAAAATAAAGCAAATGTATTTACTTGAAATCCGACACTATTTTATTTCATGACTTGCAGAATTACCAGGCGATACTAGGGTTGAATTGGTTAAAAGTTGATTCTATTTCATAGAAAAATGCAAGCATCACTTAAGTGTTTAGAAAATATTTTTTAACATCGTTTTAACTTTTTCATAGCTTCTACAATTTTCTTCGGACGCAAATATATATACATAATATATCCATCCATATAATCCATTTCATATTCATTACACTCTTACTGTATGTCAAACTACAAAAGCTTTTTCAGAGATGATTTTTCAGGAGTCGATTTTGAGTTTTGGAGTGATTACGAATGCCAATTAAGTTCATTTTCAGTAAAAATGAGGAACTTTCCGTATAGTCTTACACTCAGTTTTCAAATCAATATTTATTATTTGTGGTACCCTTGCACCATGTATTCAACAGTTTACACCTTATTTTGTTCACTAAGTGGGTAGGTTGATCTATATTAAATGAAAAAAAGCGTTCTTACCTTCAAAATTATGTAAATTACAAGTGTATCCAAACAAAACTTCCAAAATCGCAATCAACAACGTACAACCGCCATGTTGAACTGAACTAAAAGGAAAAACATGACTGCCGACCGCATTAGCCAATCAGAAAAGGTCGGATGTATGTCACCTCTCTCTATATATAGGCTCTCTAATTTTGAAGCACACATTTTTTCAATAAAATTCTATTCAGCCGCACGTAGAATAACGGAGCCTGTTTTTAAAACAAATGTCATCAGTGTAGACAAAGCAAGCTCGAAATCGATTACACTTTTTACAAAATCACTGCTTTAATGAATGTTTCACAGGTACCTAAGTTGTGTACGAAGAGCTACAACTTCAAGTAAGCAACCTCTATCTTCTGCAACTTAAAAAAATTTCTATTTTTCAACAGTCCTTGTTTACATACTTCTTTAATATGATATTATTCCAAGATCAGCAATGTCTTATTTAAAATTCGCTTTCCTCGAACAGAAAAATTTAGTTTTATATCGAATCCTTAAGGTACTTTTCCAATTGAGAGACTCAGTTTCTATACAGAAACCACGTACCTATTTAGAATGATAGATGTAATTACTTGACTATGGAGTACAACTTTCAATAATACCCATGAAACATGAAAAACAAATGTAAATTAAATTGATTTTAATCGTCTTGTAACGAAATAATGCAAAATTTAGAAATATCTTTGAACTACAACGTATTGGCTACCCGTTTTGATTT
This sequence comes from Meta bourneti, assembly GCA_933210815.1. Classification (NCBI taxonomy): domain Eukaryota; kingdom Metazoa; phylum Arthropoda; class Arachnida; order Araneae; family Tetragnathidae; genus Meta; species Meta bourneti. The sequence goes on along the minus strand of OW119923.1, from coordinate 75,476,727 downwards.
AATATCTTGTTTTTAGAATAACTTTATTTTAACTTTACTAGTCATTTTAAAATAAGAAGTTATACATCTTACTTAAAAAGGTTTAAATTTATTTTTATGAAACAGAATTCTACAAACTGTAGCGTATTTAACCAGACTTAAGGAAAGTTCGTCATAACGTACATATACCACCAAGAAATTACCCATGTCTAGTGGTATTTGGCAGAAACTAAAAATAAATATCATTACAATTTAACTCCTAAATAATATATCTGTAATATGGAAAGTAATGGAACACATAAATACAAACAGAAACGAAATTCTGTTCATTGAAAAATGCAGAATTCTGAAAAACGAAAGATCTGAGCAAGCGTGTCGAATTTCGACGGCATGAGAATATTCTGAAATAGAGAAAATCGAAAAGGATGCTTTTAAAATATTGAAAGACAATAATGAATTACTTACAAAAAGAACACAAATTTACAAATCTTAGAAATGCTCAAATATGACCGCAGCATTTATGTCTTTGCTCAAATTCACAAACACGGAATTCTAAATCTAATTTATAAAATAAAACGTTAAAAATAAGCGTTGCCAGATACCGAATTGCAAAATTACGCTTTCATGATTAAGGAGTGTTTTTGTTTTGACTTTTCGTGTTCCATTTCAAAATGCATGTTGTGTAAAATTAGGTATTTTAAATATCCATTTTTATCATTCAAATATTCCTAAATTATTTATATTCTGGAAAGAAATGAAAAACCCAGTTCAAACATAATTAGAATTACTTTAAATTTTTAAAATATAGCGTTTCGGAAAAAATTGTTTTTCGGGCAATACTGGTAAAACAATTTTATTAGAAAATTTGATTTCGATCAATACTGTAAAACAAATTGAGTTACGTACCGCAGTCGTTTTATGCTCAATCTTTTTCCTATGGCAATTTTGAATTGATTTTATCTCCCTCTGCACACCTAGGTTAAAGAGAACGGGGTTTAATATGTAGCTTGCGTTACTCGCAGGGTTCCAAAGTATGTGTACCAAATTTGGTGTGGATTAATCAAACGGTGTAGATTTGTATAGAGAACATACAGAGAGACGCCAATTATGCTTTATATGTATAGATTAAATTATGAGAAAAGTGAAAATCTTTGCTGCTTGTTTATATTCAGAATGTATTTTCATAAGCTAATTTTAAAATTTAGCTTTGATATCAGTGATACTTGATTCAAATGAGACCAGCAACATTTTGAAATTTAACTTTATAAACGAGTAAAATATTTGATATATAGATTAGAGGTAGTTGAATTGACTTTGCAATGGAAAAACGCATGAGTCTATTGGCGATGCCCGGGATCAATCCCAAAGGGAAAGTTCGGAGGAGAACATCTCGTAATTTTGAATCACGGTCAGATAATGAGGTCGTGAACGCCTGAAACCCATTCTTCAAACTTCCACACCACGCCAACGTGAGAATATTTAAGACCACAACAGATTTAACGTGCGCCATTCCCACATACAAGAATGTCTTTGGTTGATACGAGTTTCGATAATCCGTACTCTACCAACCGGGCTATCGTAGCTCCAGCTTGATTGGGAAAAAGCAGATGCCTTTTCCTAACAGGTATTTATTACACATTAGAATACTATAACACTCATTTAAGACATTCTAGATTTACTTTTTAAAACTTAAGCCACGGTCTTAGATGTAAGAAAAATTGATTTTTTCTAACCACAGGTTATATCTTTCTAACATTTCTCTCTAAATACTTCATACTTTTTTATAAACAATTCCGCAGCGATTTATACTTCCAAACGATGAAAATAAACTGATTCATATCTCACAATGGAATTCTATCTAACTTCCAATTATAAAGAGTATATGGAGTTTTTTTCGAAAGTTTTGAAGGTAAAAACACCCCGAGGTTAAACGTGTTGTTAGGTTCAGTTCTTTCAGGTTATTATTTACTCTTCAAAATATATTAAGCCTTGTAGTATCGATATATGAAGATGAAAATCTTCAGAACGTATCACGAAATTTAAATTTCAGTTTTTCATTAAAGTTATTGCTTATCCTTTAATTCAAAGATCAATAAAACAATAAAATACTTTGAGTCCTGTTAAAGTAATTTCAAAACACATTGAGGAAAGAATCAAATTTATCCGAATAGGTAAAGTCACGCATTTTTCTTGTTTTTGCATCAAATTAAAATAGAGGCTTTTTTAAAATGTATATACTGAATTTAAATGGATCTTATTATATTTAACTACATAAATGGATTATTTTTATTTTCCACTAGCAGAATAACTCGCCGTTACTCGGGTTGAATTGCTAAATAAGTTAATAAATTGTAATTCTCATTCATCCCATATAACAACTACCACACTCTAATAAAGATATACAATTGTTAAATACCCAATTTAACAAATGTAAATAAATGTCATATTTTACATTTTTGTAGAATTTAAATTTTTAGTAAGAAAGAAAGTCTGTAGAGTGCCAATGTTACCCAGAATGCATAGAATAGTTCAGAGTATGCATATAAATGCCTTGTATGTCATTTAAAAACAAAAGCGTTTTCCAAAGTTATACAATGATTAAAAATGTTTTTAAAACTAATTAAACCATTATTTACCTTCTTTACAGTTATTGAACGAAAAACATGAAATTCAAAATTCAAAAATACATCTTAAAACAGATTAAAAAAAGCTTCGAACAAAAAGTAATGAATGTACCTGTTTTTTCACTACAAAATAGGTTCTTGGAATATAACGGACGCAAATTTTAAAAAGCAAACGATTAAAAAAATACCAATCTAATAGCTACCGTTCCATTTTATAACGTTTTGTTCTGTATAGTTTTATTCTCTTTATCGTCTGTCAAAATATTCAGAATTTTTTTTATATTCCGTAAAGAAAAATAAGGCTCCAAATAAATAAACTATTAGAATATAAATTCCGTAAAAATGGTTTTGGAAAATAATTGATATTTCAGCAACACTGGTAAAACAATCCAAGAAATTACGATGCTCAATATAGTACCTCCCAGCTACTCCCAAACTACCAATTATGGTTGATTTAAGTATAGTTACTCAAATGTTTTAACGTGAAACTTACCTAAATATGTAAGAAATTTTAAATAATTCATTCACTAAACGAAAATATGGTTTATTAAATATAAAACATTAAATTAATTATGGTGAAGGAATCTAATGTGATACTTGTACAAACACACACACAGAATCGAAAATGGGAAGACAGACAGACATATTTATGCAACCAAGTTCAGTCACTTAATGAATGTAAGAACTCAGTATGCAAAGTTTCGTGAAAATATATTCAACCCTTTTGGACGTAGTACGGGTGCACACATACATACAGACAGACAGACACCAAACGCGCAAGAGGTGGGTTTTGCATCAGAAGGACCCAAAACGGATAGAAAATTGAAATGGGTCAAGAATATTCAATATATATATATATATATATATATATATATATATATATATATATATATATATATATCAAGAATATTCAATATATATATATATCAGTATATATAAATATAAAATATATATATATATATTATATATCAGTATATATAAATATAATATATATATTTTATAATCTAGTTTATTTTTATTTTACATCAGTTGATAAGTAATGCCAAAGAATGATTCTTGTTGAATATCTATCTCAAAACTATATCCCTTATAAGCTTGATAATATTTGATTTTTATTATTATTCAAATGTTTTTTTATCTTTCATTGATTTTCTTTGAACTAGGCAGCGTGGTATTAAAATGTCGTATAATTGTTGTTTTAAAATTTACTCAGATCACACATAAAGCTCACATAATGACATTTCTAATACAACATATTAAGTTCAGAGATAGTACCATCAGAAAATGAAGTTAACTATTTTATAGGTATTCATCAGATATGTACTGCATCAGCTACGTAAATAATGGGTTTCAATACGTGACAATACAATGAAAAAGTATTATATTTCAAAGAAACATTTTATTTAAAATTATTTACAATTAAATAACTAATTCAATAGTTGCAATCTTGCTGTAGGATTTTTGACATTCTGTATTGGAAGGGCTCAACCATTTGTACACAAACTTCACAAGCAAATATTCTTACGTGGATCATCCAAATTATGTTAGGTATGCCATTATATTTATCACATATCATTATTTATACTAGTCATATACCTATTCGTTAAATCAAATTTGCATTACATACATTAAATTTATTATTTATGAGTAATATTTAAATTACAATTACAAAATATGATTGCTATTATTTGTAATTAATTTCTTTTGAAAAACTAAAATATCAGTAATTATTTACTTAATGAAGCTCCTAAAACCAAGCAAGCAACTTTCCACTTTCAATATCAAATTTTATAGGTAATACATATTATACTACAGCAAAATGTTTGAATGACATGATCAATTTTTAGAAGTCCTTTTGAATACCCATTTAAAAATCTTGAGCTAGTTTCAACTATCGTAAAAGATGTTAATTTTTTTCTGCAGGATAAGCAGTTTTTCGTAATTATTTTAAAAAGATAAGTAAAACAATCATATAAATATTTATTAACAAATATTTTTACAGAAATAAGTGGTGATAAAATTATCGTAGTAAATATATCATCTTATTCCTATTATTTGCATCGTTATAAACGATGCAAAAAAAATCTACAAAATAACCATGTTCTTTAAGTCGCATGTGCATTTAATCCATCACCTCTTACCGAAGCTGCTTTGGCATTCTAAGCTTTCGTTCGATACAATCATGGTAAGGCGTTGACAACAGATCTCAATGCTTCGATGCGATACGTGCGAGTGAGCAATGTTTCGTTAAGTCCCCAGCATGTTCGTCAAATATAAACACTATTGGGTACAGACGCATTGCTGGGGACGTTACGTCGCGAAGTGAAAATTTGTCGCCAATTCCATATACAAAGCTATAAAGCATTAAATAAACTCGGTTACCAGAAGAAGTGAAAAAGGTCTCCCAGAATCGAATTTCACCTACAATGCATATCAAACCACTATTGAATATTAAGATGCAAGATCTTATTGTAGAAAGCGTCGAGCGGCAGTATACCGGATTATACAGGGTGACGTGGGAATTATCTTTTAATCGTTTGTCCTAGAAACGTACTTCCAATTAGAAAAAGTTACAAGGAATTGCCAGGTGTACGATACGTATTTTAAAAGAAGGTTACGCATAAAATACAAAACATAAATTTATTTATGTGAGTCCTTTCCCCTGTTTCCATAAAATGTCCCACAAAAAATTCAACTGAAAAATAATATTAAATAACTGGTTTTTAATAATTTACGTATGCTTTCACAATAACTTTCTATAGTAACTTTTATAGCATATTAACCTTAGAAATACTCGTGGTAAGATATGAAAATTATCGATGTTTTTGATGTCAGTAAATTGTCAAAAGTTTTCAGTACCGGTTTAAGATCTGCTTTCTCTTTACGAGATACATCGTAGAGGCTATTATAGGAATTTTATCGGGCATTAATTTATTGTTACCAATTCAAGTAGCGAAAAGCTTTTAAACGTAAGGGAATAGTACAAAATAAAATCAATACTTAGTTCCACGTAAGCCTTTTCTTAAATAGTTCTTTTAAGTTAAATGATATTAATGGTGATCAGAGTATTTTCATATCTGTATACAACAAAACTTATATTTGATATTTATATAAATTTTTTATTTATTTTTAGGGTATATATACGTATTACCCTAAGTAAACTTCAGAAGTTCTCTTGAATAGTTATGCTCATAAATTGAATGTTTAAAAGTAATATATCTGTTTTATTGGTACAAAACAACAATCTGGGGACCTAGGTTTAACAAGCCCTGGATTCGTATCCCAATGATAGAATATATGTTCGTAGTGGCTTGAAATCTACTTTAAATCAATGGTACCAGTCTAATTAGTCCTGGTGTAGCAAAAATTCACTGTACAAAGCAAAGCAAACCAAAAGAAAAAGTATTTTGCACTTTTTCTGGGAACAGTGCGATTAGATTTTTTTGGCCCAAATGGCAGTTATAAAGAATTCAAAGGAACACATTTTCTACCTTCTGTAACAATACAGAAAATTTGATACACTTCATAGCAACACGTTTTTGAATTGCAGATTCATTAGAAAACGAAATAACATAACTAAAACGGCTAATATTTTTTAGTACGTATGTTAATGGGATGGGAAACTTTCTGACAAGTTAAAAACCTTTTAGCCTTCTGATTTGGCTTTTTTAATGTGTATAATTTGCCTTGTAGTCCTGTTTCTTTTCAAAGACCAATAAATTATCTTTTAAAGTATTGTGTGTGTGTATGAATATACTAGATAATTGTCTTTCCGAAGACCAGATAACAACGCAAAGAAAATATGGTCATCATACTCTATATATTTAAATGGATGTGTGTATGTATGCTTTCTATACAAATCTACATCGTTTGGCCAATCCACACCAAATTTGGTACACTTATATTTTGGAACCCTGCGAGTAACGCAAGCTACATATTAACCCTCGTTCCCTTTAACCAAGATGTGCAGAAGGGGATAAATCAATTCGAAATTGCCATAGGAAAAATATTGAGCATAAAAGGATTGTGGAACTCAACTCAGTTTGTTTTACCAGTATTGATCGAAAATCAAATTTTCTAATAAAATGGTTTTACCAGTATTGCTCGAAAAACAATTTTTTCCGAAACGTTATATTTAACCAATTTAAAATTCGAATTATTTTGAACTGATTTTTATTTCTTTCCACAATATAAATAATTTAGGAATATTTGAATGATGAAAATTGGATTGATCATAAAAGAGTAATTTTACAATTCGGTATCTGGCAACGCTTATTTTTAACGTTTTATTTTATAAATTAGATTTAGAATTCCGTGTTTGTGAATTTGAGCAAAGACATAAATGCTGCGGTCATATTTGAGCATTTCTAAGATTTGTAAATTTGTGTTCTTTTTGTAAGTAATTCATTATTGTCTTTCAATATTTTAAAAGCATCCTTTTCGATTTTCTCTATTTCAGAATATTCTTATGCCGTCGAAATTCGACACGCTTGCTCAGATCTTTCGTTTTTCAGAATTCTGCATTTTTCAATGACAAGAATTTCGTTTCTGTTCGTATTTATGTATTCCATTACATTCCATATTACAGATATATTATTTAGGAGTTAAATTGTAATGATATTTATTTTTAGTTTCTGCCAAATACCACTAGACATGGGTAATTTCTTGGTGGTATATGTACGCTATGACGAACTTTCCTTAAGTCTGGTTAAATACGCTACAGTTTGTAGAATTCTGTTTCATAAAAATAAATGGAAACCTTTTTAAGTAAGGTGTATAACTTCTTATTTTAAAATGACTGGTAAAGTTAAAGTAAAGTTATTCTAAAACAAGATATGTTACGTTAAATCAAAACTGGTAGCCATACGTTGTAGTTCAAAGATATTTCTAAATTTTGACATAATTTCGTTACAAGACGATTAAAATCAATTTAATTTACATTTGTTTTTCATGTTTCATGGGTATTATTGAAAGTTGTACTCCATAGTCAAGTAATTACATCTATCATTCTAAATAGGTACGTGGTTTCTGTATAGAAACTGAGTCTCTCAATTGGAAAAGTACCTTAAGGATTCGATATAAAACTAAATTTTTCTGTTCGAGGAAAGCGAATTTTAAATAAGACATTGCTGATCTTGGAATAATATCATATTAAAGAAGTATGTAAACAAGGACTGTTGAAAAATAGAAATTTTTTTAAGTTGCAGAAGATAGAGGTTGCTTACTTGAAGTTGTAGCTCTTCGTACACAACTTAGGTACCTGTGAAACATTCATTAAAGCAGTGATTTTGTAAAAAGTGTAATCGATTTCGAGCTTGCTTTGTCTACACTGATGACATTTGTTTTAAAAACAGGCTCCGTTATTCTACGTGCGGCTGAATAGAATTTTATTGAAAAAATGTGTGCTTCAAAATTAGAGAGCCTATATATAGAGAGAGGTGACATACACCCGACCTTTTCTGATTGGCTAATGCGGTCGGCAGTCATGTTTTTCCTTTTAGTTCAGTTCAACATGGCGGTTGTACGTTGTTGATTGCGATTTTGGAAGTTTTGTTTGGATACACTTGTAATTTACATAATTTTGAAGGTAAGAACGCTTTTTTTCATTTAATATAGATCAACCTACCCACTTAGTGAACAAAATAAGGTGTAAACTGTTGAATACATGGTGCAAGGGTACCACAAATAATAAATATTGATTTGAAAACTGAGTGTAAGACTATACGGAAAGTTCCTCATTTTTACTGAAAATGAACTTAATTGGCATTCGTAATCACTCCAAAACTCAAAATCGACTCCTGAAAAATCATCTCTGAAAAAGCTTTTGTAGTTTGACATACAGTAAGAGTGTAATGAATATGAAATGGATTATATGGATGGATATATTATGTATATATATTTGCGTCCGAAGAAAATTGTAGAAGCTATGAAAAAGTTAAAACGATGTTAAAAAATATTTTCTAAACACTTAAGTGATGCTTGCATTTTTCTATGAAATAGAATCAACTTTTAACCAATTCAACCCTAGGCCAATAATACAGCTGTACCAAACAGATGATACCTAGATCTTTTAGAACAGTAGAAAAGAAACATAAGGTTAAAAAGTTGATGGTAAATAACTAGATCTGTAATGGAAAGAAACAGGAGTCAATCCAATTACATCAGTTTAATACGACAATTTTAAACACAAAAATACCCAAACACAATCACACACTACAAAATAAAATTATATCTCGGGTAAAATTTAACTTTTTGAAGTTTCAAGTATCGCAGCTGATGATCGGAACTGATGTTCTTTTAGTTTGAAAGATTCACAGATAACGAAAGGTTTATAGCTTCACAGCTAGCGCAGCGAAATATCTCACCTGTTGCAATTTAAAAATATTTCAGCTAATTTGAGTAGGATTTCTACTTTATAACACGTTGGAGAGCTTAATTGATGTGGGGAGCTTAAGTGATGATGGAGGTTAATATGATGTGGGGTCCGTCTTGAACAGATGCAAATTTCGCTTAACCCTTCTTGGTTTTGTTACTCACTGGGTATTTGTCACAGTTAATCTCCAGATGCGTATTTAGGAACGCACCTTCTTCCTTGATCAATATATTTCTTTCTTTAAGGAGGGGATCGTATCAACTGGATTAGCACCAGCTTGGTAGATCCGGTGCTCAATGCAAGGTATATTGGCTTTACCCCTCTGAAGTTAGTTTTGTAATGAGTCAGCAATGCGTTTAATTTTCTCAGTTGACCTTGAGTTAGATTTTCACCTTCATCCGGTTGAAAAAGACAGGAATTTGCTTGTATCGCCCGGTTGATAGCATCCTGTTGATGTCACCGGATTGGACTCGAGCTTGTTCAACAAATAACATTCATTTGAATTGTCGCTGTAGAACCAGCTGTGGTCTAGAAGATTCAGTATAAGTCCACCCTTCTTCAGAAAATCAACTTCCAGAAGAGTAAAGTTTCCTTCGGCCCGCACTAAAATACACAAACACAATCACGGACTCCAACAAATAAAATTGTATCTCGGGGAAAATGTATGATTCAAAGTTTCATCGAAATTGATGCTCTTTTAACTTGAAAGTTCTACAGATAGCTGAGGTTTATAGCTCCACAGCTGGTGGCTCGCTGTCCCTCACCTGGAAAAGATTAAAGTTTTCGAAGATGATCTCACAGTTTCTTCGCTACAGATATAACGAAGAGTCTTTTAAAATGAATATGTAACAACCATTTAGAAAGTGGTTAAGTGAAATGAAACATATCGGTGAAGAGAAAGATTGAATTCAACAAAAAAGTTCATGTAAAGGAGAAAATTTTGATTGTGATTACGTTATAGGAACGGAATAAAAATTGATTACTCTTGCTGAAGTTGTGGTGAACTTAGATACCCCTACAAAAATTAACTTTCTAGATAGCAGAACAAATAGCAATGCAATGAATTTCAACCATGAAGTGCTTTTTGGTAGATTGAAGTTGTACTATCTCTAATTCTCTGCTACGAAATAGTTTATTGATTCAATAGCGGTCTACACACTGACATGTAGAATCTGCAATGCAAAATTTACGAAATCAACGAAAACCTCATCCGCAAATTGACATGTAGAATCTGCATGTCAGTTTGCGGATGAGTATTTCGTCATGCATGGAGAACAATGCTGTTACTGGATATAGCTTAATAAATAAAAATTACTGACATACCGGCTACTAAAGATAGTTTCGATAAAATACATTTTTCGTTAAATTACAAATATAAGCTGCTAAAGATGATACTGAAGAGGATGATGTCTACCATTATGATAAGGAATTTGTAATAGAACCACCCACATATGTAATATCTTTAGGAATGTGCAAAAAAACTACAAAGCATTTTTCAGACTGGGTCTGCAAGTGCTGATGCTTTCCCTTCCATAAGCCTTATGAAATGACAAATAGGATAGAAAAATGGAAATTAAACCCGAAGCAAATAAAACCTAATAAAAACGAAGCAAATTAAACTTATTTTCTACCAAATAAAAAAAATCAATGGTTAGCCTTTTCAGATGACTCTGTTTTTAAAATCTCGTGTCAAGACCTTTAAATAGATAAAACCTCAAGGAAGTTTACTCATACCGATCGATCCAACTGTAAAATTAACATTCTTAATGGATTGAGTGATCTTTTTAATCAAATTGGTGTCTTCAGTATATTTTTAATTGCATTTCAAACAAAGTTTAAAGACTTATTACGATTCTCTTACATTCTCACATTCAATTCGATACATCGATACAATAAAATCGCGCAATATAATTAGGTTGCTTGCATTATAACTGTTGAATAATGCATTCAGTATTAATTTCAGAGTGTTGAATTAGTATAAACTACTGTTTATGAAAATTGGAACACTGGGAAAGATGCAGAACATGGTATGAAATGAAAATGATTTGAATTGCAGATTGATAGCTCATACCTTGTCACAACAGCGTCTTCTGAACTGTAGTTAACGAAATTCTAGAGGTAGATGTCATACCCTTCCTTTAGAATATTCCTGACTCTATATTTCATTGAGATATACCCTCCCACGTGTTGCCAGTAATGTAAAAACCTTCTCATCACAGCAGATACCGCTTTTTTTCCTGGCCTTCACTTTAGCCAGATTTGTAACCTATTGAACATGTCTGGGATATGATCACTCGGCACCTAGGTTATCACAGCAGCCAGTACCAATGAATCCTTGACTCGCATATCGAATATTCCACAGAAGCACATCAAATGACTCTTTGATTCGATGCCACAACGTATCTTATTGCAGTTCGTGGAGGCTTCTCGATATGCTGAATTTTTTAGATTATAATAATTGCATGGTTCCGAAAATTTAATCGTTTTATATACAGCAGTATCAGTAATATGTAGCATAAAGTTCGTTTTAATCGCATGCTTCTATCATGCTGTTGCAATTTTCACAAACAGTAGTGTAATTATATTATTTAAACGTGTTTATAGGTTTATGAGCATTCTATTTTATTCAATTTTCACAGATCCATAACATAGTTTCAATTTATACGCATCACAGAAACTCAGTAAAAATGTTTTCAATAAATATAAGAGTATACCAGGAAATTTCTTTTCCACAAGTCTCCATCTTAATACCGAGCACATGAGGTCCATTCGCAAATTGAAATTATACACTATTGCCAAAGTATTGACTTTTTAACAGTTTCTCTTGAAATACATTCATTCCTAAAGTAAACAATCAGCACACAAACATGGGGATAAAACATCAAATCGAGATTTTAAAAAAAGGAAGAAAAAATAAGTCGAAGTATTGTTGAAAGCGCTTTTTAAAAGTAGTTATCTAAATACACTACCTGACATTGAAAATGCAACACCAAGAAGGAGTTGGCAGAAAGTGATGAAATTTGGCAAACAGAGAGAGACAGCAACGAGCAATAAGTGATCTTTACTGCAACATTATATGCCTTGCCACTGAGCAGCAAGAACGTCTGATCACTAGGTTGTAGGACCACCGCGAGCGGCGATACAGGCAGCAACACGTCTAGGTACAGACGCAATGAGCGTGCGGATGGTGTCCTTGAGGGATGGCTGCCCATTCCCTGTCAACCATTTGCCAGAGTTCGTCTTCTGAACGTGCCGGTGGCAACGCATGCAAGCGACGTCCAATGACGTCCCAGAAATGTTCGATAGGTGAGAGATCAGAGGAGACAGCTGGCCAGGGAAGCACCTGGGTACCTTGCAGGGCATGTTGGCTGATGCGTGCCGTGTGCGACCGGGCGTTATCCTGCTGGAAAATGGCATTGGGCACCCCCTGAAGGAAAGGTAGTGTCACCGGATGCAGCACGTCATCCACGTATCGTTGGGCCGTATTAGTGCCCTGAATACGGACCAGAGGTGACCTGCTATCGTAGGCGATGGCGCCCCAAACCATTATACCGCGTTGTCTCGCGGTATGGCGTTCCACAGATGCGGCCAGATTGGCCCTGTCACCACGTCGGCGCCAGACTCGTACACAGCGACTGTCATTGCTAAAACAGAAGCGTGACTCGTCTGAGAACACCACCCTGTGCCATTCCGTCGTCCACGTGGCTCTATCCCGACACCATTGCAAACGGAGACGTCTGTGCTGTTGGGTCAATGGTAGTCGTCTCAACTGGCGCCATGGGTGCAGGCCGCCATCGATCAATCGGCCGCTAATGGTCCTGGACGATATGGGAGCATCAAGGGTGTCCTGCACATCCTGCAAAAGGGCGATAGACGTGGCTTGCGGGGCCGCCGATGCTTGACGGCAGATACGTTGGTCCAGGCGTGCTGACGTCAATCTGGCTGTACCGGAACCCCTCAAACGTGCCACATTCCCTTGATCCAACCATCTGTGCCACACCGTGGACGCGTGTAGGTGGGTATCTGCTGAGATTTGACGTATGGACCAAACTGCCCTTCTGAGGCCAATCACCATACCCCTCGTGAAGTCGTCTGTTTTCTGGAATTGTCTTGATTGGCGGGGTCCTGGCATTCTCCGCTACTAGGCGTTTCCTCTGAGACACAAAAACAAATTGCTACTTGATTTACATGGCAAACAGAGCGGCGCGAAACTGACCACTTTTGCAGGTTCCTTCCCTGGTTTTTCACTCGCCATGCGCGGGACAGCTGCACAGGTACATCATTTACATATCTCGGTGAGCTGCGTCTACCCTGTAAATCTCATCCAGTTCTACGCACTCCTTCCGGGTGTTGCATTTTCAATGTCAGGTAGTGGAAATGCTGAATATAATAATATGTCACACACACACACACACAAACACACACACACTAACTAACTAACTAAACAGTTTAGAAATTAAATAGGATTTGTGAATTCCTTGACTGGTGACCGTTTTGGGATGAACCGTTGAGTATTTATTTTTTCCGTTCTAACGAATCATTATTATTTCAATTATGAAAAGAAAATAAAGTACAAATTTTGCAATTGTATGTTAAAAGTAATACTGAAATATCAAACCATTGCTTCTTCAAGGTTAAATAATAAATAAGTATGCTACTTAAATCCTTCTTTTGGAAATACTGCTGATTCTTTTGGAAATCAGAAGTTATTTCAACCTACCTAGATTTAGACACGCTTATATTATGAATTCACTGATCAGATGTCATGAATTGTGAGTAGTAATTGTTTTAATCAACGTTACACTGGAGCAACGCAACGGGCTATTGGTGACGGTCCGGGATCAATCCCAAAGGCAATCCGAGGACAACACCACGTAATTTTGAACCACGGTCAGATGACAAGGCAACACCCGAGCAGGCACCCCACTCTCCAACTTCCACACCACTCCTACGTGAGGACATTTTAGGTCACGACAGATTAAACGTGCACCAGCCTCCTTTGTACACGACGGTCTGTGGTTGGATTCGAACTCGCAACCCTCCGGTTGCTAGTCCGTTACTCTTCCAACCCGGCTACCGCGGCTCCATGAATTGTGAAATGTTATCTATTAATAAAACTTCAAACTTTCTTCTACATCGGTGTAGACAAAAATGAAAATAGTGATTGGTCATTTCTTGCTTTTATAAAACAACTGTTTAAGCTATATACTTATTGGAATTTCATCCACGCGCTGAATTGAATGTGACACCTACCTCGATTTTGCCGTTCTTTTTTTCATGAGATGCTTTTTATGTGATACCCACCTATTTGGTTCCAATGTCAATAGAAGCCTCTAGTGTGACATTGCGTGATATTTAAGTTTCTGGACTTGCCAGTGATATGAGTTTCCCGAAGTCTGTCCACAGAATTCGTTCTTTTATTTTTATTTAAGCTGATCGAAACGATGAAAAACGTTCAAGAAATTTATATTGTTTTTGGGAGTTGGAAAATTATCCATGTTCTTTATGATGTTCAGGATGTTTCGTACAAAACTGAAGCGCATATTATGATTATGTTCAACACTTTTAGAAGGAAGTACTGAGACTCATGTTAAGAATAAGGATTCAGATTTCTTTCTGAAATAAAATATATACACATAAGTATATTTATATATAAAATAAAATTACTAGGCCATGGGGAGAGGTGATCAACCATCATGGCTACACTGCTGTATTATACCACAAAATGTAATGTCTATATACCTTTACAGACACAAAGAGTATAGAATAAAGTTTAATTTAAATCTATAAGGTAGAGTTTAGCTGCTTGATCAGCCTGAATACTGTAGTAGCAAAGCCCACTTCTGATCTTATATTCCTCTCTGCCTAATGGTTTTATTTATATCATATCGATACAATTAAAATATGTTTGAGTGAGAAAAGAGTAGTGGTACAATTTGTAAGATGAAAATGTAATGAGGAATAATAAAGTTAAAGTACGAGTATATCCATGGATTTAAATAAAAAACTTTCTGCAATTATTTATTTTTCTCGAAGTTTCCAAATTTTCATTCGTTATGTACTCCCTTTCGATATACATAGCACACCGAAATGCCAAACTAAACATTTATTATATACACCCATGTACAAAAGTTAAGCATAATTGCTGTTTATGTGAATATTTCCGAAAATCTACATCGGAATCGTAGGAAACGCGGTATGCAGGTGTAATAAGGTTATTGGCGAAGAAAATAATGCAAAGCAAGGATAATACTGATTTTTATTATCCAATGAAAAGGGTTGAAAGAAAAAGGTTCAAAATACGAGTGTCAGCTTTAGTGAAACAGAATGATTAAAACAATGAGATGGTCGTTACTTTCGATATGGATATGGATGAGTTGTGTGCTCGAAGAGTTCCAAGCCTCACGGAAAGCAGTTTTCAATTCCGGAACGGAGCTTGGTGGATGGAGAGGATTGCAATATATTTCCCGAGCATATATCACATGCTCTATAGGATTCAGATCAGGAGAGTTGGCAGGCCACTGCGTGCGGTAGATATCTTCACCTTGAAGGAAGGCGTTGACCATGGCAGCCCGGTGAGGAGGCACGTTATCATCCATGAATATGAAACCAGGACCAACAGCACCTCGAAACAGGTGAATGGTATGCTCAAGGACTACGTCTCTGTATGTTTGACCGGTAACAGACCCCGTGTCAGATGTGTGAAGGTCCGTGCGGCCGTTCAGCATGATGCCTGCCCAGACCATGACTCCCCCTGAAGGAAAACAATATCTTTCCGTGATGTTTGCCGGGTTAAAACACGTTCCACGTTCTCTCCAGATCATGGTATGACGAGAATCAGTTTGCAGACTAAATCTGAACTAGTCACTGAACATGACATTGCTCCACTGTTGTCGACTCCACTCCCGATGTTCCAAACTCCACTGTAAACGCGCGCGTTTCAGTGCAGACGTCAGGGGGATGCAAACTGCTGGTCCTCTGGCATAGAGATCAACATGTCTGAGTCTCCTGTAATCAGTTTGTCTCGAAACTATGACTCCTGTGGAAGCTGTCAGGAGTGAACCCAGTTGTCTGACAGAACTCTTTTTCTGACGTCGCGCAGTTATCGTCAAATATCGGTCTTGCCTACCGGTTGTTACCCTTGGCTGACCTGGTACTGGTCGTCGGGTAACATCTCCAGTGGTTTGAAACCTCTGTCACAGTCTGGAGATCACACGCTGATGCACATTCAGAATTCGATACGCTTCAGTTTGGGTTCGACCGGATTCCAGCATTCCAATAATTCGTCCCTTCACAAACATGTCCAATTGGCATCTCTGTGACACCTTTCGTCCTTATTGATTGTTAACAACGCTCCGTACCAAAGCAATTGCGAAATTTCTGACTAACCTGGCTGTGCCACTCGAGGTCGTTTTATACTCGTTCCGACGTGCGCCGGTGCTTTGCACATGTCGACGTCATCTGAACTGTTTTGCATCTGCACAATGTTTTACCTGCGTCCGACGATTCTCCACAAGTGATTTTGAACCTTTGTATCCATATTTACTCCGATTGTTTAGCATTTTACGAATTATGCTTAAGTTTTGGACATGAGTTTAAGTACATATGATACTGAAACCCATATAACACATATATCTTAACATAATACAAGATACATAAGATTATTCAGGGTGTCCCAAAAAGGTTGTTCCGCAATTTATCTTTTTACCATTTGGAGATAGGTAGGAAATGTAAATTGCAAAAGTACACCAAATGAGGTAAGTAATTAAGATATGTGAATAAAATTATCACGTTATGACAATTTCAGCGGATACATATTTTAATTTTTATACGACCCCTCTAGATAAAAATCCGAGATAGCAAAAATGTTCCTTACCGGCATCCCTATCGTTAGCAGAAAACTGCATTTCTGTAGGTTGAACAGTAACGGAGGCATAATGACGCAAAAAAATTGACTTATACCGCTTGTGCACAGCTGTTCAAGCAGTCAAATTAGGGACCGTATACATTATGCTAAAAAGCATATTTTTTCGGTCAGAAAGTGCAACATTGTGCAAAGTAATGTAGTATTGCAACTGCAGATGAAAATCGCAATGAATAATAGTAGACATTGTAATCTTTAATAAAAATATTGTATACAAAATGGTTTAAATAAAAATAAGAGGAAATTTACAACGCATGTTCAAAATGTTTTCTAACTGCAGCAAAAAAGAACTTAGCTCTTCATTTTTGGCCATGGGTCAGTTTCCGTCCTAAATTTAGATACGGGCCCCTTAAAATGGAACCTCTTGTATCTCCGTTAATATTCAACCTTCAGAAATGTAGTTTTCTGCTAACGATAGGGATACAGGTAAGGAACATTTTGGCTATCTCGGATTTTTATCTAGAGGGGTCGTATAAAAATTAAAAACTATATCCACTTAAATTGTTATCACGTGATAATTTTATTTACATATCTTAATTACATACCTTATTTGGTATAATTTTTGCAATTTACATTGCCTACCTATCTCCAAATGGTAAAAAGATAAATTGTGGAACAACTTTTTTGGGACACCCTGTATATCTTATGTATCTCTACATACATAAGTAAAAATAATGAAATTGGATATGATAAAATTATGTCTTTTTCTTCATTCGCTTATCAGCTCGTTGTGAACCATGGCTTTCTCAATGATCTTGTTCCATCTTGACCTGTTATTGGCAACTGTTCTCTGGTTCTTAGTTTTACAGATGCCGAGATTCTTGTCTGCACAGTCAATCCCCATTTAAGCTTTAGTCTTCCTATTCGCCTAACTATGTTTTTTTGCTTGAAGTTTTCAGTCGCAGTCTGAAGTTGCTTTTGGCACAACTTGGCTAAATATGGCCATAAAACCTAAAAATAACCCACCTAACCCTAATTGGAAAGGCTGCAAATATTTTTTGCACTCAAAATTATGTTTTCTATAATAAAATGATAACCACAAATTCTATAACTCAATATAGTGGTACTTTGAGTAAACAGTAATAAGTCTTTACCTATATCATCATGTGTGCAGGAAGTGTTTGACACCTAGAGAGCGATCAACAAGGCACAGTCAGATAATCTGAATTTACAACTCTGACTCGGTGACTTTTACGATTATCCTGATTGCAATTTTTCACGCAGGATTTTATTTATTCTAAGCGGCACTCCTTAAAATTTATAGGGAACATTTACAGAAATACAAACAGCAAGCCAGGGAAGCCAATTAATTTATCACGAGAGAAAACGAGAGGGCGGTTAAACTTGACACGTGCACCAAGCCAATTGTCCCCCTCTGCTTCTAATTTCTTTTATTTCCGTTTCCAATCACATCCTGCCGCTGCACGAAAGAGGTCGAGTGGCCGGAAGATGGGACCCCCAACTGGACGAGGCGGGGCCCCTGCCCTCCCTATCTGACCATCACGCACGTGGATAGTGTCACGAAGACAATAGGTATCGTTGTGTGAGGGGATTGCTTATATTGCTGTGGGAACAAATTCAGGTGTTCGAAACAACAGTGCTGTTTCAGTGAGTGGTTTTCCTCGTTTCAATGAGGTATTTTGAGAAGCAATCGTAAGTGTTTCTTACTCAATGGGTACCTGACATGAAACAAAGTGCATCCTTAATAATGTGTGGTGTTTGCATTTGTTTTTTATTAATCTTTGAGTTGGATTTGATATTTGGACTTTAACCTCGCATTTCTAAAAGTAGCTACTTTTTTTGCTCTTTTTCATAAAATCTACGTCTAATTATGTCTTAAACCTCCTTATGGTTGTCTCGAAGAAATGCCTCGTCATTAGCAAAACTGACCACATCTTGATGCACGAGATATTTCGTCATTAAAAACTGACCACATCTTGATGCACGAGATATTTCGTCATTAAAAACTGACCAGATCTTGATCTAGTCATCATCAAAAATCGACAATGTCTTGATGAGTTATCTCGTCATTAACAAAATTGGCCAGATCTTGATGGACGAGATACCTCGTAGAAACCACTTGGAGGGTTAAATGTATGAAATAACTTAATTTTGAAGTATTATTTAGAGCGTATGCTTGCTTAGAACTTCATTAAATTTCATGCGTAATGCTAATTTTAGTGTCTAAAATTTTTAAAATAAGTTTACAATAACAAGAGAGAATTCAAAAGTAATTGAAATTTTCAATTTCAAAGGATGATCCAATCATTCAATAGTACATTAAATGAATTAAACATATTTTAGATTAGAATTAAACATTATATACATAATAGTGTCTCCTTTATATAAATCTCAGTTCTCTTTTCTAATGTCCGACCACTGACTTCTTCGGTATTATAAGGGGTGAATTGGAGGCTATTTATGAAGGAGCACTCAGTGGGTAAGCTATCGTTATTCTAATAGAGACAATCACCAATATCTATGCGCTCATAAACCTGGATTTGAACCCGGACACACAAATGATCACTATGCCAGTTGGTTGAGGGGCATAATATCAAAATTAGACTATTTAGTTCTTGCATCATAAATAATATTAAATAAAATTCAAAATTTAGAAGTTATTATTATTTTCAAATTATATAATTCATATATATTTATTTACTTAAATAAATATTTGCTTACTGAAATAAATACATCTTAGAATATTTGATAAAACCCGATGTCACAATATAAATATCACAAATGTATGAATAGTTGTAATATTTATGACAATAAAGTAATTTTTATAACATTTAAATTTCGGAGAGTAATTCTCTTAACTTTTATTGGAATAAGTACCCTATTGTACTTACTTACTATTGTACTTATTGTCATGAAGTCGATTATAGTGTCACGAACTTTAGTTTCAATTTTTTTTCCTTATTCTTAGGTTAATAAAGTGGTCGAAACAGTTAGAAATTAATTTTTTTCCAAACTGTTTTCAGTACCTTTTTAAAAACTAAAATTATAAAGAATTAAAAAAATAAATCCTAAAAGAATTTGATTTAAAAAATATGTTTTGAGGTATTTCACCATTCAAAAAAATGTGTGATATTTCTGAAGAAATGTAATCATTTCGATGGAACAGGTTAACTTTTCTTTAAGCATGAATGTTAATGTATTAAATTACTGGTAATAGAAACTTAATAAAAATCATTTTCTCTTAAATACTGAATTTTCGGAATGTGGTATGAGATGTTATGATGAATGTATATGGAGAGAATGATTATCATTCACAGTTAATAACGCTTTGAAGTGAGCAAGCTGAAACACATTTTCACCAGTAATTCAGTACATGTTTTAAATTAAAAAGAAAAGTAAAAAAAGCTAGTTTCATTTTGTTTTCTGAGCGTTTATCATATGTATGTGTAATTTATTTGTTTATGTACAAGAAAGTGAGATTAATAAGTAATATGAAAGAGAGTGAAAACAATTTCGAAATCACATGCAAGAGATTCATAACAAATATCGATATAACACTTTTGATAAGAACAAGAAATATTTCCATTCATGACGTATTTTCGCTAGAAAATTACTTAATATTGGAAGAAACGCATTTGCTTAGCTTGTTTACTTAAACGTATCTGAAATTTTGTGTCATAATTCCAGTACGGAATAGTTTTATTTTAGATAGAAAAATATGTCTGATTATGACTTCAGTAATCAAAGATTTGAAATATTTCAAATGATCTGAAGTGCAATATGGAATTTACAATGTATTTCCTATTAGTTTTATTTCCACACACAATACATAGAAATCTTTCACGCCTTGGTTATCTTTCTGTTTCGTAATGTGTTTTGCGTTCACGAGACATTCATTTCTATTTCAATTAGTGAATGCTTAGGAGAGATAGTTGCAAACAATTATTCTTCCCTTTCAAACAAAAAAGTCAATTATGTGTCATCATGAGCATTTTCCTTCATACATAACAAAATGTGTCAAAGAGGAAACGTACTTTCAGTTTGTGGCGATATGAAGTGTAAATCAAAGTTGCATGTGACTTTTAAAACTGGGAATGCTATTTTTAGAATAATAATTAGAATGAAGAATATAGAATTTTTGAATAACTTGGTTAACACTTTAAAATAGTCAGTAAAGGTGCTGATTAGCTATAAACTTGTTACACGAAATTGTTGTCGGCAAGACTCCTTTTTCTATTTTCGATGACTAATAGTAACCCTCCAAGAGTTCTGACGAGATATCTCGTCCAAGGTCTGATCAATTTTGTTAAGGACGAGATATCTGGTCTAGACAAAACTACCCTATTATTCCAAGGGGAATGAACATTCAAATTAAAAAATAAATTGTCCCTTATCCAGGATGGTGACAATTTTAAATGGGTTTCTGCCCCAGAGACTGTCCACCGCAGGTCAGTTTTTGATGTTTTTTCCTATCTTGGATAATTAGCATTAATCTCACTAAAACAGATCTTAAAGATGTGACTTTTATTTACCGTAGCTTTACAATTTATATCACCTCTTGTGTTTGAAGTTATATAAACTTATTAATTCAAGTAACTATGATCACCCATTAATTCCTACCATTCATTCAAGTATTAATTTCCAACAGTAAAATTTGATTGAACTGTAATCTATGCTAAATAAGAACGAATATACCATTTTTGATCTTATTAGGATACAATATATTCAAATTGATAATTTTGTAAAATTTTGATGCCGAATAAGAGTATTAACTTTTCTTTTCAGAAGCAGAAGCTGATATAACCACATTGGCATTTTTCTCGAAGACAAATACCAGAACTCAGAATAGTTCGTTGAGTTGGCCATTTTTGTAAGGTTAAACGAAATGGTAGAACTGAACTACTCATACATTCGGTTCAAAAGCTTATAGTTTTTAGGACGGTTCTAACATAGATCTGGACATCAATATATATATATATATATATATATATATATATATATATATAGTCAAAATTATAAGAGTTAATGCTCAAGTGAAAGCTAATGCTTAAAACTCTTTGATGTTTACCTGTTCCCGGTACTCTCATACTGTTTTACTTTTCTAAGAAACCATCATTGGGTTATTTATTTAAAAAAATGAAACTCGCGGTAACTTTATATTTTTTCCAAGACCATGAGACAAAATCTAATCATTGACGATAGGTTCTGAACTACAGTTCAACACATTCTACAAGAAAACTAGTTGATACTGTAAGAAACTGAACGAGATAGAGTAAGTGTAAGGGTGAAAGCAGAGATTGTACAAAAGTTAGCGTAGCTTTTTTCGCAAAATGTATTTGATTGAACTATTTAATTTTATAAGGATGAATCAAATTATTAGAGAATTTAAGATGGATATATTTTTCAACTGGTTTGGTAGATAGGAAACAGTTCATAGATTCAAAATCGAATATTTCATTTTTATATTTCTTGACTCTGCTAGTGATAATATAATAATAATGCGAATACTTAAATCAAGTTACATTCTCCAACGTGTGTATTCATTATTTCTCTTTAATAATTACATCTATAGCCCTGTTGATTGTGAACATGCTATAGTTTAAAAATAAACGATTCGGTTGTGAGCTGGCCACTCGATCAATGACCATTGACCTTCGAATGAAATAGACCGATCATGTGAGTGGAGTCTCTGTCGTAAGTCACGTCGGCTTGTGAATCGACTACGGCCGATTGGCCATCGAAGCACAGACTCGTGTTTTTAATCACGCTTGATAATCACTTTAACCAATCAATAATTCGTCCCACACTAGGATTCATGCTTTTACCCATAACCACGTAACATATTTTCAAACCCAGCGATCGGCAGAAATAGCACGTAGCTGCACGTACACTCCGTCATTTTCATTAGAAGGTCGATGACAATGACCACTTGATTAAAATGTCACTGAATTGTTGGTTTACAAGTGAAACACACAAAGACTATGAATACATGCATGTTAACTCTGAAGCCATGTGAAGAAGGTTCAATGAATAACGAGGCAGGTAAAAAATTAACTTAAATAAAAATTAATCAAAAATTAAATAAGCATAATACGGTGGCTAGTCTGCCAGCATATCGTTATTTTCTCAAACTAAAATGCTTCGCATTAATTCTAATATATAAATCTTTCTTGATCCCTTGATATAAAGATATTTTAATTCGAAGCCAGCACGTGCAGCACGACTGAAAAAAACTAATTTAATTTGATCCATTTCCAGAGTCACGCCACGCAATTTCATACGTAGACTGATGCCACCATAAGTAAAAAACACAGTACTGAGAAAACGAAGTGGAAAGATTCTATTTGCTATGCTATACTCAATAAGTGTGCTTCTCGAAAAGAAATCTAACTTTCATTCAAAAAATGACTTAGTGGAGAGACTTGCCAGTCTAGAGATAGCAACATTCTGGTCTAAAAAAGCTAAGAAACTAATGTCTTGAAAACTTTGACTTGGTGTATTTCACTTGTAAATCGAAGTTGGTGGAATTATGATGGAATGGATGGATTTGAAGAATGATTAAATATATTTCACACATAAAGTATCGTAGCAGAGTACAGGTGTTTTTATTCTCTCCTCCCCGAGAGGAAGGAGGAACTGTTTGTCAATTGTTTCCAAGGACGCATGATCGTGCTCTCTTCTGCGCATGTGCCCCGTTTGAAAGAGCTAGCGTCTGTTTCTGTTAAGAAGCGAGAGGGCAATAGTTTTGGTGTCCATTTGGAGATTTGCACCATTTTCATTTCTTGTCTGTAAATAAATGTTGTGTCTCGTCCTGAGATTTGATTTTTATACAGATGGCCTGATAAGTTGCTATAGTATTTATTAAATAGAAATCGCATAAGATTTTGGGACCTCAGGCATCTTTAATCACCCTAATACTCTATGTACATTGGATATACATGTGATACATATACTGTACAATATATTCAGTAGTGCGTACGACATCCTGTCATGTGCCGCTTGTGCTATGTTTGTGAAACGAATGGTTTATCCCTCAAGGGTCCTTAAATGTCCCTTAAGATATAATCATTAATATAATTTAATAGTGTTCAATACTTATGAGTTAAATATTTAAGGTGCTCGTATTGATACTTGTACCAACTATATTGGGATACCTTAATTTCGTGTTTCTTCGAAGAATATATGGGAAGATTCAAAAAGTATATAACATCTACATCGATAAAGCTTTCGTTTCTCCTTTCTGTTCGGCCTATTTTCTGCTCTATATGAAAATGAAGAATTTGCTTATGTGCCGAGAAACATATTACTGTTTACTCAAATTATGTGTGTTTTCCAATCTTATGTAATTATTAACTAATGTTCTATGTGCCTTCAAAAGTTATATAGCAATTAACTATTTTTATCTAATGTTTTTTTATACTTTGTACCTGGAAGATAGTCCATTGTTATTAATATCGAGTCTTCAGGTAGACATGTTCCGATTGTAATAAAATATAATTCTAAGAATATTTTTTACTACAAAACTTACTTTAACACTCTTGAAGGCTTATCTTTGCTTTGAAAGCTGCCCTGTAGTGTCAAGCTCTGATGAAAAACCTGTTCCAAACTGCCACCAGTTCTGGACAAGGGACAATTAGTTTATCCTAGTTAGATCGTCATTCCCCTTGGAGCAATAGAGCAATTTTTCCTCGAAGAGGTATTTCATCTACAGAAAATCGATCAGATCTTTGACGAGACATTTTGCCGAAACACTTGAAGGATTGATTATATCACTCGTTGCTTTAAAATTCTTTACTGTCCTCGATATTACTATATTTAAGTACCTTAAATAAGTAGTAAGTTAATAAGTTGAAATGTTTTTTTTTAAATTCCCGACCAATGACCTCTTTGGCATTACAAGGGGAGAATTGGCATCTATTCGTGTGGGAACACCCAGTGTGTAAGCAGGTATTATTCTTAACAGGGAACCAACATTCATGAGCTTAAAAACCGAACACATACTGAAAACGCTATGACCTATACTGTACCAAGTAGACAAGTAGTTGAAATGTAGAACCATATTAGCGCTGAAGTTTGCTGTAAATAAGCCTGTAAATTTTCATAATACTTGTTTAACTGCAAAATGTAAAAGCGATATTAAAGGTACAATGTTATTAGCTTGGCAAATAGTATTTGAAAATAAATTTGAAAAGAGTGAAATAAACTTCATTAAAAAAATTTAACAGTGGAAAATATACTCTTAGATTTGATGTACATTGTTTTTCATCACCTTGAAATAACTTTGATCTTCAAACATTGAAGTTTTCCCATCGAAACACCCCTTAATAGATTGCATCCGTAAATAGTAAGTCATACATTAAGGTTATTCCAACAGGATTAAATTTTTGTCACACGCTTTAAATCAAATATATTGGATCTAAAGTTCACCTAAGGCATCTGGGTTTATTACGTTTCATACTGATATGATATAGTATGGGAATCAATTTATCTTTCTAAACATATTCCAAGAAAATCTTATTTATGAGAGTTCACGAAAGTTCACAAAATTTTCAATGATATTATATGGCATTATGGCGAAGGTTATATATTAGCCGCGCTTTTTAAAGTACATTTCAGAATTTATTTTAAATTTTTGTGCGTATAAGATAAAAGGAAAAAAAAGAAATTATCTTAATAGTATTCTAAACTAGTCTTTTATGTAACCAGATTTAAATAATATATTATAGCAATCAGTCACTATATCTTCTGTTTCAAGACAAAAGTAGTTAAGTCAAAATGGCTTGTTTTCAGAATCTGAAGTTGAAATTTCGCTTTCTCACAAATATTCAGGAAGAAAAAAAAGCATGCCATGATACAAGTATTGTAATTTAGATTCATTTAGTTTAGATTTTAATCATATTCTATTATTTTTCAAATCAGGAAAATGTAGAGAAAGGTAAGGGGTCAGAATATGATCGTTGTAAAAGTTGACTTGTGAAGGAAATTTTAAATAACATATATTTTATTAATAGGTTTGCATCAAGCATAATATAAACCAATTGCCCTTATTTAATTACTGAGTGACAGTTTCTGATTCATGAGGAAGTTAAAAAATTAAAAACCGTGATGAATTCCTTCCGCCATAAAGAGATAAAAAACATAATATCTTTGCTAGATTTATCAGTCAAAAAAAAATTTCGGGCGATACCATTGCAAGATAACCTTTTAATTGAGGAACAAATTTAATATTGATGTAGGTGTCCATAAATAGATCTCAAAATCATTAAACATTGATTTTGTGCTCGTTCTTTTAAAATTATTTACACCAGGTAGGGTAATGGGGAAATGGTTTGGTTTGTCTTTCTACAATTCGTTATTGCTTCAGGAGGAATAAATACATCACAAATGTGGTAAACCAACTGTTGTAAGGTAAGTGGTAGGTAGTTGAATTAACGTCACACTGGAGCAACACATCGGACTATTGGCAACAAACTGTTAAATGGAAATCATATTTTCGTTGTCATACTGATGGAAGTTTTAATTCATCGTTGTTTCAGTGATTGCACATGACTGAAATAACAAAGTTACTTATGATCCTCTTTTGTAATCCATCCTTCCTTTTAGAAATCCAAATAGTTCTTTCAAACTCACGTGTTTGCATTATAATCATTGCAAATACATTGAATTGCAATAGTCAGGTACCCAGAATAGTCGATTTTTATGTGTAGAAAGTTGGACAGATATTTTAATAATTGTATGCATTATATTTTATACAAAAAGAAGACTGACTCTTTGGATACATATTAACTTTACAAACCTTTGCAGTACATATGTTTTTTAGATCATATCTTGTCATTATATACTCTCATTTAAGATCATATTTAATCTCATCAGTTGCTTTTTACCCCCACGCATAATAAAATACTGTAGTGTAATTTGCACGCTTTCTTTTGTTTTGTTTCTGAAAAGCTGTTGTGTTTTGTTTTGTAATATTGTTGCATGTGAATGCAAAAATATCCATTCACAAAATCCTGCCATTATAAAAAAATCGTACACACAGAATGCTATATTTTGCTCATTAAAATATATAAAAATGATATAGTATGAAAAACCATGCATGATACCAAGAAACTTATCAGAATGTTTTAAGTAAAAGCACGAAACAAATATACGGGAAACAAAAACGTATTAAATTAACATTAGTCTTTACCATTTAAAGGAAATATAGATGAAAAGAAGTCCAATTACCGTTTTAAGTTAAAATCTTATTAGAACACGGCACGAAGCCCAGAAAAGCACTGGCGCGACTAAGAGACATGTATAGAAAAAAATGACCACAGAATGACAAAACAAAACTGAACTAGAATATATATGATCAGTCTTGATGATATCCGCCTGCTCAATATCGCACTATGCTGTTAATGGAATAGAGAGTTTAAATGTTTCAGTAAAAATTATTAACCGAAAATTTCACAAGTATAAGAATTCTTCAGAAATTACTGCACTTAAAAAATATTGCTGTCACTTAACAGATGATATGGAGTTTAACTAAAGTAGTTAAGTGTATATCTATATCTTAATCGATTATTTATCATCGTCATCAAAAGATGAACAAAAGCTTTAAACTTTAATCTGTTTATCGTATAGTATATGTTTAAAGAGCTTTTATAGTCTTGAAAGCTAATTCAAATGGAAAAGATTAAAGTCTGGTAAGATAATTTTATAAATTACACACCACATTTCACTTCAAAATATGGAATAAATTTGTGTTACATGCGAGTAAATAATAAAAAAAGGATCCACATTTTTATCGAGCAATAGGAATTAAACTTAGAATGGATTTTTTGCTTCGTGTCATACACCTAATTGCTTAATTACCCTAGAGATTCTATCGATCTCTTTCATTTAGAGGTTTTAAGGACACGATTAAGTTTACATTACTACCAACTTTAGCAATTTTTCAGATAGATATTAATTAAACAAAGATATTAATTAACAAAACAAAATACTTTTTTATAAATTGAATACACAATAATGACATAATCTGAAGCTAGCTACAGTTAGGGAATTAGGACACATTGGGACGTAATTCAATTAAGGATTTTTAAAAATTTTATAAATACCTAACTTTTTTTCAAAAACTAACGAGGCAAAAAGTTAACTCGCCTGCATCTAATGAACCTTAAATTAATCCATTATCCTATCAGGGAAGTATCGGTATAAATAAAACAATTCTCACAATGTCCCAGCCAACCTCACTTGGTTGTAGGGTTGGTTGTAATCCTAATTTAAGCATTAACCATCTTTCAACTCGGTTAAATTCATCAAAATATATCTTTATTTAAAGATCTCTAGTTAAACATCGAGTATTTTGTAAAATTATTATTAATACTGTTTGAGTGAATCTCAGAATTTTAGTAGAAACATCCTTACTATATTGTCTCTTTAGATGTGTCACATTTCAAAATGCTATCCGTTCCATCCACAAAGAATCAGTCCTCTTTATCAGAATAAAAGGATAACGATTATTGATTCTTTCTTTCCAAAAAACACATTGTCTATTCACCAAATCTTTAAACTTCGCAACATGATCTACAAACATAACAATACCGGTTTTGTTCCTTTTAAATCGCTTTTAATCAGAGTGGAAACTTGAGTCAAGGGAACCTCTCAGCCACAAGTATTACCAACATTTCATGCTGCATTGTTTGGATCCAAACAGCACTTATAGAGGTTCAAGAAAATGCTTCAACTATTGAATTACAATGAATGAATCTGTCTAAAATTGTACAAGTAACACTTGCGAGTGTCAATAATATGTAGTGTGTCTTCACTTGGGTGTTTAAGTTATGTTTAAAATAATATTCGTTGAAATTATTAAAGCAGCGAAAGAATTCAGCCCAACTGACTTATGGTAGGTTTATTCTTTCCAATGTGAGTTCAAATGGCCCATTTCGTATAAAGAAATCACAAATACAGCGGGTAATATTGAATTTTGTCACTCCTTAAAACGACGTCTCGAGAAAAGAATCTATCAAATCAAGCTTGAAAAGAAAGTACTTCCGATAGAATCTCTGCACCTGCACAACCGATTTGCATTCTAAACATGGGCATACATCGACCACGAACTTTGTCACCGGCAGTCGCATGTTTTATGCTGCATCGACATCTCCACACGAGGCACTAGAGCCGCATACCTTGGGAAATCATCCAGCCACGCAAATTTTGCCACTTCTAAGGACTCTCAGAAAAAAGAGTGTTCTGTTGAATCTACAATTTCGAGGAAAGAAATGTTTTCAATGTGGTACTTCGGAGCTATAACATTTTCTGCAAACCTTCGAAACTACTTGCCTTAGGATACTTCGAAATGTAAATCATGGGGTGAATGACAGCATAACACCGTTTCTAATAATTGTGAAGTTAGTATATAATATATATAATTTAGATATATATGTGTAAATATAAATTCATTTATTGATATTTAAGTACATAGTAAGTGCAGTCACTAATAGTTTATAAAACGAATAAGGCATATTCTGTATAAATGAATTAAAACTAAAGCTATAGAAACAACTATTAAACTAAAGTTAATAGATGTTTATCGGTGCTCAATCTGATGATAATTATCCGGCGGAGTCAGGTAAACATTTAAAAAATGTATAGCAATATTTATCTAGAAATAACCACTGCAAATTATTTAGTATATTGTTTTACAGGGGTTAAGTAGGTAATTTGAAGTAGATAATTGTTTATGAAATACAAAACTAAATCATATACAGTTAGTAATAATTATAAAAATATTTTCTTCCAACAAAAGTTAAAAAAGTCTATAAAATTATAAATATTCCTGAATGGACTGTTCTTCGCTTGAAAATCTATATAAAATTAAGTATAACATTAGATATTAATATTATTCCTTCTAAGAGTTTATAAAAAGTCAGTTGAAAGTTTAGTTTATAATTTCATACGAATAAACATCCGTATTTCTATACGCTACTGTAGTTGAGCTAGTTAGTCTCCAATATTATGTCTCCTAATACCATATATTTCACACCACACAACTTAACTGAAACGTTATATATCCACAAAAATTTAAATATAAACTGCTTGTATATGTGGAAATAAAATTTTAAGCATCATAATCAATCTAACTTTCTGTAAATGATCCATGGTGAGAATTGGGAAATAAATTTCAAAAATTAAGTATGTAATTGAATAATATTTACTCTCATCTGTATTTTAAGAACTGAAAAGTATAAATATTTAACTGTCAGATAACAAAACACAATGCTGTATGTATCAATAATCAGACCCTGTGATGAACAATTACTCAATTGTTCTGCAAGCGTTAACACGCTTTGGAATAATTATGGGTTGCTATGACAACATAGCCTGGGAACAGTTTTGTTTCTTCACATATTTGCAAATGCAATATGCATTTGGTATTTTGAGAGCCAGAAGAATATTTGTGTGTTTAATGAACTGCATTTAATAATTTTTGTTTTAATTAATTACTTCAGAAATAAGAGATGACGAGAAAGGTAATTCTTGTTTATTGAAGCAAAGTTTCTGCATTAAGTCATAATTCAGAATACGATAATTGCTGTATTATGCATGTTTTTATAGTTTTTTATTATTTTGTATAAGTGTACATAAATAATTTAATTTCTTGTAAGGTTGATAAGGATATTTGTAATTTTTTTTATCTGATATCTTGTCACAGACTAAACGTAAGTGAAAATGTTCTCATTAAAGAAACTTTTGTCTATATTTTTTATCTTTGCATAATAAATACAATAATTTTATTTTAATTGCTCTCAATTCCTATAAAACTCCTATAAATAAAGATAGGAAGCCGTGGCCCAATTGGAGGAATTGGAGATTGGCAATTGGAGGGTTGCGAGTTCGAAACCCG
This sequence comes from Meta bourneti, assembly GCA_933210815.1. Classification (NCBI taxonomy): domain Eukaryota; kingdom Metazoa; phylum Arthropoda; class Arachnida; order Araneae; family Tetragnathidae; genus Meta; species Meta bourneti. Next base: position 75,445,972 of record OW119923.1, on the reverse strand, counting down.
ATCCAACCAAAGTCCATCGTTTACGTGGGGGTCGATACAGACTAAATCTATCGTGGCCTCAAATGTCCTCTCGTTGGCATGGTTTGGAAATTTGGAGGTCAGGGTGCCAGCTCAGGTATTGACTTCGTCATCTGACCGTAGTTCAAAATTACGAGGTGTCCTCGAATCTTTCTCTTCTGGATTGATCCCGGACCGTCGCCAATAGTACGTAGTGTTGCTCCAGTGCGACGCAGATTCGACTACCAGGTAGGTAGTATCTATAAACGAAGAAATTGGTAATGGATCATTCCCACATGTAATAAAAAACTAGAGTATTTGTTTTGCATTTCCACAATTAAGATATTACTTCTGATAGCATAGACTGAAAATAAAACAGCCATATTCTAGTATACAGATACTCTGCCTTCACTCAGATATATCTGTGGTAAATGCTTGAATTTTGTGAAAAAAGTGACGTATACTTAGAAAGGAATTTCATTCTCCTGCTATGTGAAGAGCTTCGTAGCCAATATCTGGCACCTAAAAATAATAATGGAGCTAACACAAATATTTCGACACTGTCAGTATAAAAGATATCATTAGAAAACATCAAAATGCACCATATAAAGATCTTGCAAATGAAACCACACAAAAAATAGATGCTCGTATTGCTAAAAAGCAATATGTGGAAAATGCCAATCGACAGAAGTGAGATGAATGGATTGCTTCAACAAATGTAAAAACAAAAATTAAATAAAAAAAACAGGTGAGTGTAATAGACAATTTGAGTTTGAATCTACCAATTATCTATCTATGAATTTGAATCTACCAGTTATCTATCTATGAATTTGAATCTACCAGTTATCTATCTAAGAATTTGTATCTACCGGTTATGTTATCTTAATCTGTCTAATTTGATCGAGTGCTCTATAAGAACATAGAATCACATTGGTCCCTTCCGTCTTCTTGGTATAAAGCAACTTCCTATCTTTCTAGTGTTAATTACATGAGGCCGTTTAGTTCAAAATCATAAGTTTGAAGCAGATATCACATTTTAAAAATGGTTTTGAAAGAATAAGTCAGCTATTTTTAAACTGCTCTTAACTGAAAATAGGCTCATGTTAAAAAAGCGTAGAATGGGCTAGGACTTTAGAATTATAAAAAGTCCGTTCTTTTTCCGGAGGGGAGATTTAAGTGACGAAGAAGATTTTGTCCACTACTTCAAGATAAAATTCTCCAAGAAACATTTTCTTCAAGTTTCTGATAGTTTCACAATTTATCTTCTTTTCTTAACCGTTGTAAGTCCGATGTATCGCAGCATGAATGGGGCAGTTAAACTATGTATCTGGGATTTTCCGCTGCCCAAAACAAGAAAGAAAAATTGAATTTTCAGGAACGAAGAGGTATTAGAAGTAGGTTTCGTAACATACATTGCCATACAAATTTTGAAGATAAGATAGGTTCGTGATATTAGTATTGTGAGCTAAACATATTACTTGATCAATTATAATGGCAAGTGGAATCATTCAACTATTTTATGAAATACAATTTTTTGTGCAGCATCTAACAGTTTTAATACCCCTACTTCTAAAACTACCCCTACTGGCAATTTCAAAATATTTAGTTTCCATTCAATTCTATTTAGCAGAGCAGAGTTTTATCACAGCTAATTTTAAACGTCTTTATGATATACGATGCATATTACGATTTACTTTATCGTTGAAGAGTTGTGCAATGGTGACCAAATATGCCCTTATGAAATATGCCAAAATGGTATAATTAATTTAAGTTTTTCGGTATAAAACTGAAAACAACGATTTTTAATATAATGGAACAGTTAGGATGGATGGTATAGAACACATTTTCCCCCACTTGTATTTGAGAACAAAGTCGAGTTACTTTATAAAGACCTTTCACTTAATTGTTCCAAAAATAAGTGTCTTTCATAGCATATACCTCAATCGGCTGTTATTGGAGAGATTCAATAAGTCCGTAGAAGGCTGTTAAAAGCATTTGCGTCCATACAATCTACAATACATCCTGTAATTCTTGCATATATCTTGATTGAGTATTCATTTTTCTAATTTAGGGATCGAGTTGATCCTATTGGTCAACTATTGCACTACTCTTTGTAGATCATGCTACCTCCTTTCCAACATACAACCTGCAGTTTTCACCACGGCATATTCGGCATATTTTGTTGCAGTTTTTAGTTGTCTTAACCAATAGAATTCATCTCCTAGGACTATTTCAACCAATAAATGTGGTTATTTAGTTATTAGGTCTGATAGTAAATCTAGTAACACTGAGGGTTAAGATATTGTATGGTAAAGGGCAATTATCTTGAATATGCAATTTATTGTGCTACGAACAATTCTAAATTGGCTTTTGGGGCTTACAGATTAGTCTTGAAACGTTGTATGTTGCATAGTTTTACTGATAAATGCCAACACACTAGTAGAACTTGGCTAACATTTACGGCTGTATTTGATCTATTTCAATCGATGGGTATCCATTTTGGCTAAGGGTGTCCTCCAGAGATATAATATCATATCACCAGCACACGCCCCAGTACTAAGTACTCTCTTGGGATTTTCCCATTAAACGAAATTAGTCCAATATTGTTTAGAAGGATTTGAGTGCACGGCAATTGTCTGTATGCATAGCAATAAATGAAATGTTACCCACCCCACTTTCATAGTCATGCGTTCTCAGTAAAATATTAAATACAAGGGGGCTCCACCCCCGCTTGTCAACCCCTGATGTATACTAAACAGAGTTGATTCTCTGCTCGAATCATACTCACTTCACTCGCTGAAAAGTAGGACGAACGACTGAAAAATTCGACAGTATTAAATAAAACTTTATCAATAATTTGAGAAAGGTTATTCATTAAGTGCCGATAAACTTATCAATTACACATTTAGGGCTAAAAATTATACATGAAAATTTTTTGGCTTGTAGTAATAAGTGTGGTTTTGCTTTCATAATGAATCCCCAAACAGTATTACTTGTTCCTAGAAGGAATTATTGAGATAAAAGTTATATAAACAATTTATCATTAATATTCCAGCTGCTTATAGCTTTGAAACCTTTTACTCAATTTCAATAAGCTAAATGGAACTCAAAGGGCTCCGGGCATTATATGGATTAGTCACAGAAATATGTTCCGTAATGAAAAAAATATTCAAGATGATCCCAATAACTTCTGATTGTTTGAATAAGTGCTTAAAACTCGAAAATTTAATGTAACATAACTTATTTTAGTGGATAAATCATTATAATTGTGGCCTTTTTTAAAACTCGAAAAACTTGCTCTCCTGAAAAATTTGTGCAGTGGATCATCATTGTAGCCCGAAGCCCTCATTTACCAAAACATCAAAATAGTTCACTTATTTCGGAAGTATTTTCATATCAAGGTGGCATTAGTAATCGTAGAAAAATTTATTTTATTTTAAGAATGATCTCCGGTAAGTTAAAATGAGCCATGGTTCTATGCTAAGATTTTTATTTGCTAACCGATTTCGCCTTCGTTGGTTATAATTTAATACGCGACAGTACAACATGAAATCATTTTTTAAAATATGAATGAATTCTAAGCCACTCGTATCACTTGTGTTGTTATAAATCCGGTGGAATAGTGTGCTTCAAAAGTACGAGGTGTTGTCCACGGATTTTTCCATTCGGGATTGATCCTGTTATGTTGCCAATGGCCCGCTGTATTAATACAGTGCAGTGTTAATTCGACTACCTACCTATGGAATAGTTCGTTTCTTTTTCAGTTGACAGATTTAATTTGCTAGGGGAATCACGTGATGCATTCATCAAAGCGTTACCAAACGAAATACACAAATTAAACCTTCTTCGGAGTCAATGAACAAATTTATACACTCGCTGCCAAAAGTTAAGCACGAAGCGGTAAAATGCGGAAAAATCGACAAGTACAGCTTTGATTGACACGAAATGCAGCAAGAAAGTAGCAAATATGTTTATGCATGAAACAAAACAAAAAATTACATACAAAGATGAAAACAATATTGAATTTTCATAAATTATAAGATGAAGTCATGTTGGAGTCATTACCAAAATGATGTTTAAATCCAAAACAAACAAACGAAACTGACATTAACAGGGTGTGTGACCACCCCTCATCCTCATACAAAGTTTACAGTGTGTGACCATGCTTTCCATGAGGTGATCAACCCCCCAAGTAAAGTAATCGCCATTCCTCCTGAGAAGTTTGAAACTCTGTGAGAGTGACTGAGGGTGGGAAACGTGCAGACACAGCACGGCCGAGGGCGTCCCAAAGATTTTCAATGGGATTAAGGTCGGGCGAGTACGCCGGCCAATCCATATGCGCAATCCCTCACACTCCAGGTAGTCATCGACGATGTTGGCTCGATGGTGACGCGCATTATCATCCATTAAAACGAAAGCAGGACCAACTGTTGCAGCGTACAATCTCACAGTGGGTTCTAGGACTTCATCCCGATACCGGACAGCCGTCACAGAATCCCGTCTATCGATATGCAGATCGGTGCGATATCCCAACGAAATCCCTGCAAACACCATGATGCTTCCACCTCGGAATGCGTGATGCTCGATGATGTTCTGGGGCCAGTTGCCCGTGTCTTGTTCTCTCCAGACTCTTACACGGTTGTCATCTGACTCCTGGGCAAATCCCGACTCATCCGTGAACATAACGTAGGCCCAATCAGACACAGTCCAATGTTGCCGACACCACTTTAATCGTGCCCCTCTGGATTGGACCTATAGAGGAACACAAACTCGTGGTACCCGGGCGTACAGTCCATTCATGTGTAGCCTTCGGCGAACAGTAGTGGCAGATATCGTCTTACCAATGGACGCTGCAACCATAGATGTCACACGTGTGGAGGTCGCTCTTCGATTCCGCTTGGCTAAAACAGCAATATATTGATCTTCCGCGGAGGTCGTAACCTTTGGGAGACCGGCCACAGGTCTTCGGACAAATGTTTGGCTTGTTTGGAATTGTTTCCATAATCGTGAAATGACGGAATGATGAACGACGAAGAAAAGAGAAACATCTGTGATTGATTGTCCTGCTTCAAAGAGTCCCACAGAACGCCAACTCTCACTATCTGCCATTTGTCTTCTGGAAGCCATAGAAACACGTCTGTCTTGAAAACTAATCGTACGAAAGTTCTAAACACCTTTTATCAGCACTTACATGAAACTCCTCTAACCCTTTACAATGCTGGTTTCTTATACGAATGCCTTTTTTGCATAATTTTCGACACGAAACCGTGATTGTCTGTTGCAGAACATATTTGCATACTTCCATCTACCTCTGCAGCGAAATTCAGTCTCTCAAATTCAGATTGGCTTCCGGAAATTAACATTTTCCTCTCCATGCTTAACTTTTGGCAGTGAGTGTAGATTGCTCTGTTACATTTTACATGAGTTACTTATGTTGGATTTATATCAAGTTTAGTATGAACTAGAAAATGAGCTTGAAGTAACCAGACTTTCAGTTTGGATTCATTTCCTAATGTGAGTATTTTTTGAGTAGTGGCGTAGTGAAATTGCTCTTGTAACAATTAAAATATAATTCCGAAAATATCTGCTGCTCAAATTAATCATTATGGTAATGAAATTTGTTGGAAAAATAAAATGAGAGGGTGAATAAAATTGTTGAACATATAATTCTTCCTCTCTCCCACGGACATAAGTAAAAAATAGTACATTTCTTTAATATAATGTATTGAGTTAACTATACAATACGAATCTGAAAATTTAATTTATTAGGAGATAATGTCCCTATGTGTGTTGTTTCATTTGCTATTCGTGATATTTAAATCAACTGTCTAGTTTTTATAACCCTTATTACCAATACTTATTTAATTCCTCCATTTTAAATTTAAAAGATTTGGTCTGAAATCTCCACCCAAATCTATTTAAATTCTTGCTGACATTAAATATTTGAATTCCAAAACAGTGTTTTTAGCCCTCTTTTGAGTTTTAAAAATATTTCATTTCATCTATTTTGTGTGATCAAGCCATTAAAACGTTTTGGCTTTCATTCACTATATATGTTTTCGACGGCTATAACGTTATATTTTCCTTGTTTCTGTCTGATTCAATGTTTGAACAATTTTTCTCGATGTCTTTCTTACATATATCAAGTACTGCATGTGTTTTAATATACTTTTATTGTTAGATTTTTACTTTCATTACTTAGTTTATTTGTATTGGGTCGTATTCTGTCTTGCATTTGGCATACTTTGTCCCTTTCTGAACCTTAAAACACCACAAAACCCAATGCAACCAAACAACTGAAAAGTTTCACTTTTGTCTGCATTACTTAAATTGAATTATATAAATGATTCTCTTTGCTGAATAGATTAGAATTTCCATCGTTTTTCTTGTTTGCTAAACTTTATCTTTTAAACCTCAAGGTTTTCCACACGGTGCACTAAGTAAACGGTGATGGGAAGCACGTCTTATGTGCATATAAATAAAAATAACATTGAAAATTAGTAGTAGCAGATCAGATCTCTTTAAAAGATTTTAAACTCAACAGAATGAAATTTTTTTATATGTATGGCAGGGCTTTTGATTTGAAACGAAACTTTTGTTGCTATTTATGACGGCAAAACTGGGTTCTAACACGCAAAATGTATTATTTTATCCAAAACACAGGAGGTATTTGCTATGTCATAAAATCATCACCAATCAGAATACTGATGCAATTATAGCTTTGACGTGATCAGATACTTCACATTGGTCACTACTTTCTAGAATGTTGTCCACTATTAAATTCTGAGGTGCCAAAATAATGTTAAATGAGAGGCATAAACATCCAACATAAAGTTATAGTTCTCTCTTTTCTTCTATATTTTCAGTATCTTCGCGCTCATTGCCAACATACTGATTGCATCTATGTTGTCTTTAGGAATAAGGAAAGTCTATTTCCTTCTATACTGATTTTCTTGATTTCTCACAAGCGGATGTGACTGTTTTTTACATTATGTTACAATTCTTCAAAATTTAAGTGTTTTGTTGCAATTTCAATCCCACATTATAAAACACTTGGAAGTAAACACGGGGTGAAAAACGAAACTGAATGAATTGGCAAATTTTGTGAGATTCGTGTTACTTCGATCATCATTCAATTGTAGGTTTATTTGGTACTTAGAAAAATATCAGTATAATTACGTATATTTTTGGAATTTCTTCAACTTTGTTCGAACGGAAAATATTGATTATTTGAAAACAAATTTCTGCACATTCTCTTTTCAAAACTCTGCCATGCACAAATTTTCAGGGCTATAGGATATTCGATAAAAAATTGTATTCAACCCATTCTAGTATGCGTATCGTCTGTACCACGACATACACCAATCAGCATTTTTAGTTGTTCTCACATAAATGCATTTTCTAGATTGTGTTTCGATGTTTCACATTATGGCAATGATACGAAATTGGAGTCATATCCTAAATAGCCTAAACTGATAACTACACTTTCAGTGAAACACAATTTTCCCATTAGCGTCAAAATTTTAACATGGTTTTATAGATTCGTATCTTTCTGGTGGTACTGATGATACACCAGCTGCTAGGAATATCTTCAGTTTCTTTTTCTTCACACACATGACAGGTTAATTTGTCGCTCGACGGTCAATTTTTTGCCACACGAGAGATAATTAGATCAGTAATTACACACGTGGTAGAATATAGGTAGTTGAATTTACGTCACAATGAAGCAACACAATGTGCTATTAACAAGGCTCACGGGCTTAGCGTTTGATGTAAGAAATTAAGATAAAGATGTCGAATCTGGGGTATGTTTGTCGCCAAATCAAGATGGCGTCCAAAGCCAGTATGGATTTGAACGCCATCGCAATTTCGTTAAAAAAACGGGGACTTTCCCTCGTGAAAAACCTTTTGCATAGGGTTGCCATAAAGCTGGATCAAAACACCAGGGTTACCATGTTTGGCAATAAATCGCTACTACCACGGATTCGACATCTCCACCGAAATTAATTTAAGTTTAGAATGTGCCTTGCTCCGTAGCTTTTATATTAGTTGTAAGTTGGTTCTTTGAGCAGTGAGTTAACTGCTGCGTAGAATTCTGGTTAGTCGATAAGTAAACCAGTCTGAATTAACTACGAAAAGTTATTTTGTAATGTGCACGAGGTCTTTTGTATTTGAGGTAATTTTACTTTCTGTAATGTTCCATAACGTTAGGAGGGGCAGCACTAACCTAGTTGTAAGAGTAACGGATTAGCAATCGGAGGGTTGCGAGTGAGAAACTATTTCCAACCAAAGACAATCGTGTACACGGAGTCTGGGTTGGTGCACGAAGGCAGGGCTTCAAAATCTGGAGGGTCAGTGTTGCCCTCGTCATTTGAGTGGCGTTCAAAATTCCTCGGATCTTTCCCTTCGGGATTGACCCCGAACCGTCGGCAATAGCCTTCATTTTGATCCAGAGTAACGTTAATTACCTGCCATAACGTTGGACTTTAGCATTGGAAATTAACGTTTATCACAATTTGTTTAATTCAATTAAATTGTAATCAATTGTATTCTGTATGATTGTTTCTTATGAAGCGACCGAACGCATTCGATTATGAGAATTTCCTAACATACTTACATACTAACATAACCTACTAACATACAGTATTATTTAAATGCACTTAAATATTATGCACTTGATTAATGTTATGAAAGCTGGTTTTTTAAAACTAAGTAATGGACTTAGGCGTAATAAATGGACTTCCATTTTTCAAATCATGTAGCTTACTTAAAACAAAAAATTAACTGTGAATAAATTATGTGGTTTTTTAGTTCTAAAGCTTATTGTGAAATATGACTAACTTCAAAAACAATAAAATACAATACAGGTCCTATTTTGTAATGATGCTATAAATTTTAATCTTGCCATTGTGTACTTCTACTGTAAATTATTTTAATGACAAAATAAGGCATCTCCGATCATGTTTAAAAAATGAAGTTTTATAGGTACATGTTACTTAAAACAACATTATCTATAATTTTAAACGATCTTATAATCCCGCTCACAACAAAAAAAGTCGTTATATTTCTCCTCTGAGAGGCATTTTTTGTCATGCTAAATAAATGTGTATAGTTAAAAAATAAAAAATGTAGATAAAATGTAGTCTCATTGAGGCGATACGTGTTTTTTGTACATGTTCGAACGAGATATCAGTTGGCTAGTTTTTCGAATACGATTTCAGCACTGCGCTAATAAAATTTTCCAAAGAATAAATTCCGAATTGAAGTATGAAAGTTGATTGGACAATGCGAATTAGAGTAAATGCCAAACGGTGCCGAAACGGTATCAAGCTATATTTTAGGGTAATCCCGATGTAAGGTGCGAGGATATTTGGTAGTGGTAATTAATTAACTTCGCACTGGAGCAACACAGCGGAATCAATCCACAAGGGAAAGATTCGAGGACAACACCACGTAATTTTGAACCATGGTCACATGACGATGTCAATACCTGAGCTAGCACCCCACTCTCCAAACTTCCTTAACCTGCCAACGTGAGGACATTTGAGGTCACGAGAGATTTAACGTGCATCCGCCCTGGTGTACACAACGGGTCTTTGGCTGGACCGGGTATCGCGAGAGTATTTGGATAGCATAAGTCAAAGCTTCGCATAGTCTCTTTTGTTCTCTCATTCTCTTCTGTTGCCGCTCGCAGAATTTAAATATACTTTACTAAAAATGTATGCATAATACATCTTACTTGATATAATATTAATCGAAATATGACGTATCGATAGCTCTTTTGATAAGAGTTAAAGTATTGAACTATATTGCATGAGAATATGTACAGGTTATAAAAAAATTATCACTTAGCTCTATTATTATTTTGGTCTTGCCTTTTAATGTATTCATTCCGCATTTAATAATACACATTGCGCAGTCATCTCTATCATTATCAGTACACATCTGTATCATTAGTTATTCCATAGTAAATGACTTTACATATGACTGTTACGCTGAACTTGTTCTCATAGCATACTTGAGAACTATGTCATATTCGAAACAAAATTTATATTTGTAAACTATAAAACAGAAAATATTCTACTAAAGTTAATGCTTTTTTGAATAAATTCTAACATAATTAATAATTTATAGTACAGCTTTTCATTTGAAAAAAGTCCTGAACTAAATTGGAATACATTTTACACAAGAATAATTATTTTATTCAAACATATATATGATCTCAACTCAGTAATAACATTAAGCAATGCTCTTACAAAGATGTCCAACTTACAGTCGTGATTTGAAATTTTAATCATCTACACTCATAAATCGTCAACTTACAAGTAAAACGTACTAAGTCAAAATTTTCAAGACAAGTTTCTGGATCAGAGTGTGATCTTTTGATTGGTTAAGTGTGTATGTTCATTAAATTATTTTTTTCTTTGCATGAAGGTTGAATTTCTTCTTGAGAAACGCACCTAGTGAGTGAAGCTTAGGGAGTAGAATTCCCTTCTTTGCTTTCTCAGAGCTGTGTTTTTTGACATATAGTGTTTAACTTGTAAGGCGACGCAATAGTATTTAATCGAATTTAAAAATGCATCAGTAAATTCACAAAAGATTAGAAGAAATAGAGTTTTGTTACTCTTATAAATCGTTGGAGCCTTTTACCTTACGGATTCAAATTTTTATAACTGTTGAATTTTTATCTCTAGAGAAAAATATTTCGCTTTTGTGTAATATAGTCACTGCATATGCCATTTTAATTTTGGAAACTGGAGTAATAAACCATCAGAGCTGTAAAGTGCTATAACTGCATGTTCCTCATCGGCAACATTAAGAGAGTTAGTAGAATAAACATTCTAAAATATATTAAATGCTCACTTAGTGAGAAAAATATTTTTTTGCTCAATAAAATGACTGAAATCTCGCTTCTTTATAATGAAATTTCCCATTGAGTACAAGAAATCCTAACTTTTTTCACTTTTGCAGGAGCTTATTAAACCTTCCGGGGAAAGAATAATATTTTTGGATGCAATGGATATGCAATGTTTCATTTCCTGCATAGGAGCATAATTACGATACAAAAATGTTCCACATTAAAAAAATTTAATACCCTAAATCATAAAGCTGTAAGAAATTCAATAAGAGTTCATACCTTAAAAAGTAACGTGTTGCTTTTGTTCACGCGATTTCTTTCTCAAGTAATTTTGCTATTTGTCTTCTTGAACAAATATTGATGTTGCATTATGTTTTTGATATCAAGCCTTATAAGTTTCATTGGATTTTTAAATATTTACTCTTTAGAAATTTTGATCGATATAGTTTGAAAGAAAGCAATTTCCTAGTAAGGCGATGAACTTTCCGTTTATAAGTTCTCATTAACACAACGAAACATTAGTTTCTTCGTTTAGTTATTACATTACAGAAGAAACATTAGGTATTCGTATGCCTTATTTTGTGAATATTCAGTAGTTTTCCAATTCAAAGACCACTTTAACGTGATGTGGAAGTTCGGAGAGTGGAGTGCTAGCTCAGCATCGACCTTCTAATGAAATAGACTGATCATGTGGGCGGAGTCACCGTCGTAAGATATGTGAAGGGCAAATCACAAATGAACTTAACCGATTGGCTATGGAAGAACATACTGGTGTTTTTGATCACGGTGGATAATAACTTTAACCAATCAATAATTTAGGATTCATGCTTTTCCACAACCACGTGACAGATCTTCCAACCGAGCAACTGAAAGAAATAACGTGAAGCTGTGGCACATGCTCCGTCTATTTCATTTTAATGTAGATGTAGCTCAGGTGTTGACCTCATCATCCTACCGTGGTTGAAAATTGCGAAGTGTTGTTCTCGGATTTTTCCCTTCGCGGTTGATCCCGAACAGCTGCCAATAGCCCTTTGTGTTCTTCCATTGCGACGTTAATTCAACTACCTACATACCTACACAATTCAAAGAAAACTTTGAAAAATACATATTTTAGTAGCAATATGGCGACAGTATATTCAGAAAGATGCAGATATTCCCCTTTGTAATCAAGGATATGTGTTTAGGTATGTAATAATTCAGCTCTGCGTAATTTTCTCCTATGTTAAATAAACCACGGCAAACGCGGTTAGAGAAGTAGAGGTTAAATGCTGTATTTGGCTTGGGATAAAATTTGTAAATATAGCTATATGTATTTAGTAAGTAGAGAAAACACCAAAATAATTAAGTGTTGATTGAGATCGTATTTGGCCCCAGCAAATATTTTGCCGCTAAAAGTGTTATTCATTTCTGTACAACTGTATCTAGCGCCTCGTCTGGTGGCAACTCTCTTGGCGCGCTTTTAGTAGCGAGTTATGGCAGGTGAAGGTAACCCATCTTTATTAGGTTATTCCCGTTTTTATGGCAACCTCGGCAAGTGGAAAGATTTATAAAGATGTTATATTTATAAAGATAAAAGATTTTTTCTAAGATTTCTTTCCTTGGCAACATAAAAAGTACGCTAAAAACGCGCCAAGAGCGTCGCCACTAGACGAGGCGCTAGATACAGCTGTACTTTCATTTCAAATAGCACCCTGACAGAAAGATGGTTTTAAAAACGTTTCATATTTTATGCTATTACACACACTTCGCATAAAATATATACAATGAATTTCATCAAACTATTCAAAGAGGCGTTATAAACAACTTGAAAATAAAAAATGTTCTAATGCTTTAAAATATCCTTTTCTTATTGACAGACATGATATGGATTTTATGATTCTAAAGTTAATATCCTTTAAATATTGAATATTCACTTTGTGTTATAAATTCAGGATATAGTTAAAAAGGGAATGATGATGCCCTCCAAGAATATCGTCTCCTATGAACTCAAGAAACTAAATATTTTAATACCTTTCCTCAATTCAAAAATACATTATTTTATTATCGAAATATGGTATTGGTATTTTCAATTAACGTCGCACTGGAGCAATACAATGGGCTATTGGCGACGGTCCGGGATCAACCTCCGTTGCGAAAAATCTGAGGACAACACCACGTAATTTTGAACCACGGTCAGATGACGAGTTCATACCTGAGCTGGCCCCCCACTCTCCAAACTTTCACACTACGCCAACGTGAAAATATCGAAATATGTAACTGATGTTTGTTAAGAATCGAATAACAGTTACATATCCTGAATCGATACTGTAACAGATCTGGTCGAGCGGTATACTAGATGTTATTGTGGTGAATACAGAGAGGAATGTAATCATGCCATGAATAATTTTTTTCTGTAAATATATCTTCCGTGTCGGGGCAAAAGGGGTGAAGTCCGACTTTTGATGGGTTCAGAGGAGTCAAATGCATCATTATAATTTAAAAAATAATATGTGCTTAAAATCAAAACTAAATGAATCTAAGAATCTAAATTACAGTTATTTGTAGCATGACTTGCTTGTTTTTCTTCATGAACATTTGGGAGAAGACGAAATATTCAAATTAAGATTCAGAGAAGTAGCAATTTTGACTTAACCCTTTTTGCCCTGACACGGAAGATATACACTGCACTACTTATACAAGCTGTGTAGACATTTCACTATGCACTCCAAATCTCTGTTCCAAACTAAACTTAAAAAACTACAATCGCCTAATTTATTTTGTAACCTTTATTTGAGGACGCGGGCTGGTAGACTTGCCAGCATTTTATGTTTGTTGAATTTTGATTAGATGCTTTATATTTCTATCTACTAGTCTTTTATCTACTACTTCTTTAATGTTTTTTGCTTGCACTTTTTTCCGACAATCATTGCAGTTTTTCCATATAAGGTGCAATCATTCCATATAAGTTGCAACTTTCATGAAGCCATAATTTTCTATTTACTCATTCCATTTAATCCAGTTATTTAAAACTATAATCTTCCCAGCATTAAGTGCATCTGTAAGAGTTCTCATGCAATTTGTTTTTTTTTGGTTCGTGATTCATCTTAAATTATTATCATTGCCGTTTCCTTTAATTATAGCTCTGGCGTGAATGTGTATTTAAAACCTAAGCTTTCTGCATACTCGAAATTAAGCTTCATAACAGTCTTCTCATCTCGGCAAAATTTCTAAGACTTTTTACATAATCAACAAGCCATTTTCCTCATCCTCTCACAGGAAACGTTGACAACTAACACTACTCACACAGTCCAAAGTTACACTAGCCCAAATCTCGCCCATCACCGTAGAATTTCGATATATTGCAGACCCACTCCCCGCTCTCATTTCTCCTGGCCACTCGGTCAAAAAGCCATGTCAGGTATAGACATCCTTTGTCTATACGACGCCATATTTGTCTTCTGAATGTTTCTTCTAGTTCTGAAATCACAAGACAAAACAGTTGTTACGCTACTTTTTAACGCTCGACTTTTCATGCTTACCCCCAGTACTTTTCTGATATTAAAGATGTGTTCATGTGAAAAAAGGCGGATGAGTTTGATTATACACTCATATCACCCGCCACAAAAGCCCTTTTGTGAGACAAGACAAAAAGAGATCATTGAATTGTCCTGCCACTCGGTATTAGTGAACCCTAGGTAAAATGTCCATATTTCACTCTTCGTTTAAGTGTTGTTTCTCAAATTACAAAACTCAATGCTATAAAAGCTCTATACTTCAAGGATACCAATTTTTCAGTATTGATGTGAGAAATAGCTAGATTTAACGTGTCTTCGGATCACCTAGTCCTGTATAACGGATGAATTCCGAGGATAAATCCGAGACACAGATCAAATCGATTTAACATAAATCAGAGACATGATCAAATCGATTTAACAAAGTAGAAAATTGATTTATTTGATAATATTTAATACATGGTTTACCGAAGTCTAACAAACTATGTTGTAAAACGATTTATTTTTGAACAAGCAAATGACAATAGAAATACTCCAATAACTATTTAAACGGAAAATGAAACAAACATCAGTGCGCCATCTTACCATGACAGTTGGTATGCCATCTATTCCAAATGTCAGGGAAAGATAACGCGCTCATCAAAGACAACGAGGATGGTCAATATGGTCAATATCACACAGCTTACTTCTGAATGTACCTAAGTATTCCTCAACAGCAACAAACAACTGAAGTAAAGACTCTTAAAAGATTTGTTAAAATAATATGCCTGTTTTAAAAAATTACAAGTGAACATTACATTAGAGTTAAGAGCATTTTTAACTTAAATTCTTCTAACGATGGTAAAAGCTGTGGCTTAAAGTAGAACACGACACAACGTCATCCCTAAATCTTCTGAAGCGGCTAAATATCAAGAGAACATAATTTCAGTGTTTGCTCGTTCAGCATCAGAGTAACAGTTGCGTCTTCTTAAATAGGGCGCCATCGGTCCCTCACTTACATATATAGTATGAGGTACTTAATTAACGATGCACGCAACACAATGGGTCATTAGGGGCAGTCCGAGATCAACCCGAAAGAAAAGATCCGAAGACAACACCTCGTAATTTTGGACCGCAGTCAGATGACATGGTTAACACCTGTGAACTGGCACCCATTCTCCAAACTTCCACACCACACCAACGCGAGGACATTTGGGGCCAAGACAGATTAAACATGCATCACCTCTCGTACAAGACGGTCTTTAGTTGGATTAAGTTTCGAATTCGCACGCCCAAAGGTTGCTAATCCGCTACTCTTCCAACCGTGATACCACGGCCCGTACAATACTGAGACAAATTAATGGTAAAAACACTGGATTTATTTTGTTTTTGCCGATTGTTGAATTGTTTGAATAAACTGTCTACCTCTTGATTAAAATTAATCATTTTCTGTGACAAGAAACAAATAATGATTAAAATCAGGACAATCCTGCTTTCACAGCCTGTAAATACAATTTTTAAGTGACGAAAAGTTAATGATGATGCTTTGTGAGGTACACTTTGAAATGGACATTCGTTTGAATATATTTCATAGTCAATTTTCTAGAATGTTGAATGATTGGAAACAAGAAATAATAAATTCTGAATGAAACGTGACAGCTTTGAATGCTGTTTTAAGTATATCTTGTTTTTCATACAACTTTACTTAGGCATTTTGCGTATGATTTCTCAATGAATATAAATTCATCTGATGTTTTTAGTAAAACAAATAACCTCATTTTTTGCATATGCTATAAATCAGGGATGGACAACTTCTGTATATATATGATCGACTTTTTTCTTAAAAAAGTGTAGCGATCTACCTTTTGAAATCTTGACATTTAACACATTAAAACTTGTGTCTTGTGTACTAATAAGCGACAATGGGGGAGGGGCATTAAACCAACATGATATTTTATTAATAATATTTATTAAAAGTAGCCACAGAAAAAATACAGATTAAATTTTATTTTATTATCTTATCATTAATGGGAGGTTTTCGTCTGCATGTCTCCAACCATGAGTTCATAATTTGGTGTGTAACCAGAGAAAGATTATGATAAGGAATCTTCAGTATGATAATCAGTAAGTAGGGATCGATGTTTAGTCTTCGTGAACTTTAAATGATATATTCGCTACATTTGGTGATATTGGGATACTTTCCTCGATTGACGTGTTTCCAATAATGTTTCTCACGTTCTCTGGCTTGTAAGGTTAGATCAGTTTGTAGTTATAATTTCATTTTCTAACGTGTTTTTTTTTCAATATTAAATGTGTCAGAAATTTTTCGGGCAATATGTTTTGCATTTAAATCCTTTTAAAAGGAAAGAGACAGATAATTGTACAATAACTTTTTCAAAATCATGAAATCTGACCTCAGTCTTTAATCACCTTTTTAATTTCTTCAACGTATTTTCAATGTTATAATTACAATTTTGATGTTTTTGTAGGTGATCGGACATATTTGGAAAGTGATTCAAATTGTTTGGTTGAAGATCTATTAGCATAATAAATTTTGTTTTGTATGCATTAATGCTACTGATCATTTCAATTATTGTCGTGTTTTTTCCTTTCAATTCTAAATTTAAACCACTTAATTTAGATGTAAAATCTGTAAGAAACGATAAATCACTGAGCTAAGTTTCATCATTTAAATTTACACATTCTTGATCTTGCTCTTTGAGAAATTTTTTTATCTCAGTTAATAAATCACGAAATCGTTGCAGAAATTTGCTTCTACTTAGCCAAATCTTACATCGGTATGTAATAATAATTCTGGCTGTCCTTCATCAAGTTGCAATTGGAGGAGTCGCCGTTTGCGGGGACTTCCTCGAATGGAATTAACAATTTTGAATGCTATGTCCATTATTTCTTTTGAATTTAATCTTTTGCTAAATAACACTTTTTGGTGAACTATGCAGTGGGAGATAAAAATCTTGGGAATTCGTCATCATTTTGGGATAGAGTTAGAAATCCATTTATGCGGCCTATAATTGCTCCTGCTCCATCTGTTTTTATTTAATTTAAAATGTGGCAGTTTCAAATTAGTGAGGAAGTTTTTAAAAGAGTTTAATATATCTAAACCTCTAGTCCTTTCTTTCAAAGAAATCATACCCAGCAATTCTTCTTTAGATGTATAATCTTCAAAAACCATACGAATAAAAATAAGCAATTGTGCTGTGTCACGTATATCTGTCGATGCATCAAATTGAACGGAAAAACAAGAATATCTGGTAATGTCGTTATATAACTGTTCTCTTATATTTTCACACATTTTCTCAATCCGCCGCATCACAGTATTTCGAGACAATTATAGAACTTTAATTGCAGTAATAATTTCAATCTTGTTCTTATAATAATTAAAAAGTGAATCTGACATTTCCAAGGAAGTTTATTTTATAAATTCCCCTCAGAAAATGGTTTACATTTTTTTGCTAAAATAAGGCTTACTTTGAATGATGC